>CM031234.1:138563975-139266475 GCA_018340775.1 Taxus wallichiana var. yunnanensis
TGTCAAATGCATGGTGGCAACACATTCTTGCAAGGAAGCGATCTGGCTTCAAAGGATATGTGCCTCGATTGGGTTCATATAAAAGACAAGTAAGGATAAGTTGTGACTCACAAAGTGTAATTTCTTTTAAAAAGAACCTTAAGTATCACGCTCGAATAAAGCACATTGATGTGCAATATCATTTTTCCAGATAAATGGTATAATATAAGAGGGTGGTGTTAGAAAAAGTGGAGACAAAGGTGAATTTAGTGGATTCGTTGATTAAGGCGGTGAGAGTTGATAAGTTTACTTAGTACAAGAAGTAATGGGATTAATAGCCCATAACAGTTGAGGAATGAACTTTTGTTCTCCCGATGTAGTAGGAAACAAGGGGGTATTATTGGTAGTCACCTACCCATGCATTTCCTATGCAAGGGTGTTGGGATATTTTATGAAATTTTCTTTAAATCAATGGCTATGCCTAATAATAGTAAAGATAACTTAGCTTTGTAACTTGAGTTCATTATAAAAGAAGTACCTATGCTTTAAAGTATTTTTTTAATATTAAAGATTTATTTCAAACAAGGTTAATTATAGGATGTGCTTTGGTTATAAAAGTATATACTCTCATTATGAGAAGTATACTGAAAATACTTAATTTGCAAAGGCCAAAACTCTGGATGTTGGTTATTGTATTTGTAAACTTTTTTAATCTAATACAAGGTTGGAGTTCAATTGGGTTTTTTTACTCAAAAGGGTTTTCCCAGGATAAACATTATGTCAATATTCTTGGTATTTTCTAGTTTATTTCAGATCTACTTATTTTTGCATATTCTAGTTTAGTTTATTGCTTGCATGTTTGCACAAAATCACACCTTCTTAATAATGATCTATCTTAGTGGCAAGAGTAGGTTTTGTATTAACATTCCCTCCATCTAATTCACTCATAGGTCAATTCACACCATGGGTTTCCATGTTGGGGATAGTTCTATGATTTCATTTCACACATTTTTTTATTGGATCCTTAAGAGATGCATGCGGTGAAGGTGTCGTTGGTGCCTAAGAGTCATTACTTGAAGAACATACAGAGTTAGAATCGCCAGAGGAAGGCCCAAAATCACTAGTAGAGCTTGATGAGCTACTACATTTTATATTCTCGTCGATTTCACAATTTTATCTCCTTCCTCTCTCTAACTTTTATTTTTCATGTTTGTATTTGTTTCTACACATGTTCTCATGCCACTTTTTCTCAAAAAAATAGATATGTCTCATGTTATTAAACCCTCTTCCTCTACACATGTGTTTTTCCCTTTAATAGACACAAATTTATGAACTATCAAGCTTGTCATCCATTTTTCTAATTTAAACACCCTTGCTCTAGTTTTAAATGTAGACTCTATTTTTAAAAATGCATGGTTTTTATATTTAAAATTTCATCTTCATCTATTAAAAATATAGGTTTCTCTCTTGTTAAACATGCAAGGTTCTATGATTGATTTAATCTTTCTTCCTCTTGTCTACTTACATGTAAACCTCCTTTATCATCTTCTCATACACATCATTGTTTTACTTCACCTTGACTTCAATACACTCTTATATATTGGAAGCGTGGTTGGGAAGAGGCTTCAAACTATTCAAATGTGAGATAAGGTAGGAGAAGGCGGGGGTGAACTGGTGTTTAACTCCATACAATAGAAATTTAGTCCCATATGTGTGGGGTATTTGAAAACAAAGATGTTTATATAGAAACACTTATCCAAATGTGAATAGAGACATGCCATAAGCCATGCCTTACTATAGGCCACACTCAAGTTGACATCGGGTAAAGGACCACATGAAGGCTTCTACATCGAGGTGAAGAAGGGAAAACATCGAGATAGGCTAAAGAAATATAGAATTTCTTTGTATGAGGAGATGTAGGGATAAATGTATAGAATAATGTACAAGAGGGAATAAAATACCAAACCTTACCAATTTCCCTACAACTATTCTTTTGATAAAAGGAGGAATAATATTTTATTTTAATATAATATTATTATTTTCTCAATCGTATATATTTTTTTGCATAATCTTTAATCACTCAATTTATCGCAATAATGAAATATGTTCATTGTTATCATCAAATGAGAATACACCATCGAACGATTATTCGACAAACGACATTGTGCCTCTCGCCACTATGAGGAGTTCATTAAATTAAACTTATCATTGTCGTAACACAAATTGATTGCTCAAGTACCTCACAATGAGGGGACATAAATACAAACCAAGATGACAAAGGGAAAAATAGGCAATTACCTACCTATGGTCATATCGCCTTTGCATTGATTACAAATACAAATATCCCAATACCTATATTGTTGGCATCTTTTTTTCTCTCCTTGATGATACCCTTCCTCCTATCGGGAATACCTACACAAAAATAGACAAGAAACATAACAGTGGATTATCCATTTCATAATATAAAATTAATTGAATTAAAAGTATGTGTAATATATATAATCAATAACATAACTAAAATGTAAATCATCATCCTCTAATAATTAAATCAAAATTCTAAATTAATGTTTTAAACCTAAAACATAACATCGAGTGTTATAGTCCAACAAAATAGAAGTATAATCTCATATCCATGTGGAAGTAGTCACTTATTACATTAGAAAGGCGTTGAAATAGTCTAAGCCTAAAAATAGGATGCGACATAGACGAGATAGAACAATCTGAACAATGAGGGAGGGACATGTAATTGGGAATCACTTGAGTCGATATGATCTCCGGTGATTGAAAATGAAAGACCTCATGCGATAGAAATTCAAACTTCATTAGATGATGAACAAGTGTTTCTAAAGAAGTTAACAGAAAATGGAGGATCTTTAGAACAAGAAATTGAGGCATCAGTTGTTCTACACGAGACACAAAAGAATATGTCAAAATGGATTACACAAAAACTAATATATATCGGACCTAGATACATTAAAAGCTAAATATTCATCTTGAAGATGAACAAAACAACTATTTCATGTTGATAAATATGTATCCTATCACATTTTTATGTGATTCAAAATTGGGTTTCACTCTTTTATATTCATTTCTTTTTCATAGTATATTTCCTAGTCTTACATTGTTATCGAGTGTCATGGCAAATATGATCCGGATTGAGGTGAACACATTAACAATGGTGCATAATGTGCTATAAAAATCAATTCACAATGAATTTTTGTAAACACAAAATATTTAATTGCAATTCTAAATGAATACAAACTAGAAAACTCCATACAAGAGATATATGCCCGAAGATCTATCTCTTTATTCAAAACAAGCTACTTTATAGCTATACAATGGAGAATATGAAAACTGCTAAAAATATGGAGGGTTCAAGAGGGGATCAAAAAGGTCATATTTCTTAGAGACCATTTGTATCCACATTAGGGATGGATTCAAAAAGATAGAATTCGAATAATTTGAAATCTATTATTATTGTATTTATCGTTATTTGTCGGTCATATCTCTAGTGCATTGACCCGTTTTGTAAACCGCACGATCCGTTGGAAAGATAACGGAATGAAATTGTAAAACATTACTATGATGATATCAATTTGGCTATCATTGTACATTTAAAATCCCAAAATTCTCTGAAGAACCTAAAAATGTAAATTACTTAAAACGGTTGAAAACTACTAAAAATAGATTTTAGGAGTTTTCAAATATAGATTTTAGAAATCTTGTTTTGGATCATTTTTTCCTCCTTAAGAAGAAATGATCCCCATTTCTCCTATATTTTTCCTAGGAATGGGAATGCTTTTTCAATCTGACTCTTGGTGTACCATTTTCCTTGGTGTTTCATATGCCCTGTTTTCACTACACAATAGAGTGTGATTTGTTGATGCTTTATGTCCTTGACCACCCCTGTCAATGATATGATTAGTGTTTAATGGTGTCACACACTTTGGGTTCAACAATGTACTATGAAACTATTCACCAATTTTTTATGCATCCAAAAGTGGAGGAAAGTATGGGTGGAGTAACTCAACATTGAAAATTGGATGTAACCCAAGGTAGGATGGAAGATTAAGCTCAAATGCATTCTTGCCATTTTTTAGTTATTGTGTATGTCCCATAAATTACAAATGTATGAGTTTATTGTGTGGACCCTAGAGTTTTTCTTTCTAGAGATGTAGCTAGACCTTATCCCCCACTTAGAATTGATGAGGAACTTGATGGGCATTATGACGTTGCTTGTACTTATGACTGGTTTGTTCCAAGATCTCATGAACTTGTCAAATTTTTTGAATTTGTTTTAAAAATTTGGTTGCCTTATCCACTTATTTTTACGTATGGGAAAATTATTCTTCCAACATGAATGGAAATGCTACATCAATGGGAGCCAATGGTTGGAATCTAAGAAATAATTGGAATGAGATGTCTCATGGAGCTATGAAGAGCTCGGTTATATCTATGTTGGACATATACAAGAATTTTATCCCATGTGCATGGATGTTTGGAGTGATACATCCAAAGAAGATGCACAATCATATGGTTGACTACCTCTATTTTCCCATCGGTATGAGGGTGGAATGAAATGGAATTATTCAGTTTTTATCCATCATGGACCAAAATGTAGACCAAAATGCCCCCACGGACCTAGAATCTTGATCTAACACAATAATTTTGGAAGGCCAAAATGAACCCAAACATGCTCAAAGAATAAATTTGTAGTCTCCTCTACTAATATTGTCTTCTTGTAAGGTGCCAATATTACCATTTTTGAGAACTTATCAACCACCACAAAAACATAGTCATGGTCATGCCTAGTGGAAGGGAGACCTAACATGAAATCCATCAAGACAGACTCCCACGGTGTTCCTGGAATTGGAAGAGGGGTATAAAGGCCTTGTTTTCAATTGGCTAGATTGGTAATCACATAGGCTATACCGGATTTGATGTATCTGGTAACATCATGATGAAGCTTTGGCCAGTATAAGTACTTCTACAAGACTACCATTACTCTCTCTACTCTAAAGTGACCTACGACCAGACAATAGTGAGCCTCCTAGATTAATTTTCCATACTCCCCTACAAGAAAATAGAGGTGTCTCATGTGGCATAAAAAAACCCTTCCTGTAAATGATAGCCTAGAACATTTTTTCCATCCCTCAATATTTGATAGATGTCAAAACAATTAGGATCAGGTGCATACATTTAACGTCACTTTGATGTTTCATGCCCACATGAGTCAAGGATTGTTGTTATGGAGGTGATCGGGGGACAACTTAAACAATCAAAACTCGGTTGTCACTCCCCTTTTGTGAAGGATTTTAAGATGGAACTATTATAGATAAGTGGAAAACCTCGATGATGATCATTATGCAACTTTCCTTGGGTTTGCATGAATTGCACATACTTATGATCTATGTATATGATAGTTTATTTTCCAAAATTATGGTGCTTCCATTATTTACAAGATTGCATAATGGTGTACAAATTCTTGTAATATGTCAAGTACTTGGGCACTGAGTCAAATAAGGTCTCACTGTGGTATGCCACCGGATGCCCATGTTGGGTGAGGACTATTCCAAGTGTGTATTCTAAAGCATTTGTTTCTATCTCAAATGATTGTTGTAGATCGGTAAGACCAGAAATGGTGTAGAGTAGAGCCTCTTATTCATTAATGCAAATGCCTTCTGTTATGCCTCTATCCATATGAACTTTAATTTCAATCCTCCATGTGTCACTGATTCAAATGTCATGCAATGTGAGAAAAACCAAGTATAAATCCATGATAGAAATTGGCTAGTCCCAAGAAACTTCAAATTTTAGTGACGGTCTTTGGTGTTAGCCAGTCTTGGATGACCTGGATCTTTTTGGGTCCACATGCACACCATCCTTATTAATGATGTATCCCAAGTACTAGATACTCTCCATGCTAAAGGAACACTTATCTATGTTGGCATATAGCTTGTGTTGATGCAAGGTCGAAGAAGTTGGACATGTTCCTCCTATGTCTTACTAAAGACCAAAATGTCTAGGTACATGAATACAAATGAATCGATGAATGGTTGCAGGATGTCTTTCATCATCCTCATGGATGTTGCAGCAGTGGATTCATGAGCCCAAAAGGTATGACCAACCATTCGAATATGACATTCTTAGATTTGAATATAGTTTTCCAAACATTTACACGATCAATGCAAACTTGTTGGTACCCCAAGTTCAAATCGATCTTCAAGAAGAATTTAACTCCCTTTAGTTGGTCTAAGAGGTCATTAATTTGTGAAAACAGTATCATTTATTCATTATGATTTTTTCAAGGCTTGATAGTCATTGCAAATCCTCCATTAGCCACTCTTTCTATTAGGAAAGAATAATTAGGCTTCTAAAAGGTGATACACTTGGTCTAATGTTCACCTTCGAATCAACTCCCGAATATGATGTTTGATCTCTTCATTCTCAATTATCGAACACTGTATAGGGCCCCATTCGGGAGTGGTGTTTCGGGACCTATTATTGCTAAAATTTTAACACCCCCTTTTTCAAAATAACCATAAATATTCATATTACTTATTGTTTGCTATTACATTCATAATGATTTAGCCGAGGCCACTAGGTATTTAATGCATTATTTTAATTGTTTAACACTAAGTGGTTTCATGGAATTCTTTAAAATTGTTGCCCATGATCATGAAATTGAGTATATATACGTCAGTCATTTATCAACATGAATGGTGAGTTGTTATCATGGAAATCAAATTTCATTTCATCATATCACTATTTGGATTTCAGGTCATATTTTAATATTTTTGGTTTTTCCATTTTGGAAATGATCTTTGGAAGCGACAATGGTTGAAGTTGATATTTTGAAATTGACTAGTGTATAGTCTTTGATGTACTCCTTCACTTTAACGTCTTGTTTATACGTGATGTGTGTAGTCACAAAATCATGTACTTACTATTACATTTATACCGCCAAGTATGTTATTTTATACATGGATCTAGAGTAAGAAAAGTATTAACTAATGGCTCATCCCTTACTCCTTTTCGTCACTCACTTAGTTATCATTGTCATTTGTCTTGCATGTTCGAAAGTTATCTACATAGTTATGGTCATCTTTCAACAAGCATTAGGTGTCGTAATTAGGTCATTTGTCATCTTTAGTCCCTGACTAGGGCGCCTAGGGTCATGCTAGGGTGCCCATGGGTGCCCCGGTCCTTGATTTTGGGCGCCCTAGTTTCCGTGATGTTTGCATTTAATTTCATTGTTTGAGGTCGGTCTTTATGGTTTTATGGTCTCATTCACCTATGTGCTAGTCGGCATGTCGGGCCATTAGTGTCAAAATTTGAGCAAGAGATCCCTATATAAACATAGCATACTCACCACATTATGGGTGGACTATCTACTATCAAGAGCTAGCTATTACTTAGGCAAAGGATTGCATTTGGGCATCTTTTACATCTGCATCACACAAACATATGGGGAAATGGTTGTATTCATTCTATTACATCCATCATTTACATTTTATGTCTAGTTATTTCCCCTATTTTACAATGTATGTCATTGATGTTAGGGCACCCTAGGCACATAATTGCACACACAAGAACATAGAACTACATTAGGTATGGAATGTAGTGCAAGCACTTAGTTGTAAGTCCACCATTGTGGTAGATAAGGTCAATATGACCCCTTCATTTACATCTTTCTTTTTTTTAGGGATTTGATGCTTTGTATGGGGTTTTACAGGTAGATCATCATCACATAGCTACATAAGCGAGCGATTTTATTGTGACAACCTAGTGACCAAGATGAAGGTATTACAGAGAATTTGTGACACAAAGCAGAAGACTCGAGCATTTTTACAGACATGCCGAGGGCACCCATATCACGGAGCCCCAGTGCAGCCCCACGGGTGCCCCACTATAGACAAATCCCGTGTGCTATAATTTTTTGGGTCACATCTTCATATTCTTCCTTTTTCCACTGTCTTAGTCATCACATCAACAACAAAGTGAGAAAATTACTTTTCAAGTTAATACCCTAATCATTACTATTTCATTTATTGCATTTCATTTAAATATCAAATAAAATTTGTTAGTACTTATTTTACATTTCATATTAGTTACTCTATCATTATTACTAGTTAGATTAGCTCTAAAATCCCTATTTTAGTTAATCATTTTGGTGAACCCATCTTTTAGAATACCTTTCCCTAGGATCCGCTACATGGCTAAGAATAGTTCATCTTCTTCGCCCATTATGTCTCATGTTAGTATCAACCCTATTTACGATGAGGTTGCCATTTCTAAGCTCAAATCCCTCTATGGTTCTCTCCGTTACTACACTGATTATGTCAAACAACAACTACAAGATGGCTTGCAACATGTGCCTACTAGCTTTAAAGATTCTCCCTTAGGAATTAGTATTGTTGATGATCCAATAGCCTTTACTCGTTATATGCCATGTTATATGGTTACTTGTGATCCACCTTGATCTTTCACATGAAACATTAGATGATTCTCTTATTGATTACTTATTTGGTATTGATGCTCAGTCACCTGTGCATACTAATTCTACTTCTACTCCAACTATTGATATAGTTCCTTCTCATGCCTCTTCTAACATTGCTTCTCATGATACATCCTCTCCTAGTTTGCATACTCCTTCATATTATGTTGATGATCCTATTGACAGTGTGCTTAGTGACATTCTCATTTCTGAATCTCTATTTGATAATGGTGAGGCACTTGATAGTCATGACTCTCCTTATTTCCATATATCAAGTGTGCCTCACCTCCTCCATTGTTATCTTCTCCAGAGATTGCATCTAGCACTATGCATGAGTCACCACCATCTATCACTTCTTCCTCTCCTACTATTTCATCTCCGCTTGATACATCACCTATGTCTCCTAGTCAATCTTCTCCTATAGATGTATCTCCATTGGTCATCCCATCTATTAAGGATGTTTTTGATGCTAGTCCTACTATTTTATGGATGTTCCATCTATATCTCCTACTATAGCTTCTTCAACACCTACTACTAGTGTGCCCTTAGCATCAAATCTTTCTCCATCACCTTTGGAGATCCCTATGATCACTCATAATGGAAAATTACAACCACTCAACACTTTATTGCCATCTTCTACCATTCCTTCATAGGATATTATCTCTCTCATGCATGTCATAGGACATTACAATCTTAGGTTCAGTCCCTCACTTTAGAAAGTAGGGCCTATTATGCTTCCATCGACAACAATTCATTACATGGAAATCTGGTCCCTAAGAAGATTCATAATTCTACATTTCCTCATGATTTCACCATGCCTACTTTCACATGTTTTGATGGTATGGGTGACCCTCATGCTCATATTTTATATTATCATAGTGTTATGGCCTCTTACTCTAATGATAGATTATTACTTAAGGCCTTTCACTTATAGTCTTACGATGAGGCATTACAATGGTACACTCATCTCCCCTTTGGATCCATTAGTACTTTCTATGACATGGAGGATGCTTTCCTCCATAGGTTTATAATCAACAATGGCCCTAAAGTCACTTACGACCAATTATAAACTCTACATCAAGGCTCCACTGAACCTATCAAGGATTATATTTTATGATTTAATGCTTGTATGCATCAACTAGTATTCCAACCTATAGATCTTGAGAAGCAATTTATTTTCTATCGTGGCCTCATTCCTCCACTCAAGCAATAATTACAATATGATACATGTGAGTCATTTATTCTCCTATGTTATAAGGTCATTGACTTAGAGAAAGATCTTCTCTCTACACATATTATAGATCCTCACACACTACTATGACTATTTCCTCCTCTAGTTCTACACCATTACCTTCGGTTGAGCATCCTACACAATCTCCACCTTTGCCTAAAAATCAAAGCCAAACAGGCTCAACCTACTTCACCACAAAAACATACTCCTTCTCGGCTCCATGACAGGCTACCCCTACCACCACTCCACCTAGGTCACGGGAGCCTTTGCACTTCTCTCATCATGCTCGACCACATGATGTGTTGTGTGTATTACTCAATGAGTGATTAATTCACCTACCTTCAAAATCAACATCATCACAACACCGATTATAGCATCAGCATGACCAACATTATTATAACTACCATCACATCAATGGCCATAGAGACAATGATTGTCTTGCCCTTCAGGATAGATTACACCAGCTAGAGGATCAGGGCATCATCTCCTTTGGCTCTCACCCACGTGAGAAGATCCATCTCCCCTCTACCCATGTCGAGAGCTTCTACTATAGTTGAGTCTTCTTCTCCATTTGATACTAAGTCGTGGTTCAGCCACCACCTTAGTTCATTACTCATACATGCTTTCAATCACATCCATACATTGTTGCACCATCACATCCATTCATCCAACTCATCTAATGCATTCATGTTATCTACCACATCATGCCGCTATACCACATTGGTCTCCACAACATTTTTCACACATTCCACCATACTCCATATGACATTCAGTTTGGTTCATACACTCACGTTGCTTCCATTCCACATGCTTCCACCACTTCACACCGCCTTGGTCTCTGGTAGGTGATTATTATCACCTTACCCCCGATGATGCACTTGTGTTCTTACGGTTATTACGATTGTTGAGGGATTTCTCTAAGAACCTTTCATCACGCTCTTCATTCATCTAGCATACCTCAATCATTTCCCGATGATGACACTCTTCTTTTTTTGTGGTTCATTCTTGACTATTGAGGGATCTTAACTCAATGAACCTACTCATCCCACGCACATTGGGGGCATCATTAATTTTCCCCCTCCCACTCATTACACTAACACATTACGATCACACTACATTATTATGACACACATTCATTACAACACATTAGTTCATATATCATCATATTTTCACATCCTATGTTACTATCATCTAACTACACATTACACATTCTATTTACTAAACATTCCAATTAACTAATCACATTATGTTTTTCATCATTATGTGAATATTACATCAACCAAATTTAACATTAACACAATACAAAAACATTACATACATTCCAAATCATACAACATCAATACACCACAAAATAAGATCGTCATATATAAATCACACATGTTCCATACATAGGTAACAACAAAAATCATTGCTGGGGGGAAACTCCCTACATCATATACAATCATGATAATCACAACTCATCATCATTATCGCTCTCGGGTACTGTGAGAGCCCTAGAACTAGATGCCTCACCACCAACTCAATGCCATTGTTTGTGGCCTCGATATCTCTCCACCTTCCTCCGTAGTAAGGTGTTCTCTATAGAATTCCTCAAATAACTACCATTGTAAGTCCACATATGAGAAAACACATCCTACGCTAGTGGACCACCACCTACCACCTCTCTAGCTTGATGAGTCTCCTCGCATGCCTCATCCCTCTTGGATAACAATATGGTACATGTGGTTGTTCCACCATGCCACGGGCTCAAATAAATGTGCATGCTCACCACTATATCATCCACCCTCTCAAGTATACCACCACTAAGCATGTCGGTCGACACATTCCACGTCAGGGTGCGGATGGATGTGTCGACTATCAATGACCAATATGCATCACCTATAAAAACAAACAATGCCAACACATTAGATAACCATCACTTCAAATAAAAACCAACAACATACATAACATAAACACGTCTAGATACTCACATTCCACTATAGTTACTACTACGGGGTTAGGGACATGAGATTTCCCCACTCCTCCTCCACCTAAGTATGGTAACCCCATTGGATCTAAGGTAAATAATGGGAACAATAATACCCATTGATGTGCCGCCCACCATGTGGTACTCCTCGGTACTACCAGCATCATCTACATCTACCACCTCTATCGTGACATCTACCTCATCTAGACCAGGAGGTGCTAACTACTCATTGTGGGTCTCGGTCTAGTCCCACCCTCCTCGGTGCCCTAATAGCTCTCAACCATATATATGGCTCTGGGGGCACATCCTGAGCCATACCAAACTAATGTGAGACTCACTCCACCTGGAAGAGCTCTGTTACTCCTAGAAATCTATCCTCCAACCACATCATCCTCGAATACATCGTAGCTCCATGACATCCTCAGGTCATCCTCCATAGTCATGGTATGGCCTCCATATAACTGACTCAGGTCCCATCTTGTCTATCAAGGCCCTATAGGTATCGATATCCATCCTGCGCCCATGAATGTTAACCCACTCTCTGCGTATATCTTAGGCCTATCCACTCTGCTCGTGGGCCCCCAACTAGTCTCAACACTACTATATGCTCATATGCTCATGCCCCACACATGCAATAGTGTTGTGGCTCCTATCCCACCACCGTGCTCATCATGAGTGAACCGATACAAATATTTGTATAGATGGGCTAACACACATCATGCCCATGCATACCTCATACCATCCTCCTCTATCCAACGATAGATATCATGCATCTTATACAAGATGCCTACACCTCCTCCCTCCATTGTTATAGATGAAGCAATGACCACCACTATAAAATTTCACATGAATGCGAAACACTAGACCTCAAAATAACATCTAGACTAATATGAGCCTGGCAGTGTCCGAGTCCCCACAAAGTACCATCTCGCAGCTCACATTTTCCTATCCATGTCCTCTAGTGGCATCACCTAAACCCTCTCCCCAACAACAGGCAACCACAATATATGATACACGTCCTCCAATGTCACAATCATCTCCCATGTAGGTAACCAAAATGTGCATGTATCCGCACACCATCTGTCATATAGTGTAGTCAACATTGGCATGTTATGGGGCACATCCCCATCATGTTATGTGTGTAGGTCATGACATGGTCCATCACATCCTAATCCTCATCTGACAAACCCAACCCTAGCAATGTTGCTCAAATGGCGACCTCTACGGAACTCCCTCGAGTGGATATCTCTCTGCACAACACAAAACAACAACAAACACAACGTTAGAACACTTTACAAGTACAAACAAATTTACTCATTACATTATTATTCACTGAAAAACTTCATTTTTACCATTTTAGTCCACATTCACACTTTCTAGACTAGGGCATCGAGATGTAGGACTAGGGCGCCCAGAAGTAGGATACTATCGCCCTAGTTGGGCACTCCTATCCCAGGGGTCACTAGCGCCCCCACCACTATTGTCCAGGCCCAAAATGCCAAGAAAATTAAAATTCTCAAAAATTCAAAAATTCACTAAAAATGACTCATACACAAACATTTTTCAAAAAACACATTGCTTACCAACTATGCAGTAGTATGTGATGCTACGGCGATTCGCCACTCTCTCAAATTGACTAGGCATGTTGTTGCTCTCGCTTGTGGCATTTTCACTCACCTCGTGCTCACTCTCACAATCACACAACTAAAAATAAGGTGACTAAACACTTTTTCACCTTACTATTTATAGTTCCTTTTTCATCTACATTACTATAGTCATTATTTTAGGCACATTTCCTCTATTAATACAAACTACACCGTTTTAACCATATCTTGAGCATTTTTACTCGATTCACACCCTGTTTGTGGTGTTCTTTTTAGAATTCCACCTACCACTATACTATACCTATTGCATATGTATTATCTCTCTGTGATGATGTTTTCCACTCAAATTATCCACATTCTCGTGATTTTTACCACTTTCTACATATATCGTGCTTACTTTCGGCTTAAGCATTTGTTCTTCTCATCACTTTCCCTTTTCCAAAAGGGGGCATATCATTGGGGACATCCTATAATTCCCTTTATATCACCACACATTTAAAACACTACCAATGTGACAATTTCAAAACATTTACTAATTCACTATGTGATATTTCATTATTCATTCCCCTAAAGACCTAATCTAGGGGCAACAAAAGAACATACAATTTTTCTATGCGACATCTCATCATTTCCCCTAATGACCTAAAATGGGGGAAACTAGCGTAAAATCTCTCCATAAGTAACCAATCAAAATAACCAACTGATCAATTAATTAATACATTCAATAGTCAAAATCGTATCATCAATCTAGTACAAGTTCAAAACATTTTGGCCTCCCAGATGACCTAACTTGGGAGTTACGTGCGGCCTCCTAGATGACCTAACTTAGGAGATTACATTCATTGCTTTCCCAGATGACCTAACTTGGGAATTTATTCTTCATTTCACATTTGCTTCTAGATGACCTAACTTGGAAGCCATCATATATCTTCGCGTTCACTTCTAGATGACCTAACTTGGAAGCCATCACATTGCGGCGACACTCGTGGAGTGGGGAAAGAGTTCCTTTCCTATACCACTCTTATATGGGTCAACTATTTGATGAAATTATCTGGATCCAAAAACCACAAATCTTTGATCTGAGTCCGTCTGTAATGGCTAGATCTTGAGGATGTAGTTAGAGATTGGAGAATAACACACTTTTCTCCCTACACTCTTCCTCTGGTGACAGGACACCCAAATCCTCTAGTTGATTATTCGTACACAGCGTTCGTTTGGGTTGGGAATTGATCACTCCCTTCCCCATCTCATCATCATTTTACAACACTATAATCATCACATTTATTTAACACATCTCATCATGACATTACACTTTTTATTACATGGATCAACCCGTTGATCCATGGTTCGACACACTATATGGTTCTTTCGGCATGCTTCTACTACACATTTGTGCTGCTCTACTTCAACATGGGCATCTCTAGATTTCTCTCAGTATGCATCTCTATCTACTTTATGTTACGAGCCTTTTCACTCACCAATATAAAGTGGGGAAAATGTAGTCACAAAATCACGCACTTATTATTACATTTATACCACCAAGTATGTTATTTTATATATGGATCTCACGTAAGAAAATTATTCACTAATGGCATCATCCCTTAGTCCTTTTTGTCACTCAGTTAGTTGTCATTATAACTTGTCTTGCATGGTCATTAGTTATCTGCATAGTTATGGTCATCTTTCAACAAGCATTAGGTGTCGTAATTAGGTCATTTTCATCTTTAGTCCCTGATTAGGGCACCTAGGGTTAGGATAGGGTGCTCATGGGTGCCATAGTCCTTGATTTTGGGTGCCCTAGTTTTTCATGATGTTCGCATTTAATTTTTTGTTCAAGGTCGGTCTTTACGGTTTTATGGTCTCATTCACCTATGTGTTAGTCATCATGTCGGGCCATTAATGTTGAAATTTGAGTAAGAGATCCATATATAAACATAACATACTCACCACATTATGGGTAAAATATCTACTATCAAGAGCTAGCTACTACTTAGGCAAAGGACTGCATTTGGGCATCTTCTACATCTACATCACACAAGCATAGGGGAAAGGGTTGTATTCATTCTATTCCATCCACCATTTGCATTTGGGCATCTTTTACATCTACATCACACAAGCATAGGGGAAATGGTTTTATTCATTCTATTCCATCCACCATTTGAATTTTACATCTAGTTATTTCCCCTACTCTTGTGTCATTGACGCTAGGGCACCCTAGGCAAACAATTACACACACACACACATGAACTTTACTACATTGGAATCTAGAATGTAGTGCAACGCTTAGTTGTAAGTCCACCATTTGGTAGCTAAGGTCAGTCTGACCCCTTCATTTGCATATTTCTTTTTTAGGGATTTGATGCTTTGTATGGGGTTTTACAAGTAGATCATCTTCATGCAACTACAAAGACATGAGTGATTTTATTAGTAACAACCTAGTGACCAAGATGAAAGTATTACGAGAGAATTTGTGACACTGCTAGAAGTAGACCACGAGATTTTTGTAGACCGAGTGCCCAGATCACGAGACCGGGGTGCCCATAGGCACCCAATACATTCCAGTGCCCCAAGACAAATAGATCACCGTGTGCTACAATTTTTGGGTCATAACTTCATATTCTACCCATCCTCTGTCAGTCATCACATTCCAACAACACAACAAGGTAAGTAATTTTCAGGTTAGTACCCTAATCACTACTATTTCATTTATTGCATTTCATTTAAATATCAAATAAAATATGTTATTACTTATTTTACATTTCATATTAGTTACTCTATCATTGTTACTAGTTAAATTAGCTCTAAAATACCTATTTTAGTTCATCAATGTGGATTTCGGGAGTATAAATTTGGATCTCACCATTTGATGATATATCTTATGATTTAAGTAGCTTATTTCCATTATATATGTTTTGGGTCATATGAAGTTTGTTTGGACTCGAATAGTATAAAATAAAATGGTATTGAGTCTTGCAATTAAATAAATCAATTGATTTTTTATTTATCAAACTTTAGTCAAGCCTCCATTTGTAAGCATCGATTTCAAAGACATGAGTTGGAAAAAAATGTAGTGGGAGAAGTGGTGGTGGCGAGTTAATGGCATTCAATGCACCCGTATGAACATTAACAAGGTGATGGTTTTGGATTTTGGGTCATTTTTGGTTTTGCATTGCAAGAATTTTTTAAGCTGGGAGTTTTACGGTTTTGTTTGAGCTTGAGATTTAATTTTTCATACATGTTGGTTACAGCGGTATGAACTATTTTTTCTTTGTGATTGTGTTTTGTTTGATTTAAGTTGGTTTGTGTGTAGATGAAGTCAAAGTGGTATTCAATTAAATGGTTGGGTGTTTTTCTGTGAGAACTTGAACTCACTCGATTTGCATATCCATTCGGTTTTTGGATAAATTTTGCATGGAAAAAGATAAATATCACTATTTTTTAAATAATTATTTATTTACTGATCTTGTTTACATTCTCGAAGCATGCATGTCAATATTTTTGGGCCTTCGTTGTATAAATGGTGAAAATTGTTTCTTTTGAGTTACAGTAGCTTATATTATGGCCATAAATTTGGGAAATCTTTATTCCAGAATCTCATTCAATATGAAATGAATATCATTATTTTTGGTTTCTGGGTAGAAGCATACTTCTCTTTTTGATTAAAATGAATCACTTTCAGTTGTCTTCTAATATTTCAATGCTCGGTGTTTGTTTCTATGTGAAAATATTGATTGTATAATAAAGCTTGAAGCTTTGTGGTTTCATTTTGATTGATTGATAAAGTTATTCAAAACCCTTACAATCTGTAAACAAAGATTTTATAATGCATGCATTCATTTTATGATGTTTTATTCGAAGAAGAAGTGATAAGGTTTTGGGATATAAGTTTTATTGGCTATTTTATATGTGAACTTTGATATTAGTTATAAAATGGAAATAGTAGAGTGAGTTTGAATCAGTCAATATGTCACCTATGCATACGTATTTTGAAGGTTTTCTTATTTCAAAACTTCATATTGTGAGAGCTCGAAATGATACAGACACTTGTTTGGTTACATACAGAGATGATATTTGGATTTGACACTTGACTATTTGATAAAACTTGTGGAAAGTGATATCGATAAATTGAAATAAAATGGTTCTACAAAATATATAGAAGCATGGTTTTCCTTCAAGAAGTTGAATGTTATCTTTTTCAATGACTGTCACTTGTAGTTTTGATTGGTGACTCTGTTTTGAGAAATTAATGATCTTGCATGCTAAAACTTGGTGATTACCTCTCCTTTTCAAGCATTAATCATGTCTGCATGGGATGGTTGGGGTTCTAGAAGGTCTGGGTCACATCACTCTTGGGGGCATAATAGTTTCGAGGTCAATCACAATGGCAGAGGGGTTCACCTAGGGGTGGCCGAAGGGGAACTAGTACACTTCATGGAGGCAGAAATTTTGTTAGACATGGCCCTACACATGTTTCTGTCCATTTTGATGTAAATGAACCATGCCTTCATGAGGTCCTGTAAGTAATCAAATCTTATCCAAGTAACCAACCTTCTTGCAACATTAATAACCCTCCTTTACATAATGTTGAGCACACACATGCTGATAATAACCCAACCTCTTCTAATAGGTCTTTCCAATCTGCTCCTTCTCATGTACCTCTACATCATGTCTTACATGTTACCACTTCACTGCTATTACTTGGATAGAACCAAGTTGTGCCTTCTCATGACTCCCCGTAAACCTCTAAGCATGTTAGGTCCTCTTCCACAGTGCCTAAGGTGACAAGTGCGGTGAAGAGAGTTAAATTGGAAGTGGAGGAAGAATCTGGAACCATCACTCGCACTATACTTCATGTGGAGCCATATGAATATGTCAAGATGATCACTGAGGCAGGCACACCATTGTTGGATTTGACAGGGGATGACTAATTATGTTGTTTGGATTTGATAAACTTGTTGGACATATTAAATGTTTTGCATATACTTCATATTTTGAGATATTATACTTTGATATTTTGAGACATATTTGATAGACTAATGGTGACAATATGATATTTATATATAAGTGAATAGTTTTTATATTTAATTGGTTGTTTCATGGTGGTGATGTGTTAGCCTTTGAAAGGATGAATGCTTTAAATGGTTGTGTTTTCATTTATTTAATGTGTGAATTACTTAGTGGGCCCTCGCTTAAAGTAAAATATTTAAAAAGTGATTGTTATCCCAAATTCGCCCCAACAAATTTGGTCAAGACAACTCCTGCACATAAGGAAATTATGAAGGAAATGACTCAGACCCATGAGCTCACATTCACGAGACAAAAAAAAGGTTACAAGTGGGCTCGGAAATGAAGGAGCAGTGTCGCAGAGAAGCCAGGAGCAAGAAGGAAAAGAAGTGGTGAAGTTTCAAGGTCTTCGGGCTCAAAACCATTCAGGAAAGAATCTAGAATCGACTAAGTATGGAAGAGCCAAGTAGAGGGAACCACGTGTCCTAACGGCGCTCCTCCAAAGGTGAATCCAAAAAGAGAATCTCAAACAAGCACCGCATCTCCATGTGTCTTAGGATGAAACAGAGGCAGAGGTAAATGGTCAAACAGAGTCAAAAGGCGGAGCTTTGGGGCGCGGGGTTTTTGCGTTTCATGAAAAGGTAAATTACGAACCATGAACCCGATTTTTGCTCTAATCTAGCCGCCACGTCCCATATCAAAAGGGGACCCATTTTTCAAGTTGTTTTCCCGTCTATTTTTAGGGATTCGATACAAACTTTGAAGGGGCATATCTTTCGACTCAGGGATCAAAATATTGCAAATCTAACACTGCTGGAAGCATCTCAACGTCTTTTATACCATGGAAAGATAAAAAATCATTTTTTTGGGCCTGGTAGGTGAACCATGGAGAAATGTCTTGAGGCCTTTAATACAAAATCTAATTTTCTTAGCTACTAGATCTAATTCGATTCGATCCACCATTCTTCTTCAACATGCCAGATAGACAGAGGGAGCCAGAATCGACAGATTTGGGGTGGATTTGAAAGGGGGCATTGATTGATGGCATTTGAATCTTCAAAGCGAGATTCGATGTGTATCTCATGGTGGTTGGAGCAGATTCGAATTTTCCTCTTCTCTCTCTTTTCTTTCTATATATACTATAACACTTCTCGTTTGAGAAGGAGAGACATTCTGGGCATAGAGAAACTCTGTCAAATTTGTTTCTCGACGCCATTTTTGAGCAGCAAACCTTCTCCTACGCTTGGAAAATGTATTTGTGCCTCTATTCCAGAAATGTAATGGTCTGTGCACCTTCTAGAGCAATAAAAACATGTTTTTGTGGTGTTCTTCAACCCTTTGCATCATTTTGTTGTTTCTTTATGCCTCTCCCTTTCAGTCTTGGTTTTATGTGCATGTATTTCACATTTGTAGGTGCAAGATGTTGTGTTTCATGGAGTTTAATGGATGATTTGCAGATATGGGCCATGTCACTTATGTCTGACCTCCCTCATCTCCATTTTTTTGTTTCTTTCTCCCTCAACAGAATATCTTGCTTCCTTTGCTGGTGTATCACCGCTTTAGTGTAGGCTCTATTTTTCCCTCTTTCTCTCTCCTTGGTTCCTTGGAATGGTTAGATTAGGTTAGATTTAGTTTTCCTACACTAGATTAGCTCGTGGCAGGTAGTTTAGGAAGAGGAACCAGCCTTCTCTAGAGGATCATTCCCATTTGCAAGTCCCACAGCTTGGGGAATGATCCAATGTTATCAAGTCACACTAAATGACCCTACCTTAGAAAATCATATCTATAACTCATTTGGGGGTGATGTGATTTCACACTAATAGTTTTGGCACGCTCGGTGTGGGACAGTGCGAAGCACCTTACCACTTCACTTTATCAGGTTTGATGTGCTCTTTGTGAAGATTTCAGCCTTTAGAGGCACTTTCAAGCACATCTGGCGACTCCATCTGGTCAACAACCCATCCTCTGAGTTGCATACCTTCTTCCCATCCATTTCCACCCATTATTTCTTCCATCTCCTTCATCTTCTTCAATCCCATGAAGTTGTGCAATCATGACTTCTTTCCCACCATGGAATTCTCATTTGCAGCAACAGAACTATTTCCCTCCATCCCCACAGTTTCAAAATCCTCCTCCAAATCAGTTTTATAAGCCCCATTATCCCGAAAATGCATACAACCCCTTTTTTCTAACCAAAATGTTTATGAAGAACAGGTTTATGCAGATGATGGTGGAAACTCCTTGGCCAAGCTAATTTTGAGAGGTAGATGCAAAAGATTGAGATGGACATGATGCAGCTCAAAGTCAAGTGCTCCATAATGGCAGCTGAAGTTGGCTACAAGGCCCCTTGTCCATGGGTCGGCCTGTACCAGGCTGGTTTAGCGCCAACACAAGTTGCACCTCATCACTGAGATGTTTCCCTAGATTACAGAGTGGGAGGAAGGAATGGAGGCTCAAAATCTAGCGTGCCTTCCATCCCTTCTATGTCCATCCTCCCATTTTCTTCCAAGTCCCCTCTGCCTAGTTATACCATAAATGAACAGCCCCTACTCTACTAACACACCTTCCCAGCCCAACGTCATCATGTTCGCACGCATCGCAAGATGTTGAAGAATGGCGTGACTCATATGAATCGATTGGGAAGAGGAAATCATACGGGTGCCTATTCTAGATGAAAATCAGTTAGCTCCAGAGGGCGTGATTCTAGAGGAGAACCATAGGTTTTCAGAGGCAACAAGTGCAAAGCAAGCCACAGAAGAACCTTGATTCTTCATCCCCTTCAAACTCTAATGTCGAAAAAGAGTTTGAGCTTTCAAACTTCATGTTTGAAGATGAGGGGAACCATGGTGAGAAAATTGTAGATTCGAAGGACACCATGGAGGAGGTCGAACACACGCAGCAGACAACAAGGAGGCGATTATTTTGTCGACTTGGAGGATTGTCTTGATGGAGAGGAGCCCAAGGAGATCACATCATTTGCTCCTCCATCATCCACCTTCCAAGAACATGAGTCTACTACCATGGAGGAGAACATCCAAGGACAACAACCTACATCTCACAACGGCCCTCAGGAACCAAGGTTGGAGGATCTTAATCTTCCATGTTCTTCAAAGGAGGAGGAAGAGAAAAGGCTAGGAGGATGTCATCATCTCTCTCACACCATCCACCCAAGAAGGTCCATAAGAAGACTCCATTTTGGAGTTGAATTTCAGAGAAATGGGCACATCCAAAGGATCAAACCGTGCCCAATTAGGTACTTGGCTTCATTGGAGCCAAAGGAGAAACCAAAACTAGTCATGTCCATTTCGGGGCATGCTCATGATATCAAAGCACCAAGGATCAGTTGTCATACCTCTTAATCCAAATGTAGAGCAACTAAAAGAGGTATTTGATTTGTCTCTAGCTGATACTTTGGTGATTTGGGTGGAAGATCAGCTTATAGTTAGTTTTTCACTCATCCAACCAACCATGTTCGAGTGCAAATCGGTTGTATGGCTGCCATTTTTAGGAAGGAAGTTATTTCTCCTGCGAGTTGCGGGTTTTGTTTGAGTTCCCTTTACTCTTGGTTAGAGTAGAGTAGGTAGGTTTGTTTTTAGAAGAAGAAGTGCTTTTCACACTCTGCATGTTCTACTTGGAGCATGTATGATTTCCAATTTTATACATAGTGTTGTTGTGGAGTTTTGTTGCTCTCATACAATGTTTGGACATGGCATTTGGTCTAGTTCAACTCCAAGTTCAGTGGGTTTCCATTGGCTCATCGGTCATATTTTTCAGAGTTCAGATCAAAATAATTTTATCAGGCTTGACTCCATGCCCAATAGATGCTCCAAGGCAACTGGTCTCTTCATCTAGCAGGCAGATGTCCCCATAAGTCACCAAATTGCTATCCCAAATTTTCCCCTCAGAAAATTTGGTCAAGACTCCTACACATAAGGAAATTATGAAGGAAATGACTCCGACCCACGAGCTCACATTCAGGATGACCAACATGTTAAGGTGGGATCAGAAATGAAGGAGTAGTGTCGTAGAGAAGCCAGGAGCAAGAAGGAAAAGAATCGGTGAATTTTCAAGGTCTTCGGGCTCAAAACCGTTCAAGCAAGAATCCAAAATCAACTAAGTATGGAAGAGCTAGCAAAGGGAGCCACGTGTCCTAACGTCACTCCTCCAAAGGTGAATCTAAAAGAGAAGCTCAAACAAGTGCCGCATCTCCATGTGTTTCGGTATGAAACGGAGGCAGGGCAAATGGTCAAACTTGAAAAGGTGGAGCTTCGGGGCCGCAAGGTTTTCTAAGTTTTGCATTTCGTGAAAAGGGGAAAAGGTAAATTACAAACCCGCAAACCTGATTTTTACTCTAATCGCTTGCCACGTCCCATATCAAAAGGGGACCTATTTTTCAAGTTGTTTTCCCACTCATTTGTAGGGATTCGATACAAACTTGGAAGGGGTATATCTTTCTAATCATGGCTCAAAATATTGCAAATATGACACCGTTGGAAGCGTCTTAACGTCTTCTACACCATGGAAAGATAAAAAATCATTTTTTAGGCCCTGGTAGGTGAACCATGGAGAAACATCTTCAGGAATTTAATACATAATCTAGTTTTCTTAGCTACCAGATCTAATTCGATTCAATCTGTCATTCTTCTTCAACATGTCCAGACAGACAGAGGGAGCCAGAATCGGCAGATTTGGAGCAGATTTGAAAGGGGGCATTGATTGATGGCATTTGAATCTTCAAAGTAGGATTCAATGCATATCTCATGGTGGTTGGAGAAGGATTCAAATTTTCCCTCTTCTCTCTCTTTTCTTTCTATATATACTATAACACTTCTCATTTGAGAAGGAGAGACATTCTAGGCATAGAGAAACTCTGTCAAATTTGTTTCTCGACGCCATTTTTGAAGCGGCGAACCTTCTCCTACGCCTGACAAATGTATTTGTGCCTCTATTCCAGAAATGTAATGGTTTATGCACCTTCAGAGCAATAAAAAACATGTTTTTGTGGTGTTCTTCAACCCTTTGCATCGTTTTGTTGTTTCTCCATGCCTCTCCCTTTCAGTCTTGGTTTTTTGTGCATGTATTTCACATTTGCAGGTGCAGGATGTTGTGTTTCATAGAGTTTAATGGATGATTTATAGATTTGGGCCGTGTCACTTCTATCTGACCTCCCTCATCTCCATTTTTCTGTTTCTTTCTCCCTCAACAGAATATCTCGCTTCCTTTGTTGGTGTATCACCGCTTTAGTGTAGGCTTTGTTTTTTCCCTCTTTCTCTCTCCTTGGTTCCTTGGAATGGTTAGATTAGGTTAGATTTAGTTTTCCTGCACTGGAGTAGCTCGTGGTAGGTAGTTTAGGAAGAGGAACCAACCTTCTCTAGAGAGCTTTCCCACTTTTGCAAGGTCCCACACCTTGGGGAAAGTTCAATGTTATGCAATCACACCAAATGAGTCTGCCTTAGAAAAGCATATCCATAACTCATTTGGGGGTGCTGTGATTTCACACTACAAAGTGACACGAGTCCTTGGTTATAATATTTTTTTATTATAAAGTTTCACTTAAGTCATAAGTGAAGGCTATTATAAAGTTATAAATCATTTATTTAAAATTATTTAAATGGTTCAATCGGTTATAACTGATTCTATTTAAGAGGATGTTATAAAAGGACTTGGAGGATTCAATTACAAAGGATGAGAAATCAGGTATTGCAGCTATTTTGAAGGTTATTTCATTTTAAATTATTTATGTGTAATGTTTTTATGAGGCAAGTGATCTTACAGGTTTTTGATAAAAAAATTTATGTTTGAATATGAAGTTTGAATCAACACATATATCAAGATTTAATATTATTACTTTGATTATCTGATCAATTATTATGTATTTTATCTAACTAATGCGAGACTTTTGTTTGTCATATTGAGCAAGCATTGATGATATCTTCATTTTGATCTCAAAATAAATGCAAATTGTAGCCATGTTGGATTTGATTTTTGAATCATGACCTTGTTAAGACGTTGTTTTAGTGATCATTGTACTTTCCTTCATTAATGTAAAATCCATTTCTCTTCATCATGTCTACTTTTATTTTTCATCTTATCAGTTATGTAAATATGTTCATATGTTGATATATTTGGTTTTATTTCTTGTGATTATGTTGTTATGTTTTATCTTCAAGATCATAATATCATTTGAAAGTCATTACAAATAAGAGATTGTAAGACATCACTCAAAGTTTTCACCTTTTCAAGAGGTTACCTAATTGATAGGTCTCACTCTATCGGATAAAGGTTGATAACATATATTTGATATAGAAAATCAGTTTGATTTACAAGTGATTATTTTTATATAAAGTCATTGAGTTTAAGGAAAATATCTTTATTAATCTAATTAATCATTATGTGGTCTTGTTGTGTCTTTTAATGTGTTTTGTTTGTCTTTTCATTGATGTATGTATATTCTCGTTTCTTGTCAGAAATAGAAAATTCTCCAGATCTTAGGTTAAATCATTATTTATCCTATGTTAAACTACCCATGCTTAAGCCAATTATTAAGTACAATTACCATTAAAATGGTATGATTTTGTCTTGACCTTTTACATTAGGTGAAAGGGTTGTCAAAGTTGTCGATCTAACTTTATCAACAACGGGACCAAGTCAATCAGTATGCTTCACCGAAAATTTTGAGGCACACATGTTGATGGTATAAATACATATGTCTATCCGGGTATCATTTGATCCATATAGTTTCGATGCACGCAGTTTGGCCATGTGGGACCGCTCTTGTGGTCGCTACTGATCTTTTACTTTTCCTTAGGAATGGATCATGAGTAGGAAAAGGTCCTAATATGAGAAATCAACTTATGACAATACTTTACACTAGTTATAATTGTTGATTTGATAGGGGTTATCTTTGGGATTCGGTAGTTCTTAAAACCTAGAGTAATGGTGGAACTCTTAGGCCTCACCTCGTAGAAACCTGTGACGATCCCATATATATTTTTATCCAAGATGTACATCACATACATCTAGTGTTTGTGACATCACATATGTTGGATGGATAAATTGACCAAGTATGAGCCGAAAATAAAGGAATGAGACGTGCATGAAGGAGGCATGAAAGGGCGTGTGCAAGTAGAAAGGATAATTTTATTAATCTCAATCAACTAAAAAATTACAGTGAATAGGCTGCAATATTTATAGATATTGCACAGCCAAATACATCCGGGAGAATAAGTTGCACAGGTGCAACCAAATGCCAGAATAAACAAGCTTCCAATAACATCCGGGAAGCAACAATTACATAAAAACAAATATATTGTTGAAAACAATATAACAGTATGTATAAAGACAAATATGGTTGATTAACCATATAACAAAATAACAATTTATTATTTAATTAATAAAATTAATTAAATAATTTAAACTATGCAGAATAATTAAATATTAGGATAATAAAATTTATCCTAACATTCCCCCCCTTAATTGTGCATTGTCTGAAGAGATGAGGAGAGAAATGCTCTGAACAACTCGAACTTGTCACGTGCAAGTGACTTTGTGAAAATATCTGCTCGTTGTTCAGCCGTTGGACAAAACTGAAGCTGGATGTTGTGCTTCAACACATGTTCGCGTATGAAATGAACCTGAACTTCAATGTGCTTTGTTCTCTCGTGAAAAACTGGATTGCGAACAAGTTTGAGAACACCTTCATTGTCAACATACATGGTAGTCGGTTTGTCCTGTGGTATTCCAAGTCCTTCCAGTATGCGACGTAGCCAAATCGCTTCACTGAGACGGCTTCTCTGCGAGAGCGATACTCAAGCACGTGGAAGAGCGAGAAACAAAGTGTTGTTTCTTACTTCCCCATGATATTGGTCAGATCCCATAAAGAATACAAATCCAGAAGTGGATTTTCTATCATCAATGTTACTGCATGATCGAATCGAATATCCGGTCAAGAAGAAGTTTTCATTCTTCTTGTATTCTAGACCAAGATCCACTTGATCCTTTGAGATATCTCAAAATGTGCTTTCTTTGCTTTCAATGACAAATTTTGGGTTCTGCATGAACTGGATAGATAGCTCTCAGCTAAAGGCTGATATCTGGTCTAGTGTAGGTCAGGTAAATGAGACTCCCAATCGCCTTGCCGATAGAGAGTGGCACTTACCTCAGGAGATGGATCTGAACGAGATAATTGTAATCTGTTCTCCATAGGTGTAGCAATTGGTGTGCAATCCATCATCCTAAACTTCTCGAGCGTTGTCTTGGTATATTTCATTTGAGAAACAAAGATATGATTCTCTTTCTGCCATACTTCCAGTCCAAGACAGTAGTGCATAAGCCCGAGATCTGTCATGTCGAATGATCTCTTAAGATCTTTCTTTGTTTCATCAATCATCTTCTTTGAAGCGCCCGGTGATGACTAGATCATCGACATAAACTACAACAATCACCATCTCCCCCTTGCTTTTGAGGTAGAGATTGGGATCGTATGGATTTGAGCGAATCCATGTTTGCGAGATGCTCATCAATCTTGATGTACCATCCCAGGGTGCTTGTTTGAGGCCATACAGAGATTTCCTGAGTCTGCATACCTTTTCTTCTTGACCAGGTACAACATATCCCTCAGGTTGAGTCATGTAGACTTCTTCTTGTAAATCTCCATTCAGGAAGGCACTTTTTACGTCCATTTGGTGAACTTTCCATCCAAACTGAGCAGCTAGAGCAAAGATCATCCTGATCGTTTTGATCTTAGCTGTGGGAGCAAATGTCTCCTCATAGTCAATGCCTTCTTTTTGTGCGTACCCCTTTGCTACAAGTCTTGCTTTGCACTTGTCCACTGTCCCATCTGCTTTGTACTTAGTTTTGAATATCCATCGCACCAATGGGTTTCTTCCTGGTGGAAGATCAACAAGTTGCCAAGTGTTATTCTTCATCACTGATTGATATTCGAGAATCCATGGCATCTTTCAAGCTTTTGTTGTAGGGCTTCTGGACTGTAGAGGGCTCAAATCGATTCAATAACTCTACTCATCAAAGCAAAGTTAACTTCTTCTCTTGCTTTCTTTGTGAGTCAGTGGTCGAGGGTGGATGTATCAGGTGGAGCATCCAATCTTGCATCTCGTAATGTACTTGTACACCATTTAGGCATACGTTGACTGTTCCCATGGGTTGTGGTTCTATCGATCAACACCATCATCCCCATCATCACTTTCATCTTACGAGGGAACATTAGCTTGATTTTTACAATGGTGAAAAATCTACATCTTGCGAGTCAGGAGGAGGAGTCTCTGCTTCCTTCTTCTCGAAAAACTCAACATCTCTACTTGTGTAGACTTTTACGGTCTTAGGATCCATCGATCTATACCCAAGAGTCTCTTCCTTGTATCCAATGAAGATGAGATTTTGTGACTTCATATCTAATTTCTTTTTTCTGTTTGGGTATGTGCATGCTTTGGCTTTGCACCCGAATACTACGAGGTGTGCTGATGGATGGTTTCCTTTTTGACCATGCTTCTTGTGGTGTAATTCCATCAAGAAGCGATTGTGGGCGCTCTGTTTAACAAATACACTTACTTTTTTTTGCTTCTACGCCCAAAATGTCTTTGCTGAGTTCGGAATCATCGATCATGCATCGCACCATTTCCATGATAGTACGATTTCTTCTCTCAACAACACCATTTTTTGCGGTGTGTGTGGAGGAGGCATTTGTCGCGAATCCCGTGAGTTTGTAGGTAGTCTCGAACTCATCACTTTGGTGAATTCCCCCTCGATACGGCGGAGAGTTCGATGTGATGACCAATTTCTTTCTCATTGCCACTTTGAACTTTTTAAATGTTTCAAAGGCTTCACTTTTCTTGCGAAGACAAAAAATCCACATTTTGCATGAATAGTCGTCAACACAGAGCATGAAATACTGGAACCCTGAATGACTTGGCTGCATCGGACCGCACAGATCGGTATGAACCAGGTCAAGTTTACCATGAGCTCGAAAAGTACTCTTTTGGAATGAAACTCTGTGTTGTTTTCCTGCTAAGCAGTGAGGACACTTGTCTGTATCCTTCTGAAGAGATGGTAGCCCATGTACCATATTACACCGTGAAGTGTTTGAGATATTTGAAACTTACATGACCAAATCTCTGATGCCACAACTGGGCTGAGGTGGAGTTTTTAGCCACAAGTGCTTGATCATTTTTGTGAATGAAATCAAGTTGAAACATTCGTCCCACATTTGAGGCTTTTGCAATTATTTTCGAGCCTCTGGATTTATCTCGAATCAAACACATTTTCTTTCGGATTGACTATCAAAGTCAATTTTCAGGTTGTGATCTAGGAGTTGGTGGTGACCAAAGAAGATTCTTTGTCGACCCAGGACATATAGAACATCTGATAGTCTGCATTTGCGTGAACCAAGGGGTAGAGAAATGTTTCCAATCCCTTAAACTGTATATGAAGAATCATCTCCCAACGAAACATGATTTTTGATGGCGTGTCCCTCATTGAAATAAACCAGTCTCTGTGGCCGGTCATGTGTCGAGTGGCTCCCGAATCAACATACCAGACATCACTAGATGACGTGGATGGTTCACTTGATCGAGCAGTGAACAAGAAGTCTTCATTGTCTGACTGTTCTTGTTGCTCAACAATATTACCTTGCTGGTGGGGTCTTCTTTTCCAGTTCCCCTTTTTCTGCCCGTGATAGTTGTTTGAATGTCCCTTGTAAGATTGTTGTTGTTGTGGTCCAGAATTGCTTGATGAACCTTTCTTATAAGTGTTAAACCAACATTCTTGCAAGTCATGTCCTCTTTTGCAAATTGGACATCGCTTCTTCTGTTGATTGTCCCCATGATACTGATTCTGATGTGGGGACTTCTGATAGGATTTAGGTTTTCCTTTACCTTTTCCTTTCCATTTTTGATGTGAAGACAGTGCCTGCTCCTCTTCATCATCCTTGTTGTGCATTGCTTCCTCTTGTTGCAGTAGGTTTACTAGCTTGTCAAAACTAATTGTCGTATCTGACAAGTTTAGAGTTGTGACAAAAATGCGGTAAGAAGAAGGGAGAGCTCTCAGAACAATGGGAACGAGAGATTCATCTTTGACCTCTTCTCCTAGGGCTAGAAGTGAAGCCCTCAACTCTGCAACTCTTCTTAGGAAGGCTTCAATTTTCTCATTCTGTTTGAATTTCAATGTATGTAACTGACTCTACAAATTGAGTATGACATTCTTGTTCTTGGCCTCATATATTGTGCTCAGCTTATCCCACGCTTCTTTTGCTGATGTGGCATCTCGAATGTGGGCTTGCACATCGTCGGACACTCCAAACAAGATGATGAGTTTTGCTTTCTGATCTGCTCTATCAAATTGTCGTTGTTGTGTTGCATCAGTTGGTGATCTGGTTAGAGTACCAGTCACAACAAGCCAGATTTCTTCAAACTCAAGTTGTGTCTTTATTTTTGTCTTCCATGCAGCATAGTTGCTTCCTCTGAGCAATTGTGAATCCGGAAGAAAAAATTTGGGGGCATTGGTGCCCATTTTGCAGAGATCACTGACAGGGTTTGGCTCTTATCACTCCAGGTATTAGGTCTCCCAATCTATATACCGTCAGTCGATATACCGAACCTTTCTATATACGCGCCCTTCCGATATACCCGTCGGTACGTGGAAGAAGCTCGCCCTTTCTATATACCCGGCGGTACGTGAAAGAGGCGTTAACGTACGTGAAAGAATTCAATACGTGGTACCAAGAGAAAGTACTGATGGGGTCTATGCGATTATTGACACCGACTCAAAGAAATATCCTCATACGCGCGTAACTTTGCTATATACTCAGATAATTTCTCGGTCGGATTTATGTCTTGCGATCGTTCACGAGACGGATGGGATGGTTCATAGTGTGCCTTTGTGACCTTATTACTCCCCGTCGATTTATAGGGACGATGCCGAGATGAGCGTTGTTGCGCTATATTAGGCGTTAAGTGCGGTAGTAGTCGGACGGCTTTACCCGTAAGCGCTTCCCGAGAGGCACCGTATATACCGAAGCGGCTGCGAATGAGATCTAGGATCTCGTGAGTGTTCTGAGAACCAATTTTATTATTTTTTATTACAATTACGCCACTTTTTGAGCGATTTACAAAGTTTGCGATTGACTATGGTAACTGCAAATTAGTACAATATGCGCGATATACAATTTACAAAAAACTAGACAATTTGAATGGCGAGGCAAAAATTACATTTCGCGGGTCTGGTGGCCTCACTGAGCCCAATACGACCCAAAATGCTAAAAATTGCAAAAAAATAGCTGAAAATGCAATTTTTAGATGGGTCTCCTTTTTTGCAAAAAAATGTCCAAAATGAAAAACCAGGCCGAATGGGAGAAAAAAATTTTTTTACCCTAAATTAGGGATTTCTCCGCTAAATTTAGTTAGTTATAACTAAATTCAAAAAATCTGCTAAATTTAGCAGTTCTGCCAAAAATTTTGCCAAATTTGGTAGTGGGTGAGGGAGGGGGATTTGACCCCTTGACCTCTCTTTATGGGAAGTGTCTTACAAAAGTTATGCTAGCCACTTGGGCGGCTAAGCTAAACAAGTATATATAAAGAGAAATTTATAATTAAACACTTCCAAACTGTAAAACCATACCTCTTCATAAAACCACGGTTTTGGAAATCCGGTTTTGAGTGAATTTTCCAGCAAAGAGAAAAGCGACCAGCGGTTTTTGAAGGCGGTTTTGCGTGAAAGAAGGTGGTTTTGACTGTGTATAACACTTCTATCAATTTTCTCCCCTCCTTTGAGCTTGCAATCTCTTCCTTGGTGGATTCTATCCTCCTCGTGCTTGAATTGCAAAGACTATACACGGTTTTACATAGATTTAATGGCGGTTTTGAAGAATTTGATTGTGGTATTGCAAGGGATGGGGCTGGGAAGTTGCAGGAGGCAACTCTGGCTCTCCTCTGCTTGCAAAAGCTTCTCCAATGCTCCTCAACCTCTTCTGCGATCCTCAAATCTCCTTGACACCTGCTCACGAAACCAAATGTAGATTGAGAAACGAGGGGACGGAAGCTATATAATTTTATTAATCTCAATCAACTAAAAATTACGAGTGAATAGGCTGCAATATTTATAGATATTGCATGACCCAAATACATCCGGGAGAATAAGTTGCAGTGAGTGCGACCAAATGCGAGAATAAACAAGCTTCCGATAACATCAGGGAAGCAACAATTACATAAAAACAAATATATTGTTGAAAACAATATAACAGTATATGTATAAAGACAAATATGGTTGATTAACCATATAACAAAATAACAATTTATTATTTAATTAATAAAATTAATTAAATAATTAAACTATGCATAATTAAATATTAGGATAATAAATTTATCCTTTGATGATCTAAATGTAACACTTGATGTAACACTTGTTTATGATTCAAGGATGTAATGGATTCTATTTATGATGGATAAATTGGATCTAACTTTTTGAATGTTTGAATATGGTGATCTACAAGTAATGGTTTTGACCATTGTTTAACATGTTTCTTACATGTGCAAGATGATCTAAATGAGTTGAGGTTGGATTAATACTTGGTTAATTCTCATCGCAAGTATGCATGCTTTAACATCTTGGACAAAGCAAACACAAAGGAGGGACTTGGTAGCTACGCACACTTTGGGTGAGCATTCAATCTAGACCTGAATGAGGTGTCAGCGCGCATAACACTCTAAGTGAAAAAGACTACATTTTGGTTTTAATTCACAGGGACCTCTTTTTACTTTGTCTAAGAAGATGTTGCTTGTAGATGGCGTATTAACTATCTCTAGAGAGTATTGAAATTTTGGTGGAATACAAACAAGACAAGTTCACGAACAAGTATAGATTGGACTCGGCTTTAACGCGTGCAAGTGGGAAGAAGACAATCTTTATCATGAGTTATATGAGACATTCTTTAGTTTCTTTCTAGTAGAATTGTATCAGTGGTTGGAAGCATATGCATCGAACAAAGCTTGGTATCCTACGTCAACGATTTAGATGCAAGAATATTATAAGATGATTTTTGATGCAGATGAAGCATGGACTAGAGTTGTAGATCACTTGTGGGATGATATGTTGCATAATTATACATTGGAGTACGTAATTACCACTTATTGTTGTCTAGAGGAAGTTGAGTTTAGATTCTGTGTGAGCCCAGAGGATCCTATTTACGTGTTATCCCTTTAGCTATCAAGATATTGATGGTAGAATTGGATTTGGAGAGATTTCATATGGCTAGATAAATCCCCACCACACGCAAGGGAAGGAGCAGGTGTGGAGAAGGATGGTGGCAGCCCGGGCGGAAGATAGATAGAGAGAGGAAGGACGGATCATGTTTAATGAAGTGCGAGAGAGGGAAATTGAAGTGTCAATGGAATTTAGGAAAATTATGGTTCATTAAGGTTTTTAAGCTCTCGTAATGAAGCAAGGAGCCATAGCATCATGCCCTACCAACTTTAGGAAAGCACAGTAGAGAGTCCTAATCAGCTTCGGATATGAGTGTGTCGAGGAGAGAATGAGAACCGTGGGCATGCATCTAACTCAACTTGGCTACCTAACCCTTGCACAAGGTGTTTTAGATCCAAAGGTAGTTGAAGGAAAGGGTAGTGAAGGTAATCACACAGATACATGTAGATATCATTTTTGTTGAATCAAGAAGTGCATCAAACTAGTAACGCGCCCATGACAACACAACAAATGTAATTTTTTGGGAGTACTCTTGCAAGATTGTTTTTTGGAGCATCAATAGGACAGAGTATTGGTGCACAAAATATTGGGAGCACTTACGTAGGTGTTAGGATAGTGCGATAGTGGGTATCCAGCTTTTAGTAATACAACCGGGACACAAGAGAGTTCATCAATGGGCCATGCAACCCGTAAGCGGGGGGGATCATGAGGATTAGGTAGGCCACCACACGGAGGGAATATATGAGGAGGTTCTGGTTCTAGATCAGGTCCTACCCAGGCAAGGTCCACAACCACCACCTTAGCATCCACCACCTGAATCAGCCTTAACAAACACCACCACCTCAGGTTTATTTTGATATGTCACTCCACTTACTAAAGTATATAGAGGATGCATCGAGCACGTGCATAAGTATGAGTTATTATAGCACGTGAAGGGAATTACAACTTCTTGAGATAGGAAGGCAAGTTAATTCACCACTAATGTGCATAGTTGGTATAGGAAGCATGACCCACATCAGACTGTGGTGGACTATAATGCTCTGTGCACCACGTTCTTGGCTTACTTTCACATCCCAAAGTTCAAGCAGCAGAGCATCAACACGCTCAAAGATATCAAGCATCGTGTAACGAACCGTTACACCAAAACCTCGAGGCATTAGTGAAATCCGCACATGAGGATCATAACATCCCACCACGCTTCGCGGCCGGATCCGCATCCTGCTAGATTTGCACCGTATAGCGGGACCACACCCGCCCTACTATACGAGCCACAGGAGAACACTGCAATGTCGACGTAGTTACCCATGCAGGGACTTGAATCGGGTGGTCGCTCGATGCAAATGTAATTGGTTTAAGACTCTGTTGTCCAAGTTTTCTTATGACATTCATCAAAGTCAACACACACAATGGTTTTTGGGGGATTGTTGACTCCATTCCAAAGGGCATTATCTCATAAGATGTATATTGATCCACGTGAGGCATTAGAAGTAACTATGTGTCTTTGAAGCATTTGGAAGTGTGGACATGGGAGTTAGTCCTTTTCTGGAAGCATAGGTAGTAGCTATGGTGAAGTAGTTAGAGAAGCTTTCTGCCAACTCCGCGCATGAGACTAAAAGTGGTATATGGTGCAAAAATTATGAGGTTGAAGGACACACTAAGGATAGCTTCCCGCGTAGGTTAGTGCATGTGTTACAATCTTGTGAGATTTTCCACTTGGACCATGATGTCTAGAATTGTCCTCTCTTGAAGCATGACTATGAAGAGTGAATCTATGTACTATAAGATTTGTAACATGCATACTCATGATACGAAGGATTGTTGGTTGATAGATAAAATTCATGAGGCATGTGAGACTGGATTAATAGACCATGGTGGCAAGAAGCTCTCAAGTATACAAACGTAACCTTTGGAAGAGCATAACAATGGAGGAGGTGGATTCTATGGAGGATATAGAAGTAGAGGTCATGGAGGTAGAAGTAGATTCCCATGTGAGACTGTTATACTTGTGGGTCCCCAGATCATTACAATGTGATTTTCCACATAATATAGTCTGCACATGGTGTGGGAAGTAACATAAGTTAGAAGATTTTGGACTATATGAGCACATGAGAAAGAATAAGAAGAAGGAAAAGGCACGGGGATGATCAAGGTGCAACACGTGAAGGGTGATCAATGGATACCAAAGAAGATACAAGATCTTGAAATTGCACCCTTTTTGGTCACTACTTCATGTTGAAGCAGCACACACGAGTGAACCTCTAAAAGACCACTCATCATGAGAGAAGAAGTCATGCATGCAAGTATCTAGATGTTGCACATCAAAAGGAAGTCTATTATGAGATAATGGGATTCATCAAAGAGTTACAAGGCGAGATACAATACTTGAAGGAGAATAGGAGTGAGAGAATATGCACGAAGCACATTGAGCTCCCGTAGAAGGATGTGGATGATGTGAAGGAGGTTGTATGTAAGATGTTGTGTAGGATAATATCATTCCTCTTTTATTAGGGAATGGCTTTGCATGAAAAGTTATCACTATGATTTGAAACGAGTGACAAATACTACATGAAAAATTACCACCACATAACCATGAGTATGATAAGGAAATCACTTTGGATGTAATAATTGATGGGTGGTTGGTAAGAAATATCTTGATAGATACAGGCGCTGAAGTAAATGTGCTCACTCTTGGATGCATGGAATTAGATGGGGAGACCTATGTTACAACCATCTTCAAATGTGTTGTATATGGTAAATAAGACAAGGGCTATGCCTATTGGGGTTGTTGAAGGATGCTTCTATTACAATTTAGGGAGCCAAGTTTACTTGGAGACTTTGAGGTATTAGATCTTGCTTTGAAGCAGAGAAATTTTACATTACTTGGGTGACCATGGTGTTATGTGAACAATGCAGACCTATGCTTTAATAAGGGATACATAAGTTTGAGAATAGAAATGAGTGCATGATTATACCTTTAAATGAAGCAAAATACACCATATGTTGAGCCTCTGAGTGAAGAAGATCTGAATAGGATTTATGCATGCACAATACATGACCCTGAGATTATGGAACCATCCAAGGAAGGTGTATTGCAGTGGGGAGATGCAATGATCAGTTAGTGACACCACAAGTGTTTCTTATGATAATTGGGCCCATGACATGTATGAAATGGTTGGCATGAGATGAAAGGAAGAGTAACTAGAATGATCAGACCACACATGGTTAGTGCATGGGAAAAGTTCAGTTACCATGATTCACTGGTGAAGAAAAGCCCAAGTCTTTTTTTTGCATGCATCATGGAGGAACATTGGAAGAATGAAGGTGATCAAAGGAACATGTTGGTTTATACCCTATTATGTGATAAAACACATGTTGGTGGGAAACACACAGAGATAACTTATTGGGATGGTGAGAAGTGAGAATCACCTTTTCAACTAGGTTCACATGGAGCAATGCACCTACACATATATGTGAATATCATGGGAAGAATCCTGCTTTGGCACACGTCCATAATTGTGAGAGAATATGGGTACAAGGCCAGGAGGCCTTACCACCATCTTTGTGGGTACATAATTTCTATTCCACCCTACGAAAATCTGCATGTGCATGGTATATGCATTGAGCTCAAACAATTGAAAGAGAGGCTGTGTAAGCTGATGAGATATGATTGAAGGTATGGTCCATAAATTTGATTATTTTCTAATAAACCTCTAGTACATGAAGCATTACATATCATGAAGCACATCACATTGGGGATGGCGCAAAGGTAGAAGAGCTCATGTTTGAGTTACTTGGAGAACCTGATTCCGAGGTGCGCCTAGATGCTGAGGAAATGGAAGAGTTACAATTGGGCCACACCTAGAAGGAGAAAGAAAATGGTAAAATGGTGTACCTCATTGATGATGAAGAGGTTGAGAATTTGGAGGTTAGTCATATAGAAGGTGCGTGTGAAGTAATGGATATAATAGATGAGAAGGCCCATGTACCATACACCCATGAAGACAAAGAAGGTAAACATTGCATTGAAGATGCACCTAAGGAGGCCATCATTGGGGATTATTGGTCAGAATAAGAGGTAGCAAAAGATCATTGAGATTTTACATGACTTCAGGATTATTTCCATGAGGCTATCATGAATTGAAAGGAGTGCACCCCTCATTGGGAGAAATGAAAATTAAGTTGAAAGAAGGTGCACATCCAGTTTAGAAGAGGCCTTTACATGATGAATTTGAACGTATGCATAAAGGTAAAGGAGGAAATTGATAAAATGCTTAAGTGAATCATTGAACCAATTAAGGAATCTGAGTGGGTTATCCCTATGGTTATAAGCATCAAGAAGGATGGAAGGATCATAGGATTTGTGTAGACTATAGAGAACTTAATGCCACATGCATGCATCATAGATCCTTTTCCCACCCATTCACTAAGGATATCCTTGAAGGAGTCGTAGGGCATGAGATCTATTCTTTTACAAATGGATTTTTGGGATATCATTAGGTGCACATTATGCCAAAAGATAGAAAAGACCACTTTCACTATTGAGTGGGGAAGCTTTGCATATATTGTTATGCCTTTTGGATTGAAGAATGCATCAATAGTATTTTCATGCATTATTGTGTAGGATTTTATGATTTTATTCATAAGTTCTTATAGTTGTATTTAGATGATTGGATTGTTTATGGCTTGGTTAAGGATCACTATGATAATTTGAGGCTCATGTTTGAAGATGTAGGAAGTTGAGCATTTCTCTTAATATTAAAAAGTGTATTTTTCTACACCTTTGGAACTTACTTGGACACATCATTTGTAAAGAAGGATTATTGGTAGACCTAACCAAGATAGTTGTAATTTGGGTTTAGAAGAACCTACCAATCAAAGTGAAGTGTGTGGATTTTGGGTCATATGGCTATTATAGAAAATTTATTAAGGGATATGCAAATATTTTTGAACCCTTGGAAGAGTTTCTCAAAGTGAAAGGAAAATTTTATTGGGGTGACGTGCAACAATATGCATTTGAGACATTAAAGGAGAGGCTTACCACTACACCTATTTTACACTTTCCTTCATTGGAACAAACCCTTTCATGTACATGTTGATGCTTTTAGTATGGATATTGGTAGTCTTGGCACAACCTGGAGATGGAAATGTGGATCACCCCATATGATTTAAAGTAGGAATTTGACACCATAGAATATAATTATACTACGAACTAAGCGTGAGGCATTTTCTATGATCTACGCGCTTCATAAGTTTTAGAAAATACTTGTTGGCTACTCCTTTTATTTTTTATAGATCATATGGCATTGAAATATTTAGTCAACAAGCCTATTTTGCAAGGGCACATTTTAGGTGGATACTTCTCTTTCAGGAGTTTGATTTCACAGTTGTTGTAAAACCAAGAAAGAGTAACTCAGGGCCTGATCATTTATCAAGAATCAATTCTAGAGAGGATGCACAAAGTATTGAGGATATAATTCTTATGATGCACATTATTTAGGTTGAACCACACACCCTGAATTTGGAGGATATAGTAGTATTTTTGCACACATGGTTGGCGCTTGAAGGAATGAAGGCATTGGAGAAAAAACAACTTATTATACGCACAACACCTTATCAGTTGATTGGAGGTGATTTGTACAAAATGGGAAGAGATGAATCTTGCACTGGTGTGTGCTTGAACATGAGCATGAAGCCATTATGGAAGAGGATCATGGTGGAATATAAGGAGGACATTATGCGCAGGTGATGCGATTGTGCAAGATATCTTTATGGCTAGACTTTGGTGGGAAACTTTGTATAAAGATGTTAAGGATTTTGTGAAAGCATGTGATCATTGTTCAAAGAATAAGTAAGCCTGGAAATAGAGATGAGATGCCCTTGAGACCCATTACGAGTGTGGAACCTTTTGAGAAGTGGGCCATTGAATTTTGTAGGACCTATTATGCACCACCTACGTAGGAATGGAGTGCACTACATTATTACTTATACAAACTATCTAACAAGGTGGGAAGAGGTTGCACCTATAAAGGATTATACTACAACCACAACATCAAGGTTCCTATGGGAAAACATTATTAGTATGTATGGCTTTCCATTAAGCTTGACTAGTGATAGAGGAACTCATTTCTTGAATGAGACAATCAAAATTTTATTGGTAGAGTTTATGGTGGCACACCATAAAACCACCCTTATCACCCTCAAGCTAATGGTACTACAAAAGATTTCAACAAGATTTTGGGACAAACTCTTACAAATATTTGTGATGTTGGAAGAAAGGATTGGGATGATAAAGTGTCAGTTGTACTTTGGGCTTATAGACCACATATAAAATATTGAACAATGCCACACCCTTTTAGTTGGTGTTTGGACATAGAGGTGGTACTACCGTGGAATTCATGTTACCATCCCTACGTATTACATGTGCATAGAGGATTAGATGATGAGTGAGAAATTCAAGAGTGCATTGAGAAACTAATAACTAGATGATTGGTGCAACATGCATTATGTGTTAGATATAGATGATTAAGAAGGAACAAAAAAGGTATGACATGATAGGAACATTAAGAATAAGACATTTGTAGTTGGAAAGATGGTCCTTCTCTATGACTCCAAGTTTACGTGCCACCCAAGGAAATTGAAGGTGCATTGGTTGGGATTTTTGTAGTAACCAAGATACTTGAATCAGGCACATGTTAATTAAAGGGCTGGATGACACCATGTTTCCTAGTTACTTTAATGGGATTAGGTTGAATCCCTACTATAAATAAGCTTCTTGGTGTTTGTAATAAGGTAGTATTACCACTTTAGATTAGGTTTTCCTTTCATGTTTTTTTTTTTCATTTAATTATTTTTTTCCTTATTTTGTTGTAATAAGTGTGCTTGCAAGGAAGATGATTACTATCTATTGAGTTCATGCATAGAGGACCATGCATAATTTTAGTGTGGGGTGGATACAGTGTTTCAAGAAGATGGTATCTAAAAGAAAGAAAATTTCATGTTGCAAAGTACTCTAGAAAAAACGGTGATGTGAGTGACATGAATAAAAAAGGCAAGTGCTCATTGAATAAGATTTGAAAAAATGAAAGAGAAGGAAGAAGTATAATGGTGCATAACAGGAGTTTTTCAGATGGAAACCATGCAATAGAAGGTGGCTACTATAATGTGAGGTAGGAAACAACAAGATATACTACTTGAAATATGGCGTAAAGGAAGAAGGACTTGTGGTGTAAAGAGGTGCACATAGATGTCTGTAGTTTTGGGAAGTAGTTTGAAATCTAGAAGGTTATGACTTCGCGCGCGTGATGGAAGAATGAGGCATGGAGGAAAGCAAAATGTGCCTTAGATGAAAAAGGTGCTTTAAATGGAAAACATACTTTAAAAATTTAAAGTGAGAAAAAGTGTTTTAAAAGTGAAAAAGTAAAGCGTGGGAATTTTTAAAAGTACAAAAAAGCTATAAAAGGGGGTAAACCAACTTATTTGTCACCTTGCATTCAAAGTAAATATGAGTAACATAAAGTGACCTAGTGTAATATAAAGTTAAGTAAGAGAAAACTAGAGCAACATGCATAGGTGATTGTGTGCAAACTCCTTCGTGGAAATGTGAGAGAAGTTTGAGAAAGATTGAGTACAAAAAGTTAGGGGGAATGGGTAGTTAGGGTTTTGGACAAATATTGGAATAGTGGTTAGGGTTTGTAGAGGTTGGGAAGGATTACATAGGGAAAAAGTTAGGTAGGGTGGAGTCAAGAAGAATGGCACCAAAGAGAGCAACTACTTCATCACCTGAAGGGAAGGTAGAAACAAGGCTTGAATGAAGAGGGTTGAGGTTGAGGACCCACTAGAGGATATTTACTCGTAGATGCAAAGTACCCCATGGGAGTGATTAGGGGGCAAGACATGGAAATCATAGATCCTAAATGAAAATAAGTGAATTCAATCATAGGGCTTTGGGAAATGAGTGACCTTGAAGGAAGAACATGCTAGAGTTTTATAGATAAAAATGAAGAAGGGAAGGTACTTGTTGATGACTTAGTGAAAAGAATTATGGAGAAGGTAGGGTCCTCTATCTATTTGAGCTACCTTTCTTTGCTAAAACCGTGCATCTCTTTCCAATGGCTCATGTCTATGGTACATGAAGACTATTTTTACTTTTTGGGATGTGGAAGGATGAGGATAACAACCTAGATCATTGGAAAGTCATAGGGTTGTGTGAGATAGGGAAGATCTTAGAGTTGGACCTATGTGATGACAAAAATATTGATGAGTTGGTCATTCCATTATAGAATGAGAAGGGTGGAAGGGCCATGAGTATAGAGAAACTTATAGACCCTATGACTAGGGTAGTGGTTAGAATTGTAATCTGTAAATTGGGTGCCTCGGAGAGATGGGGCGATGTGAATAAGAAGTTTCTTTACATTGCACACAAAATGTATCAAAACACAATATAACATACACAATTCATCGCCAATTAGATCATTGAAGAGGTCGGGGCAAAAATGAAGAAGGGGAAAAAATTACATAGGGCTCAATACTCCTATTAATTATCTTTTGGGAGATTGGTGTCCCAGATGGGCCTTGATGAGAATATGTGGGTTCACCCTCTAGAAAACAAATCCCCAAGAGTACATTTTGTGGGATACACTTAGATGGTACGTAATCAACAATGTATATAAGGCTAGAGTGGACAAGTGGTACATGAAAGGATGCATGGGAATTTGAGAATGAATGGTGCATTCCATGTGAAGTTACTGAGGAGGTTGGAGAACAGGAAAATTTTGTAGTAATGCAACACTACAACCTTGCACATTTCAAAATGGAGAATCAAGAAATGGGTCCATGGTGTAAGCTACCATGCCATTTACATTTACTAAAAGATATTTCAAGTGTACATAAATTAGATCAAAACGCGTAGAAGATGGTATTTGATGTCGATAAGGTGGATTCAGATTGACACACTTTACACACCACCTACAAGTATGACTCCAAGCCTGCATACTTGGAGACTATAGAGCCAAATACATTGGACTTGAACCCCTAGTTTAATGTTATTATTAAGAGGATGATATGTAGAGTCTTCGTAGTATTGTGACCGAAAGCACAAGATGAGGTAGAGTTATAAGTCATAGAAACTTACCTCCACAACCCAAGAAAAACCATACCACCACAAAAGAGGATGTGTGAGGAATATCCTACTAAAGAAGAAGATGAAAGAAGAAGGTGGGCTTGACCACATACGCATGAAGGAGAGGTATTATAAAAGGAGAAAGCATAATGATGGCACATGACCTTCTTAGCCTAGTCCAAAGAAAGTCTAGTAAAGACAAAGACCAAGTGCAGAGGGACACAAGTAGTCTCTAGTAACGATGAAGATATAAAGGAAAATATGGTGGAAGAGTTAGAGCATGAGTAGGATGAGAAAAGAAAAGAAAGGGGTGTCACACATGAAGATCCTAACATGAAAAAGGAAGAACCATAAGAGTCCATGTAAAGGAAGTCACCGGTGTAAAGGAGGAGGTGAATGAAGAGGATAAAGGGGATGATGACACCTATGTAATTAAGAAGATAAGGGGTGATAGAGGAACTAACATAGGCCCTTTCACCCCTAGAAGTAGAGAACCAATGCCAAGGAAGTGATGAAGAAGATAGACTCCCCCAATCACACATATGGACTATGTAGATGATCCTACAAAGGTGTTAAGGGAAATATTTCAGAGCATGGTCTTAGCAAAGAAATGTACGATGGTTTGGACCACGATGGATAAAAAGGAGGGGTCTCTCACACACGAGGAAGATGTTTCATGGAACATGCATACACACGCAAAGGAGCTCGAGTTTGAAATTGGCAACAAATCTTGCTTTACACAGGAAATGAAGAAGTAGCTAGGGAAGGAGTATACAATGGTTGACCCCACAAGGTTGATATATGAACAAACATGTAATGCTTTTAAATAAATTAGTTGTTGAGGTTATATGCACAAGAGTATTGAAAAGGGAGATACCATGAGCGTTATGGTAGAAGATAAAAATAATAAGGAGAAAGAATTGAGAGTGTGAAGGATGACTTGAAAGGAGAATAAAACCGCATAAAAGAAGCCTATGATAGGGTGAGCGCTTTAGTAAAAGAATATTTAGGTGTATGCCCAACCTTGGTGAGCCAAGCACAAAGTGACTATAATGATGAAATGGAATATATTGAAGACCTGGTTGGGATGTTATTGGTGAACATAAAGAATGATGTGGGGCCATCGATTACCGAGGATTTGGCTGAGGAAAAGAGAAGGAAGGAAGGTAGTGGAAGTATGGATGAGAAAAATCGAACTTGAAAGTCTATTCACAAAGCTCAAGGAGGCTAGTAGTAAAGATGACTTGGATTTTGATAGATGTCAAAAGTGTGACCCTATCCTTAGTGTGAGGGTAATTAATGAAGAAGAAAACTCAATTTAATATAGGAAAGAAAATGACCAAAAAATTGAGTGAACTAAAGTGATGGCAGAGTTGTTGGAACAAAAAGAGATCATTAAGATAAAAAGAAGGAAAACCTCGAGTTCTAGATTAAAAACTTTGCCTGGTGATGGAGCACATGGCCATGATAGAAGGGATGATTATAGAGTTAAGTGTGGTCATCTAGGAGATCAAAGAAAGGGTAGAGGAGTTGAGTTAGCACGACCAGATACCATCGGGCATAGTGGAGAGTGTGCCAGAAAGGCTGCGAAGAGCTCGCAGAATGGGAAAAGCTAGAAGGAGAATTGAATGCAGAGTTTCCAGAGAGATTCTCTAGCTCTAGTAGCATGAGGCATGAAGTGACTTATGTACAAGAGGGAAGTCAATTTTATTGGCTCACAAGCATTAATTTTATTCCTTATTCTTTCATTGTTTTGGAGAGATAAGTTGGGCTAACCAGGACCATCGAGGATGACAACAATGAAATTAGTGTGGGGTAATGTTGGATGATAAATTGAAGTATGAGTCATGCGTGAAGGTCTGAGATGAGTGCGAAGGGAGGCACGAAGGGCTCGTGCAATAGAGAAGGGATAGTGTGTGAAGGTTGTGCCGAGTAGGAGAATTTGGGACTTAGTCAATTTTTTGTGACTCAAGGCTAAAAATAGAAGAACAGAGGAAGAGTGACATCCACGCAAGATCTATATTTAGACAACATCAGGATGGCTTGGGATGCACGCAAAGCGGTTAAATCTAGAAAAAGAACATGCAGAGACTAAAAGGAGATCATGCACAAGTCAATATAATAATAGGATTAAATTAGGAGTTATATTTAGGTTAATCTATTATTAGGATTGTTGTAAAAACATGCACGCTTTATGGCTATTTTGGATGTAATGCATGTTGTCTATTTTTAGCACACATATCTTTAGGAGGGTGCATAGGTGATGAAGGGAAAGTACCCACCCCTATTTATATGTCATGATATACCGAGTAGAATATACCATGTGGATGAAGGGTACAATCAGTGCTATGTTGTAGGATTTTGGTTATGGACCTGCGAATTGATGTAACACTTGTTTATGTATTTAGTTTCCCTATGATGTAATGAATTCTATTTATGATGGGTAATTGTGGTTGGATCCTAATTATTGATATGTACGAATATGGTGATCTAGTAGTGCATTTGGTTTTAATCATTGTTTAAACTATTATGTTTTCTTATTACATCTTGTTAGTTGCGCGTGCTTCGTAAGTGTTTAGTTTGGATCGAATGAGGTGCTAGGCACATAATGCTCTAAGTGAAAACAAAGTACAACATACCACCACATATTTAAATGGTTTGATTGAATAAGGAAGGCAACATTATTGATTCACACATATGTCTCTTCCTTGACTGACCTAACCAACATAATATGGTTATAGGTGAGGGGTTGTTATCGATTTAGCCTCTTTACTAGTTTACATATATCAAATTCTTTTGACTACCACTATCTAGAATAAAGTGAAGAGCCATACCATTTACCCACATCTATGAGTGGGATAGACGTTCCATATCCTCTTTTGGTAGAGATATTGTTCTCGTGGTGGTAACAATAGTATATAGATCTATGTCCATAATCAACTCCTCTTATTCATGTGTACCTTGGTTCTCTATGGAGGTTTATCGATATCAAGCTCCCAATAATTTGTTAACAAATTTTTGCTAATAGTTGACAATCCTTCAAGTCATGGCACCTTCTCGTGTGCTTCCGACACCATATCCCCGTGTCTTTTCATGGCTTTTCTTTCCATGTCTTCTCTTGTCCTATCTCTCGTGGTAGTGAATGACTTCCTTATTGTTTGGTGTAAACTTTTCTTGGAATATGAAGTGTCCTTATTTCTCCTATGTTTGGATCTTTCTTCAATCTTGTTTGCATATCAGCAGGCTTCCCTGAGAATATTCATGTCTACAAACTCCATCTCTTCCTGGATGTAGTATCATAAGTAAAATTTGAGAATCTGATGCTTTTTGGTGTTCTGTGCGCCCAATTTTTCCGATAAAGTATGAAACTCATTATTGTTGTCCCGCACCGTTTGATCACAACCTTGACGTAATGAGTGCAATTTCTTGAATTGGTGCTCATAGGTCTTCATTAGATAATATTCTTCCTTGATGGCCTATACAAAACCACCCCATATTTTTGGAGGTTTTGTATTGACTTACAAAATCATTATCATCCTCTTAGGGGGTATGATTCCCACCATTTTTTACATGAATAAATGTTTTCAAAAGTGTATGTTATATTTTTACCATAAGAAAAATTATTGATAGAAAAATATGATTCTAGTTGGTCAAGCCATTTATCCAATTCATCAACATCAAATTTTCCTTCAAACTGTGGAATGTCAAAATTTACTTGTACCTTGAATGGTGTCGGGCCCCGAAGGGCCTACTTGATGTGGGTGTAATTGCGAAGGTGGAGCCAGTTGCAGGGGTGACCGAGAGAGGACATCAATAAATTATGCCATCATCTCCCTCCTTTTCTTCTCAAGGGCTTCATCAAACATTTATCTTAAGGGATCTCCCATTTCCTCTTACGTTGCTTGAGGTCATTTGAAATGAAAATGAAGTTAATTTAAAGGATCATGACTCTATACACCATGCTTGGTATTTTGACCTCGTGGGTGCATACATGCAAGAGTGAAAGAACCTATCTATGATACCACTGATCTAGATTGAGGTGCAACCTAGTGGACAACACACTAACAATGGTGCTTAATGTGTTATAACAATCAATTCACAATGAAAGAGCTGTAAACACACAATATTTTTTGCAATTCCAAGCGAATAAAATTTGGAAAACTCCATAAGAGAGATGTATGCCCAAATATCTATCTCTTTATTCAAAACAAATTGCTTTATAGTTATACAATGGAGAATATGAAAAATTGCTAAAAATAGAATATGAAGGGTTCCGAAGGGGAACCAAAAGGTCATCCTACATGGAGACCATTCATATCCACCTTAGGGATGGATTCAAAAAGACAAGTCAAATATTTTGAAATATATCCTATTATTGCTATTATTTTATTTAGTGCTACTTGTTGGGGTCATATCTCTTAGCATGTTGACTTGTTTTGAGAACCATAGGATCTAGTGGAAAGATAAAATAATGAACTTGTAAAACATCATTGTGATGATATAAATTTGGCTATCATCAGACAGTTTCTAAATCCCATAATGCTTCAAAGACCCCCAAGAATGTAAAAAATACTAAAAGCTGCTGAAAACTGCTAAAAATAGATTATTTGAGACTTTCCAAAAAATATTTTTAGAAGTTCGTTTCTAGATCAAAATATCCATTCAAAGTGAAAAAATTCACAGTAAAATTTATTTTTGGTATTTTTCATTCCTCTAGTCATATTTACAACTACTTTCCATTCACAACAAATAAATTACTAGAATAATTTATTTATTGAATTTTACCCATGCTCTATTTCATATGATGACAATTTTCACTCATTGCAAATAAATTAACAGGTAAAAATTATTTGTTGCATCTTTTTAATCCTTCAATATTTTCTATTTGAAACCCTCTTTCAATTCTCATTCCAAATCAATACCTTGGTTGATGACAACTCTAAAACTATAGAAAGGAACACGTTATCACTACCTTTTGTAGAGGGTTGCATGTTAAAAATGTGTGAAGATAAATGTGTTTTAGAACAACAATTTGAAAGATGATCAAGACCTAGCGAGGAGAAGGAGCTTCATATCAAGAAAATGAGGTGCCAAATACACAGAAAAAGTTGCCAAAATGGGCAACACAACATTGGTTTCACAACTACCCTTGTGGATTATGGGGGATGTAGTAATATTATACATAATTGTAGGTGTAGGAAATTCATGTAATAGTAATATTTTATATTATTATTACCTATATATATTACAAGATTCAAAATCATCTTGAAGATGAATTGAACATTTATTTCATGTTGATAAATATGTACTTTGACACATTTTCTAGTGAATAAAAATGGGTTTCACTCTTATATTTGTATTTCATTTCCATGGCCTATTTTTGGGATTACAAGACAAGGGATTAATGATTCATTAGCCAAGCATTTTTCAACTATTTCAATCACATAATGCTGCTAGAGATGGGAGGAGTAGCTTGGAATGCAAAAGGGATACCCAAAAATTGGAAGATTTTACCATATTGAATCCACTTCCATTGGAAATCGCTTAACCAATGTAGAGGACATAAAAAGGATTGTATGTAACACTATGTTTTGTGCCTTGGATGTTGGATTCATAAGCAACGTAGAAAAATTTAAGGCATTGCATCATGTTTTTTTATTAGAGATGAACAAAAGGTTTTGAAAGGGCGCTCTCCCTTTACAACAACCCAAGAGATGTTCAAAAAAACACTCTAAAGACAAACATAATACAAATAGGAAAGAAAAAATCAACAAACAAACCTTCCACAACAATCGGCTATAGGTCGATAACTTAAAATGGTCAAGAACAATACAATAATCCTTACTCAACGGTTTGTAGAAAGTCAACTTACCATCAAGAACCGGGATATCAACCCATCAACCTCTAATTTAAACATCAAGAGGGTTTTGGTCCTTTCAATTTTGTACTTCTAATGATTCTCGAACTTGGCTAAATTTTGGCTTTATGGGGATGACCACTTTCCACCCTTCCTCTTTTTCCTCCCCCTCTTCACCCTTTTGTTTTACACAACCTTCCTCTTTGTTTTTGATAGTTTTCTTCATAAATTATTTTAACATTGCTTCTTCCCGAAGTCAACCACTTGAGTTACACACTACATTTTCCTTCCTTATTCTCTTGTTATTTTCCTCCTAGAATCTTTGTCTTATGACATTTCTCCTTTTTTAGAATTTGATTTTTCCTTTATGTATTTGTTATTTTTCCTTTTTCCCTTCCATCTCTTTAGTCTCTTCTTTCTTTGTTTCTTCTTTCTAACTTTGTAGTTCCTCTTCTAGCTTTCTTTGAGTTGGGAGAAGGGAACAAGGGACCATTTTCAAGGACTCCTCATCAGAACTCAACAAGTCTTCTTCTTTTACATACCTTTCATCACTCCATTCATCTCGTGGGGAATTTCCTTTACAACGTGTCTCTATTTTCCTACTTGGTGTTTCCTTTTATCTAGTTCTTTCTTGCTAACGATGTCGATCTTAATGGGAGTTTTTTCAACTAAGGTATTAACCCTTAGACTCTCTCTCCGTCTTCACATCTATCAAGATTTATGCCTCTCTCTCTCTCAAGGTGCATCACATTTTTAATGTTTTTCTCATCTTCAATTATTACAAAAAGACTAGTTGTGCGGTATCTATCCCATCATTAAAATTTCCCTAACTAGACTTTGGTTTATAACATTCACAAAAAGGTAACCAAAGCTCTTTGTAGCTAGAACATATAAGGAAGGGGATAAGAAGTAATCTTGACGAATTGAGAAAAAGAGACCAATCAAAAGGTAAAAATAAATTTATGCCCAAATCTTAGAGATTTAAGCATACCAAGAATGAAATGCCATTCAATGAGATGATTCCCAATTCTCTATTTTATGCGGTTGACAATTTTCACTCATCGCAACAAAATTAGCAATCAAAGTTTATTTGTTGCATCTTTTTGAATCCTTCAATATTATTTATTTAAAACCCTCTTTGAATTCTCATCCCCTAAACTCAAGTCTTCACCAAGTTAATACCTTGGTTGATGACAACTCTAAAAGCTATGAGAAAAGAACAAGCTATCACTACCTTTTGTAGAGGGTTGCATGTTAAAAAGTGTGAAGATAAATGTGTTTCAAGAAAAAAGAAATGATTTCCAATAGCACCGTATTTTGTGCCATTGCATGTAGGAGTCGAAGCAAAGCGAAAAATGTCAAGGCATTGCATCATGTTTTTAATGTTTTGCTCATCTTTAGTTAAAGAAAAAAATCATCTTTAAAATGACCATTGACTAGCTATGCATGGATCGACCATGACAAAGAAATGTCCTTAACGAGACTTTGGTTTATAACATTTATAAGAAGGTAGCCAAAACTCTTTGCACCTAGCACATAAGGAAGAGGCTAACGAACAATCTTGACAAATTGAACGAAAGAGACCAAAGTACTTATAATTGACTTCATCAATTAATAAGCAAACATAAACACATAGGAAATTGTTTTTACACAAAGTTACCTAAATCCCAGAACTTGATTTACACAAATATGCCGAAATCTTAAATTTTTGAACATTCTAGGGATAAAATGCCATCAATCGTAGACTTCCTCAAAATCAATGGAACATTTTTCAAATATATTTGAACTATCCATCCATTTGAGCAGTTAGGCGCCGCGACTTGCATTTAAATCCAAGGGGAATGTGGGGCGGCAGTGAATAACATAATACAGTGAGGAGTGAGCAGATGGAGTTCAGCGATGCGTATAAACAAACAGGGTCCTGTTTTTCTCCCCAAATGCACGCTATTTGGCTGTAGCGGTTGACTACAGGCTGGTCATTCGAGATGTCATTACCCTCCAGGTCTCTTTCCTTTTCATGCTGCTTCCATGTTTTCAATATTTCCATAAATACAAACTCACGTAATTCAAAATTTCTACATACCTAACAAGAAATGGTAGTGGCCTGTTTGAAATAGTAGTTGAGGGTTTAGAGTTCCAGATGCATAGATGACATTATTCAGATCGTAAACAGCCGGAGGCTTCTGCTGTGCTAGAATACCAATAAAAATGGAAATGACCACCTGCTTCAGAGCTTCCCGCTGACCACAGCAGCACACAGAAAATGCTTTGGAAGAGTATTTGTGCAAGCGGGTTTCTGGATCAGGTATGTTGTAGAGGTTATGGCCTGCAACGGCCTCGAAATGGCACCGTCGCCATTGCAGTTGTTAGAGCGTTCACAGGGGTAAAGAAGTGGTCCAGCCCGTTCGCAACAACTGTTTTCCGTTGCAGACATGTTTCGAGCTAAAAAACGTGAAACAGACATAGCCCGCTGCATTTCTCACAACACAGTTATACACTGAGTTGTATTTATGGGATTTGTTGTTAATTGTAGTGAAACTATTTTGTCTGTTGCAATATTTATTTGCAGCACTTAAGCATGTTACAAGCACTATGAAACATGTGATGAGAAGGCATTTTGGGATACTCATTTTAAATTCCATGTTGAAACTTGTTGCTATCCTTGCAGAATTCATTTTATGTACTTGCCGTTTTCCATGTTCTCTTGATATATGTATTTTTAAAAATCCAGGCAGCACTGATGACTATTTTAAAAATCCCTTTCCAAGACTCATAGGCACACCTTCTGAAAGCTAGGTCCAAAGCTCATGACTTATAAATAGAAATTTTGTAAGTAAATATTTAACTTTAACTGCTAAAATTGAGATATCCAGCAAAACTTGAGGCAGAACATCCAATTTTCCACCATACAATGTCTTTTAAGGAAATCAAGGAGCCTGGATAATCGTCCTTGAAGGGTTTGTAGATGACCTACATGAAGACTATGCTAGGGAGAGCCTAGAAAGAGGAAGTGGAATTGGTTATTGGTTATTGTTCCATCTTGATCAAAAGACTTAGACACCTAGACATAAGCATTGAATATATATTTTGCCCTGATGAGAGATGGGTGAATCGGAATCCATATTTGTGGAGAAGAAAACATTTCTTTCCATGGAAGAGGGAAGTATAGGCACACATGAAATTCCCAATGGAGGGAACAAATGTTGATTGTTGTCACGTTTGGGTTGTGGCCTTGAAGAGTGAAAAGGAGATGCAAGGATAGCCATGTTTCTACCCAAGAAATGTTTGATACCAAAAGATGTCAAAGATAACAAGTTCAAGCAACAAACATGACCCTGCATCATTATTTTTGGGCTCAAAAACATTATAAAACTCAAGATAACATGCATTGATGGAGTTGGCATATTGCTCTTTACGCCTTGGTGGCGTTTACCCTTTCATATGGTGGTTGATCTTTATTTCTTGTCAGTAAAAATTCAATTGTTTCCTTTGAGCTTAAGATTGGGGGTTTGTATCTCCTCAACATCCTTGTTGTTTTGTTTCTATGGGATGAGCAAAATTGTCAACCCCGACCTCAAAAATTTGAAGTCCAAGGCGGTGAGATTGGAAATTTAGAAGATGAAAAATGGGATTTAGAATTTAGAAGACCAATATTTTGGGCACCCATCTGGAGTAGTTGAGCTGGTAAACTGGGCAGGTGAAAGTGGCTGATAATAGCCTTTATACTGAAGGGTTTAAGGACTATGTGAAAATGGTTTCCCTTGCTCCTTTAGCTGCCAAGATTCACCTATGGGGTCCTCTGGGCGGACTTGACTGACCATACAATGAGAACTATCCTATTGGGCTATAGTCTGTCAAAGGTGGCCAGCTTCCATGGAAACATTCTCTAGTTAGTATTGAATTTGCGTAGGCATATTTTTGTGAAAGTCAATGAAGACTTTCACATAGCCTTGTCCGTTGAGATGCGCCATATCTATGGGCCATCGATGTCCTAGTGACGTCCACCTCATTTCAAATGCAGTAATTAACTCAGCTGACAGTATAAAATACGGTCACATCTTTCTTGAGTTTTAACCTATTTCTCCGAAATGAATGCCCTACCCACTTACCATTTGATGCAATGTATAGCACAAGTCAATGTTATTACAGCAAATAAGAAAGCTTCAACTCTAATCATTTTCCAAGAGACTGATTTTAACAAGCCAACAAAAGAATCTCCTAAAGGAGTCATTTTCAGGGTGATGGAAGGAGGGGTATGACAAAATGTTTTATCTTTGGCCCAAGTAGATTTAGCCTTGGGACAAATCAAATAGGGTGTTTAACAGATTCAACCCTACTACACACAGGGCATTTGGGGATCTAAATTCGAAGATGTTTCAATTTCGATCTAAGGAGAAACCCTCGAGTAATCAAAGACCAAGAAAAATAAGTGTTTTTAGATTCAATCGAGTTTTTAAAGTCTTTTTTTCTTTACCCAAGTGGAAAGCTTGAATCATAGCTTTCACCACTCAAGAAGCCTTAGAAAAACACTAAAAGATGCATATGAGGAAGAGACTCATGGGCTATTTAAATAGAGTGAAAAGAGAAAAGGAAGTTACAAAGTAACTCCAATCATTATCTTAGCCAACCTTCCAAGTTTGGGCCTAGTGCCCCTATTTCCTATGTAGTAATGGGAAAGTGGGTGCAAAGTGGTAAAAGAGTAATATTTAAACGTAACTCCAATATTCCTCATAATGAGGAATATCCGTGATGGGACAAAAGATGTGAAGGCTACATGCCACCTCATATTCCCTGGATTATATGAATCAAATTTCATATAAGAATAAATAAAACACAACTTTAGGATATTAATATACCGAACAAAGATTAATCCCCAACACTACCACTAATAAGAGGCTCTGACATTGAGCTTATAAAACATTGAATTGGGAATTAACTAAATTATAACTAGCTTCTATACAATCTACTCTGCTTGGTAGTTTGTGTACCTTCAGTTTAGGCCTTTGTATGAGCCTTTAGGCATGTGATGATTTATACCTATGGTCAGCATTCAAGCACTTTGCAGGTATATGCCTACATGTAAGATCTATGGGCCAGCTTTTGTGAATTTGCTCATTTGTGCTTGCACATAAGCCCTAGGGGGCTTCCTTTGGGCATATGTTGATATATGCCTACATGTAAGGCCTATGGATCAGCCTAAGCATATTTGATTGATATACACTCAAACTCCTATGCATAAGATCTAAAGGTCAGCATGTAAACATTTATTGATACACAGTTATGTAAAGGCCCGCATGCCATTCTATTCTCATTATATTAATTTTTGTATATACCAATGCTCAAGGCCTATAAGAACTTGTTGATATCTGCCTTTGCGACTTCGGGCATTTGAGGCCTTTGGGAAAACATTTATCCTTTGGGACATGTATGTAAGCTAAGAATGGTCTATATTCTATCCTCTTTCTTTCTTGATAACATAGATTAGGATAAGAAGGGTACCATTCTAAGGCCACACACAAGAGGGTCTTAAGGTGCTAATGCCGTGGATGTGGAAGATGACAGTCCACACTCAATCAAAGATGCAGGGTTCTAAAGCCCAAGTTTAGAATAAGGGGTGGCATCTTACTAATATCCTAATTGTATAAGGTTGTAAACAAGATGAGATACTTATGTTAGGGCTGTGAACATGGATTGTTAGAATCGATAAGTTGTAAAGCACAAAGGGGCGGATTGTAAGGTAAGGACTGATAGATAATAATGCAATAGATTCATAAAATGCTACTCTATTATAACCTATATGCACGACCAATCAATCAAATCTAAAATAACATAAAGGAAAAGAGAGGTTATATATACTCACCTTTATGCAGACAACATTGGTGCATTAACTTCCCTCAAAGTTAGCAACACCTAATGAGAGAGTTGATGTGGGGGCCATAAGACGGATAGGAAGAAGACCTAGGTAACCACTTGTTGGAGACTCTAAAGGCTTGGTAGACCATAGTAAGTGCAACTCCTATTCTTGAGTGTCCTAGATCCAATGCTCCAAGTGTAGACTCCAAAAGGTAAGCAAGACTAACTTCTAAAACTTTAAAACCATTATGAGTAGCTTGGTGAGTGTAAGTCACCGAATGACAAATGATGATGTGGTGAGAAATGCACTCAAAAGCCGCCTATAATAGGGAACATAATTAGTCCTTATAGTTTCATCTAGCCAATGATATCAACCATGGTCAATGCGGTTGGTCTAGGTAATAACAAATCATGGGGCCCTGGGAATGCTCGGAGGGATAAAGACATTGGAGCTATAAAAAAGTGATTTGACGAAGGTATAAGTGTGCTTTGTAAGTGGATATGGAAGGCCGTAAGAGGATAACAAGGGGATGTCATAGGAGGCTATAAAAGGATCACGGGAAATGTAAAGGATAGAGTATCTAATGTATCATGGATCGCACATCAAAGCTATCTCACAAGCTTCCCCACTAACCAACCCACCCTACTCCCAATATATTCCGAAAGATATCACTTATGGAGGTTAATGCACCAATGGTGCATGTGAGAGTGAAAATAACGCGTATACATATGCCCGATTTGAGGATCATTGTGTGTCACAAAAAGAGTATATGAGATTGTCTTCGAAAAAGGAAAGCGTAACATTGAAATCAAAACAACCAAAATGAATGATCAATATAAGTGAGAAAAACATGAACTCAAATGAAACATACCTTCCCTTCCCGAGAGTGTGGCCACAAAGTGAATATCCAAAATGTAGAAAGAGCTACTAAGTGAACCCAAGTAATACAAACCGAAAAGAAACTATAAAATAAATTAGATAAATAAGCAGTAAACCTTAAGCTAATGGGAGCTCATGGAAGGATGATAGGATTGGGCTAGATGAAAATAGCTAAGACAAGTCCCGATAGGTGAAGGGAGATAATAAAATAGGTCGTAAATAGGAATGAGATGTGTGAAGGGGCTATAAGGTGCATTGACGGGAGGAATTTGGTCTAGTAGGCTTGAGAGAAGAAAACTAGGGGAAAATGATGATATGAGGTGTGAACACGAACCATGGAAGTATGGGTCACAAGCTAGAGGAATAGGCGATTTTTGATTTTTTTTCGAAAAATGCTCGAAATATACTATTGAATTCGTATGACAACACGGTCTTAATGCTTCTTCTAGAATGGAAATCGGAGTTACGATTACAAATATATTGCGATTTTATGAAATTTGGATGTCTCGTGAGAAGGTTCCAAATTTTCAGCTGGAAACCTAAAAATAGTAGGTTTACCTATTCATTTGTCATTGCGATCATAGATCGTGAGATTTTGGAGCTCAAGGATATCCGACTTAGACGAAATCAAATTCCATGGCTAGATTGCGAGGAGGTGGTATTGTCGAACGAGACAAAGGCCAAGGAGGGCTTCATAAGGTAGACCCACCCAGTAGGTTTAGTATTTAAATTGGGAAAGGTTGGGCGGGTTAGATTCAACTTATGTTTGATGTAGTAGGAATTACATTGTTTTTTCTAGAGGGCCGATGGCGAGGAATGGGATGTTTTTACTTAGTTTTTGATGTTTTGAATGATTTATCAACATTTTCTCTAATTGATTCTGATGGGTGAATGTTGTTTATCTATTTTGAAGATTCAAAGGCGAGTCCAGTTATGGCGAGATAGTGGACGCCTCTTGGTTGCTTGATTTATTGAGAGGATTTGAAATGTAGACATAACACAGATTGGGTGCGCTAGTGTTCGTGGTTATCTTGTGTGCAGATGTGCCACATCTTGTTGGATGTGGTATGTATTAAAATGTTTATTAACTATTGGGAGATTAGGTTAGACACCTCTAGATGGAGGGTCTGGGTGGAGACATTGTCGAGACCACATTCACCTGGAGGATGTGCATATTATTTTGGGTCTACCTATCGATAGGGCATGAATGTTATGTGACGTGCCATGCATGTGATGCAAAGAGGAGGGAGTGCAGAGGCAACAAGGGTAGATTGGTATCATTTGTGGTCGCCGATATTCCGAATGAAGTTGGTTTATAGTTCTACCTTTTCGTATATTTGGAAGGCAATCATATGGATGGTTGTGACATGGATCTTGTGTCATAGGTCGATGGAGGAGATTTGTTATTTGCCATAGTGGTGTGCCGAGATGTATTGTAATAGGGCACCATGCGCAATTGGAGGATAGGGATATGGGTACAACTAGCACATGATATATATCGGCTTTGGGATAGGTAGAACTAGTGATAAGGCCGGGGATATTACTTTCAACCTAGGTTTATGAGTGGTTCTCAATGTTTAGACCTACAGGACTGCATTTTAGATTGCATCGAATGCACCAAGGGTTCTATGGTGGAGAGAGGGCTTGTCGTCGGGGCTCGAGTATGGTATTAGAGATTGTAAATAGTACAGAGAGAGCAGATTGAATGGAGGTTGTATGCGGGTACCTTCAGTAATGTCCCCTTTTTCCAAGCTAGTCGCTATGGAATACCTTATCCCATCCTTCCTCGTGGGACTAAGGATTTGGAGCCAGAGGAAAGTTGTTTGAAGATATCGGGATTAGTTTTAGGAAATATTGCATTATTTTATGTTGTATTCGTATTGGATGCCTAGCACTCCAATAGATGAAATAAATTACTTAGTTAATTAGTTGTTTGGTAGAAATAGGCTTTAATATTATAGGGTCGGCCATAAGTTATAATGTAGCACTTGTTATGTTATAAAAGGAGGATGCTTGGCCATTATTATGTCATGTTGAATCTTATTATTTCTTCTTGGTAAAGGTTGTACCTTTCCTTTCTCTCTCATCAAGGACGAAACCCTTGTTTGAGATCCCTTCAAGGACGAAAACCCTTGATGGTGGCACTTGCCTTGGGGATGAAAACCCTCAAGCAAGGATATTTGGAATCATTGAATATCTTAAGGTATTTGGAGCTGATATCTTTCTATCTAGCCCTAGGCGACTTGCATCATGAGCATTTTGGAGGTGTTTTGATGGATGTATGGTATGATTCTTGCATGGATTGACTTGTACTAATTTCTAAAGGTGAAAGCAATCATTTCTTTGCATGTTAAGCCAATAATTCAGCCTTTCCAAGTGGGGCGACTTGCATAGGAGTGGGTTTGCATTGATTTGAAGGGTTTTTCCATGTTTGGTTTGCATCATTCAATTCCTCATAATTTATAAGGGTGAAATCTACAATTTGGTGATTTTAGGAGTTGTCTAAGAGCTATTTCCAGCCCTTGGTTGTGGCCACACTGCTGCTGTCATAAAATTAATTGCAGTTGGGTGTAATCACTTGTTTTCTCCATTTCTTTGATGTAAATTGGATTGATAAATGTTGCCGTGATTGGATTAATTATTTAGAAGTATTTTCAATGGTTATTACATGGTTGTATGATGAGTTGAAGTCCCTATACAGTTTGCTGCTAGGGTTTCTGATATTTGTAGGTTTGCTGTTATAAAAATCAGATTACTCTCAAGTGGGATTGGTGGCATGTCACACGGTCAATGATAATGGTTGCACAAAGGATCACAGAGGTGACATGGCACTATCTAAAGCACCACTCGGTAGACAATGCCAAAGTATTTCAGGCTGCCTCGACTCGTAGTAGCACTATAACTACCACCATACCAGCCATGACATGCTAGGGAGCCAATATGTATAGGTGGACATGGGCCGAGCTCGTGGTGCCACCATTGAGACCACAAAGGCAATGCCAACAACCATAGAGATAGGGTCATTGATAGAGGTGGAGATTAGATAGAGAGGTGGGGGGTGGTCGCATATACAAGTGATAGAAAGTAGTCTTGAGTAGGATGCCCCAATTCAGGCATATGCCCTAGCTTAGATAGATCCCGGGAGATCCCGGTATTGACATTAGGATTGATGGTCATAAAGACCGGGTGGTGGCTATCTATTGCTCAAAGGAGTCCAAATTTGAGATATTCTGGCGAGGGACCCAACTGAGCGACATGGGTGTAGAGGAGGCCACCGTAAATTAGTAGGTACTCATAGAGGGTGTGCCGTGAGATCTTGGACGATGTCCTTCATAAGAGAGACATGGTGTTGATCCTTGATCCTTAGCAGCCGATTGGAGAAGAGTATGTTGGATCCTTTAGGTTTCTTGAAGAGGCAACTTGAGAGCTAGAGTAGTAGGAGGCAACTATTGCAGCCATGTATCATGGATATATGGGGGCCTTCGCGGATGCTTAGGATACTTAGAGAGCACTAGCGGTAGAGAGCAAGTCGAGACTAGCAGACACTTGCACAACTTTTGAGAGAGAGGGCGTGGTGCAAAGACTATAGCTGCATTATGGGTTTGAGTGACTAGTACAAAGGGTGAAGCTTAGGGGTGTAGTCTAGTGCGTCATCCTTATCTTGCTTCTTACGAGTAGGTGGTCAAAATCTATCGGCCCATAGTTATACACCTCCTCCTATGAGGGGCAAAGGAGACATTTGACTGATTTGGGATTGTATATATGATATATTATGTATCTATTTTTGAGCAACACTGCATATGTGTATATGGCAACATTTTGGACTCATTGTGTTCATGGCTTATGCATTAGTATGATGTCGGATTTATGGTTGTATGTTTACCCATATTTGTGTTTCTATTTTTGCCCAAATGTGATGACATCGATGGCTAAAAATGAAAATGATAAAATAAATGGTATCTAATAAAATTTAAGAAAGCAATCAAAGAAAGTCTAAGGGATAATGAGACCCCGATAAAATAAGACACCTAATAAAATCTAAGAAATTGCAAGGCATGACAATGATTGTAAGACACTTAGTAAAATCTAAGAAAGTAATTAAAGAAATTAAAAGATGTGAAAGGATAAGCTGGTAATAAATATCTAATTTAATCTAAGACAAGGAAAAGCAAAAATAAGATGTGAGAAAAAAGAATGATGGTAAATATTGAATGTAATCTAAGAAATGAACAAAGAAAACATAAAATGTGATAAACAGAGAAGCACCGAAACAAATAAGATCACAATCAATGCTTGTGCTGGATTTTCTCGGGAGATAAACACTACCATCTATGACTATGGTGGATGAATATGGTGTGGATGAAAATGATGTATTTGTGAGGAAGACATGAAGGTCTTATAATCATACTTACAAATCTACAACAAGGGTGATGGGGTCGTAAGATAGATAGTACTCTATAGTAAGGTAGTAGGATGTAAAAGGTATAGTCATGGTCTATTGCCAACAATATCCTTCAAGTGAAATAAATGGAGTGAACATGAAAAAGGAAAAAGTAAGGTGCTGCAAATGGCAATATAAGATCCTTAGCAAAGATGAGACACTCTAATAAAAAATGTATGACTAAAGCTTTTCGTCATCAAGGTGAGAAGGAACCCAAGTAGGGAGGTTCGGCTTAGGCTAAGTAGTGAAGTATAATAGTATATTACAAGTCAACTATAATATGCTATGATAGTAGGGTGTAAAAGGTAGATTCATGGTCTATTATCGATAATATCCATTAAGGGGAATAAATGGAGTGAACATGAAAAATGAAAAATTAAGGTGCTGCGATGGCAATACAAGATCATTAGCAGAGATGAGACACTCTAATAAAAAGATAAGACTAAAGGTTTTTGTCATCGAGGTGAGAAGGAACCCAAGTAGGTAGGTTTGGCTTAGGCTAACTAGTGAAGTATAAAAGTGTATTACAAGTCAACTATAATATGCTATGATAGTAAATTATGTATCCTAATTTCCCATGACATTTTCCCCATTCCTTAGGATCCCACTTAAGGAGCCATAGACCTACTACGAAGATTGAGTATTGGCGTGAAAAGGCGGAGGCACTAAATGATAGATATGAGACCTTCTACCCTAGTTAGAAAAACCTATTCCACCCTTAAGAACCTCAAACTCAGAACGAAGCCAATCGTGGAGTTTGAGCTTTCAATCGGGATAGGGGTGTGCCAAAATGATAGATAGGGGCACTAGATGATAGATATGAGACCTTCTACCCTAGTCAAAAAAACCTATTCCACCCTAAAGAATCTCAAGCTCATTACAAGGCCAACCGTGGAGTTTGAGCTTTCAACTAGGATAGGGGTGTGCCAAAATGACGATCTCATGTCATTTTTGTTTGTGAGCGACTTTTTTGCTTGTAATAATTGCTTTTTTCTGTTGCTTTTGGCTTGATTTTTTTGATAATATGGATTTTAGCTTTCTTTTGGCTTTTTATTGTTCCTCCTCCGTATGGATTTGGAAGGTTGATCAAATGGGTATGAAAATGACTAACACAAGAGAGTTTACACCTAATCACTACAAAGGAGAACCTAGATATTATGGTGCCTAGGTATCTCTAAACCCACAAGGAAAGAGTGTGATCTCATCTCCGACCAAAGTGTGCCTCAAGTGAGAGAAGTATCGAGATAAGTGAAATTGCAAAGATAAAAGAGTGATACAATGATGGATAAAGCTGATAGCTGATCATAAGGAAGATATAGGAGCTGCTTCACATGGGATGAAGGCTAAAAAAAAGACAAACTAGGCAGTATATGAATTGTAGATCGCTAGTAATGGCAAGAGATAAAAGTGTAAACCTACCATAGGTCCAACAAGCATAGAAAATGATAATAACCAAGTGGAACATAAGAATATAAGATGGATAAACATGCCAAAAAGATCAAAGAAGAAACAAATGACAAAAATAAACTGAAAAGATATCGCAATAAGGCTGCAAAACATAACCGTAGCGTAAATTACCAAAATGACTCAAACAAGAGAACACTGGCTGTATAAACCCAAGGGGGATAGGATGTCGCAAGGAGCCCGTAACATAACTAGCATATAAAGGGGTTTGAAACATCCAGACTAACCGACCTCTGCAAAAGTAGATTATGTAGGATTTGTAAGGGGTAGTTGAAAAGTTTAGACTAACCGGCTTGTGCTAAAGTAGAGGATGTAAAGGGGTAGTCGAAACCTTTAGATTCACTAGCTTGTGCTAAAATAGAGGATGTAAAGGGGTAGCCGAAACCTTTAGGTTCACCAGCCTGTGCTAAAATAGAGGATGTAAAGGGGTAGCCGAAATAATTGGACTAACCATCCTAATAATATAACGTAGGAGAGTAGGTGTAAATCTGGAAAGTAAAAGGTAGTATGGGACAAGTAGAAGTGGTCATAGTATCATATACGGAAATTGTAGGTGTCCTCTATAACCTCGTAAAGTTATTGTTAGATATCATATCGTGTACATATTGGGGTGCAAGTAGATATGACATGCGAGATGGCATGCATATCTAAATGCACAAGGAGAAACATACCTCGATAGTAGGGTATGCTCTAAAAGCGTAGGTGTTATTCTTTGAAGATTTATTTGAGTTAAATTTGGATTTAATGGTTACAAGGTTTTTCTTGGAACATAAGGTGTTTCAAATATGGAAGGCATCATAGGATGCCCCAAGCTAGAGGATGAGTGAGGATAGGAATCATGAGACGCCCGAAATGTGAAATTGAAGGAAGAATGGGCATCATGAAATGCCCCAAAATGTGATGAAAGAGGATGATGGGCATCAAGAGATACCTAAAATGTGATAAAATGTGAGGTAATGGCTCATGATTGAGCTTGAGATCTATGCATTTCGTATTAGCATAGCGATTTAATGAGTGAATCTAACATAATTTTTAGGATTGAAAATGAAGGTTGATGTATGACGTAGAGTCAACTACAACAGACTTCCTAACAACATTGGCCATGATAGAAAAAGTAGGGTGGCCAATGCAATCAACTAAGAGAATGATTTAAAACATCGACCATGATGCAATCAAGGGCGGGTGATGCGATTGGGATGAGCAATGTTTTTTGAACTGCATTGTGCTTTTCAAATGAGTGGTTAATGTAGTCGAAATGTCTAATTTTATGTATTGAGAGAAGAAATTGGAAAGTTGTTGAAGCACCCAATTGGTGGTTTCGGATAAAAGGCGGGTGGGGGCATGAAAAGGTGAGAGATCATTGTTAATATCAAGGTAGAAGTTAGTATGTTCAAATGGATCATAGATGGGAAGATTGTCTTGTGGATCTTCAACGAAGGTGGGAGGATAAGAGATGGGAAGATCGTCTTGTGGATCTTCACCATGATAGATGGTTTGGGGATATTTTGGAGATTTCCATCCTTGGTAAGGATGTAATTGATGTTATTATCTAGATCTTTAATGATGCAATGGTCATCATGGGCAGATCTAGGACAAGACATGATTGAATGTGAAAGGTTCTAAGATATTGAGACTATATGGTTGATCTTGAGTAGATTTTATAACGTGAATATGACTCACTCATAGGGTGGAGTAAGATTCACTTCGGGTTCACAAGAATGTATGCAAGCTAAAAATGGTCTATAGAATATCTTCTCTCTTCTCGATAATGTAGATTAGGATAATAGGGGACCATTCTCAAGCCACACCAAGGGGTTGTAAGGTGTTAATGTACCGGATCAAGAAGATGGTAATCCACACTCTATCAAAGAAGTAGTCTTTAAAGCCTATATCTAGAATAGGGGTGGTGTCTTACTAGTATCCTGATTGTAGATTGATTGTATAAGGTTGTAAACAAGATGAGATACTTATGCTATAATTGTAAACACAAATTCTAAGGATGACAGGTTGTAAATCCCAAAGGGGCAGATTGTAAGGCAAGGACCAATAGATAATAATGCAATAGATTCAAAATATGCTACTTTATTTTAACCTATATGCATGACCAATGAAACAACCAATCAAATCTGAAATAACATAAATGAAAAAAGAGGTTAGAGATACTTTCATGTAGATACCATTGGCGCATTAACTTTCCCCTAGGATTAGCAACACCTTATGAGAGTGTTGATGTGGGGGACCATAATATGGATAGAAGAAGACCTAGGTGAACCATTTGTTGGGTACTCCAAAGGTTTGTAGACCATAGAAAGTACAACTCCTATTCGTGAGTGTCCTAGATCAAAAATCCAAGAGTAGACCCCAAAAGACAAGCAAGACTAACTTCTAAACTCGTAAGGCTTCTACAAGAAGGTTGGTTAGGCCAAGTAGACCGAGTGACGATGATGATGTGATGAGAAATGTACTCTAAAGTTACCAATAAATTGGGAACATGATTAGTCATTACAGTTTCATCTTCGCCGACCGCATCGACTATGGCCAATGTAATCGGGTCGTCAAAATTAAAAGCCATATTGCATTGACTGTAGTTGATGCTTTGTTGTTGTCTTTGGGTAATAACAAATCATGGGGTCCTAGGGATGACTCAAAAGGATGGAGAAAGACTTGGAGCTGATAAAAAGTGATACGATGGAGTTATAAGTGTGCTGTAATTGGATATGGAGGCGATCGTAAGAGGATAAGAACACGATGTCGTAGGGAGGTGAAAAGGATGATTGGGAGATATAAAGGATAGGTCTCTAAGGTACGACGGATTTGCACATCCAAGCTCTATCACAAGTACCACCACTAACTAGCCTACCACACTTTTGGTGATATCTTGGAATGAGGAAGACTTGGAGCTGATAAAAAAGTGATCTAACGGAGGTATAAGTGTGTTGTAAGTGGATATGGAGGCAACCATAAGAGGATAACAACGCAATGTCGTAGGGAGGTTGTAAAACGATGATTGGGAGATATAAAGGATAGGGTATCTAAGTTATGATGGATTGGACACCAATGCTCTCTCACAAGTAACGCCACTAACTAGGCCACCCCGCTTCCGGTGATATCCCGAAAGATATCATTCAAGGAGATTAATGTGCCAATGGTTCTTGCAGAGAGAACGGGTTAGTAAGAGTGAAAAATAAGGTGCATACAAGACATTTCTTGGTCGGTTGAGGATTGTTGGGGGTGATGAGTTGGCTCAAGTCCCAAATTAGTGAGCCATAATATTCCAATTGTAATGTCCCCTTTTTAAGACCCTTGGCCTATCTTTCCCCGTAGGCTTTTGGGATGTTGTAAGGGGAAATTATGCTAAGTAATTGAATGATATTGCTTGGAGAGTGATTTTAATCATTTGTCATTATAAAACAATATTCATTTAATTATTTAATTATGGATGCTGAGTGGTTTTTCCACCACCTTGTAGTATTGCTCACAAAAAATATTTATTGAGCAATTAATGTAATTTATTATTTAATTTAATTTCCAAAAATGCAAAATAAAAAGGGAATTAATTAAATAATAATAGGGTGGCTTTTAATGTCAAAATACCCTTAGAAAGGGGACGCCACACATAGGGATAATAAAATACTTTTAATTTGTGTTTTCCCTCCAAAAGGGAATTCAAATTTTGTACTCCTTGTCTATAAAAGGAGGTCATGGGATCATTGTAAAAACTTATGCTATGTTATGATAAATTCGACTTGGACTCCATGCTTGGAGTTGGGATGTATGCCCACCTTTGATGCTATTTGCTCTCTTTCTATCTCTTTTGCATTGGAGATCTTGAAGCTGGTTTCTTTTGATATCAATTGAAGAATTTATTGCGTCTTTGCAAATCGATTTTTAGTGTGGTGAAGTCTTTCATGCCCAGCGACTTATTTATGCTTATGTGTTGGCTGTAGCGACTGGTTTGAGTGCAAGATCTTAGGCTATAAACTTCTCTAAACTCCAGCGATTACATGTTTGCTTTGATAACTGGTTTATGGCATTTTTAGAGTAGATCAACCAGCTTGTGCATGCTTTTACAGTCCCTCTGGCAGCAAATTAATGGAAGCAAGTTTGACGCCAATATTTGATGTTGTAGTGGTCTGATTTTGGCTTGAATAAAGCTGCTATTTTCTCCTTTGATCAGCGACTCCATTGGGGTGAATATTGAGTGTTTTTTATGCATGTTTTGAACCTCATATGATCAACAAACTGTGTGGTATTATTTATTGATGATAGAGACTGGTTTCTAGCTGCTATTTTCATGTGTTTTGGGCTCTTTAGGGCAGCGATCTGGGTGAAGTTGTTTGGGTATAATATTAATTACTCTTTGATAGCAAAATACATGCTCTTGTCACCTTCTAAAGTCTGCCATACCTCCTGTAAACCAGCGACTTCATTAGGAGACTCAGAATTGTGTGAAAGTATACAAATGTGGCATATTTATGAGTATTTGAGGAGTAATTCGATTGGGTTTAATACATGATTTAGATGCTCTGTATGACAGCGATTTGTATGTGAAGGCTAGTAACTATTTTGATTGTTGAAGCATTCTGAGTACAACGATCAGTTCTATTGCAGCAGTCCATATTCAGTCTATAATAGCATATTTGGTATAAATTGACTAAGGCCATTAAATTTATTGAGTCATTGAATTTATTATGCAAATATCCATGCCTGATTAGATCCAGACCTCGGTTGAGTTCAAGGCACCTTGCCTGATCCAATCGTAAGTTGGAGCTACTTCAAGGACATGCACTTGTTATAATCCATTGAAAGATATTTTTTTGAAGATCTAATAGTGTATAACAGTTGGGATTTCCTAGAAGAACCAAGTCTGCCCTAAAAATATAATTGTGGGATATTACAGCACTTAGCATAATTTCCCCTTGCAACATCCTAAAAGCCTATGGGGAAAGATAGGTCAAGGGTTTCAAAAAGGGGACACTACACCAGTTGAATTGATGATGATTGTCAAAGGGTGTTCATCTACATATGGTGTGTTTGATGGCCACCCACCATACTAATTCTCTATTTTTATTTATTGCTGGACATTATTAATAATACTTGTTACATATTTGTACGTTGTGTGTGTCCACATCGATAGGGAAGGTGTTCGTAACATGATGTTTGATAGGCCACAATTGTATTTGAATGTTCAACTTGGTCATCATGATAAGGAACTGGCTGGTGCAAACTTGGATGGTTTGAGCGTCCATTTGTTGAATGTATTAGATGTTATATATTGCTGTCAAAATATTCAATGGAATAAAATTTGTCAGCGAAAGTAAGCTCATCATCAACATCAAACTTACAAATATGTATTGAGCTGTTGTAACTAACCATTCAGGTCATTTGTATTGAAGTAACCTTATAACAATGGATCGTTTATATTGATTTGGACATTTAATGGGCCCCCTTTCCATCATCCTCCCTCTCCCCTTCCTTGCCACCCCTTCCCTTAAAACAGTTGGTTGAGAAATAAGACTGCGAATGTGGTTAATGGATTTAGTTTCATCATATCAAGAAACAAGTCATATAGTTCTTCTTGTTGCTTTATAAGGCAATTGCCCATGAGTGCACATGAAGCTTTATATCTCTCAAACTTAACACATTATTCTTTTGTGTTGCTAGTCTTGGGTTGGGTCTAGAATCGAACAAATAGTTGAGGTCATTTGTTCTGTATGGAGGCCTTAACTAGATGGGCATGAATTTTCAATGGTTGTAAGAAGGCTTGGATCTTATACCAAACTGATCAATCCTTGTGGTTGGACATGGGTGACAACTTCTTCTTGAAGATGCTCAAAGTTATAAGGATATTGTGGGTTTGTCCCCTAGCCTTGATGGTCGTGCATTTGCTTTTAGTTATGTAGGTAGGCCCCCACACTTTGGCACTAGACAACATAGCAGAATGCCAATTCTAGTGCCATCATCTTGCTTAATTGACGATCCCTTGTTCAATTCATTAGTTTCCACTTTAGTATAGGTTGGGCTCAACGCTAATCTTCACGTGAAATGTTGCCACCTCAATTAGCACTCCCATGGTTGTCACTATGTCAATGAACCGACCCACACATTGCACACATGGAAGACAAAACGACACACAACACGATGACGAGTTGTCAGCGGTTACGGAATTTGAAACCTCTTTTCTTTGTAATGATTTTCCTCTTATTTGTGTTTCGACATTCATTCGTAGTATTTTGTTTATGGAATGAACTTGCTATTTCACAAAAGCATATTCACAACAATAGATCGCAATTCAACAAATGGAATGAACAAATTAACAATAAGAGTTGAATAGATACTATGCCCTTAACCTATAGCGTGTATTGGGATATGTGTGGTTGACTTGTGGCTAGCATAACCTTTTTCTTAGTCATATGATAATTCTCTATCTTCATATTGATAATAGGGTTGGCCTATGGAGTAATCATAGCCTAATATATATATATATAGGAGGTAGTGGTTAGTAACTGATCATCATATTTCATATTTAGTTCTTACTTTGTAAGGTTGTGGAGGTTGGCCCCTCAAAGTGCCCGAGTCATATATTTCCATTAGTGTGCTATGATCTCAATCATATTGTGTGGATTGTTTCTATTATGCTTATATAGTTACAATTCTTACTATTGTTTTGCTTATTGATATTCATATTGCCATTCATTGTTGTGATTATGTTCATCTATCTAAGTAATTTCATATTTAGTTCTTCTTTGTAAGGTTGTGGAGGTTGGCCCTCAAAGTGCCAGAGTCATATATTTCCATTAGTGTGCTATGATCTCAATCATATTGTGTGGATTGTTTCTATTATGCTTATATAGTTACAAGTTCTACTATTGTTTTGCTTATTGATATTCATATTGCCATTCATTGTTGTGATTATGTTCATCTATCTAAGTAATTTCATTAAAAGTGGTATTAGAGCTTTGACTTGGGCACTTTTTTGCTGATGTACGTTTGATCAATATTTGTCTATTGGAGGGTCAAAATAAACTTTCGATCTAGAAGGAATTTAAGGCTTTTGTCTACACTAAGCAAATTCACGTTTAAAATAAGTCCTGGATTTTTTCGCACCTTTGCACAATATAAGAGTCATTGGATTCATCTCGGTGAGACGATGGCAACGATATAAAAACTAACCCTAATTTTCAGTTTTTAAAAGTATTTTCAGGATATTTTACCATTATGCAATATAACAACAATTGGATTTGTCTCGATGAGAAGATCTTAGTGGTATAAGTCTCCAATAATCCTATTTTTGACTTCCATTCAACCTTAAACTCGAACCTTGAATCCAGAACCACGAACCCTAAACCCTAACCCCTAAAGTCTTTATATGGCAGGAATGCACACTTGAGGCCGTGATAAGGGTTCCATCATTCCGGGAAAAACACCTAACAAAGAAGAAATGGAGTTGGAAACGGGATTGGTAGATTTGTGGATGTGGGGTTTTCTTTGTTTGATGATAGAGTGAGCTAGCTCTATGACCTTTTGCATAACATGGAGTCATGAATGGCTAGAAAAGGAGACTTGGACAACACCAAAGGAGATTTGGGCAATCTCAACCTTCGATTAGAGCAGCTTGGGCAAAAATTCGATCAGCTAATGGCCTTGCAGCAAAATTAACAAAACTAGCCATTGTTCACCAATGCCTAGGTCGACCATAGTGGTTTTTTTAGCCAACCCAATCCAAATCCAAATACAATGCAACCTTCATACTCGCCTTGCTCAAATTTGGGGCCTCAAAACATGTTGTCGAAATTGGAAATGTGTAAGTTCGACAGAAAGGATCTGGTCACTTGGATCAACCAAATGGAGAATTTCTTTTATTTACACCAAATCCCTTGTGGACCTATGGTTGTAATGGCATCCTTATATTTGGAACTTGAGCAATTCATTTTGGTATTGATGGTGTGTGTTAAAAAAATGGTTTGAGTGTCACCTTGCCAATTTTACTGATGAATTGCAGATGCATGATCCCAATAGTGTGACAGAGAATTACTTCAGCCAATTAGTAAATTTGCAGCAAATAGGATTGGACAGGGATTATATTTAGCAATTTTAGAACCTATTCTAGCAAGTGGAGACAGTCATAGATGAAAACTTGAATGACTTGTTTCTTGGTGGTCTAAAAAATAACATCCAACATGATGTACGCGTGTTTAATCTGAGTTTTGTATTTGAGTCCATTGTCATGGCACACAAAGCAGATGAAAGAGCAATGTAAAAAAAAAAGGTAGGCATTTGCAAGTATAAGAGATTGGAGTACTCCAACACAACCATTACCTTAGCTACCAGATTGACTCCGTAACAAATTGAAGAGAAATGGGCAAAAGGGTTATGTTTTAACTTTTAAGCGTGATAAGCAAATACAACTAGGGGCAAAAATGTGCTAAAAAGAAATTGTTCTACATTGAAAGTGCTAATGAAGAAGAAGAGGACGAAGTGGCAACTTTAGAGGCCATTGATAAGCGAGAGGAGGAATCAACAAAGACCCAACCAACTATTTCTTTCCATGTACTTTTAGTCATTAACATGCCACAAACCCTTTAGGTAGCGGGTCTTCTAAAAAATAAAAGGTGTCAACATTCATGGACTCTAGAAGAACTTATAACTTCATCAACAATAAGTTAGATGCATGCTTGAATTGTTGTTTATTCAATTCTTGAATTTCAGGTCATGCTTGTAGATAGGGGCACTGATCGGTTGTTCTCTATAATGCCATAGTATTAAAATCACCATGGGAGACTACATGCTAGTTTCCTCTATGTTTTCCATTCCCATGGGTGAAACAAACATTGTTTTGGGAGTCTAATTGATCACTACCTTGGGAATGATTGAGATGAATTTCTAGGAGTTCATGCATTTTCATTTAGAGGGCAGGTCATTTGAACTATATGGGTTGCATGCAAAGCCCCCATAACTAATTAGTTCTCATTAGATGCAAAAAATTCTTAAAAGGGAGCAAATGGGTTTGTGGCATAATTGCTTTCATTAGAAGCACAACCAACAAAGTTTTCTACATTGCCAGATCTATAGGCAATTGTTGATGGCCACTCAGGAGTCTTTGGAGATGTGTTGAAAGGACTACTGCCCAAAAGGGATCTTGATCATGCCATTCAACTGGTATCACGCATCTAACCACCCAACATCATTTGTACAAAAGAGTGAGATTGAGAAGATGGTACAAGAGATGTTGGAGGCAAGTATTATTTGACATACCAAAAGTGCTTATTCCTCCCTAGTGGTGATGGTGTGTAAGAAGGATGACATATGGGGCATATTTTGAATTTTTAGGCAACAAAGAACTCACAAGTACAATATCAAAGATAATTTTATAATTCTAGTAGTTGATGATTTGCTAGATGAATTACATGGTGTTTTATACTTACAAAACTTGATCTTTACTTAAGATATCATCAATCAAAATAAGAGATGATGATTTACATAAGACAACTTTCAGAATCCATGAGGGCCATTATGAATTTCTGGTGATGCCGTTTGGCCTCACAAATGCACCAACTACATTTCAAAGTTTGATGAATTTTGCCGTTCGGCCATTTTTACGAAAATTTGTCTTGTTGTTTTTGGATGACATCTTAATATGGCAAGACATGGTAAGAATTCCTGCAGCACATGAATTAGGTTTTGGTAACTCTTGAACATCTTTGTCATGTTTCTTTTTGAAGGCTGATTTTGAAGACCTTAACCCATTCTTCTCCCCATGGGTCTAAGGAAGAAAGCAAGGGGAAGATCTGGATTACATTTTTATTGTTGTTTAGGTAGTTATTTTTATTATTATCATGTATCCTATTGGGAAGCCTAGCACTCCAATAGAAGAACTTAAGTAGTTAGAAATAAAAGTATTTTGAGCATGTAGGCTCCAAATACTAATTAGATATTTAAAAGTACTTTACTTAAGGGGTCAGCCATCATTTTTGTATTGTAAAGCACTCCTTGTGGTTATAAAAGGAGGTCGCTTGGCCATTAATGAATCATGCTTTTGGTGAATTTTCATATCTTGGTGAAGGATTGCTTGTGAAGCACCTTTTCCATCTCTCTCAAGGACGAAAACCCTTGATTGAGACCCTCCCAAGGACGAAAACCCTTGTGGAGAAGTTGGTGTGGACGAAACCCCACACTACACTTGGTTTTATACACTTCATTGTTGGTTACAACTGATTTATGCCCTAAGCAACTTGCTTGGGAGAGTGTTTTGGGTGAAGTGGCTGGTTTTTATGTGAACAATTTGCATGATTGGATTCTCTATAATTTCTAAAGGTGAAATATTCCATTTCTATCAATTGTTGAGTGTATTTGAGTGATATTTCAGTTTTGGAAATTATTATTTAAATCTGCAGTGGATGGGTTGCATGATAAATTAAAATTTGCACCTGTGGGTTTCTAAAAATCAGTTTTCTTGCATTTTACAATTGCTGGTTATTTATTATAAATTCTGATCATTTTTCCTAAAGGTTTGAGTGAGATTTGTGCCTAGAAAAGTGTGTTTGACTTCTCCTAAGAGGTTGCCACCCTAGGAGTAAAGTGCTGGCAGCGTTTGAGGGTTTCAAAGTAAATTTTCAGTCATCTACAGTCTGCCCTAGTTCTGATTTCAGTCCTTCACAACCAGCTTTGGGTCATTTCCAGAAGTCCCCCAAAAAGGGACATTATAAACATCATTAGCTTTATGCCAAGCCTTCCAAGTGTGCTTTTAGAGTCAAGGGTGTGGAGTATTTGGGTCACATTGTTTTGCATGAAGGTGTAAAAGTGGACCCTCACAAGATCAAGCCCATGATAGAACCTTCAAAAACCTACGAGGCTTCTTAGGGCTGATAGGTTACTATCATTTGGTTTGTAAAAAAATATGGCCGCATAGTAACACCACTTACTGCAACTTTATTGAAAAAGGACTCCTTCCTTTGGAATGCGGTAGCCGCAGGGCATTTGAGAAGCTAGAGGAAATGTGCACCACTTCGGTTCTCGCTACCCCATATTTTTCAAAAACCTTCATTGTTGAATGTGTGATGTGTCGTGGTATGGCATGGTGGCGCTACTCCTGCAAGAGGGACAACCCAATTGCATTTGAGAGTTGCCAACTCAAATGAAGAATTTGTTGAGACCAATTTATGAGAAAGAAACAATGACTATCCTTTATCTTGTCAAACAATGAAGATCATATCTAATGGGAAAACACTTTAAGGTGAAGACAAACAATGATAATCTAAAATACATCTTGGAACAAAGGTTGTCATCGAGAAGAATTGGTCACGAAGATGTTGGGATATGACTTAGAGATCGTCTACATGAAAACAAAGGATAATGTCATGGTTGATGCACTATCCATGTTGGGATATGACTTTGAGATCATCTACAAGAAAGCAAATGATAATGTCGTGGTTGATGCATTGTCGGGAGGATAAGTCTAGAAAGGCACTATTATGCGCCATGTCGATATCGCTTTGCAAATTGGGTTGGACGAGGCAAGATCAAAATGGGAGAATGACACAAATACACATATTCTCATTCAAAAGCTCTAACAAGATCCAAGCGTATCGGAGCAATATGTGTGGAAAGGGATGCCCCTATGATACAAGGATAAGTTGTACTTGTGTAAGAACATAACCCTTAAGCATAAGGTTCTTGTGGAGCTCTATGTGTCTCTAATAAGGGGCATTTAGGTTTCTTAAAGACATCATAGAATCAAGTAGGATTTCTTTTGGGAAGGGCTCAAAGGGGCAACCCAAAAATCTGTGGCAGAATGTATGGTGCGTCAACAAAATATGGGTGAAACAATTAAGACTACGAGTCTTTTGCAACCTCTGGCTATTCCTAGCCAAGGGTGGAGAAGGTTCTCATGGATTGATCACAAGATTGACCAAGTCTGAAGGGTAAAATGTCATCATGTTTGTCGTGGATAGACTCACTAAATATGCCCCCATTTTCTTTGTCAATTCCATTTGTAACAAGTACAATAACATCTTTGTGAATACAGTTCAAAAGCTGCGTGGGAGCTCAAAGATCATAGTAAGTGATCGTGATCCTATATTTACAAGTCGTTTTTGTACTAAGTTATTCTAATGTCCTGGGTACCTAGGTGGCTCGTATCTATTAAATCATCCTCAAGTTGGAAGGCGAGAGATAGGTGTTCAATAAGTGTTTGGAGGGTTATCTCCTCTTTTTGCTTTGGATAAACAAGAGAGATGGGTGCAATGGTTGCCGCTAATGAGAATGGTGCTATAACACTTATTTCCATACCTCGTCAAACTATCTCCATTTACGACAAGTGTATCAAGTACCATCCACCATCCATTACCTCATCCTTCAAGGTACACCCAAAAGCTCGAGCGGTTGAAGAACACATTCAACACCAACAAGAAGAACTTTCTAGTCTTTAGGGAGAACTTGCAATGGTGCAAAAATGAATGAAACAACAAGCTGACCAACACTGCAGTTGTAAGGTATTTTGAAGTAGGATATTGGTTTTGTTGTTTACAACTATATAAGCATATGTACTTGAAACTCTGAAGGAGCATCATGGCCCTTATAAGGTCTTGAGAAGATTGGCGGTGTAGCATACAAATTGGAGTTATCTTAATCAAGAAAAATACGTTCGGTCTTCCATGTTTCCACAAGATCATTGGACAAAGAGTTTGAGCTCAAACAGAGTTATGAGAGGTTGATGAGGAGGGAAGACTCATTTTGGAACCCAAGGAAATCGTTTAGACATGCACTAAGGTGTTGTGGACGAGGGTGATTACATAACATCTAATCAAGTGGAAGAATCTAGCTAGCGAGGATGAAACATGGGGGGATGAAGTGTACCTATAGAAACATCCATCAATAATCACATATAGGACAAAGTTGGTTTGAAGGGGAGGGGCATGTTATGCCTTTAACCTATAAAGCATGTGTTGGGAACCTCGTAGTTAGCACAACCTTTTACTTAGTCATATGATAATTCTCTATATCTTCATATTGGTAGTAGGGTTGGCCTATGGAGTAACCACAAACGAAGTAGGGTATATGGAGGCGGTGGTTAGTAATTGATCATCATATTACATATTTTGTTCTTATTGTAAGGTTGTGTAGGTTGCCCCTTGCAGTGGCTCAATTATATATTTCCATTATTTTTGTCTACTCTATCCAAGTAATTTCATTTCTGCGATTTTGTTCATCTATCCAAGTAATTTCATTACATTAGAGAAGATCTCGCACAATAAGAATGAAATGAAAAGCAAACTACTTAGATATATGGATCGAGCCACTTAGAGGGGGCAACCTCCTCAATCCTTACAATAAAAACAAAATTCGTGATATGATAATTTGATACTCAAACACTACCTCTTATACATAGCATAATTAGGTTGTGGGTTATGCATGTCGCATGTCAACCACACATATCTTGAGACACCCAATGGGCTAAGAGTGTACCATAACCCGCCTTCAAACAAGTGTTGTCCTCACTTTTAATGCTTCGCAAGCTCCATCTTCCCATGTAGTCAAGTTTTGTATACAATTTTTCACTTTATTGACACTTTTCTTGTCTAGCGCTTTGCAGAGCATTCATCTCCTTGAGTGTATATCTATGCAAAAGGGATTGCGGTGGACCGGATTCTAGCACTTTGTGAGAGATGTGTCATGCACTAGCCTTCCTATTCATAGTACATTCATACCTCCTATGACTTCTTCTCAAAACCCCAAAATGTGGATGTCTAAAATTTGAAGGGATCTTCCAAAAACTAGAATCTTTGTTATAACTCCTTGAGGTCTGAAGCCACCAAAACATTTGATAATATATCTATAAAATAAACATAAATATTTTATTTTATGAATATCCTTGTAGGAAATGGTCGGCAAAGATAAGTATGTCCAAGCTCCATATTCCTTTTTAAAGGAGGAATCCTTAGCATTTCTAAGGATAAGAGAAGAACATCAGTATACTCTACTTGTGCATAAAAATCTGTCTAAGGAAGAAGATGACTTAGGGATAAAGTAGCTTACACTAAGGAAGACAAAATTAGCACAAAGGCCTTGAAGATATCAAGAAAAGGAGCTACACCTATGAGGTTTACCAAGTCTTTGGAGTCCCCAACTTTGGTCTACACACGACTTTACCTATTCATCATCACTTACCTATTCCTCTTCACTTCATCTACAACTATCTCTCACAAAGTGCTACAAGCCAAGGGGAGACTAATGCACCATCGAGCTGACCAAAGGTAAATATATGTAAAGTTAATCTCTCTTTCTTATGTACTTTGGTTGATATTGTAGATTTCTTTGTCCCATGTATTAGGTAGCATAGTTTAGTACATACTTGTTACTTTATTGTTATCTTTCTTATTATTGTCATTCATAGCTCTTTTTTAAATCCTAGTGGCATTTTACCTTCTTATAGCTCTTGTTTATTGCATCATGGTACCCTTAGATTATGTATGCGGGACATGAAAGTCAATATGAGTATTCTCTTTCTCATCTCAATAATATAGATTAGGATATAATTAGAAGACCATTCTAGGGCCAACACACAAGCCAAGATAAAATACCAAGTGGTGCAATAGTCGAGGATCTAGAAGACAATAATCCACTCTATCAAAGGCATAGGATTCCAAAGTCTATGTCTAAGATAGGGAATGAGGTTTTACTAGAATCTTAAGTTGTAAAGAAAAACAAGGGTAATAAGCATATGCTATGAGATATCTAGACTAAAGGGTCAGTAAAGTGATGTGGTGGCAAAGAGTAGGCAAGTGCCGTTAATAAGATAGTGCAATAGACAAGAATATGCTACTCTATCCTAGTCTAATACATGATACATCAAACATAATCAATCAAACCAACAAGAAAAGGAAGGGTTTTAAGATAGGGAATGTGGTCTTACTAAATTCTTAAGTTGCGTAAAGATAAATAAGGGTAATAAACATATGCTATGGGATATCTAGAGTAAGGATTGTAAAGCCATGGGGTGGCAATAGGCAAGGGCTGTTAATAAGAATAATGCAATATACAAGAATATACTACTTTATCCTAGTCGGATACATGATACATCAAACATAATCAATCAAACCAACATAAAGGAAAAGGAAGGGTTGGGTAGTTACCTGCGAAGATACTATTAGTGCATTAACCCCACATTGATAGTAGCATCTTGTGAGAGAGTTGTTATGGGTGGATCACAAGAGGGATAGGTAGAAGTCCTAAGTAGACCACAGTTAGGGACTCCGAAGATTTGGTAAGCCTTCTTTGGTGTAACTCCATTCTTGTTGCTTAGTAATCCAATGCTCTAAAGTACATCTCCAAGCATAAGTTCCACTAAACCTTAAACCTCTTAGACATTTAAGGGCATATTTGTGAGCGCAAGAAGAGAAGACTATGTGATGTTCTTAGAGATTGGGCAACAATAACACCCTTATATAGGGATACATGACTTGAAGTCACAAGTGCTTGCTAGATGAATTCGATCTTGTTGACTACAAACAATCCAAAATAAAGGTAGAAGGGGAAAGAGCATGGACATAAACACTAGGAGGCATGTGTGAAGGTGATTTGAGGGGGATGTGGAGGTGGTGTAGTTATCATAGGTAGGTGTGAAGGTGATAATATTGGGGGGGTAGTAAGAGGGTTTTAAAAGGTAGTAAATGGATGGTAAAAAGGTAGAAAATGGGATAGTAAAAGGTTGGAACATCAATGATATGACTTACTTTAACTACAATAAAAAATAAGATGTGATTTTGAACCCTCAGTGAGCGGGAGAATGATTTTGAACCCTACAACGAAACACAAGCAAGGGGACGGCGATGACGAAGGAGCCAAAGACAGAAACAAAGATGGAAAAGAGGCACATGGGTTTGAAAATGTTCAGGGAGCGGAGGGCCCCAAGTCCACGTGGGCAAGATTGGTCTCCAAGCAAAAAACCACATTCAAAATGGGAACCGTTCAAGCAGAAATCACACATTATATATCCGAGAAGGAACATCATTTCACAGTTCCAGATGTGTTTATTGAGAAATCAATGGAGAGAAACAAGCTATCATTGATAGGAAAGTTCCAATGACCCACGACCAAATGTGGACGTTATCAGAAGATGGGCATGCAGGAAATGACAACCTAAGGGAAGCATGGAAATCTCGCTAATGACAAAAGGTTTCTTCCTTACCCATTTCAACACACTGGAAGAATGCAACCGTGATCTAATTGAGGGCCCATGGTTTTTGGGAAACACAGGTCTATTTCTAAAGAGATGGTGTCCAACATTTGACCCAGACAAAGAGAACATAAATTTCATGCCTCTATGGATAAAACTTCTTGGTTTGCCTCTAGAGTTCTGGGAGGAAGAAGTTTTGACAAGTATAGCAAAGTCTCTAGGCACCCTAATAGCCTTTAATGGAGCTACCAAGGCTAGATCAAGATTAGCTTTTCTAGGATTTGTGTGAATGTAGATCTGGAAAGAGATCTACCTGATAATATCACTATACACTCTAAGTTGGGTAGCTGGAAGCAAATGCTTGAATATGAAACATCTATTGCTAGGTGTAAAAATGCAACAAACTGGGACATAATGTTAAAGCTTGCCCAAAAACCATTAATGCTGGATCCACAAGGGAGCCCAAAAGAAGAATGGAATGGCATGAGAAACCGATTGAGGCAAAGGATCAAGAAAAGGATGCAAACAAAGGCAGCGGTCATGAAATTAGAAACAACTCGAAAAAAACCAACACATGGACAAGGAAAACCCTTTTGCATGTCTGGAATCCCAGGAGCAAGAATCTACGAGAGGAAGGGGATTTTTTCGAGCAAACTCAGCTTGAGGAGCTTCTCTTACCTTACATATAAATAGAAGAGAAGGAGATCGAGATTGAGACAGCTCAAGAGGAACCTAAAGATCAATTGGAGCAGAAAGCGAAGAGACCCAAGAGGATAGAGAAGAGTCAAAGGAATTGATTCATGAAGATACAAGGACTTTTCCAGAACAGACCCAAGAAGAAACTCAACAGAAAGAAGAGACAAAAGTAGACACAAAGGAAACTGTTGAACAAGAAGTAAAGGCATGCCAAGGACTAAGTATGGAGGAGTTCATAGTAAGTCCCATTAAATTAAGGAAAAGGTAAGATTCAAGAAGCCTCATCCTCTAGGACTCCTAAGCACTCTGAGCAGATGTAGGAGGTTGCACCACTAGAGGAAAAAAATCAAACAAAGAGGAGCAAAAAGAATCATAGAAAAAGAAATAGCAGCAGGAAGCAATCAACATTGGACCACAAAGGGCCCAAAAACCTCATAAGATTAACATAAGAGGCCTTAATGGAAAATGTAGAAAGTAAGTGTTGATCCTGTGTTTGTTTTTAGCTCTTTGTCTTTGTTATTGCACTTTGTATGGTTTTTTGCTGGTTTTGGACTGTTTTTGAACTATATTTTGACCGGTTTTGGGTTGGTTTTATGTTGTATTCTCTAGTTGTGTTTGATGTGTGGTTTAGTTTTGATTCATGAAATGTTTATTGTCATATCTGGATTGTAGATCCTTATTGTAACAGGGTAGGGCCCCTGCCAAAACCCTCCTTTTACCAATTATAAAAAAGGTAGAAAATGTTCATAAAGGTAATAAGGGGGTAAAAAGAAGGTATTAAGGTAGGCTAGGGCTAGCTAGGGTGATGCTACCATGCCATGTAGAAGGAGGAGTCCTCAACTCCTTTTCACATTGGGAGAGCTCACTCTTAACTACCAAAATATGGAGTTGAGCTTCATGGATAAAGGCAAGAAGGTGATACTTCAAGGTATGATTCAGAAACCACTCAAATCAAGTATTTGGTAGAAGATGTTTTGTCCAAAGAATTATATCTTTGCTCTTTATCTAAGATAACAACAGATTGGAAGCCTTTAATTACAGCTGAGTATGACAAGAATAAGTTTGCTAATGCTGCTTTTGAGGGAGAAATTGTGGATGAAAGGTACAAAATAATGGATGGGCTCATTCTCTATAAGAATGGAGTCTATTTGGTTTCCGAATCGAAGGTGAAGAACAAGATATTGAGGGCTGTTCATGATGCCCCATTGGCTGGTCATCTGGGCTATCTCAAGACATACAAAAAGGTGAGAGAAAGGTTCTTTTGGAAAGGTCTTAAAGAGGAGGTGCCTCAATACATACGGGAATGTTTGGCTTGCCAATGAAACAAGGCGGAGCATGGATTTCCAGTTGGACTATTGCAGCCCCTTCCTATTCCCACTCACAAATGGGAAGGTAGCTCCATGGACATCATCACCGGGCTGCCCATGGTTCAAGGTAAGAATTGTTTATATGTTGTGGTTGATAGATTCACAAGATATGCCCAATTATGTCCACTTCCAGCCAAGTATAATGTCAGAGTAACACAACTTAAGCATGGTGAAGTTACTTCATGGTTGAATATTCATGCAAGAGATCACCAACAAAGTATGTGGGTGGTTAGTGGTGACAAGAGGAGTGTACCTTGGAGAACTATAGCTCAAAATTCCAGACTTGGTGCTGCTGTCATTATTCTCTCAATGGCATACATACAAGTGGGTAAGCAAGTAATTTTAGTCAAAGGATGGAGCATTTTTCGATTGATGAATGTTGGGAGGAAATTTTCAGCCTTTAGAGAGGTGTTTTCAGTCATTGCAATGCTCACATTTCCTAATTTTGCAAGGAGGTTTCAGTTTTGTAGCTGCTGTTCCATTTTTAAGTTGCTGATTTTGACAAAATCAGATTATAAGTTGTTTTCAGACTTGAACAACTGCAAGAGTGACCATTTTGAGGTCATTAAATCATTGGAAAATAGTGGTGGATGGTTTCAACTGAAGAAGACAACTACTTCAGCCAACATAGCTCCAAATTGGGTGAAAAATCAGGTGATTCATGACTGTAATACTTTGTTTCCAGCCTGCATAATCAAAGAAGTAATATGGGATGACAAACACCTTGACCCAAGGGTCAATTTAAGGGTTGTTTGCAAAGGGTGGACTGCTGCTTTGTGCATTTCCAGCTTGTTTTTTTCACTTTTTGGGTCATAAAAGGACATCTAGGCAATTGGAAGTTGTGTTTCCTACATCTAGACCATCTTGTGATATTTTGTGCAAATAAAAGTGGAATTCCAGTCACCTTCATTCTGATTTTTGAAAGAGAAAAACAAGATTACATTGGTGTGTGGGACAACATGAGGGAAATTGTGGACAACCAATGCTTGGATGGTAATTGTAAGGCCTTGGCAAGCAAAGAAGAAGAGCTGGCCATCATATCTGCAAAACATGAGTGGATGAAGAAGGGAACACATTTTTTCTTTAATGAGTTTGCTTCATGTGTAGGAACATCAAAGAAGAAGTAGATGAGATTCATTCGGGATCCAAGTACATGTCTTTGCTTGAGGACAAGCAAATTTGGGAAGGAGGACTGTAATGACCCCTTTTCCACGCTAGTCACTATAAAGGCCTTGGGCCCATTCCACCTTCCATGGGCTTCGAGGAAAGAAGCAAGGGAGGTGAGCCTTGCCATTATTGCAAGTAATTTCCTTTTTTATTTTATTACTAATTATGGCTTGGAGTGATTCAATTAGGTGAATGACAAAGCGAAAAAGGAACTTCTATCTTCACCTTCACTAAGGTCGGTCTTCTTGTGAGCTCTAAGGAGATAAAGAAATATTCTTTTATGAGGTCGGTCTTCTTAAGTGAAGATTAAAAAGTGCATTTCCCCATTAAGAGGTCAGCCATGAAGATTAGGATTATAGTTCATCCTTGGGGTTCGATTGGAGGAGGACATCATCATCAGTCATGTATTTTGACATTTACTTGGATTTGGAGCTAGGTAGCTTCTCTTCTTGCAATTGAAGGATGAAAACCCTTCCTTGGACACCTATTGAGGACAAAATCCTTCAACAGGATCACACTTGGGGACGAAAAGCCTCTTGTGTGCTTTGGTGGCTTCACCCGGAAGTCACAAGCGAGCTTTAAGGAGGATTTTATATTTATTTCTTCCCTTCTAACCCTAGGCGACTTGCTTGGGTGAAGGGTTTGATGTCATCTACGGCACTTTTGTATAATTTGAGTCGAGATTATTGTTCGTCATATTTTATAAGGCTGAAATCTAGATTTTGGTGATTTTTGGAGTTTATCTATTATTTGCAGCCCTTGGTTTTGGCTGTTCTGCTGCTATCATAAAATTAATTACAGTTGGGTGTAATCACTTATTTTCTCCATTATTTTGATATAATTTGGATTGATAAATATTGCCGTGGTTGAATTAATTATTTGGAAGCATTTTCAGCTGTTATTGCATGGTTAAATGTTGATGTGAAGTCCCTAGAGAGTTCGCTGCCCTAAAGGACTGTTTATTGATTATTTTAATAAGGTTGAAGCATATTTTCAGTCATTTTCAGATTGATGCTTGTTGGCTGATGGTGTATTTTCAGATTTGGTTCATTAGGGTTTAGGCTAAACCCTTACTCTTGGTTTTAGCCCTAGAAAGGGACATTACATAATCTTAACTATATTATTTCACATTCATATCTTATCACTAATATATCTCATACTCACAATATTAATGACTAACTCACCTATTTATTATCCCATACAAAAATATAGTCTCACAAATATGAGCACTAACACAATGAATTCCTAATAGTCATCTAGATTCAACACCTTGTCTAATTCTCTATTTTGTCCTTGTTGGATTGGCAGGTTTCCGTGGTGGTGTGAAGACTTTGTGAAATCAATTGGGGATGACCCAACCAAACAATTCTAATGAAATTGAGACAGGTAAAGCAACTGGTGTTTATGGGTGAGACAACTGATGATGAGACGACAATGGACAGAGACTTCGTGAGGCCAAGCATTGCTGATCCATCGAACCAAATCAGCGGAGCCAGATTTTGACCGATTGCTGAGTTAAAATCCATCCACGGGCTGAAAGGATGTCTCTATTGAGAGAAAAAAGTGATTTAAAAAGAAGAATACTTCAATCAAGAATAAATAAGGGATTTCATCTAAGTCTACCCTGCATTTGTTACGACATCTGTAGTTACTTTTCCCTTGTTGACACATGCAACCATGTTTAGTCTGGCATTCTATTAATGACACCACAATGTCATTAACAACATGTCTATCCCGACATTAGTTTCCTAAATCGTTTTTTTCCTTTACAAAGCGACATCTCATCCTTATGTCTCCTTTCTTTAACAATCATTTCAACTTGTTTGTCCAAGGCTGTGTTGCACACGACTGGGAACATCAAATAGCTATATTTAATTTTTATTGGAATGGCTATGCAATGCTAATATTGCTCAATTTCCTAATGAATCTCAAGGAAAATTCTTTCCAAGAGGGACTGTTAGCTATTTATGGTGTGCAGTTTCTGAATGTTTAATATTTTATGTAGATATGAAAAAATTAGTCGTTTGAAGGCTCTGTTTTCTTTGGCTTTTGAGCTGGTTTGTCCCAGCATGGAGATGGGCCCGCGACTCTTCCTGGGCCGCTTTTTTATTATAACTGTCTGTATTCCTGGTTAATATATGATGTGTTCCAATAAAAAAAAATAGTTTTTCATTGCTTAGAATTGTCTTATGAGGCTTGATAAAACTTCAGACCTGGTTTTACCTTTTTGTTTTATTCTTTTTAGTTTAGCATATTGAACATACTGTGGTTTGTATTAGGCTTGTATAAGTTGCATTACTCAGAGGACAAATATAATGAGCCCATTTCACATACATTAGAGTGGATTATGTACTGATGCAATGTTTTTATTGAATTGTAGTGTCCTCATTTTGTGTAGAGCCTCTTTTGGAAGAAGAAATCACCTTGACATTCTGTGTCTTCTAGATTTTAACGAATTGTTGGCTCACAGCAGTTGTACTTGGAGATCCCACCTATATCTGGATACTTCCTAAACCAGTCTTAGGGATGATTGAGCCTTATTAAAAAACACCTTGTAAATACCTGCTAATTTTTCCATGTCTAATTTGTATATTGTGAAATATGAACATCATTATAAGAGAAATATTAGAATCCATGGCATATCAGCAAAAGTAGCTCTTTGGAATGCAAAATGATAAATATCAGAAACTCAAATGTTAATTGATTAAGAGTCCACACTGCTTGTGTGATTCTGTCGGATTTGTTTGTAGAGAAGTGAAAGTTTGGAGCATAGTCACAAAAATGATTTATATTTATTAATTATTAGATATGAATCTGGTTGCTATTTGAGACTGCAAGCAGAACTAGTAGAAAAGCAATATTTTGGGGATGCCACTGTATCCTCACTGGAGGCACTGCTAGCTGCCACACAGACGTAAAAAAATGTTTGAACATTGAAGAAAATGGCTAGAATTTTGCTCTGCCAATTATCTAGTCTTGTTACAATTTTTGTGGCTAATGTTTATTCAGTTCTCAAATGTCACTTCTGGTGGTAATTAAGATTCTACAAATTGGATGGTTGCTATTTTAGATGTTATACATTTATATATTGGTGCTTTTGCAAGGTCATGTGTAATATATAATTCATAATCATATAGATCGATTCCCATTTAGCTCATGTAAACTAACTTCAATTTTAATGTGTTTGATTTCCTCATCCCTTGTGAGCTACAATTAAGCAAATAAATTGCAAATATTGTCCTCATTTCTAATGCTAAAGCACGTGCGAGTCTGACCATGGAGATGTCAAATGTGAATAAAATGTTATATTTATTTTTATCAAGCAAGAATTTTACTTTGAAAGAATATACAGGCAACTCTTGAAATTCGCAGCTCTTTTATTGCAGGTTGTACAGTTGTATTCATGCTTGGACAAGATTAACTATATTGAGTGGGCTCTTGATTCAGAGTATATCCTCTGTGGTCTATACAAGAGAGCAATGGTTCAAGCATGGTCATTATCAAAACCTGAGTGGACATGCAAGATAGATGAGGGGCCTGCAGGAATTGGCCATGCAAGATGGAGTCCAGATAGCCGTCACATTATTACGACATCTGACTTCCAGCTGCGTCTTACAGTCTGGTCTCTTGTCAACACAGCGTGTATACATGTACAGTGGCCCAAACATGCATCTAAAGGCGTTTCATTCACTCAGGATGGCAAGTTTGCAGCTATTGCTACAAGGCGAGACTGCAAGGACTTCGTGAATCTTTTATCCTGTCATACATGGGAGGTTATGGGGACGTTTTCTGTTGACACAGTAGATCTTGCAGATGTGGAATGGTCGCCAAATGATAGTGCAATTGTCATTTGGGACTCCCCATTGGAGTACAAGGTAATATACTTTAAGAGATTCAAGTCTATTGTCTCAGTGTGTTATGAATTTTGTCTGATTGAAAGAGGATATAAAAAATATTTGAAATTGAGATGCATAGGACAGTTTTAGCCTGACTGAATAGTGTTTTGAAGGAATTACACGATAGTATTGAAATGCAAAGTGCAAATGTAAAATGTAAGCAATTTTGTTCTTCCAATCAATGCATATGATTCTTTGTTGGAGTAAGAAGCTTATAGAGATATTAATGATTATAATTATAACGATGTCTTGGTTATGTTTGCACTTGTGTTCAGGTTCTTATTTACTCTCCAGATGGACGGTGTCTATTTAAATATCAAGCTTATGAAAACGGACTAGGCGTGAAGACTATTGCATGGTCACCATGTGGCCAGTTTTTGGCAGCGGGCAGTTATGATCAGATATTGAGGACCTTGAACCACCTCACTTGGAAACCTTTTGCCGAATTTGTGCATAACACTATTGTTCGAGGTCCTGCCAGTGCTGTTGTTTTCAAGGTTAGTGACAATAATACTATAGGGTTAACTACCCATATACATTTGAAGGATTAAGTTGTTTCAAATTCTTAAATGTTTTTGTTTGAATGCTATGTAGGAAGTAGAAGAACCATGGCAACTTGATATGTCTGGCCTTTACTTGACTGATGATAATCCTCATGACATCCAAAATGGCGAACCTAGTGAGGTTAAGCTCGATTTAAAGGGTAATAAGTAACTTCAGTTCCTCATATTTTGTTTAGTGGAATTAAAAAAAAAAACATTTTATATAAGATAGGTTCAATGATCAGGAACTAATCAAGAACCTTATCTGTCTGTGTACAGTCTTGTTCAATTCTTGATTAAACTACTTGTATGGCTTATATCAGTAAATAAATTCTAAGAATTTTTTAATGGACACATTAGAGGTGTTTGTAATTATTATAGGAGGTAGTGTGCTGAAGATTTGAGTTTTTATGCAGTCTTCTTTTCCAGGTTGAATGAAGCTTCTACCTTATATTTTTGGCCACCATTTGTATAACTGGAATTTCTAGAAGCAATTCAATTGTACATGTAGGATTTGGGCCACTATGTTTATAGTTTATTTTTGTTTATGCGAACATATTGATTGCATGAAACCACTTACCAAGTTCCAATAGTAAAAGATTACTCAGTTTTAAGACTGCCAGCTATTGAGACTGCTTGTTCTAAACCGTCAGCCCTCCAAACATTCCTTCCACACCTCATAAAAATTTCTAATACTATTAATGCTCAATAGGAAACTTCAGCAAATTTGAATATAATTTGCTCTTTTGGAAAGTTGTATAAGGCTCTCAACTTTGTGAATAACATAAGGGTTCTCCTATATGCTGAGAAGGGACTCTACTAGACGAACCTCTAAATAGGAAAAGGTAGAAGGCCTCTTTTAGTATACTCTCAAAGGATAACAATAAGGTTATGTATTAGCAATAGAAAACGATCAATGTATGAAATGAAGTAAATAAAGCAATATAGCAACCGATGTAAATAACAAGCACAAACAAGAGATAGGGAAAGAGTCTTACTTCTTTTTCCCTGTTGGCACAGTGATCTCCCATTTTGACTATTATCCACATTGTGAGGTTCGATGGCTTAGGTTGAAGCAAGGGAAGAGGTAACCTAACAAGCCAGATAGGCGTATGTACCTAAGTCTCTGATCTTGGTCTACAGTAAATCCTCAACTCCAAGTCTTCAAGTCCTTTGCTTTTGAGTGTTCCTCTGATTTAAGTCTCTTTGTCTTCCTGAACCATTTATTGAGGCATTTGTAGGTCTTCTGTAGTATGTAAGAGGAATGCAAATTGTTTGTCTTATGAATTTGGAAATGCTTCTAGGATTAGAGTATACATAGGGTACCAAATCACAAATCTATACTCCTAATCAAACTTTATCGAAGGGGAAAAACAACAAATAGAACTCAACCTTTCATGGTCGATGTAGCCGGCATTAGATAGCAGGTATAATCTTTGGGGCCCTACTTGGTTAGAAGGGTGAAGGAGAGACAAGCATGAGGCTAAGGAGAATAATTAGAAGGGAAGTATGATGTTGATAGGTGTCTAAATGTTAGATGTAGGGACCTAAGGCATGTTAAGCCAATCTAATCATGATTACGATGATGCAATTGCTCTAGCTGAGGCCACCCCATGCCTGCCATATATCAGTGATGGGAAATGAAAAGCACCGGCAAGTCCTTTGACAAGAAAAGTGTTAGTAAAGTGTCTTTAGTGTATATATATGGCCTTGCAAGGCTAATCATTTTCCATGCAGTGTATACATATGGCCTTGTGAAACAAATATGCCACAAAAGAATGATATAAAATGAGATAAATAATGTAAGTAAACATGTCGAGAGAGAGATATATGTACCTTGACTGACCCATCTTCTAAAGGGATGCATGCACATGCTTCAAGTCTTCTCGTGGAGGGCACAACTAATGGATTATGGGAACTTTGTCATCAAAATTTGTTGAGATAACCCTAGTGTTGCAAGACTATATGGACTAATGCAATGCTAGCATTCATAGATAACTCTAAGTGAGGCTAACTGAAACCTCAGTAAGAAGATAAAATGCAATTTATTGTCTTAATTATTTTATGCAGAATGGCCTAAACTTATTAAAACACTATTGAAAGCTGATCCTAAGAATAAAATGGTAGACCGGTAAAATTCAGATCTGAAATGGAGTGAAATTGATTGAAATTGGAAGGGACAGATGCAAGAGTGTAAGGAAAGACCCAACCTTATTCTACCAAAAAGATGACTGTAAATGACTCAGAAGCTCAGGACATGATCAGAAACAGACTACAAATTGGTGACATGGAATAGGTTCGGTTGCGGGTGCAGGTTCAGCCTGCCGAACTTGATCTGATCTGCCAAACTTGTCATGCATTGGCTGTGCATGACCTAATTTTGACCTGTGTGTTTGTCTGTCTTTGCTCTGCAATAACCTTGCTCAGACTTCTATAATGATATGTGACACTCTGGATTTATCTTCTCCTTGTTTGAAATTCTAGCATAACTCAATAGAACATGAGAGAAAAAACCTAGACTAGGCCTAGACCGTCCTCTCTAAGGAATTCTAGTGAGAGAACTGCACTACATGTCTGTGTAAATCAGGGTTGATTGTAGTTGTATGCAGACCTACTTCCCATTCGAGTGTAGTGTTTGTTCTTCGGTCTCCCTATTTGCTCAATCACTGAAACAATATGACCCCTTCTCTTGACACAAGACACAAGACACAAGACACAAGACACAAGACATGGCATTTGGCAACACACAACTTATATTTGGAAATGCTTCATATTTAATTAGAGGCTTTGTGACTTTTCTTTTGGACTCTGGAGTGGCTTAGGATGTATATAGCTCAAGTAGTAATGATCTTCAAGTGTAGTGAAGCCCTTATCATGTGAAGCCTTAAATGTAACCGAGCTTTAGCATGTTATATATATAACCTTCTCAAATGAATTTTCTACACGAGCCGACTCTAAATTGAAACTAGGCTGACCTCAAGAAAGTGCCCAAATGAAAAAATAACCGTTTGACAGAGGGGTACAGGACTGGTCGACTGAACTTGTCCTTTTGCAAAAGAGGGTTGGAGATGCTCAGAATGATTAACTGTGATTTTGCAGAGGCGTGCTGAGTGTCCTTTGCAAATGGAAACTGATCCTGAGAGTGTGTAAAGGGAATCAGATTGAATAGAGGCGATGCAAAGCTGAATGAAAGAGGGAAAAGAATGCCAGAGAGAGCCAAATGTATGTTAGAAGTCCAACTGTCTGAAAGGGTGTCAAAATTGATGTTGCCACATGCCTTGTACCAAAATTAGGATACTAAAGTTCTATGACCTCAAATGCCGTGTTCTCTATTTTTGAAACGAAATGTAAAATTTGTAAAACACGAGATGTAGCTGTCAATAGGTACTAGGATAAGTCCAAATAGCCAATAGAGAGGGCTAGGTTAGGTTTGGATGATCCAGGACGGAAGGAAGCAGGTAGACAGAAAGTAGAGGATCTGAAGCGAGGCCGAGAAAATCCCTCAAAAATAAGGAAATGGCCAAAAGAACACCTTGTAATTTAAAGATGCAACTGTAACTATATGTAACCAATGTATGCAGGTCAAGGAGAAAACCTATTTGTATTCCCCAGGCATTCAATCTTTCACTGGAGATCTAGTATTGTCATTACATTGAAATGCCTGAAAAATCTATGAAGAAAAGGATATAGAAGAGCATAAAAGCAAGTTGATGAGTAACATTATTAAATCCAGTCATGAATGGCGATTTTGGCTAGGCATTGATGCTACATTATAGGTTTGGCTTGGTATGAACCTGCTGTACTAAGAACATAAAGCTACATGCATGGATACAATATGTTTGATCCCCACATCACAGAGTTGTAGTTGCAGCATTCCTATGTAAAATGATGATTGTGGTATGCACATATGAAGCTGTAATAGATATTTCACTTATGCAGTATGTATGTTCAATTATTGTATGTATACGAGACGGTGTTGCAACAGTTTTTCTGAATCTGATTTTTGTATGATGGCAGTTATAATAGACTTATTTATTGGTCTATGATCATACTCTTGAACCAAAGAGTTTCTTCCATGGTTGAAGAGAAGTGGTGTGACATTTGGTCTCTAATAGTAATTTGAGAAAGCACTCAAGGTGGATAGCACTCCAAAATAAGACATGGGTGTATATTTGGCATACAGACCACCTTCATTGAAGAAATTTTCATAGATTGCATTTTTGTGTTTGATGCCACTTTCAATTGTAAGACCCAAGATAGGGGAAATTATGTAGAAGAGGCGGTGATTTCATTGACTCACATAACCAAGATGTTTCCATCACTTGTTGTAAGCATGTGAACATCAAAGAAGATGTGGTAGCAAGCATTTCCAAAGCGAGATTACTACTTTAGCTTACAAGCATGTATGTTACAGCAAAAGGGATAAAAATTTTAGCTAAGACCACAAGTAATGATCAAATGGGTTGAAGCCAAGACACCAGAGTGCAAGAACAATATGAGACACCAAAGGGTGTTAGAGAAAGGCCAATGAGAGAAAGAGGGTCATCATATGACAAAACTTGACGGACGCATGGACTCGTAAACCAATCTAATTTTGCAGATTAACAGGTTGGAACAGCAGTCTCCAAAGAGAGAAATCAAATCAACTCCACAGAAAAGTGAGAAGAAAAGGTAACCCATTTGAAAAGGTAGAAGGTAATTCCTCATATTTCTATTTAAGAGATTTTAGGGACCAAAAGCCTTCACATCAGGGATGTGTGATCCAAATTAGATCCTATAAATCATCAGATTTCAGTTGATTGATATGATCAGCTGTATTTTTAGCTTGTGTAATTAAAGAAGAGCTTAAGACATGCTTTCAACCTCTCTAAGAGGAATTTTCAAAGGCAGAGATGCAGAGTGAGAATTAAAACACAGGAACAGGTGCACAGGGGCTCAAGGATGATTTAGACGCCCCGGAGCTCAAACCATTGAAGAATCAGGCTTGGTACAAACCCGTACAACAGGTTGAACTTAAGACGAATCTGTACGACACAAGACATATTCACTAGTGACGGGTTTGTCTCGGTGTGAACTTGCTCCACATGGGATAAAATAGCAGAACCAAGCAACTAAAGGGAAGCTGAATCAATTTCTCTTCTCTTCGTGTGGGAGGCATTTAGTATCCTGTGTATGACTCATTTGCTCATCCCTTAGTGTACATATGTCCCTTAGGGGTCAAAAAAAGGCACCCAAGGGCATTTGAGGGATTCCAAATGCCTATCGATGATTCTTGAGGTAAGAGATTTTTACATAGTTGAAAGCAGGAGTTAAGCAGGTTGAATAAGCAAGTAATCCACAAGGCAAGCTAGTAGAGCACTGGAAAGGTGCTCGCAAATACTACAATGGAATTGAAGGCTCAAATTGTTTATTTGACTTTTAAAACTTGCAAGATGATGGTGGAGATGAGGAGGCATAGATTCAGTATTCTAGAGTTCTGGGTTTCTTCTGGTTAGATAATTGTGTTAATCTCTCTTTACATGTGTATTTAATTCATTTGCTTGCTTACTTCAATTCCATACTCCTACTTCACTATCACAAGCACTTAAAAAAGTATGCCAATTATATGTTCAGCTAATTACTAGCATAGCAGTTGCTCATAACAGCAGATACAAATAGATTTCAGTCAAATATAAGTTAAAGAATCAATGTATTTCTTTACCATGTCATGACATTGCTGATTGGGAAAGATCACATGTTGGTAGTAGCATAAAAGGAATATGAAATCTGATCTATATGCATTGTAGGTATGTATGCGAGTATGTAGACAATATCATAATGAATATTGGACTTAGATGGAAGCGATAGATCCGTAGGAAACATTGATTTACAGCCTTATGCATGCTGATTTCAATTGCAAATAACACTCAATCAGCATGTAAGGAAATATAACTCTGTGTTAGTGAATTGTTCATGGGGATATCCAAATCGATTGGGTATTGGAATATCCAAGTCGATTGGGTATTGGAATATCCAAGTCGATTAGGGATCAGACAAGCTCTGTGGCCTCCCTCAATCCCATTGTTCAACAAGTAATCCACTGAATTTAGTAAGACTGTTGATGCATATTGACTACATTCCAAAGGAGGAGAATGACAGGCTCTTATGTCCTCCTCGTTTTAGAGTCAATTGGATGACTCAGTGCACGAGCTGCAGGGCATTGATCTGCGAGATCAATGGAGAGTATTTGCTGGATTTTGAATCCTTCTAGCGCCACTCCTTGCACCTTCTTCACCAAATTTGTCTTTCAAGGAATTCCTAAATTTAATCTATTAAAAGGGGTGTTGCTCAAAAGAAAAACTGAAAATAAAGAAAAGGCAGAGAGAAAAGAAACTACTGTAAACTTATGTTTCAAGAAACTGATATCTAATCAATAAGAAATTGCATGTTTTCCTTTTTATTTACCAAGAACATCAAATTTAGTCATACTCAAATCTGTATGTTGCTGGTGCAGAGATTCAAAGGAGTTGGAAACAAGCAAACTGTAATTTGAATATATCATTTAAATTTCTGTGATGCACATCTATTTGATCAATACAATATACAATCTACCAAGGTGACCTTATTTAAATTAACAATGACACAATTTAAAGATCACAAGGAAAGCACAGTCATAATTCAGATATCAATGACTTCATTGACAAACATTCACAGTAAAATGGAGATGAGCAAAAGACAACTTCAACTTGCATGAGTCAATTTTTTAGAACCGGCTTGCATAGTTACCATGTTCGGGCGAACACAGGCGAAATTCGGTTCGGACCGAATTTTCAGGGAAAAGCGAAAAAATTTGCCATTTTTGGAAAGGGTCCGGGAAGATGTAGCAGCAAAAACTTGCATGTGCCATAACTTTCATTCTATGGCTCAGTTTCTAGTGCCGTTTTCTCCAAAAGTGTATATTTTCTCAAGCTCTACGCATTGATGGCAATATTTTTCTTATTTTCATAAAATCCATTTTTGCACCTTTTTGGACCAAGCAACTTCTTATTATTTAGAGACATTAATAATTTAATAGCAATATGTAGAGATTAATACTTAATAATAGTAATACTTGAATTTATTACCGAATGTTTAAGTTACTTTAGTAACTAGTTACATAAATTTAATTATTTTAGGTTTAACTTTTAGTATATTATTAATAAGTATTTTAGTTTTTATAATTTTTTTGGTAATTATTCATATTTTTATTTTTAAAAATTTATAATTTTTTCGAGCCAAACCGTACCGAACCGAATTTTTACAAAATTCCGAACTTCCGAACTTTTTTCCCTATCCGAACAACCCGAACTTTTCGAACATGGTAACTATGCCGGCTTGCATTCATTTATCAAAATTTCACCTCCTTTAAAAACAAGAGCATACATATTTATACAATTCTAGGCTTCATTCTACCGCCCTCTTTAAGTGATGATTGCATAAAATCAAGGAATATTACAAAGACAGCTGGCCTTATACAAAATATCCTAACTAATTCTTGTTAGGATGATTACATCGAGAGCAAGGCCAGTATGCTACTAGGAGTACAAAATATTCTCAAGAACTAATCATGTTCTTGCTTAACCATGGGTCCCTTTTGAACTGGGTCAGCTTGTGTGGGTCCCTCTTGAGCTGGATCAGCTGGTGTTGGCCTCTTTCCTGCTGCTATCAAAGCTTCTCTGCAAATTTTATAATCTTCATCGAGCTTTGTGAGGTCAATTATAGGCTTCCTAAAGAGTTTAGGGTTTAATCCAGAAGGGTCTTTTGAAAAGCCATGACCTTCCCCGTAAGCTCTTTTAAGGTCTCTATTTTCTAGACCTTCTCCGAGTTTGTGAAACAATTTCAATGACCTTGGCTGCCTTTGTTTCATTGGCTTTGTAATATTTCTATGGAAATTTGTCATGAACGGGCCGAGTAACTCAGTAAATTCTGCCATAGATATTACCTCTTGATTCTCCTTGAAGACTCCTATGACAGTTGTCTCTGAAAAGAGTTGACTTCCCCTTGAGATAACATCATTAAGTTTGTGGGGACGTCTATTAATTTGCTCTTCCCACTCCTTTAGGGATTCCTTCATATAATTGGCATATGTTTGACATATGCCAATATCCTCCATTGTGACTATGGCAGGATTTTTGCAGATTCCTTCATCAATGGCCTGAGCCATGATTCTTAACATCCTCTGCATGACACTCATCCTGTCAATGACTGCGTTGGTTTTTCTGGAGAAAGCTTGTCCCTTTTTCTTGGCATCAATGCTCTCGTTGACTACATTGTACAAACTAAGCAAGGCTTATTCCACATCGAGGCAATATTCTCAGGGATGTGTGGGCTTGGCTTTTATTTCTAGCTCCTTGTTTCTAGCCTGCATTCCTCTCACCATTTCTACTACTACTTCGCTGAGGCCTTGATGTAGGAAACTGGGTCCTCTTGGTATTGTGCCACCTGAGAGCCCTTGGTTTTTCCTTTTTCTTGGTGAGGGAGAAGAGGTCCTCAGATGTTTCATGCCATATAATGGCCTGTTGTGTGGACATTCTCTTCCTTGTCACCCTTCTTAAAGTCCCCGTCCTTGGATTGAATTCTATGTTGATTAGGGGTTCCTCTTGAGCTACCCAATTCGGTTGTTCCCGTGGGTGATCATGGCTTACTCAACCTCAGTCTTGTTGAGGCTTTGGGATAGGAACATTTGCGAGAGGCTACTTGATCGGCTTTTCTCGGGATTGCTCGCTTGTTCCATAGCTCGAGGTTTGCAATATTTTCACTAGTAGTTTCTTGGATGACTTCATCATCCGAAGAATACAAATCATGTGCCACCAAGGAAGGCCCCCACCTGGTTTAGGAACAACTTCTTGGATCTCACGGGATTCCTTTCGTCTCTGTTGGTCCCTGGAGAAGGGGTGGGAGAGCTAGGATCTTGAGGCTGCTTTGGTGGCTCCATATGACTAGGTGCCCCTCTCCTTGTGAACTTGATGTAAGAGGGACCACCACACCAAGCCAATCAACAAAGTTAGTAACAAAACATTATCAAAGCGCAAGGTTCAAGAACCCAAATTTGCGTATAAGCACCAAATTATCTATCAAGACCGATTCAAAGGCTTCATTCGCCTATTACCTCGCTTAATTACATCATTCAAATATGTTTACAACCTTCAAGAAAAATCAAAACATCATTAGTTATCTTTCACCTGTTTGACAAGGCGAACAAGCTAGTAGCCCTTCCCAACCGCAAAGCTTATGGTCTAGAGCTCTTTACAAGGAATCAAAGATTACCGCTAACCTTTTGGATACCCATTAAGGGTTTATAGCTTATTCCAAAGTTTTACAATCCATCTCTATCCTCAATTCAACTTATTCTCCCTTTCTTGTTTTCTATTAGGACAATTTAGTAGCCCTTTCTAATTAGGCCTCTAGGTCTCATTAAAACTATAGTTACGAGGTTTGGAAATCCGATTAAGTTCGGAAGGGTAAAAAAATCCAAAAATCCAAAGTTCTCGAAAAAATTCGAAAAATACGGTTTGGTACATATATTAATTTTTTTAATTAAATTTACTAGCTAATTATAAATATTAAATAAATAAAAACAATATTTATTTAAATTTATTAAATAAAAACAATATTAATTATTAAATTTAGTAGCTAGTTATAAATATTAAATAATAAATAAAAGTAATTCCGTTTACGAATGTTAATAACTTAATAAATAATATTTAATTATTAATGTAGTTAATAACTAACTATAATTTATTAAATTATTGACGATATGAGTTAATACTAGAATTAATATCTAATTATATCACAACCTATCTAAGTATAAATAAATAATGATAAATTAAAAACAAATTTTGTTTAATAAATAACAAATTATAATAGTTTCTTTATAACAATGAATAACTTTAAACTTTGAACCTTAATATTAACTATATGGGTTTTTATAAATATCAACCTATATTAATATTAAATATTTATTTATTCATTGTTATTAATATTACGGTTTAACTATACGACTTTTATAAATCTTAACATATATTAAAAATTTAAACCTAAAAAGAACTTACCTGTTGGGCACGAACACTACCCTGCCGCCCAGCACAAACACAACCACGACCATGATCCTTTTTCCCGGAACAAACATGATGTCGACGCCGACGCCGACCCCAGGGGCAGGAAACCACAACACAGGAGCCAAAGTTCTAGGGCTTTCACGTTTTATCTTTTTAAATTTTTTTATACCAAAACCAGGCGAACCGGATCGGATAAATCCAGCCGCTTCCAAAATCCGGTTTGGACCGGATCTGGACCAGATCCGGCCGAACTTGGTAACTATGGTTAAAACCGAGTTTCTAGAACTTTTATGCTTTCCTCTGTTTCTTATCCTTCTGGCTCACTATTATCAATTTGATTCTTTCTTATAAACTCCAAAATTCACCTTTCTAGGTTCCTAAGTCTCATAATTTTAGCAAACACAAGTGTACTCAGTTTGCTTATAGGCTTTAGTTCTCCCTTCACCTAACTTATAGCTTGTCTCATTGCATGTACTTCTTTCCACCTTTCTAAAATCTTCTATGACCTTTCGAGGATTCCACTACACCTGTATAACACGTTAGTTAGGATAAGAAGCCATCACCCAATGTCTAGGCACAAAATTCTGTTTTAGCTCTCATTAGCTAGAATGATACAAAAGGCAAGTCTTTGGAGCTCTATTCAACTATTACAGGGTCTCCTTCCAGGACCTTTATTTACACCTTCCTATAAGCTCACCCTTCTTAGATAACAATTTTCCTTTGTTCATTTAAACCTCCTTTGAAAGTTCTTCACTAAACACTCCATAAACTGTTATATTCTTGGTTTTTGTCTGGGACAGGGTATGGAAGTTAGTTTCTCTTCTTGATTCAACTACCGTGTCTTCCCAAACACTTTTACACCTTCTCTAGGCCTTCATGCAACCACAATACAAACCTTAATGAATAACAAAGAGAAATGACACTCATTCAACCAATTTTCCTTGAATAAGACCCTCCAAAACAGGGTATGAAACTGCCAGGACTGTGTTTTTGGATTCTGACCTAACATATCTATTGCATTCTTGAAACTTCTCATGCACCTTTATTATCCCTGTCAGTCCCTCTTCACCAAAATTTAGCAATTTTCATTGGACATATTTCAAAATATGCAATTTTGTTTCACTTTAAAACCCTAGGCCTGAGTACACAGCCCGAGAGTACATATTTTGAGATAATTTTCATTTTTCTTCTTCATAGGTTTTGTCAAGGTTCCCAAAGACTCTATAGGTCCTCTCCCATCTTCATATAACTCCTAACATGAAAATACCCCTGAGATATAAATATGTCTCTTAACTTTGCTTTATCAGCCCTCAAGAAGACTGTGCATCATTGTTCCACTAGTTTTAGTCTCTTTATTCAAATGATTGACAAAATAGACAAGGGGTTACATTTAGATGATGTTCCATGCTCTCATGACAATGAATTATACTCTTCTACAGGTGAAACCCTTTGAAACCTCCTGAACTATCCATTCAATGGCTCACAAGTACTTTAAGACAGTCTCTTACCTTGCATATGGCATTCTTCTTTTCTCCTTGTATGAAGCTTGATCTTCATAGATGTTTCACTTTCTTCAAACACTTTATTCATATTCTTAAGCCTGTACAAACCTTCTAAACCCTGCAATACCATTCACATCCCTGTACAATAAAAATTCATTCATAAATTCATAGTCATTCATCATTACACAGATTTATGCTCAAGAAAGCCTCTTCATTTATAAAATCAATAAAATATACATGACTTCTTGAGCCCTTGGCTTTGTAATCACTCTCTTCTTTCTGCTAAAACCCTCTCTACCAACTCTATCTCTTTCCTCATTCGAATGCCCTCTAAAATGACAAGCAAGAAGGTAGTTAGGTTTCAAATCCACCTAACTCAACTATGGTAAGGATGACCATAGTGAACAAAACCAAGTGAGGATCATGTAGACTCATGTTTTAGGTGTATTAATGCTCCATGACTGCCATTTATGACACTTATTCATTCTAACCTAACTCCTAGACCCCTAACACAACATAGAAAAATTCAAATATTTGAATTGTGGTTTTGGAGGGAAACTCCAAATCCCACTTATTACAAAGCAAGAAAGGTCCAAATGGACTTGAAACCATGCCAAAACACCCAAGAGGACCTTCAACCACCAAAACACCAATGAAAACCAAAAGTTGACTATTTACAAGAAATGATGCTCTTGGGTAAGAACTCCCTCCTGATTATTCCTCTTGGGGGAGGAATTGCTCTTGTGGTCTTCATATTTTCTTGGATTAGGTTGTCATCTGTTTGGGTGGTCCACACACAGTCATTGACATCAACCTCGTGGGCATATGCAAAATTGACTTGCCCCTTGAGCGATTCGAAATGCTTTGCAACTCTCTTCCTTGAATCATATTTTCTCAAGGATTGTTGGGGTAAGTTAAAAGAATTGCGGTGGGCAGCTGCAACTTTAAGGTCTAGCCATCTTTAGAACTCCTTGCATCCCACTTTTAGTGACAAAGGAGGGTGGGTTCTTAGCTTCTTTTCCTTACATTTGCCAGCTATGCCATTACAGATTGATAAGCAACCTCTTGCTCAGCCAATTTATCAGGCACATAGTAAGGTAATTGCAGTGGTGGTGTGAGCAATCCTTCAACCATTATCACTGTATATCTAGGGTAAAAGAAAACAACTCCCATCTCTGTCTAATAGACTTAAGCACACTTGTAGAGACTCTTGGCATCAACGCTTCATACATTTCTTTGTATAATGGAGGGTAGAAAGAAGTACAAATGTCTTCAATATGGGCTTTGAACCTATGAGCATATAAGTTCGAATATACTTCATTTACCTCCATAGGGCATGAGGGGAGCCAAGGGTCACAAAATTCGGGACATTTGAGGACTCCACAAACCGCATCCAATAGGTAAGAGGCCATGAAAAATGGTTTCTTGTGATCAACAAAAGAGGCCCTTTGGGATACCAAATTGGATGTAACTACCTGTCCTAAAGAAGGAATTTTGTTTTCATCTATAATCATAGCAAGCAGGGGAATCCAAGCTACATCTAGTTTTGTGATTGAGGGGTTCCCATATAGTTTGTTCATCAATGCCATACCAATCCGGACTCCGGGTTGGAAATTTTGAATAAGGATGTCATTTAAGTGTGGATCATATTATCAATCGGGTCCTTAGCCCAATTCTGTAAAATAGTCCTTATTTTTCGTGTGGCCATCCATGTTTCAATGGTAGTCGAGTTGTAAATAGTGTCAAACTCGGAAATTTGTAATAAGCTTTAAAAGCGTATCCAACAAAGAAAGCTATCCTATTTTCCTCAGTTTGGGAATACAAAGCCCAATTTTTGGCCTTAACATGAATGAGAAGGAAAGAGAGTAGTTCCGGGCATGGGAATACCTCAGGTTTGGCTGCAATTTGATGGAGGCCGTCCTTTTTAATGCCCTAAGGTCTGTGACTCTTTGTGCTTGGTTAGTGTGAAGTCCTCCCAAGTACTTGGTTAGAATGTCCTCATCCTCCAAGTCCATATTCAACAACATGGTATGCCTCCGAAACTCGTAGTATAGTCCTGCACACTTTGACCACTGCCCTATCTAAAATATTGCCATTTGATCATCTAGTCAGTTTTATGGCCAATAGGATAAAAATTAGCTCTAAGTAATTCCTTAAAGCCCTCCCAAGTACTGACAATCATATGTTTCTTCTTTTCACAAGTGGCTAAGTGGGTTTCCCACCAAACCAGTGCATGACCCTCCATTTTGAGACGTGCAAAGGTAATCCTTTGTGCCTTAGTAACATTATGGACGCTAAAATAGACTTCCAATTGTTTTAACCATTTATCAAGCAATTCGCATCTACTTGTCCTTCAAAGCTCTTAATTTCCACTTTGGTTTCAACTTTAAAGGGAGCATGATCAGATTTTACCTTCTCTCTTGCAGTTGAAGTCTCTTCTTCACGTTCTTCCTCTTCATCTTCCTCTTCGTGGCTCTTCCCTATGCCAAACTTCTCGGCCAACGCTCGAACCACTAAGTCCATGGAGTCTTGTTTCACTTGAAGCTGTCTTCTACAGATCTGAGAGCTCTTGTTGATGCCTATACATCCTATCCATCATGGTCTCTAAGCATCTCGATTCTACGGACCAAGTTCTCTTCCTCCATTTGTCCCCGAATTCTTTGTTTCCACTTCTTCGTAGAAATGTATGGATCGCAAGGTAAAGCCTCTTTGCCTTTAGATCTTGTCACTGTCATACAAATCCAAGAACGAATACCACAGTCTTAGATACTTGTTAGCTCTGATACCAAAATGATCGTAAACTCTCTACTTTGGAATTGTCTACAAAATCACAATTATATTGTTGTTCTACTTTCTATTTGAAAATGACAGTTTGGAGCTAGTGAATAGATTGCTCGTGCTTTAGAACCAATTATTACAGAGAAAGAAAACAATTAAAAGCTCATGAACACCAACAATTTTATCTTGGAAACCTCCAGAGGAGGAAAACTAGTCGGGAAGGGCAAAACGCTCTTTCTTCCCACTTTTATTGGCCAATTTAAAATAAGAAGTTACAGAATTACAATAAGTATGAAAGTGAAGTAGATAATATCTCACACTTCCTCCCAATTACTTGCTTGCTTTGCCTTCAAGCTCCTTTCTTCTACCAACTCAATTCCAACACTAAGAACTCTTGCTCACTTACTCTCATGCTTTCGATAATCCATTCCTTTGCTCCTCCTAGGTATTTATAGCCTCTCCCATGTCCTCCCGTGCACTGGAGAATGGGAAAGGTCGTGGCAGGGAAGGGACAAAGTCGGACGCTTCAAATCCGCGTCCATTCGAGCTTCCATTTTATTTTCCGTCAAAAGTGACATGATCTGCCGCCTGCGCAGACCGGTGATCACGGGACCGCTGCCACAGGCCGGGCAGCGGTTACTGGATTTCCGCCAAGTTGGGTGGCGGTTCTGCGACCGCCGCTTTGTGCAGAGCGGTAGCTTCGTTAAAAGCAAACAAAACCTCCTTTTCTCCATTTTCTCCTTTTGGTGCTGGCTGATTTGATGAAGTAGAGTCATCTTGGATCCCTATGGATTACTTTCCCTCTGAATGGTTAAGAAAATGGCCGAATAGTGCTGAAACTCGTGATCAAGTGTTGCAGAGTTGAACACGATATCCCTTAGTACCCTTGTGTTTGAGTGAGAATACAAGAATGCATCCACGTTCGAAGGGCCCGATTCTCCTGCCATTGTTGAGGATAATTAGCTCATGAAAGTTATTGTAAATCTCCTGAATAAATTCAATTAATAACGAGCTAAAGAGATTAAGCTTTTATAGGCGATTGGGTAACTTAACAATTTGGATGAAATGTCTCGATTAATGCAGTATCCTTATAAATTGGGCAATCTTTCGTCTAAATTGGCGTGCTCTGTATTAATGGTGCATAGGATGTGACTTGATGTTTTCTCGCCTCAAGGAACGTTGCTTTTTTGAATTAATTAACCTTTTGAATGTGGGCCTTACAATTGTTTGGGCTAGGCTAAATCATAGTTGTTAGTTTTAACTAGCCTTTCCCTTTTGGAGCATGCAAGCCACGTATTCAACAAGTGGAATGCCATGTGTAATACGGAGATTGGCTCGCCCTTCGGTTCCCGACATGTCTTGAATTTTTCATGACTTTGGACTTTTCTCGCTCTTGGAAGTGCGAGCTGATTTGGGCATGAAGTGCGAGGCACGAGCCTTGAAAATTTAAGTACTCGCATCTTAGTGGGCAATCTTTTGAATACTTACACTTGGGAAGTGCGAGTTTTATATACTCGCATCTGCGAGCTCTTGTTCTTTGAAATTCTCGCACTTTAGAAGTGTGAGCTCTCGTTCTTTAAACTGCGAGGAAAAAAATCAAACTTCAATTTAGCAAAATCCAGATTTTTGGAATGCGAGAGAATTTCAAAGTGCTAGTGTGAGGAAATTTTGAAGTTCGAGGGTGAGGGATAAGAAACAACTAATTGCAAGTCCTCGCACATAGGAAATATGAGTACCAAACTTTGAAGTGCTAGTGTTTAAATTTTAACCAAGTAAAAACTTAATCCCATTTAGTGCAAACACTAGCAATTATAAAGTAGATTTACCAAACAAAGACTTTAGGCAAAACAAAGATTTCCTTCAGGATAAAAGTTAGAGAGTTGAAAGTTACCAACTTGTTTTAAACCAAAGAGGGTCCCTACTTGAAAAGGTGTAACCTTTTTCAGAGGTGGCGGGTGTTATGCAATAACAAAGACCAAAAAGGAAAACCCAACCCTTATGTATTTTTCATGTAACCCTATCGTAAGAATGCAACCAAGTTGCAACAAGATCCTTCCAGCTTTCTATGAATGTCCATAGCTTCATATTACCTTTTCTAACACGTTATACATACCTAGAAGCTTGCATAAGAAGATTAAACATATAACAATCAAGAGCTTCCATTTTCATAGTTATTTTCCATTTCTTTCTTTACATAACCAAGAGGAATAGAATGAGGATATAAAAACCAGAAATTACTTAATTTATATTTCTTTCATTTCCTTTCCAAAACATAAGAGGTATTTCTACTTACCTCTCTATCAATGCTAGAGTTAGACAGCTTCCAAACACTTTCCAAGATAACCCCAAGGTAGGATATTGGTCCAAGGATTTGCTCCCAAGCTTTGGCAACTGCCAAAACTATCCAATGGCCTCCTCAATATGCCTCCAAGGAAATGAGCCAGGAATTGCTAAATATTCTTCTCTGCACTCCATTTCAAGGATACAAGTGAACATTATTTCCTGCCCTTCTTCCCCCAAGGCTTAACTCAAATCTCCATGAGTTTTCCACAAGGATGTGGTGTTATTAAACCAAACACCTCAAAAGTCTGATTTTTCTTTCACCTTGTTCCCTTTCACCCATTTTGTAAACTTCTTCGACGTGTGTGAGGTCTCCTCTCTTTACTCAAACCCAATAGAGCTCTTGAGTCAACTTAAATGGAAGAGGGAATATTTACTTCATCCTCTATGGCTGTCGTTTGGAGTTGAAACTCCCAAAAAGGTAAGGTGCTCTTCCCAGGGCTGAGATTGTATGCCTGTACCGACTGTTTGGGGGGATTAACATGTATTTGACAGTTTCTAATAATGTCAACCTGTCATTTATTGACGTGTGTTTCTGTGTAGAAACTGTCAATATTTTTGCTAAGGTATAGATATTATAAGTATTTTCCGTATTTATTTACCAAAATTAACCTTCATTGTACTATAATATTTTATAAAAATATATTGAATGAGCTTAAAAACTACACAAATTCAATAAAAGGACAGTTACTTGTGATGATACTTTCCCATCCCCAAAAAATCTCCTGATAGGTGAGTCTACCTTTCAAATCTCATCCTTGCTCTTCCTTCTTCTTTTCCCCAAATGAAAATTTCAAATGAATTAATTTAAATTATGACTCCTTGTATATTGTGGGATTTTCATCTAACCTTAAAGTATTATATAGTGACTTCTTCTAAAGTGTAAGGAGCGTTCACTTCTTTAAGTGCCTTTTAACTATAAGATGAAATGTCCTTCTAAAATGCTTCATTTAAATCTTATTAAATGCAAGGGACTTATCCTCCGAGGCTCAATTATTATTATTATTATTAAATATACAATCATTCCCTCTAGAATGGTTTAGAGATTCCATTGCCATGTCATAACATTGCAGTGAATCATCCATGTTCACTAGCATGGGAACCACATCAATGGGTCAGTGGCATTGCAATGCCATGTCAGTGTTGAGCAACAATGCTAGAAAGGGCCAATATATAAAGTTTTCAAACAGGACTAATGTTCTATATCAAAGATTCAAAATGCTAAAAATGAAAAAGGGATCAATAACATGACACTTAACAATCCTTATTATGCTTGATAACCATGGGATGTCTGCTAGATTGATGTTAATGACTCAATTTAATGTCTGTGAAACGTGTATTCATGGATATCAATGGATGTTGTGAACAATGTTTGCCACAACATGACAAACAATCGAAGCATAACCTGCTCCATAAAATAAATATACAGTCATCAATTAAAAACATATAACCTTAATCTAAATATCTACAGTTAATCACTATATCAAGGACGTACATTATATTTAAAATAGATGCATATAACAATGTAGGCTCTGACCACCTAATCCATTGGAATCAATCCATTTAATGCATAAAACAAAATTTCATAGTACAATAGTCACTAACTAGAAACACAATAATTGACAGAGAATGTTTCTAAATCATGTGAGGCTGTTGTATTCCAAAACACATTTATAATTTAATGTGAATGTGCTATTAGGTATAGAGCTTATATTATGTAATGTAATATTGTAGTCCTAAATTCTTAGGATGCATTCTATTTGTTATACAAAAGGGATCAATTATGTGTCGTGGGCCTACACACTAGAAGAGATAAAGGTTATTGTTTTGTACCCACTTGTTATAAATAAGGGTTACCCCAATCTTGTGTAATCAATCTATTCTAAAATCAATACTGAGCCCTCTTGGAGACATTTTGGAGTGTTTTTCCTCCATTTCTTTTTGGAATTGAAAATGCAATTTGGCTTTGGGTGTTTTGGTGCCCCCATTCATGTTATTTTGTAGTATGCCACTTATGGATGTATGTATGTCACAAAGGCATAACCATAAAATGTTCAATAACCATAATAGAGTATGTGTGTCCTTATCGGGTTATGTCAACTAGTGTGTTGGTCACAATTAAAATAATACATCCTAGGTGAAACTAATGCTTGGTTATATAATCACAATGATGTTAAAATGCCAATATCAAAGTAGAAAGAATGTGCCTATGCCCCGAGTGAAGGCTGCTGCAGAGTGGAGCCCTATGTCATGTCCCTTTTTGAAGGCTGATTTTTGAAGGCCTTCTCCCTGTGGGTCCAAGGAAGAAAGCAAGAGGAAGATATGGATTGCATTTTTATTGTTATTTTTAATATTATTATGTATCCTATTGGGAAGCCTAGCGCTCCAATAGAAGAACTTAATTAGTAGGCTCCAAATACTAATTAGATATTTAAAAGTGCTTTTTAAAGGGTACGACCATCATCTTTGCATTGTAAAAGCACTCCTTATGGTTATAAAAGGAGGTCACTTGGCCATTAGTGAGGCATGTTTTGGTGAATTTTCATATCATGGTAAAGGTTTACTTGTGAAACACTTTTCCTACCTTTCTCAAGGACGAAAACCCTTGATTGAGGACTCTCTCAAGGACAAAACCCTTGATTGAGGGCTTGTGGAGGACGAAAACCCTCCCACAAGGATTTATGTATGTAAGTTGGTTTGGAGAGCAATAAATTATCATTTTCTTGCATGATTTATTTTTTTTGGATCAATAATCTATTTATTTGAAGTGGAGCGACCCACTTGGGAGAACTATTTAGTATGTGCTGATGATAAGTTGATCAATCTGAATTTATTATCTTATTCTCATATTTTTAAAAGCCAAGATCTCAAGTTTCGTGAATTTTGGAGGTGATTTACTATTTTTCCAAGCTTGTTGAAGTTCGCTGGTTAAGGGTTTCCAAAATTAATTATTTCCAAGCTCAATTCTGATTTCTAACAGCTGATTGTGTTTGTTGAGGGTTTTTTAATATTTTTGGCATAAGAATCGAAGTGTGTTAACAAGGTTTAACCCACCTTTGAAGGGTTTAACTTTTCCAAGGAGGTCGCTGCCCTAGGAAGGGCATAATTTGCAGGTTGCAGAGCTGATATCAGTCATCTACAACAACTCACTAATTTGATTTTTAAGTTTTACATCTCAGCTCCTTGGTCATTTCCGAGTCCCCCTAAAAAGGGACATTTACAGTGGTATCAAAGCATCATCCTTCCATGCCTGTGAAGCATGGAAGACAAGTTAGAAAGGTTTGAGAAGATGCAAGAGGAATTATTAAGGTCAATGGAAACCCTCACCCTAGCCATGGAGAAACTCGTTGGAGCTAGGGCAATCAAAGAAGAAGCCACTCCAAAGTCTTCCAAGGCTCCAGATTTGATGGTTCACTATAGAGCTCTTCCTAAGAAGGTTTGGGATGCCCTCCCTTTTGCAGTGTTTGTAGAGTTGGAAACAAAGAGAGTTGGAATTGGCACAAGGTCAAAAACCCAAGCAACAAGGAAGAGGTCAACACTCCATAGGGCACCCACAATGAATTCCACTCAGCCCAAGACTTTCTTCTTTGAGCTTCCTTGTGACCATAAGGACACCACACTCAAGGGTTTGGACACTACATATGAAGAAGGTTTTGAAGGGGTTTCTTAAGTTCCCATGACAAAATTTTGAGCACTGATGGTCACACACATGATGGAGAAAAATCAGGTCTGCATTTAGGAGGAGAGGAAGAATCTAAATTTCCTATTCTTCGCATGAGAACAATCAACTCTTTTTAAGGGAAAACCAAAAAGCTAGAATGAGTTTGTGAGTGTGAGGAAAGAGAAAATTTGGAATGGCCTTATGAAAATATACTTTGAATGAGAGAATAAGTGTTTGAATGTGCTAGGATGATTTTTATGTTTAGGTTAGTGTGTTTGTTTTTAAACTTTTGTCTTAAAAATGACAGGCTTCTGTAAGTCCAAATGTGGGATTAACAAGTCCTATTAGAACGTCGTACTCGCGAGACTTGACTCGCTTTATCCCGCCAAATATTTCTCAAAACTTTGTTGAGGCTTCCTCGGATCTGGATCCATAATTCCTCGCCAAGACTTGTCAAGTTTTGATTCATTGCTCTAAACACCAAACAATGTAATAGAGATACCAAGCGATGTAATAGAACTTAGAACATTGCATGGTAGATATACTCTCATCGATTATATTATAGAGGTATGAACCAAATATGTGGGCTGGATTCTTTTCTAGCTAAGTCACAAAGTTTGAGTTGTTGTTCAACGAGGATAAATTTCGGTTCAATTTCTCCAATGGATGAAGTTCAAAAAAAACATCCTTAACTTTGAACAATACTTTTTCAAATAATTTTATTTAAAAATAAAAATAAATTCATAAATAGTTCGGAGGGACAAAGTGGAGAGAGCTTTCAGTCCTTTCTTTTTAGTCGGTATATGTTTATAATATACACACATTTATAAATAATGCAAACGCTTGTTAAAAACTTCCCATGTAAAAATGGATAATGTTGAAGTTCATGTTCGACAAGGATAACGTTTGACGAGTTTTGAAGTTTTCCCATAAACTTGGGCATATTTTGTGACATAGATGTCTATTATAGATCAAACCATAGTTATAATATTCTTCCCAAGCGGTTGAATACTTCCATGTTTTACTTTATGTCATGTAAAAAGTGATCGAGCAAGCTGTTTGTCAAAAGAGTTTCAAATTAATTCTGAAATTGACATCAAAACTAATTGTTAAATTGTATGATGATTCCTACGTAGGTGATTTGAATTGGCATTAATTAAACATTTCTTTGAGTTATTTCTGCTCGATGATTAGATTAGAGGATTGTATACACATAAAATAATCCCCTTACCAATTGTCCATCATATCCAACCATATAACATCCCAAATATCCATTCATTATGATCAATTTCTCTAATCAATCATCTAATCACATTATCTCATATTTTAGAAATTTAATATTCCTAGCCACATATCTCCACCTATCCTCTTAGCTTGTAATGTCCCCTTTTCAGAATTAATTGATTCGGATACCCGAAGCCTATTCTTTTTATTTCCCGTAGGCTAAGGGGAATTAATGAGGGAAATAAATTAATTTAAGTGATCCAAGGGTACTTTTATATTTTAATTGGAAAAAGGACACTTAAATTATATTTTAATAAGTGGGGCCAAAAAGCAAAAGTGGAATAAAATATTATATTTCCAATTTGGGGCGCAAAAAGAAAAATGAGTGCATGAGGAATAAAATAATAATAAAATAATGAACTTCTATTATGGGGCGCCAAAGATAGAGGTGTTGCATGAGCATCAAGCTTTTATTTTAGGATGGGGCGCCAACATTGGAGATGCAATAAAATAATTTTTAATTGTTTATTGAGCATGCATGAAACTCTAAAGGTGGTGCCACCCTTTGGGAGAAGACATTAAAGATTATAAAAGCAAATTTTGGGGTTCATTATTACATCATCTTGGAAATTTATCAAGTACTTCATTGTCTACATGTAGCTTCTACATAGACGGTAATAGAGGATGAAAACCCTCATTTACACATATATATATAATGTAATGTCCCCTTTTTCAAATTAGCACCAGTTGAAGACTTCCCATTTCTCTTTCCATGACCAAGAAGGAATTGCACAAGGGAAGTCCTTGGGTTTCGTTTTTATTTTCTTTTATTGTTATTAATGTTTTTCTTTGGTGTTTTACTCCCTAAGGCAGGTCGGCTGGGATTATAATGCTCCCAACATGAAATTAAAAGATAAAGTAAAGCTCATTAAGAGGTTGACAAGGTTGGGAAGTTTCCACCATGGAAATAGAAGATAAAGCAAGCGTATGAGGTCGGTCTACACCTTATGACTCTTGGCGCCAACCAAAGGGTATAAGAGGAGTCTTAGGGGCTCATTTGCACATCACTTTTTGGCATATACACTTTATACTTGGTCTCTAGGGCTGATTGCTCTAAGTCCATTCCACTATTGGGCGACAATCCATTAGTGTGGCATCCAAGGAGGACGAAACCCTTCTTTGTGGGAGATTGGAGGACAAAACCCTTCAATTTGGTGGTGTTGAAGAGTTTCATTGAAGACTTGCATCTAGGGCATCAAGGAGGAGTGATTTCAAGGGTTTTAATATTATTTTGAGCCCCTCTCCTCGGGAACAACTTACATAGAAAATCATTTGGGTGCCTTAGGGCACAAAACTTCATTATTTTTTGATATTCAGATTTGGCATAATTTATAAGGTTGGTTTCTATCATATTTCGCCATTGTTGGGGTTTGGAGACTCCATTTTTGGTCAGTTCTCTTGGCTGCACTTCTGCTATTTATAATTAAATTTCCAGCTTAGTATTCATTGGATTTTATGGTGAAAAGTGTCCCAAAATATTCTTAAAGTGTTTATCTATGTTGTGGATGATTTTTATGGTGATATTTGGTTGAATTTTCACTCTTTGCAAGCTGCTGTTCATTGTTGTTCCAAATTTCAGTCTGCTGTTATAAATATGTAATGTCCCCTAAATGGGACATAATGAGAATTGCATTCATATTTCTTGTAGTCCCCATTATGTATTTGTTTGAAGTCAATACTTGGTTCAATGGATGATGAATTCTACTTGATGTAATGGCGTAAAAGTATTTTTAAATACTTTTAATGGCGAGTTGGGCATGAAGGCCTCTTATTTGGTTTAAAGACTTTTAATCCTTATGGGTCGGCCTTGATTGGAGAGCCTACATAGAGGTTAATGAAGAAATATAATTACTTGAAGGTCGGCCTATGCATTGGGCTTCTAATTGGATGTTGGCGCCACTTGAGGATATATAAAGACATGAAGGTTCATTTGAAAAGGTTATGCATGTTTATTCTAAAGATTGATATCTTGAGTTTGTGCACAATGTGCCCTACTCTCCACTAAAGACGAAACCTTTAGTGTGGCTCAACTTTGGGGACGAAAACCTCCATTGTTGGAAGATTGAGGAACAAAAACTCCTCAAGCTTGAGGGGAATCCCATATAGGGGTTTCCAAAGTGCTTCAAAGTGGTTTATTGTTGGTTTTTCCCCCTTCTTACCCTAGGCGACTTGCATGGGTGGAGGGTTTGATATGTTCTAGGGCTGATTTCACTATTTTGGTTTGATATTCTTGTTCGACATAATTTATAAGGCCGTAATCTGAACTTTGGAGAATTTATGTGAGGATTTGCTATTTTTCTAGCCCTTAGTTTGGGCTCAATCTGTTTCGTCATAAATATTTAATTCCAGCTTGTGTTTATCAGATATTTCTTCAATAATTGATGTATTTGTGATGCATAAATATTGTCATGGCTAAGATAAATTATTTCGTGGCATTCTACATTGATTTACATAGTGAAAAGTGGATTCGAATCTCATAGGTAGTTCGCTGCCCTAGGAGACTACAAATTTTGTATTGGTTGATCATTCTAAGATATTCTCAGCTATTTTCAGTTTGTTGTGTGTGTGCTTGAAGGTATTTTCAGATCAGATCTTGTGGTGATAGCCAGTAAACCCTTTTTCTCCATTTGCAGCCCAAAAAGGGACATTACAAAAATCAGAATTTACTTCACTTGGGGTTGTGCCATTTCCTTGTTTTTCAGTTTCAGCCCTAGAAAGGGACATTACATATGAGGATGGAAACCTTCATATCTAAGCTTAGCAATTCTATTCAGGGGTTGCAGTGATCATTCAAAGTACAAATATTCATCCAGTTCAACTAGGGCATCATATTCAGGGTTGTTTTAGCATCTAGAACAACAAAGTACAACCAAGGATTTTTTTAGACAAACATCTGCAAGGCATACTAGACACTTCCATAGTTGGACATCACCATTTTTGAGATTGATTCTATGTTGGGCACCACATTTGGAGAGTTTTTGCAAGGGTTTCAGCTTGCATGTTTATTTCTTGCAGCCTTCTACATATCTGGATCATCAAAATTGAGCCAATAATTGTATACAAATATTCTGGTATTTGCCTTGAAGCTGATTTGAAAATAAATAAATAAATTCTATTTTTGTCGCAATTGGGGTTTGCTGTTTTTTTAAAAAAAATCAGTTTATTGCTGCTGTCATAAAAGTTCAAATTTTTATATTGCTGCCCTAGGGTTTGATAAAATATCCAGATTTATTAGAAATCATTTATTAGGGATATTACATAATCTCTCCTACAAATCCTCCAACTAATCTCTCAACTAATCATCATTAATCTAATCAAATCCTTTTCTCGAGTTTTCCATCTTTAGAACATCATCTACAACCTTCCATGAAACCAAAATTGCTAAAATCCTTCCCATCTCTAGAATCTTCCTCACTCTCAATAAATTCGAACCATTGATCCAAATCCATCATGGCTTCCTCCCAGCCATTGGATCTACCATTCTCCAACTATAAATCAAACTCTCCACCACCTTCAAGAAGAAGGAGAAACAATAGAGAGTCAAGCTAATCAAGCCATCATGCTTCATCAATCAATCATCAAGCTTCAAAGGGGAGATGTGAAAATTCATGTACCAACTCTACATTTGAAGCACTCAACATCAATCCATCATCTTGAGCAAATCGAACACTACACAAGGGTGTTGTCTTTTGGTAAGTGAAAGGTATATTTGTTATCCCTTGTCCATTCAATCGGAGGTCTGCATTTGAGTTAAAATAGAGAGCTTTGGTATTGCATCCATGGTTTTTTAGTTTATCATATGATTTTCTTGCACACATTTATGACACAACCGGTGGGACCTTGTTGGTTGGATTTTATGTCATTGATTATGCCCAATGGAAGCACATAAAAACCAACAACAGTTAGGGAATGTCACCTATTGACAAGGTGACGTTCCTCTACGTTTGAGAGGGTCGATCCCTCGTATGATGGGTTTTTGTATTTTTGGTGCTTTTAACCGGAAAGCACAAAAGGGCAACAAAATTGGAAAAAGAAAGAAAGAGAGAAGGGGAAATGAGCAAAATGAGAAATCTACAACAGGTTGGAAACTTAGAGCTGCTGAGATATCCCACATACGGACATGGAACATGAACCCTCTATCTTGTAGGAAGAACAAAATACAATGCTGAACTCAAAGCCATAAACCAAAAAGTCTTCAAGACTTCCAAAATGCATGGATATGGCACAAAGTCCACATACCTTGACAACAAACACAAAGTCTGAATATTAGAGCATCGAACACACCACAGAGGAACAACAACATTGATGATTTCATCCAATCATAAACAAAATTGCAAAATTTAATGAGAAAAACATTGTATTCTTATTAAATGGAATAAAATAGTGTGCACAAAGTTACATCCATTCTTCTCCATTAGAGGTAGATAGAAAAGAGAAGAATCGAGAGAACTCCGAGAGATAGAGAGTGGAACCCATGAAAAGAACCCCTTAACAATTACATTCTAGCCTTTTATAGGCTCATTTGGTCCAAAAGTAGTTATTTTAACTACTTTCCACCCTAACTCATCTAGTTTATATAACTTAATAACATTAAATTTGGCACAAACACATTATTTTGACATTACATTATAAATCCTTGAATTTGGAACCTTCATAACCACCCCTTGGTGAAATTTGATAGTTTTTTGAGAAAATCTGAAAAATTAGTCTAGCGCGTAATCCGAAGAACAAGAGGAACTGGAACAGTTCCATCTAGGCCTTCAAACACCGATTTAACCTTCTCCTTTGCTTTTGGCGGCAGGCGGTAATATGGAGGAAAAACAGAACAAAGGAACTATTTCTAGGGTGCCCATGATCACCGATTTAACCGATGCAATATTCTCTTACATTTTCCTTTGCTTTTGTAGTCTTGGCGGAGTTTTGGGGAACATCCAGAACAGAAGAACAATTCACATTGTTCCTGCCATGACCAATTTATCGATGGCTTTGAGCGGAGTTGGTGGGTAGTCGGGAACGAGAGGAACTCAAGCCCTGTTCCATGAGTTCGCAAAATGCCCGACTTATTCGCTTTGTTTATTTCCCTCGCTTCGGCACTGTGGGGTTTCAGGGAACTAGTGGAACGGTGGAACTGCTCCAATTGTTCCTCGTAGGACTGATTTTCCCGATGCAACTCTTCGTGCTTAGATCAATGATTGCGGGTGATTGGAGAACCAAGGGAACACGAGAACCCTTTCCACTATGTCGCCTAAACCCGATTTTGCCGATTTCCTAGTGCTACGCGGCGAAGGCGGTAAGGAGGGAACATGTGGAATGGAGGAACAGTTCCACCTGTTCCTCAAAAGACCGATTTACTCTGTTTTTCCCCAAAACTTGTAAAATTTGGCTAACTTATTTCTGACAATAAGGCTTGACAAGAGGGGAAAGAATGCCAAAACATGAAGATTTTTGCCCATGACTAAAATTGTGAAGCTTTTCTTGTTCTTGTGACAACAATTGTCTCTTTCTGGGGACATGACTTGGATTGGGCGAGGCACAACCAAGGCATAGTTTCAAACTCCAGAATCTCAAGGTTCACTAGACCAGTGTCTCATCCATTGGGAAACATACTAGGATTTAACACAACTCCCAAGAAACACTCTCACTCTGCTGCTCTTATTGAACACACACAAACTCACACTGGAAAACAAGCCAAAATTGGGAAAGTATGTACAAAGGAGGAGAAAGTATTTACAGAGGAGGGAGAAGGATGCACAAAGTTTACACAAACCCAGAAACAAGATGAGAAAAGTAGGTACCTTTGTGAAACAGTTCACTGAGGGTATGAAGATTCCACAATTTGAAGATGATCAATTCGTTAAACCAAAACTTTGTGGGAGCATTGCATGGCTTAAAAAGAAAGATAGAAGCAAGTATTCCATCCACAAATAGATACTGCATTATGAAATTGCCTAGTTCAAGTGAAGAGCTTGATGTTTGTTTGAAAATTCTGCTCTTTTGGCAATGAGGAAGTGGAAGAATGAAACCATGTACTAACGTATGTGATCCATGATTACCTCCTTTTGATGTCTACAACCCACTAATTTTTGAAGTCATGACTCATGAGGAATCCTATTCATTGCAGCACCATCTTCTTGCCCTAATGAAGCATTAACAACATTTGTGTATGAGTTAAAGCAAACATCATAACACAACTTTGGAGAATTAGGCACTTCCATAAAATCTTTTGCATAATCTGTTTCAAGAGGAGCTGGGATGTGACCATAGAATGATTTATCATCATCATCTTCTTTCATTTCTGCAATTCTTATCTTGTCTTCAGAAAACCAAATTGCTGTTTTTGCAAAATCAACATTCTTACTCTCAATTTCCAAGAGATCATGATCTTCAGGCACAGTTTGCATTGCTGATTTACTTTCAGAATTGACAGGGAAATCAGCAGTTGTATGACAAGATAAGATATGGTTAACAATGGTCTCCTCTTCCTGTTGATATTCTAGAGGATGGGCAAAAACAAGATTGATGCAGTCCTCATTGTTGTGAGAAGGTTTCAGACATTCATTTCCATTTTCTGCATGTTTTGAGAGATTGCAAGAAGGCTCATATGTTCTTGGCTCATCAATAAATGTTTAAGGAGGAACATTGAGCTCTTTGATCTCGTTTTCTTTAAATTTAAACACTTGTTCATCGTTTAAAGAATCAAAATCAGCAAGAAAATCATCAACAATTACCTTGGTTTCAGTGTATTGAAGGCTTTCCAATAGAGGAGAGAATTGACCTGTTCTATGTTCTCATGGTGAGCAACAACATCAATCAACATGGAATCACTCTTTTCAAAACAAGGGTTTTCACTTCATGTGTATGCTATACCTTCAAAGGACTCTGATTCAAGCAGAAATGAACCCTCAATTTGTTTATCTTCTTTCTCATCAATTTGACGTTCAACAGAGGGAGCAAGAAGAAGATATTCACTGGTGGAGTTGAGATATTGTCCTGGAATGAATGCTTGGCAGCTGATAGAATCATCAGGAACGTCTTCTGGTACATGATTGTTCTCTTCCTCATTATGGAGTGTCTCAAACTGATCCAAGGGTGTTTCTTCAGGCTGTTTTGACTCTTTAAATGCTTGCACTTGCTGTCCATTTCTGCTGCTGATTCAGGTGCATTAATGGCCTTCTTTTGTGGAATAGTAGAGCATTTTGAGAACCTTTCTTCTTGCTGTTTATTAGGGTGCACAAATTCAACCAGAATTGGAGATATCCTTGTTAGTGTTTGAAAATCCAAACTTCCGTAGAAGTTTCTCAAAAAGTGGGCCTGTTTTGGATTATACGGAGCTTGAAAATTTTAATAGGGATATCTCCTTCCTTTTTCCCATCATTGTCACTGTCACTTGTTGACGCAAAATGCCAATAAGTGTTTGACATTTTTCCTCCATTCCTAGGAAGGTTCCTTGATATGGGAAATGAACTTGACAAAGTTCGTTCCCAAGAAAGTCGCCAAAAATTGTTTGTTGGATTTTGTTACTGAATATGCCCAATGGAAGCACATAAAAACCTGCAATAGTTAAGGAATGTCACCTACTTCGACAAGGTGACCTTCTGCGTTTGAGAGGGGCAGTTCCCTCGTATGATGGGGTTTTTGTATTTTTGGTGCTTTTGATCGGAAAGCACGAGAAGGGCAACGAAATTGGAAAAGGAAAGACAGAGAGAGAAGAGGAAATGAGTAGAATGAAAAATCTACAGCAGGTTGGAAACAAAGAACTGTTGAGATATCCCGCATACAAACATGGAACGAGAACCCTCTATCTTGTAGGAAGAACAAAATACAATGATGAACTCAAAGCCATAAAGCACAAAGTCTTCATCACCTCTAGAATGTGTGGATATGGCACAAAGTCCACGTACCTTGACAACCAGCACCAAGTTTGAATATCAGAGCATCGAACACACCACGAAGGAGCAACAACATTGATGATTTCATCCAATCATAAACAAAATTGCAGAATTTACAATCAGAGAACATAAATGCAATAATGAGAAAAACATTGTATTCTTATTAAATGGAGAAAAATAGTGTGCACAAAGTTACATCCATTCTCCTCCGGTAGAGAAGTAAATAGAAAGAGAGAAGAATCGAGAGAGAACTCCGGGAGATAAAGAGTGGAACCCGGAAAAGAACCCCCTTTACAATTACATTCTAGCCTTTATAATTACATTCTAGCCTTTTATAGGCTCATTTGGTCCAAAAATAGTTATTTTAACTACTTTCCACCCTAACTCATCCAGTTTACGTAACTTAGATTGAAATAACATTAAATTTGGCACAAATACATTATTTCAACATTACATTATAAATCCTTGAATTTGGAACCTTCATAACCACCTCCTCTTGGCAAAATTTGAGAGTTTTCTAAGAAAATCTGGCAAAAGCGGTCCAGGCGGCAATATGGAGAACATGAGGAACTCTAGAACAGTTCCATCTAGGACTTCAAACACCGATTTAACCTTCTCCTTTGCTTTTGGCGGCCTGGGTGGTAATTCGGAGAACAAACAGAACAAAGGAATTGCTCCTGGGGTGCCACAGATCACTGATTTAACCGATGCAATCTTCTCTTACCTTTTCCTTTGCTTTTGCTGTCTTGGCAGAGTTTTGCGGAACATCGAAACAAAATAATAGTTCACATTGTTCCTGCCATGACCGATTTATCCGATGGCTTTGAGCGGAGTTGGCGGGTAGTCGGGGAATAAGAGGAACTCAAGACCTGTTCCACGAGTTCGTGAAATGCCCGACTTATCCGCTTCGTTTCTTTCCCTTGTTGGCACCTGCGGGGTTTCAGGGAACTAGTGGAACTGTCCCACTTGTTCCTCGCAAGATTGATTTTGCCGATGCAACTCTTCGTGCTTAGGTCGGTGATTGGAGAACGAAGGGAACACGAGAACCCTTTGACCTTTGTGCCGTCAAACCCAAATTCACCGATTTCCTAGCACTATGTGGCCAAAGCGGTAAAGTGGGGAACAGGTGGAATAGAGGAATAGTTCCACTGTTCCTAAAAAAACGATTTACTTTGTTTTGCCCCAAAACTAAAATTTAGCTAACTTCTTTGACAATGAGGCTTGACAAGAGGGAAAGAGTGCCAAAACATGAAGATTTTTTGCTTGTGACTAAAATTTTGAAGCTTTTACCGATCTTGTGACAAATGCACCCCACACATTTTATTTGTTTTCCTTGCTTGTTAGGAAGTAATTTAAGACCGTAAAAAGATCATATCAATTAGGGTGCACAATTTTGAGAAATTTTGGTTTTTCTTGTCAAAGTTTTCTTTTGACGGTAATGACATTTTTGCTCTGCTCAATGTCTTTTTTGATACAATAACGTCGTTTTCGGGTAGCAAGCCATCGTTTTTGCTATCTCGTATGCAAGTTCCGTGTTAACGTGCGTTTTCAAGACTAATAACGCGTCTTTTTGTGCTAACAACATTGTTTTTGTGGATCGATTATGTCATTTTCATGACTATTGTTTTCACGCTAACCATGCCATTTTCGTGATCGGCCGCATTGTTTTCGCGAAGGTATAACAACTTTCATTTTATCCATTTTTGCCACTAAATCTAGTGCTTAATCATCTTTTCACTGCTTAATATCATTTTTATCATCCTATTAGCATCATTAAACTCTTTGTTTTTGTTTTGACAAGTTTTGGGCTAACCCACTAACCACATCGTTTTTGTGACAATCGCGTCGTTTTTCGCGACTAGCGTGTTGTTTTTGCGTTAACCATGACGTTTTTCTCTAAACGTGATGTTTTCGCACTTATTTGCGACGCTTTTGTTGCATAATGTGATGTTTTCGCTAACCACGTTGTTTTTGCTTTGCTGAAGTTGTTTTATCTCTGTTGTAGGTGTTTATGCTTGTTGGAGACCTAAACAAACTCTTACACTACTAACAGTCTGCCTAGTCCAAGAATCAATATCAAATCATCATTTTGATCATATTTTAATCTATTTAATCGAATTTATCTTGGATTGTTTACTTTTCTTGTATATCTTTGTCCTTTTTGTGTGCATGTTTACTCGAGGCTAGATTTTGTATGCTCTCCTTTGCATCATTTGACGACCATGTGGATAAAAACAATCAACATCTCTTTTTAAATATTTTTTAGTGGCAACCGAGATGGATTTCATCCCCATACACTTGTCATAGTCATTAGGTGTCTTTTGATGTGGATTTCATCGCCACACGCTAAGACACACCCCATGTCCCGACGGGGTATACAAATTAAAGGACAACTATCCTTACTAGCTAAGCGTTAATGTATTTTACCGGCATCGTGTAGTGTGGGGATTTCATGTCTTAATACCCAAGCCTTAGACACCATCCTTATAGGGGACACACCTAGAGAACTCTTGTAAAGCTTGAATTAAGAACTATCGATCGCAAACGATTAGTAGTGTAGGGAACACAACACTCCCGAAGCTACTACATACCTTGCATGGAATGAGGGTTGGGAGACAAATCTAGCACCGCTTCACGTGAGGTATATTTGTGGGCTACTAGTTGCGTTGCATGCTCTTACTACTAGCCTAGGCTTGTGGTTTGTGTGTTTTTGTTTGAGTGTTGTCGAGACCCGTGTGTTTGTAGACCTCACACTAAAATCAAAACCAAACAAGGACTTAATCCAAACCATTCTTGATCAAACAAATCACGACTTAATCCAATTCTATCCAAACCCCCAATCCAACATCAAACTAATCCCATCCCTATCCAACCATCTTATCTAACCTTCTAAATCTGATCTAATCTAGATCAATCTCCATCCAATCCTCATTTAATCCTAATCGTTTTTAAAATAAATCCTCATCCAAAATCCACCCTAATCCAATCCAAAAGCAATATTCATCCAATTTATAACCATTTATTATTCATCTAATTTCTTATTCATCTAATTCTAAATAAAAAAGCAAGCTTACACAAAATCAAAAGCAAAACACCACAAAAATCCATACGGCACCCCAAACAACACCTCGTACTAATCCGTTCATCTATCATGTTTCCACTAATCCATTCCTCGACATCGATAATATCCCAAACCTTGTCCACCAACATGTTCCCATCAATGGCCATGAGTCATCACTCATAAAAACCAACGATTTCGACATTATCCAACTCCTTCCCCAACGCAAAGACCACCTCCTTATTAGGCTCATCAATCTAGGGGCCAATCTCCCGCCTCCTTCAATCCCACACAATCATCTAAAATCATTCATCCATTCCTAAGTCCACCTTCTAGCGATCCCTTGGTATAAACTACATCAAATCTGAAATCCACTAACATCCACCATGATCCTAAACTTCCTCGCATCAAGACCCATGTTGACAAGTGAGGAAAATCAATCCACCCTCCACAAATCCTTGCGGTAAAATTGTCTCATCCATGATCAAATCCAACAATTGAGCCAACATTTGGTCATTTTGGCATTATGCGTAATCAATCCATTTGGCCCTTGTGCCGCACCAATTTACCTCGGCCCTCGAGCCTAACCAATCCAATCCAAGCCTAGGCCACACCAATCCAATCGACCCCTATGCCTAACCAATCCAATTCAGCCCCCGTGCCACATCAATCCGGTTTGGCCCCGACCTTAGGACACATCAATCCAATCCGGCTCCTAAGCCACACACATCAACCAATTTGGCCCTCGAGTCTTAGAAATCCAATCCTTTACCCGACACCCTCTCCTAGGGGCACTCTAAACATGCAACTAAACGAAGACACTTCACCCCCTTAGGTGAATCCTTGACCACCATTTTCCATCGATTGAAAACCGTAAACATGATCATTCATCCACCAATCAAACCACGTGATGGGAACATGCCAAAACCATGTTGGTATAAAAAAACCACTATCGTGATTTTCATTGCACCAACAAACATTCAACGAATCGGTGCATGCACTTAAAATCTTATGTCAAGAACCTCATTGATCAAGGGAATATTATCCTTGCAGCACTTTATCCACCATTTGGGATGCATCACAATCCTCTTCCCAAGCATCGTCTACCATCCAAATCCCATTCCACATCCAAACTTCCCTTACCTGTCAAAATCCATGCTAGAACATTTAATATTAAGTTTTCTTATAGATAAACTATAGTTTATAATTAAATAATTTAGAATATTATATATTTTAAATTATTTAATATAAACTACGTGTTTATTATGTTAATTGGTTATTTAAAATCAATTAATGGTTACGAGGTACACACCCTTTAGTTTTATTTATATTGACCCATGGGGTCAATTGAATTCATATGACATGAATGTAATAGTGATTTTACAGGGTAAAATCACCGGAGGAGAGAAGTGAGGGGAGGAGATTTATTGGACTGTGTTTCTCATTTAATGGAAAATCTACTTCGTGGTTTTTTACCCTTGGGGGTTTTCCACGTTAAAAGCGTCCAGTGTTATTTTTATTTTTATTGCATTTGTTATAATGTTTTATGTAATGTTGTAATATTATTTATTTAATATTAAATTTTAGCTAAATTGGTTAATGTGGTTAACCCCTCAGACCTCGCATGGTACCAGAGCAGGTTAAATTATTTAATTAATTTAATCAATCAACGCAACCATTTCGTTGGTTCGGTAGTTGGAAATAAATACCCCCTCCCCTCCCTCCATTTTACCAACCACTCAATTTTTCACTCTTGGAAGTTTTAAAAGCGTGAAAGTTTTTGCAAGTTACCTTTGAGTTTGAAATCTCTCTCTCTCTCTCCGGGCCCACAACATTCCAAGGTAACATTTGATTAGTTTTAATATTTGCAAAAATTTCTAATGTTTGGTTGGTTGATGTAGGAAAATAGGTTATCTTGGAAGTAAAAACTAAGTCTCCCAAATGGAGACAACACACCTTAAAAATAGCTTTTTAAATTTTATCGTAGGCTGTGTTAAATTTTTTGACATTGGTTAATTTGGTTTGGAAGGACTAATTTAAAACTATATAGTTATCCTACCCTAAGTACCTAACCCATAACCCCCATTATTCTAGTGCCTATGTATAATTATATAAATTAAAACCTATGTATATGTTTATATTCCTAACCGCTTACCTATTAAGCAGACTATATTTCAAATCTAGTATACCTTTCCTAACCGTTCCATCTCAATATGACATGGCATTGGCGTGGAATTTGGTTTTAATCACTTGCCACATGACATTATGTGTATAAAGTACCCCATTCTATTCGCATGTTTTGTTTTAAACATAACACTTTGGCATAAATTAATAGGTGGTTTAATATATATACTACCTTAGTATTGGTTTGTGCACGGGCATTGTTGGTTATGTGGCACTTTGACCACAATAACCACCTATGGCGCTTACACCATTTCCCATGTTCCACGCTCTTGGTTGTTTAGGACTATCCCACAAATGCGAGGATTACATTTTCTATAGCCTTTTAATAGGCTTTCACTCCCGATAAGGTCAACAATGAACATTGAAAGAATCACGCTGCCTTGATGGGTGGGTGTGCTCTTGATGGATACAGAGAATTCATGCCCAGCGGTGTAGAAGGAATCAATGGAGCCATGATATGTGTCGTCTGTGATTGTCAACGCAATTTCCAAAGGAGAGATGAAGTGGAGAAAGAGATGTCCACTTCCTATCGTCCAACAAGATGATTAGCATCCACTTCCTATGGAATGTATTTTTAAAGCCTACTAGAAGGAATTATTAGCAGCACTATATCTCCATCAGAGCTAAAATAGCATGCAATGCATCTTAATGAAAAGTTTTCCTGATAAATACACATCTCATTTATTCAGGGACAAGTTTTGGAGAGAAATTGACTAAAGAAATATTCTATACGGTGCAATTAGCACCTATGGGAACTGAGATCATGAGTGCGTATTTTTAATAGCCATACTAAGATTAAGAAGCTGGTTTTCTCTCGCGATCCAACGAAGTGATCTGAAACATATACATATCCACCCAAACAAACATATCTGGGATTGCCATCATCGAAAAGCACCAAACAAACATACCACCTAAACATTCTCAACAATAGAACCCATTTTCTGTTCTTTCTCTGTCTATGGAGGAGCATAAATAGCAGAGTTTAAGGAATATTTAAGTTGTTTTATCATATTAAATACTGTAGCTAACGGTGTGTGGAAAGTGTGATTGTTAATTTAGAATTGGATGCCCATCTTCAGTATTAAAATTAGTATTGTGGATTGGCACGAGAAGATTTGACAAGTTCTTCAAAACGTGATCTCCACTGCTTGAGATATTCAAAATATTGGATTTTTTCCTTCAAGTTTTAGCGAAAAAATAAGTTTTATAAGAGTTCTTGGAGAGCATTAAACTTACTATTATTGCATTCCCCTCTTTAATGTAGTTCATGAATTTAAAATCAGGGCTGTGATGACCATTGGAAGATTTAGATTTCATATTAAAAGTTTCTCAGGAACACAGTCCCCCTTAAACCTTCTATTTTAACCAAAAACTGCGCCTCGACATATCCGAAATATCGAATTTTTATACATTTCGCAACATTGAATCCACCACGCCGTATATCGATGTTTAAGCCTTTATTATATTTAATGTTATCTAAAAGTCATACTTTGAGCACTTGTCAAGGGTGATAATATTTATCGTACTAGCAAGTGCACTTCAAGATGGATCTTGTTTCATTGTTTACAGCCTTAGAATTCGCTATTTCGTGTACCTATTTAATCAAATACATAATGGATTAGAGTGATGATTCTACGTACACAAATAAACACAACGAGGTCAATTGGCCGAGGATTGCCCCATACTAAAATAATTTGTTAACGGCCCTCAACTTTTAAGGTTACAATTAACCTTGTCTTACGACAAACACGATAATGCCTCGAATAATGGTAAAATTTTATCCGCTAAACGTGTCCCTCGCGTTCGCTAATGATGTGACATGACATTGCACATAATTCCTCACATACTTTTTATATTAATATTATTATTTTATTTATTTTGTAAACCTTTAAAATAATATATTGTTATAAATATAAGTGAAATGATGTATAGGTCAAATGGTAAGAATGCTTTTAGAAGAAGTTATAGGTTATGGGTTCAAAACCCGTATATTATTTTTAAATGAAGTTTTTATTCTCTTTTGATAAGAAAAAATTAATAAATCAATTAACGTTTTCTTTTAATAAATGTTTAAATAATTATCGATTTATTGTAATGGATCAAATATCAATAAATTTATGAAATTGTTGATAAATCGACAAGTGGTCTTTCCCATGTCTTAAGAAACAAGTGACAGGATAATTGTGCAAACTCCAAAACTTGGTACGTATTGTCAAATAGAGATATCGGGAAATTTTAACTGAACTTTTTGCATTTTTCGTCTCCTTAAACCCTGCTATTCCTATAACGACTTTGTACAATGTTTTGAAGTGCAAGGATATTTGTCCATGGTGATGGGTAGAGTACTTTCTTTTAACCTTGTGTTTCCCTCCTTTGAACTTGATATTTGGAGGCTCATGGGAATGTGGTCCATTTGGATGTTTAGATCCTAAAAAATGGATGTAGGTGGTGAATTAAGTACATGGAGGAAAATATGATTGAAGGGGATTGCTTTTGTTTTTATCTCTCAAAAAAGTGGATTTTTGTCAATTTCAAAGGACAAGTAAGTTATAATTTGTGCTTAGTGTCGAGGGTTGGCGCCTGACCCGCTATTTGGGAGCTATCACCCCTGACCCCCGCTCCCGATCCCGTGTTCAATACCTTATGTGAATAAAACATTACATTTGTGTACTTGTGAGAAATGTCAATGGATGATGGTATAATAGTGCTTATATTAAAAACAAATCAGATTTGTTATCTAAATTTAAATCCTTAGTTACAAATCAGTCTTATCACAAATTTAAAGGCTTAAAGTAGATAATGAAGATATATATGTTGATAAAACATTTCTAAACTCTAATTTAGTATGTGATTACTAAAAAAGTATTATGTATTGTAATGTCCCCTTTTGGGACATTTTTAAAAGTGAAGAACTAAAGACCCTCAACTCATTTTCTCTCCCCATGGGTTCGAGGATAGAGCTTGAGGATTGTTCTAAGGTGTTTGTTGTCTGCATTGTAGCCCCTTGGCATGCCTTGCACTACAAGGGGGAGTCGTTAGTTTAAAAAGTGCACATAGGCTAGTTACTTTTTATTATTTAATTAGAAAATAATAAAGTGCACATAAAGTTAGTCTTTTAATACTTTAATGAAGTTTTATTAGTTTTCCCTCCAAAAGGGAAAAGGTCGGCCATTTGAATGTTGCACCCCTTATCTTATAAAAGGAGGTTGCATGGCCATCATTTGGGATGTTGATTTGATCATTTATGTGTCTCCATGCTTGGAGAAATGGGATATATGCCCAAGGGATGTATGCCCTAGCTTTTCATTGTGCTCTCTCTCTCTCATTCAATTTGGAATTGAAGTAGATCTGATTTTGAAGACTCATTGAAGGATTTTGTGCTTGATGCTGGTTTATGTTCCCTTCTAACCCTAAGCACATGGTTTTGGAATTATTTTGGTGAAGTTTATGCATGGTTTGAGCATCTATAGAGTGGCGAATTGATTTGTGGTTGGTGGAATTATTTATGCCCTAAGCACATTTTTTGGGGGTTTTCTATTGCTGATTTGATATATTATTCACTGTTGTTCCAAATTTGTAACCTAGCGACTAGGGTTTTGGCCTATATCTCCACATTCCATGCTCAGAAAATCCAAAAAAATATTCATTGGAATCCTCATATTTTTGTGAACATTTTGATATATCATTTGCATGATTTGGTTGGATATTTTGCAAGGTATTGAATTTACAACTTTCGACTGCATTTAGGGCAACAACTGGGTTGAAGTGTGATTCCTGCCTATGTGGTGCATAAAAATCATATTTTCAATTCAGATCTTATTTAGAATATTTTTATGAGTGCGCAACAAAAGTTTGGTATGTTTTTGCATACAAAATCAGCCCTAATTGTGTGGGGCGAAATAGGAGGGCCAGATTTGCACTTTTGGCAACTGTTATTCTAAATTGATTTACGTTATCTTGTTCCTTGTATATTTCCGAGTTCGGGCATGTATCATTTGCCTAAATCGGAGTTGATTTGAGAAAGTTATGCTATTTTGAATATTGCAGCAGATTAGGGTTTCAAATTTAAATTATTCATTTGCTGTTATAAAAATCAGAATTAAGAGGATTTAAATTCCAATTGATCTGCGCATCTAACCCATCACCTTGGCTACTTCCAACCCCATTTTGGGTTGTAATTATGACATTGGGTTATTTGAGGTTGAATTAAAAGGATCTAATCCTTCTTGGTTGATTTGTGTTGAAGTTGTTGCAAATTTCCATTTGTCCAAAAAGGGGACATCACAGTGGTATCAAAGCAACTTTCTTCTACTCTTGTGGGTGTTGTTTGCAGAGTTTTTGAATCATGGAACTAGCAAGTGATGGAGATTTGAGGGCCAAGCTCTACAGACTTGGGAGATGGCTCGAGTTTCCTCCACATGTGAAGAGTGTGTTGCTCAACACTCTAGAAGAAGCGGCAAGTTGTTTGGCTATGATAGAACAATCAGATTATGGCTCCATGTTTTTCAGTGATGGATTCATTGGTGACTCATTTGGCTAGATCCAAACTATTGAGGCATGATGAGGTGGATGTGAGGCTCATGGTCATCACTTGCATTAGCGAGGTGACAAGGATAACAACCCCAAATTTGCCATACAATGACACCACCATGGAAGAGGTCTTTGAGCTCATGATAGGAAGCTTTCAAAAGCTTTGGGACACCACAAACCCTTACTTTGATAAGAGGGTTAAGATCTTGGAGAACATGGCAAAGGTAAGAACTTGTATACCAATGTTAGATCTTGATTGTGATGATCTCATTCTACACATGTTTGAAGTATTCTTTGTTGTCCTACATGATGATCATTCACAAAAAAAATGGTTGCAATGCAAACCATCATGTCCCTAATGTTGAATGAATATGAGGATCCTCCACAACAATTGCTATCCATACTTGAGGAAGGTTTGGGACAAGAAAAGCCATGTGTTACTCACACCTTAGCAAAAGGGGTTTTAGATCAATGTTCAAGCAAAGTGAAGACATATTTCCAAGGTATGAGCTCTTTTGTATTTGATGATGAATTGTTGACATCTAATGATTGCATAGAGTTGATTGGTTGCAAGGAAAAATCAGATTTAGAAGAAGGGATCAAGGATCGTGAGCCTAATGAAGAAGAAAATTCAGATCTACAAGCGGAGGAAGAGAATTTGGTGATGGAAGTCACTATTCCGGGTAATAAGACTAATGACCAGCCTGTTGTCCATTCCGGAACAGCCAAGGTAGAGAAGCAAACAAATGTCATGCAAGGCCTTGAAGAGGATCATAAGGATGTCTCATACATGCATCCTCCAAGAATGAAGTTTGGTCATCATTATGAGAGATCTCCAAGCAAAATAAGTGAAGTTTTTGAGCAAGGAGACCCCCGGTTCAAAACCATCATGTTTGGCACTCAAAGGTATGGGAACCAAGTATTTTTGCAAAGAATATCAGATCTGATTTTCTGATTTTTACATTTGATTTCATGTGGTCAAGTGAGATTTCAGAATTGAATATGGTAAACAAAAGTGTTGGCAAGCATGTCCTAACCTTGGTAGATCCGGAAATCAATGGGAAAGGTACTTTTCTGAGTGATAATGATGACTTTCAGTTTAAAAAACTTGTTAGGGCAGCCACTATGGATTTTGTCATTCAATGCTTTGATGGTGCACTTGGCATGGGCAAGAGCAAGTTGTGTTTCAAATTGGTTATCCCTCATTGCATGATTCACACTCACCCAGATGGGAAAGTACCTCATGCAATTTTTTCTATCCATTTGGAATTTATGAGGGTTGTTGGCACATGGATATCTGATGTATTTTTCATTCACCATCCTAAGTATGTTGCTTGGTACTCACTTTCAGCTGTGTATTTGAGTGTTTTTCAGTTGGCTAAAGTTGGGGGTGAAATTTCAGTCATATTGAAGTCATTTTCCTCCACTAGATTGTTGTTCTTTCATGTTGGGGTAAAATTTTTGAAGTATGATAGTTGTTGTCCTATCATTTTCATGGTTGTCATCATTATTTCCAGCCCCCTTATCACTTCTACAATTGAGTTTTTAGCCATGAAGTTGATGGACTTGTTGGTGATCATTGTTGACTTATGCATGGTTACTTTGGGGTGGATACCAACCACTTTAGTTCTGATTTTTGGGAAGAAAATGCACGACTACAACAACATTTGGGGTAACATGACAGAGTTTGGGAACAACCCATGTATGAGGATGAGTTGTGAGCCATTCATGCCTTGGAGACACGAAAGAGAAAGCAGAAAATGTTTCTCAACACTTGTTTTTCTAATGTGTTTGCTTCATGTGCAGGATTGAAGACATGTGAAGAGAGACCGCTATCCTACTCACTTCATGAGGGCATTATTGAGTGGGCTGCCTTGGAACTTAGCAAAGCTCATCCCTTTGATGATTTCCCATGCCATGTTGAGGACACCATTCCTTGGAGCACCGATTACCGAGCTAAGGACCCACTTTTTGAGTTGAAATGAGGGAAGGAAACATGTTCTTTCCAACACTTCGCCACTTGATAGGCACCGGATCGAGACTTTGGATGCACCACCCCACATCTTCTCTTTGGGGTATGATACATGGATCTACGAGCTTGTTATTGCTTGAGGGCAAACAATCTTGGGAAGGGAGGACTGCAATGTCCCCTTTTTGGGACATTTTAAAAGTGAAGAAACCCTCAACCCATTTTCTCTCCCCATGGGTTCGAGGAATAGAGTTTGAGGATTGTTCTAAGGTGTTTGTTGTATGCATTGTAGCCCCTTGGCATGCCTTGCGCTACAAGGGGAGTCTTTAGTTAGTTTAAAAAGTGCACATAGGCTAGTTACTTTTTATTATTTAATTAGAAAATAATAAAATGCACATAAAGTTAGTCTTATAATACTTTAATGAAGTTTTATTAGTTTCCCTCCAAAAGGAAAAGGTCAGCCATTTGAATGTTGCACCCCTTATCTTATAAAAAGAGGTTGCATGGCCATCATTTTAGGAGGTTTATTTGATCATTTATGTGTTTCCATGCTTGGAGAAATGAGATGCATGCCCTAGCTTTTCATTGTGCTCTCTCTCTCATTCGATTTGGAATTGAAGTAGATCTGATTTTAAGACTCATTGAAGGATTTTGTGCTTGATGCTGGTTTATGTTCCCTTCTAACTCTAAGTGCATGGTTTTGGAATTATTTTGGTGAAGTTTATGCATGGTTTGAGCATCTATAGAGTGGCGAATTGATTTGTGGTGGTTGGTGGAATTATTTATGCCCTAAGTGCATTTTTTGGGAGGGTTTTCTATTGCTGATTTGATATATTATTCACTGTTGTTCCAAATTTGTGCCCTAGCGACTAGGGTTTTGGCCTATATCTCCACATTCCATGCTCAGAAAAATCCACAAAATATTCATTGGAATCCTCATATTTTTGTGAACATTTTGATATATCATTTGCATGATTTGGTTGGATATTTTGCAAGATATTGAATTTACAAATTTTGACTGCATTTAGGGCAGCGACTGGGTTGAAGTGTGATTCCCCCTATGTGGTGCATAAAAATCATATTTTCAGTTCAGATCTGATTTAGAATATTTTTATGAGTGCATGCCGGAAGTTTGGTGTGTTTTTGCATGCAAAATCAGCCCTAATTGTGTGGGGCGAAATAGTAGGAGGGCCAGATCTGCACTTTTGGCAACTGCTGTTCTAATTTGGTTTACGTCATCTTGTTCCTTGTATTTTTCCGAGTTCGGGCATATATCATTTGCCTAAATCGGAGTTGATTTGAGAAAGTTATGCTATTTTGAAGATTGCAGCAGTTAGGGTTTCAGATTTAAATTATTCATTTGCTGTTATAAAATCAGAATTAAGAGGATTTAAATTCCAATTGATCCGCCCATCTAACCCACCACCTTGGCTACTTCCAACCCCATTTTGGGTTGTAATTAACTGACATTGGGTTATTTGAGTTTGAATTAAAAGGATCTAATCCTTCTTGGTTCGATTTGTGTTGAAGTTGTTGCAAACTTTAATTTTTCCAAAAAGGGGACATCACATATACATATCAAATGACACTTGGGGACGCTTTTGTGTTTGTATTGGAGATGTCCAATACTGATTGCATCTAATATTTTTTTCAAGATTAAAATGTTGAAATTGTTGTTTCAAAAATTCAACATATTGGTAATATGACATGGTTAGTTTTTAAAGCATATTGTCATTTAAGTTGTTATACAACTTAGTGTTTTAACCTATTAATGTAAGATTTATAGATGGTTAAAAGTGAAATCAATAATGATTTATATTATGCTTATTATGATAATGCATGTTTATATGGATATTGTGATTCTAACCATGTTGGTGTTGTGTTAGATAGAAAATCTACAACTAGGTATGTGTTCAAGTTTGGTACAAGTGCCATTACTTGGAGCAGTCAAACGCAACGACAGCTTCATCTCCATCTCTTCTACGAAGACATAATATAGAAGTGTGATGGAAGTAGCGAAATAAGCTATGTGGCTAAAACAACTTTGTTAGAAGAAATTCACATGGAAGTTAAAGGAAGTACTTTTCGTGTGATAGTCAGAGTTGCATTTCTCTTGCTAATAATCCAGTTCAACATCAGAGATGAAACATATAGAGATTCATATGCATTTCATCTAAGAGAAGGTGCTCTACGGTGATATAGATCTCTAATTGCCCGATTGAAAATCAGGTTGTAGATATGTTTACAAAGCCATTGTGTGTTGTAAAGTTCTGCAAGTTTCGTGCAATGCTTGGTCTTTCAGAGTTGCCATTGAGGGGGAGTGTGCATGGCAATGCCACCTCCTAACAACCCGTCGCGTGTTTTCTCCTTCTCTCCTATACTTCTTCGATGTAAATGATCCATAGGGATCTAAAATGACTCTACTTTATCAAATCAACCAACACGAAGAAGAAAAAAATATACATGAAGGTTCTGTTTGTTTAGTGACAGGACCGCCGCCCTGGCGCAGGCGGCGTTATAGAACCGCCGCGCCCCACTGTGGCGACGGTCCTGGGACCGCTCGTCGCATTGGGAGCGATCTTGGCTCTTGTGGGATGAGAAAATAAAATATGACGCGAATAGTCCCAAAATTCCAAAGGGTGTCCATGTCTCTTCTTCTGCATGACTTTTCCCATTCTCCAGTGCACGGGAGAACATGAGAAAGACTATAAATGCATGTTATGGAAGAGAACAAAGGCATCGAAGCATGAAGCAAGTGAGTAAGAAGCTCTTAGTGTTGGGCGTGATTTGTGGAAGCAAGGAGTAATTGAGTCAAAGCAAGCAAGTAACTGGGAGGAAGTGTGAGATATTATCTACTTCTCTTTCATACTTATTGTAATTTCTGTACTTATTATTGAATTGGCCGATCAAAGTGGGAAGAAAGAGCAATTGCCCTTCCCGACTGGTTTTTCCTCCTCTGGAGGTTTTCCAGGATAAAATTGTTGGTGTATGAGTCTATATTCTTTCCCTTTATGCAAATTGTTGATTCTAAGCACAAGTATAATTCATTCACTAGCTATCTCTGTTATTTTCTAATAGAAAGTAGAACAACAACGATTAATTATGATTTTGTGGATAATTCCAAAGTTGAAGAGTTTACGAGATCAGTAAAACATTGTAAAAAATCTGTTTATGATCTTAATAAACTTATAACTCTAAGTTTATTGTACAGATCCCATTGGTGTTGCATTTGTCGTAAAGGAGACCCTTATGTTATAAAAGACTCCTATAAATACCTTTTGGTATGGATTTTTCGATGAGAAACTATGAGATGTATTCTCATAAATCATGCTTAGCCTAAATCATAACTTTTGATTTATGGATTCCAAATCATTTTGTACCAAAATGTAAGTTTAGCATGATGAAGGTGTATAAATCCTTCAAAAGTGATATGTTAGCCTAAACCTTAACTATGGTTTATGGATTTGTAAATCCTATTGTATAAACATGTAACTTTGGCATGTTCCCACTTAATATTAAGGGGAAGTGTTAGAGCATTTAATATTAAGTGTTCTTATAGATAAACTATAGTTTATAATTAAATAATTTAGAATATTATATATTTTAAATTATTTAATATAAACTACTTGTTTATTATGTTAATTGATTATTTATGATCAATTAATGGTTACTGGGTACTTCGTGAGAAGTCACACCCTTTAATTTTATTTATTTTGACTCGTGTGGTCAATGAAATACATATGACATGAATGTAATAGTGATTTTACGGGGTAAAATCATCGGAGGAGAGAAGTGAGGGGAGGAGATTTTTGGTGTGTTTCTCATTTAATGGAAAATCTACTTAGTGGTTTTTACCCTTCGGGATTTTCCACGTTAAAATTTATCTGTCTTATTTTTATTTTTGTTGCATTTATTATAATGTTTTATGTAATGCTATAATATTATTTAATTAATATTAAATTTTAGCTAAATTGGGTAATGTGGTTAACCCCTCGGACCTCACAATCCATGACAAGTCCGAGACCTCATCTTTAGTCAAGGCAAGCCTCTAAAGAGATGAGGAAACCAAAATCTCTTCTAGCTCCCAGTTTCATGATGACCACCTTGCATCATCCCCCCAATCCAATGCATATCCTATCGCCAACAAGATGTTCACCATCATGAATCACCAAGACAAAGCCCGAGGCATCCATGAACAAGGCATCCACAAACCCATTTCCCTTCATCACAACCCCGGTCGTTACGGCATAGGCTACAAACCTATCACTAACAACATCTCTCCCGACATCAAAACACAATCGTGACCTTGTTTCCACCAATCCTTTTATCGACACTATCATCCCAACCACCCAACTCCATCATCAATGCCTTGACCCCTTCAAATAGGGCCAACCAAATCATAGACTTCCTTCAAAACAACCAAACCATCACCAACATCATGGGAGTGTGCAAGGATATCCTGCCAGAGACCCCACTGCAGATTTGACATCAACTTGGATGCACAAGCTTACCTTAAACATGAAGCTAAACCTCCTCATCCCAATCGATCCAAAATCCACAAATCAAAGAACACAAACAATCAACACCACCTAGTGGAAATAGATCCACTTGCAAAAATCACAAATCAAAAGCTAACTTCAAAATCAAAGCCAAAAATTAAAAACAACAAAACATCTTTCAAAATACCAAAAATTGTCGCCTGCACATGGATGTTCTTTCTTTCACATTCATCCTTCTTTTGTTCATCCCTTTCCCTTCGCACATCACCCATCCCTATCATACAATCCATTCATATTCCATTCCAATCCATTTATGATTTGATTCACACTTTTCGGTGAACACTTGATCAATTTATCGACACGTAAGTCAATAGTCTCTCTCTTTGCGGTTGTGTGACCTTGCTCTATCATCACCAAAAAAATTCAAGCACGATTGTCCTCCTAGAGATCTAAGCACTCTAACACACTTAATCAATGTAATGTCCCGTTTTCTAAATTAGAAATACCTAATAATATTTTTAAGTTGAGCCCCTATAATTCTCTATTTATGGGCGACTTAATAATATTATTATTGAAATAAAATGTATTTTTAAATACTAAAACAGAAAGAAGACCCTTAGCCTATTTTCATCACTTTCGGTTGGCTAAAAGGGGGAAGTAAGTTAATAATTTACTTTTAAGTGCCACAACAATTTTAGTTATTGGCATAATTATTTTTAAATGCCCAAGTGGAGCGACCCAAAAGGAGAACTAAAAAGGGGAAAAGTAAATGTTTAAAAAGAAATAAAATATCCCACATGGAGTGCTCCACAAGGAAAAGGAAGAAAAATGCTATAAAGGTAAATGTTGGAGCTCATTTGTGGGCATCATTAGGTGAATTTGATAATTATCTTTTGGCAATTAGAGCATTGAGCTTTCATTTTCAGCCTTTGAGGATGAAAACCCTCATTGGATCCTATTGAGGACGAAAACTCTCAATAGTCACAACACTTGGGGACGAAAACCCTCATTTGTAGCATTGATGGCTTCATCTGGGAGTCACAAGTGAGCTTCATATTCAAAATTTCAGAACAACAAATACTTGCATCGGTGCTTTAGGGCAAAAATTCCGGTGAGGACACCCTTTTTGGGGTTGCGCACTCATTTCCAGCTTGGGTGACCCATTTGGAGATCACTTTTTAGAGTGTTTACGTGGTTAGAAAAATTTGAACTTAATTTTGTTTGATAGTTGTCATTTGTGTGGTCATTTTGAGCTATCACTTGCATTTTATCTCCAAGTATTTATGAAGATTTGCATTTTGAAGTTTCAGCTATTTTTAGACAATAATTAATTTCAACGATCTGTATTTTGCTATGTTCCACCAAGTTTCCGGGATGGGGACGGCAAGGGACGGGGGCGTGTTTCCGGGACGGATTTTTTTGGAGGCCTTTTTTTAGGGGATGACAGGGGACGGCTATTAATTTATTAAAAATAAAGGAAAATATAAAAAATATAGGAAATTTCAAATATTTATATGATAACATTGATAAATCATTCATCACACAACAAAATTTCAAATATAGAACCTTAATACATAAAATTGGAGCTGAATTGAGATTTCACATAAGGTTGAAGTATTAATTACAATAATAATTACACTGAAATGCCCAAGGGTTGCAGTCCCCATCCCTGAGTTTCCAAAATGTCCCTAAAAGGGCAGGGGACGCGTCCCCGTGGAACATAGGTATTTTGTTGTTGAAGCATTTATCTTGCGTTATCCATCAAGGGTTTCAAGTTGATATATTTTTGAAGATTTTTGTTTGGGAAACATAATTACCTAAGTCTTGAGGACGAGGGGGACAAAGGGACGAGGTTTACGGGGAGGGCAATTTTTTTTTCAAATTTTAGGGATGACAGGGGGACAACTATTAAAATAATATATAAAAATTAATATTTGAATATTTTATTTGTATTCAATCAAATTTAGGGATTTAAAGCGTGTTTAATGTATTTTAGTGTAATATCCCGTTTGGGATATTAATTAATATTTATTAAACTACTTGCAATAGAAGCAAACTTAGAAGAGAAACCCTTCTAGGTTCACCTCAACTAACCCAGTGTCGGTTTCAATACAACCCAAATGGGGTTGGAGTGAGCCAAGGTAAGGGTTCAGATGGGTTAACTAGTCGGAATTAACACTTCTTTAACCAATTAAATTTGCAGTAATAGTAAATAAATTAAAATATGCTGGAAATGACTGCAAACTTCAAAAATTAATCTCCTTCAATATTTTCTCTTTTTGTATGAAATAAATTGCAGATGGAAGATAAAATTATGAGCTTTCAAATGAACTAACAATCTGAATTTTTAACCCACTGAAACCCACTCAAATCTGCCCCCAAATCTGCAAAACAAGTCACTAGGGTTAAGGGAGAAATATTAAATTAATTCCAGCCTTATTTTTGACTTCCCAACACTCAAAATCACCACTTTCAGATCTGCAATAATTAATTTATGACAGCAGATTGGAAACCCTTCAAAACCCTTCCAAATAATGGTGAAAAACTCTCCAAACCAGTCGCTTTACTAAGAATAAATTCCAGCAAGATTAGCAACCCAAAATATCATGAAATAAAGTGTATTTGCAATAGAATAATGAGCAAGAACAATTCAGATTTTACCCTTGCCAAAAACCATTCAAAAACACCATAAACCTCCTCCAAACAAGTCGATTTATACCATGAAAAACCAACAACAATATCTAGATTTTATTGATCAAAAGATAGCTCAAAAACCCTCCAAACAAGCTCTCACACTCTCTCAACAATGGCGACTTCACATATGCAAATAAACTCAAGCAAAACTTATCATTTCATAGCTCAAGAAGGAACACACACTTCACAATGGGTGGTGTTAATGAACACCTTTTGTTTTTTTATCACTAGTGGGCATTCATCCCTCTTCAAGCATGAAGATAAGTTATAATAACCGTCAACATGTGAAAAGGGGTGCCCATCATCTTCTTTTATAGCTTTTCCTTGCTCAATCTCCAAAGTTCCTTCTCCATTTTGGCGCCATAGTCTAGAGATGAGAGCCTTTAATTTGAAATAACCTGAAAGTCAAACTCCAATGTGAAAGTTAATTCCCAAGGCAAGATTTAGAAATAAAACACAAAGGAGAATTTAATATTTAAACTTGATGCCCAAAAGGAATCGACCCATGCCAAAAATATAGATAAATGTGCCCAAAGAAATAATAAACCATCCTCCAAAAAATGCGACTTGCCTTTATTAATTTATTTACCTCCAAAATTATTAATTATCCCAAGGTAAATCGATTTCTCTCTCTTATTTTTGATTTGCACAAATAAAATATATTTTGATTTTTAAATCCATATGTGCAAATCGAATTTCCCTTATTTTAATTTTTATTTGAAAAAGGGGACATTACATTCGTGTACTTTCAAGATCATAATTTAATGTTCTTGGTAAAAATAAAAACATTTTAAAAGTAAAAACATCTGAATTTTTTTGAAAGATTTTAAAAAATAGTGGGCATCCTATCTAAGTCCCCAAGTCCCGAAATGTTAGGGACATCACCAAAATCTAGGGACGCGTCCTGCATAAGGCGGTGGGAAATACTAAAATCTGAATTTTACCTAGGTCGCTTAGGGTTTTGGGGACTTAAAATAGGTCGTTGCCATAATTTTTGCATAAAATCAGAATGCTGACATAAACTTTCATGTTTCCACATTTGGCTGTCATAAATCCCAACAATGTTCCATTTGTGTTTTGGGGAAAATTCAAATTCCTCAAATTTGAGCCCGAAAGGGACATTACAATGGTATCAGAGCATTGTTCCTCCCATCCTGTGCGAGGGTAAATTCAGATTTTTCAGATTTGCATGAATACCGGTGAGGAAGGGTTTAAAGTTTATTAGAGGACTCCGGTAAAGAACATGGGGATAAGGATCAAAGACCCCACCTTTTGATAAAATGAACTACATGCAAGATCTGTTCTAGAGGAATCAAAGAGACATGCAAAAAAGCTTTCAAAGGACCACGAGGGATTCAATGATTGAATTGATCTAGGCCATCAAGGTGCTCGGGATTGAAGAAATCTCTAGGTGAGGGAAGCTCTTTCGGAAATGAAGGAACTTCCATTAGGTGTGTTAAATTTCTATAAAGGGAAGAAAAGGAACAAGTGGAAGAAGGGCAGCAAATTGGAGATGATGATATGGGTCGATTCTATGTGGAGTACCAAGCTTTGAGGCCAGCCATATGCCAAGAACTATCTTTCATTGATTATTGCACTTTGAAGTCAAAGAATGGTCATAAGGGTGGAAGAAGATTTCATAATGACCAGCCCTAGAAGGATATTCAACAAAGGTTGAAGAAAAACTATGAAGAACCTTGGGAGCCAAGCTACAGTGGCCTAGGCAAAGGTCATGAAGAAGTGTTGCTAAAAGAAGAACCAAAGAAAGGTATGACTTGTGATAAACATGAGGTTTGCATTAATAATGTTAAGGAAGAACAATCAGAGCTGCAAGAAAGTGAGGAGCAGCCCATAGAGAGATCCACCATACAAGAGGAAGAGATTCATGATGAAGAGTTAGGGTTAGGTCAGCAACAAGATATAGTTCTACATCATGCACGGGAACCTCAAAAGGAGATGCTACAACAAACAAACTTGGTCTTGCAAGTTGGAATGATTGATCCTTTTATCCACCAAGAATCGTGTAACGTCCCTTTTGGGGGACTTTTAGAAAATAGCTAGGACTAAAGGAGAGATGACTGAAATTATTTTTTAGATGGCTGTAATCAGACTTCTGTGGGCTGGATATGATTGAAAATGCACACTGAAACCTGCAATTTTTCCTTCCTAGGGCAGCGAGCTGTTTTGAGAACTCCCATTCACTTTTGGATGCCCTAAACTCACCGAAAATGTGCCCAATCAAGCGAAACATTCTGATTAATTACCAACAATTAAAATATGAAGGAAAACTGATTTTTACTGCCCCAAAAATGAAGATATAAATTTTCTACAAACCCTTGTCTGCAGAGTTACTTTAAAATTTCATGACTTTACCTAGGCAGCTCCAGAATTCACGAAACTTGGGATTTTGGGGTTTAAAAATATGAAGAATGCAAATATCAAGTCAACTTGCCCAAACATCGACTCAAACATACCAAACCTGACTTACAAGTAATTCACCCCTCTTAGAAATAATGAATTAGTGGCTCAAACATGCAAGGAAATGATTGCTTTCACCTTTAATAATTAGTACAAGTCCATCCATGCAAGAATCACATCATACATCCATTAAAAACACATCCAAAATGCTCATAATGCAAGTCGCCTGGGGCTAGATAGAAAGATATCAGCTCCAAATTCTTTGAGAAATTCAATAATTCCAAATATCCTTGCTTGAGGGTTTTTGTCCTTGAAGTGGTCTCAAACAAGGGTTTTCATCCTTGATGAGAGAGAGGAAAGGTACAAGCTTTACCCAAAAGAAATAATAAGATTCAACATATGACATAATGGCCAAACATCCTCCTTTTATAACATAAGGGGTGCTACATCACAACTTATGGCCGACCTTATAATAAGTACCTTTTAATTATCTAATTTGTATTTGGAGCCTACATGCTCAAAATACTTTATATTCTAATTAAATAAGTTCTTCTATTAGAGCGCTTGGCTTCCCAATAGGAATACATGATAATAATGAAAATATCTACTTAGAGAATGTTATCCAAGTCTTCCCCTTGCTTCTTTCCTTAAACCCATGGGGAGGAAGAATGGGTTAAGGTCTTCAATTCCGCTAGTCTCAAAAAAGGGACATGACAAATCGGAAAAGGTTAGCCTACCTAACTCCATCAAGGAAGAAAAATGTAAGTATTCCAATCATTCCTATGAGTGCAACTCAAGATATGAAAGAGACGGTAATGGTATAGTTCTGCTTCACACTAGGTCCTTTCAACAATTTTGTCATCATGGAAAGCATTCTATGAAGGGTGTCAAGATCAAGAACACAACTTGCAGTTGTGGGCATGTAGCTTCTTCCAATCAAATCCGAGATTGTTTTGGCATATGGATTTCGGATGATCTTTTGAGGATCAAGGTAAATGTCTCTGTTAAGTTCCCCATCTCTTGCACTTGGAATGTAAGGAAATTTAGGAGGATGCATATAAAACTTGTTGTGCATTCTAACAACATGGTGAAGGATGAGTTACTACAAAGGGGCGTCATCATTCCTTACACCATAAAGATACAACAACTGAGATTGCTTCAGCTAGAGGACACATATTGGATTGGGAAAATGAGAAAGCCTTTGTATTCAAGGCATCCCATGATCAAATTTGCATGGACAACTATTAAAAGTATTGAGAGAGGTCATCATACTATTGATGTGCTTTCAGCAGAGGCATTGGAACAAATGGAGCCAATGATGATAGCAAGAAATGCAACAAATAGAGGGCAGATTTCATGGGCAGCACATTGGTTGGTAAGCTCTACATTTTTGTTTTCAGTACAACACGCATGCCATAAGAATATTCAGCCCCTAATTGTTAAGTATGCACTAGAAAAGAGTCATTTAGGGCATGTGGTGCACTCTAACAAAAGTGTGGAGGGTCAATGCTCACACTTCATAAGACACTCCTGGGAGCCAAGTGCTGTACTTGGAGACAAGGATAAGGAGTTAGTCGAAATTGTTGGGACAACAAGGTGCTTGTTATTGGAAGAAGAATTCACTAAGGGTAAGCAAAACAAATATTACCTTGCTGATCAAGATGCTATGAACCAAAATGGCATGGTGGGGATGAAGATGGGTAATGAGAACTATAACCCATGTTTCTTGAAGGATGCTGTCATAAATGTTTGTGTTGCTGTTATCAACATTTCCCGTTTGCCAAATACTTTGCTTGCTGCCACACGGAAGAAAACAATCATGAAATGGGATAATTTTCAGTCTATTGAAGCATTGTCAATCATTTTTGGGTTGTTTCCAGCCCCCATATCATTGACATTGCGATATTCCACAAGGAATTTTTCAGTTTGACAGCTGTTGTACCCTTTGTTCATTTGTTGTCTGCAACAGTTCCAGCTCCCTATCCACTTTTTGACAGCCGAAGATGAGTATCCAGCCATGTGGTTGAAGGGTTTCCAGTCTACTATCATTGTTGATGTGTTTTCAGCTGTCATAAGAAGGATCCCAGCCACTATCCTTCTGATTTTGGGGGAGAAAATGCATGGTTACAACTGTGTTTGGGACAACATGGTTGAATTTTTGAACATCCATCACTTGAGTGGAGAATATGAGATGATTGCAAGCAATGGGAGAGAGTTGGCCATCATATCCATGAGGCATGAAGAAGCAATGATGAGGGAAACTCTTGTTTTCTTTAATGAGTTTGTTCCATGTGCAAGTACAGGTATAAAAAAGAAAGAGCAGCTGAGTTTGTTCCCCTCGAGCAAATGATGGAGCATATGAGGTTGCAGCTGAAGATGAAGATGACATAATGAAGGATAACAAGTTTGTGATTGCAAAAGATCTCCAACAAAGCATGGAGGGGATGTAGGATGATGTGTTGCTACCACCAAATGTTAGAAGAAGTGCTTCCAAGACAACCATGCATCAAATTGCCACCATTAATGTTGCTGTCATCATTTTTAGCAGCCCCCACATTATTTCAGTTGCATTCATGTGTATGGTTAGAGGATGCTCTTCCACCATAGTTGACAAGGTTGAAACGGAAAGTAAAGATGCCACATTGGAATATGTTTTAGCTTGTCAAGCTGCTGATTATTCGTCAATTTTTGCTCCATGACTAAGATTACAGCAGATTGGAAGGCTTTTTGTACAACTGAGTATGCATAGAGAAAGGTAGCTAATGTGAAAGTGAAGAGGGCAAAATTGAGGTAGCAATTGATTTCTTTTTCAAGGAAGTTTTTAAACTTCACGGGCTACCAAAGTACATCAATAAGAAGAGGGACAACAAATATATGAGCTTGTTTTGGCAAGAGATCTTTCATTTGATAGGCACAAGATCTAGATTATTGGAGCATTACAACAAATTTCTTCACTTTGAGATGATAGTACTTGGGCATGAGAGCTTGTATTTGCTTGAGGGCAAACAAATTTGGGGAGGGAGGATTGTAATGTCCCCTTTTCTAACTTAGAAATACTTAATAATATTTTAAAGTTGAGCCTAGATAACTCTCTATTTATGGGCACAACTTAATAATATTATTATTAAAATAAAATGTATTCTTTGAAGGCTTCGGCAGTGAGGATAATTTGAAAGAGGAGATTCTGGAAACATTGCATTTGAAACAATAAATCTTGACGTTTGAGTCCAACTACGGGACCCATCGTCAAGAGAGAGATTTTATTCCCAAAGAGAAATTATTACAATATATAGTGTAATATTTGAAGCTTGACCTTTCCTATTCTTTAGAAAGTATTGTCTTCTTGATGCACGACCTTTCATTTGTTGGAAGCACAATGGATTGAGAGGGGGTGAATCAATCCTTACAAAACTTTAATCAATTTCATATTTGCTTACTTAAACCATAAACCATTCAACCATTCATTAATGTGTGCATAACATTCAATCAAATCAACACAACCATGAAAGAGACACAAGAACACAAGATATAAGTGGGAAACCCTCAAGGGGAAGAAAACCCATTGAAAACTTTGCTGATATTACACACAACAAAGAATCAAGTGAATATTACACATCACAAGAGATTTCTTTAGTGAGGCACCAACCCCACAAGGAGCACCAACCCCTAAACCCTTGTTGATATTACTCATAACAAGAGACATGAATATGACTCATCACACAAGATTTTGATAAGAAGATCACTATAGATATGCTGCAACAACTCAGCTGATGGTGATCACAAGATTCAACTCCAAACTCCTTCAAACACACTTCAAACCCTCACTCCTTCAATTCACTCAAACATGGACAAACTTGACTTGATTTGATCTCAAATCCTTGCACACAAGATCTCTAATTTTCCTCAACCTCCCACACAATTCCTCACTTTGAAATGATACCTTCATACATGTTCCACACTCACACTTGGGTCGCACTTTTCCCTGTCTCTTGGCTAGTTCAAATTTGAACTCAAACATTCACTTTATATGCACTCCAACTCAAAAAATAAAGGGGGTAGGTCTTAAACCTTTAGTTCGACCAATACATCTTAAAAACAACCCAATACATTCATATTGGACCCATGTAGGTCAGCCATGCTCAAATGCACCAAACAAGCACAAAAACAACTCAAAACCCCATCACCTAGATGGTAAAACTCACAAACACCATAACCATGATTAGTCAAGCTCCTAATTGCTCACACATGTCAAATATGACATAACAACATCATCCATGGTCATTAATTAGCTTGCACCAATCAAATTCTTCATAACACTATCAAGAAGGCTCATATCCTTCACCAAACAATTGTTTCCAGGAACCAGTCTTCACCTTTGGACCTCAAGAACACCCAAGACACCTCAACTATGGCATGTAACCACTCATTGAAATCCCCTTGACTGTAGATCACATCCATGCTTGCTAGAGCTCATGAAACATCCATACATGCAAACCACACCAAATTTCCTCTTCACCAAACTGAGCTGCCTAGAAAGTAGTTTTAGAAACACAACTGGTTTGCACCCTTGCTGCCACTTTCAAGACCTCCAAAGGCCTTCACTAGAAACAAAATTAATTCCTCTTCACTCTCCAACTGATAGCAAGTATCAACTAATCCATTTCATCTGTCATCTACCTCCATCTTCTAGCTAGAGCAATTTTGTCATGAGAAACAAACAATCTTCTTCTCCACAAATTGAGTTGGATGACCTACCAAATATCATCATCATGAGATAAACCATATACCATTGGAAAGCCCTCTAAATCTACTTCCCAGAACATCTTTCATTTCCTTCCAACTCCAAGTGGAAGGTCTTCAACCAGGTTCATCTTTGAAACTATTCCAAAACTGCCCCAAAACTGCCTTAAGACTAGTCTTCATAAATAGGGCACACTTTTTCATTCAGAAGCTCAACCATGATACAAAATCATCATGGACATCAAGTACAACTCCCATGCTAAAAAAATGTCAATTTATTTTGCAACTCCTTTGGAACAACCTTGTCCCAAATTGAACTTCTTTAGAAACCTGCATTTTTAGGTGCAGTCCACTTATCACCACATGCTTTATCTTACCTTTACGGAAAGTTGGATGAGTCTTCTACAACATCCAATCATCATACTAGCACAAGCAATCAATTATGGGCACATATCATTAAGATCTCCATCGCTCTCAACCTAGGGTTTCAGACTCTTAAAAGGTTGTTTCACTTCTTAACATTCATTCATAAAAGTTTGGGCCTCATTTTACCTCATTCCAACTTTGAAACCTTCTTTTCTCCACGATTCATCATCCCTGAAAGGCTCGGGGGGCCATGCACGAAAGGTTACACGTGTCATCCAAGCAATATTTCCCATATCGAGCTGGAAAACATGTTTTTAAGAACCTTATTTTGGTCTAAACCTCATATCGTGCAAAATCTTCATCATGGTAACCTGAAATGTTGCCCCTGACATCACAACACTCTCTCCTAACAACTCCAATCATCATCTTAGCTCAAATAGCTCTGTACCTTCATGCCCCATCTCATTTGCATGACTAGACCTTAGGGTTTCACATGTTCTAGGCCATAAAAACTGAACCAACATTGAAACCACACACGAAACCTCTACATACTGTCTCTACATGATGGAAATAACATAACATACCTCCATGAATGATATCAAGAGCTCATACATACCTGCAAGTGACCATCATGCCTAATTAGGCTTCCAAGCACTAGGATTAGGCGTAGTTTGCACCAAGACCAAGTAGACCAACCTCAAGACTGCTTCCAACCACTCCAAAAGGACCTTACACACCTAAGACAACATGTCTCACACTTACGTATGCTTTCATGAGCTCATATACCTCTGTACCTCATTCTCATGCTCCATTTAGTCTTCAAGCACCTAAATTGGGTCTAGATGATCACCGAAAACCATGCTCAAACATGTACCTGCATTCCTCCACCTCACTCTGCATCTGCTTGACCTTCACCACATGTCATAACAGCATTATCAGAAACTTTGGTCAAATTTTGAAGCAATCAGTTTAGACTCTAAGAAAATAGTTCAGACTTCGAAGCAAATAGAACATACTTCGGACTAACTCCGAAGCATTATAAAGCAAACTCGAACCAACTTGCATTTCACCTTGCAAACACTCATACACCTCTGACACACCATACTAACCATGATAGACCTCATGACAACCTCTACTCAACTCAGCGTGATCATGCCTACTAGACCATGTTCCAGGACTTCATAGAAGTTCACCAAACTTGGACACTACCAATCAACCTTCATGTTTGACTTTGAATGACACCTCATGGAGACTCACACAACACCATGACACCCTTTGCCATCAATGGACTTGACATTAATGACACCCTTTGCCAACAAAAATCAAAAAGTAAAAGTAGAAATCCCAAACAAAATCAATTTCAAGACTCTCTATAGGGTGTTTTTAGTATCTTTACCTAGGCTATGGATGCTTGGTTGACAACGAGCAATGTTGTGACAAGAATCGGATGCATCTCCCTCGGGGCTATGGACACTTAGTTGGCGGTGGAGCAACACATGACTTCACTTCACCTTCCCTCACCCACCGTCCACCTATTAGAATCAATCATTCCTACACATTGGCTAGTTTGTCTTCACATACTACCCATCAAGTCTTCACTTCAAGTGGTAATTAACCATCACAATCACACACACTAGATCTCAATGAGACATAGGGCTAGTATGTTGCCGGTGTTGTTTAGACCTTGGTCACACTCTTGTTTTAGTCCAACTCTTGTCTTACAATTTGTGCCTTCCGGCTCATCTCTTGTTCATCATCAATCTTATTTTAAACCATCCATCATAAACATCCATGACACCCACATCCTACTTCACACAGATTGAACATTTGTGCGCAATCAATGAGCCTCGCTTTTTAACTAATCTCACTTGTAATCCTTTTCAATCATCACTATGATGCTTGGGGGCAACATTGCTCTCATTGTCTCTAGCATCCACTGGGGGCAACATCCACTTTCTCCATTCCCCGATAACCTAAATCGTCCTACATCATCCATTCCAGCCTCCATAACATCCTAAACATCCTACACAAATCATCTTACCCTACACGTGGGTGTAGATACCCTTTCTATCACTTGCATATCAATCCCATTCTACTCCATCCTAAGCATCCCTCAACTATCCTATCCGAATTATTTCAGCCATCTTATCTTATCCTTTCCACCCTATCTCGATTCTTTTCAACCAACTTATCCTATCCTTCCCACCCTATCTTGAATCTTGTCACCATCCCTTCGAATCCTATCTATATTCCATTCATCCACTATTATTCGCGTCCTTGACGCTAGAACAAGTTTTCCCTTTGCTGTTTTCCCTTTGCCCATCGTCGTCTAAATCATAATTTTTTCTTAAAAATCATAATGATCCAAATAATCCAAAAAAGCACACATTCAAAATCATTTGTCTTGTCCTAAATCTTGTCAAAAATCCTTATCCTCAAACAAACCAAATAGTGCAACTTTTCATGGGATATATATTTCCCAATACCACTCCCCTCGCATGCATCCTTGCTTAGGGAAAATTAATCAATTATTCTCATCATCAATCACCAAACATGGATCTTTAATTGAACAAGGGACATCACATTTGCTTTTGTGTGTTCTGTTTCACTAGTTCTTTTGCTTCCCTGTTTATCTTCGTATTTTCTATTTTTTATTGCGTTAGTATTTGCCCACTAATATGAGGATGGGTGTGCATATTTCATTTGAGTTTGTTTAATGGCATGAAGACGGTTGTGCATATTTTCATTTTTGAGCGTTTGGGGCATATAGCGCTAATGTCATCATGGTTTTCCATATCATGGTGCAACCTGCTCTATGCCACAACAAGTTTTTCCATATCATGGTGCATCCTGCTCTATGCCACAACAATAAGGTTGCTAATGATGAAAACAATGGGCAATTTGTGCAACATGGCGGAGAAATTTCCCCTCATAATCATCCTCTCCCATCATCTCCCACCATCAATTATCAACCAACCAATTTATCAACAATCTAACAACCAACCTTCATCTAAGCTAACCATCTCTCTCTATTGCAAATCGTTCATCCAACCTAACTACATATCTACCCTAACTACCCATCACTAACCATCTCTCCCTCCTCACCACCTAGGAGGAGCATCCTATCACCCCATCATCTCTCATTCTTTCTATCCCTCAATCATTGATCTTTCAATCGCATCCTCATCACACCAATCATCCTCCGACACCAATTAATTCCTAGATCATGCTTACATCCTTTTTAACAACAATCGATTTAATTAACTCCAATCCAAATCAATTATCCAAACAGTCTATCTAATATTCTATCAAATCAATCAATCCATCCACTTTGTTTTGAATTCCCCTTTCATATATTGTTGACTAGGACACATTTAGGGCCGTAACTTTATCAATCTTGCTCCCTCACATACATCGTTCTTTGGGGCATCATCAATCTATCAATTAATCAATCAATCGGTTTATTGATCACTCTAAGCCAATCACCGCATGCAAGCATAAAATCCAAAGGGCTAATCTCCTCCATTCATCACATCTATCACCATCTCCTCATCCACCCATCAAATCTTGCCCATCCTCATCTCTATGCTAACCAACTATTCTAATCCTCCTTCAACGCATTATCCCTACTAACAAAATCATCACTTATCCTTCATCTACTAAACACCCATTCATCTAGAAACATCCCATAACCTATCAAACATCTAAACAACATCATTTCAAACCTATCCATCATCCTCCAGAGCCGGTTAACTATCAAAATCCTACTTGCATCTTATAATCTAATGATCGTGTCATGTCCCCTTTTCTCAAAATAAGTCACTAGATTAATTTATGTTATAAAAACAACTTATGTGCATGGGTGAAAAAGTGACTTTATAATAAAGTGATTTCATAATGACAAATTAGAAAGTGACTTTTAAGAAGGCACTTATGTTATTTTATAAAAATAAAGTGACTTTTTCATAAAGTAAGTCAACATTAAAATAACAAAGGGAAAGTTGTTTTTGGGACTCTTTCATCGTGGAATGTGATAGGAAAAGTTATAAAAGAGAGTGAGCGGGGGTCACTTGGGGAACATCTTTGGTCATTATCATAATTTTCATGAAGAGTTTGAGCTGTTGCTCCAACCTTTGCATTAGAGGACAGAAACCCTCTTGTGTATTCCGCTATTGAGGATGAAAACCCTCATTGGCATTTAGATTTTGGGGACGAAAACCCTCAATTTCTCCTTGGTGATCTCACACAGAGATCACATTTGAGCTAAAGATCAGATTTTCATAGTTAAAGGCCATATTTTAGAGCTAGGGCACAGTTTCAGGGTGATTTCATAGATTGACAACTAGGGCATTATATGCAAATAAAATTTTCAATGTTTTCTACAATGGAGCAGCCACCTATTAATTGGAATCGAATTTGGGAAGGTCTTTGGAGACATTTGCAGCCATTTCTAGGGCTGTCTACACCCTTTGGGGTTTCAGACCTGCATTTAGGGCATCATCTGTGGGCAGATTTCTTCAATCCTGGGTTGCATACGCATCATTTGGCCTCTTCATGCCATCTGGGGTGTCATTTATCAGAAAATTTGTTGTAATCATACGTGGGTATTTTTCTTGTTTTGTGGTCTGAAATATAATAGAAATAAATTCAGTTCTTGGTTGTAAAAATTCTTTTCCATCATATTCATGTGCCAAGAGGTTTTCTAAATGCTTTGGCCCTTGTGGGTATTCCTATTTTGTTGATTTTACATTTAAAAAGGAAGAAATCAGACTGTTGTATTTGGTCCATGAGGGTTTGAAGAAAGCTGTCAATCCTTATAAAAAAATTGTATTTTTCCCTAAGGTTTGCAATAAAAATCTGGGTTTGTAGTATTCATATTTCTTTGAAAAAAGGCTATTTTCAGAAATTTGTGTTTTCATCTATAAGGGTACTTTTATGGAATTTCCAAATTGTTGTATTTTGGTAAGGGTTTCCGGAAATTAAGAATTGTTTTAAATTGTTTGCTCGGGGACATTATAGATCGATTCAAGCCATCCTCCAATAATTATTAATCCAATAGACTATCATCAATCAATCAATCGAATCAAAGCTTCGCAGCTCCCCTCACATACATGGCTTCCTGAGGCACCTCCAAACTTGCAGCTTTAAAATCAATCAATTAATCAAATTGTTCAAAATCCACCAATCAATTGAAGCGTTACGACTTTCCCTTTATATATCTTTGATTGGGGCACATCCAGGTCGTAACATCATCAAACTTGCTCCTTTGTATACATCGTTGCATGGGGCATTATCAATCTATTGAATTATCAATCGTAAATCAATCGTTCACTACTCAATGCAGCATCCGGTTAACCGCCTTTGCCTATCATACTAAGTTGTTATCCTCCTTTCAAGCAGTCATCCATCTCATTCCTCCTCGCATAACCCCTCGAGGGGCCTCGAGGTGGCATCACCTTTACTAACCCGATTTCGTCTTGTATCTCCTTTGAAAATCCATTTCATCTTCTCGGTCGCAACGACCTTTCAAAGAGGGGCAAAATGTATACACCTAAAATAATCCCCCTTACCAATTATCCCTTCATCACATCCAACCCTATAACATCCCACATATCCCTTCATCATGATTAATTTCTCTAATCAATCATCTAATCACATCATCTCATATTTTAGGAATTTAATATTCCTAGCTACCTACCTCCACCTACCCTCCTAGCCTCTCCTACAAATCCTCCAACTAATCTCTCATCTAATCATCATTAACCTAATCAAATCCTTTTCTTCTAGAGTTCTCCATTTTTAGAACCTTCATCATCTACCACTTTCCATGAATTCAAAATTGCTAAAATTGCTCCCATCTCTAGAATCTTCCCCACTCTCAATCAATTCCAACCATTGATCCAAATCCATCATGGCTTCATCCTAGCCATTGAATCTACCATCCTCCAACTATAAATCAAAGTCTCCACCACCTTGGAGTGGAAGAATAAAAACAATAGAGAGTCAAGCTAATCAAGCCATCATCCTTCATCAATCAATCATCAAGCTTCGAAGGGGAGGTGCTGCGAAAATTCATGCACAAAATTCACATTTGAAGCAACCAACATAATCCATCATCTTGAGCAAATCCAACACTGCACAAAGGAGTTGTCTTTTGGTAAGTGAAAGGTATATTTGCTAGCCCTTGTCCGCTCAATTGGAGGTCTGCATTTGAGTTAGAGTAGAGAACTTTGGTATTGCATAAGTGGTTTTCTAATTTATGCTCTGATTTCTTGCACACAAGAATACTTACAATGTTCTTCCTAAGTGGTTGAATACTTCCAAGTTTCATTCCACTTATGGGAAAACAAGCTGAGTAATGCTTCGAGTAATCTTCAATGTGGCATGATTCTTTTTGAGAATATTGGAGACACCCTTAGCACACACCAAATCACATTAGACATTGCAATGAAGAATTTCAATTTTAACCATGCTCGAATTTCTATGGTCCTTGACCTTTCCAAGCCTTTTTGATTTTTTTTTCATGATTAAATTAAATTTTTAATTTTTTTTTTCATGTAAGTGTAACATGCTTGTCACAAAAAGAGGAAGCCCAATCTATAGTGCTCCACTTGGAGACACCTGTTTATTTAACATAAATGACACAAAGTGGACTAACTTCCAGGCAACCAACTAAATGAAATGTCATGGTATATTGGTAAGGTGAACTTTTAAATAAAGTTGTGGGGACCAGCCCCAGCCCTTTTGCAAAGTTAGTACAGCCATGGCCAACAACATGGATCAATCAAGGATCTTCCAAGGCATAAGCTAATAGTTCCAACGTCAATGCTTATGTGCCATCAATCACACGACATGAGCAAGCCTAATGGCCTGCAAGCTCCAACTCACAGTAGACACAAAGCATGCACACAGCTACCCAAGACACGATGAACAATGATGAAAGAATATTCTTGCAGGAATGAGATAATGATTGACCTGAATCGTCGATGCTCCACCTCAATGATCGGGCATGCCTCTTCGATGATGTCTTTTGGTTCAGGCCACTTGTCATAGAAACAGAGAACTGTATGGTTGGGATGTATTCCATGAGTGATATCTTGGTCCCGGGGCTTTAGAGATTTGTATATTAATATAAATAGTTTAGGCTCCTCGGATTGGTATCATTTTGCCTTAGAATGTATGTTCATCTGCATAGAGATTTCACTAGAAATCATAGCCTTGGCTGTTAAAATCTGAATACTAATGTCTATTAAATCTTTTGAGCAAATTGCAACTTTGTATTAATTCAAGCAATAAAGATGTGGTTTATATTTGACCCTTCATTTCAATTGAGTGTTAGTTTATCTTGGAATCATTAGTTTGGAGTGTTAAACCTCTTACTTCTTGCATTATACAAATTGTGTTGTAGGACATAATGATAAAGGTTATAGATGGTTTTGTGCTTTTCTTTCTATTGAATATGGTGGAAGATCACTCTATCATGGCGTGTCACCTTTTCCTTTAAGCATTTAATTTCTATTTCGCACTCTTTTCACCCCAACCCAGTATTAAATAGCACTAGGATAGAAGGAAGCTGGCTTTCTCTGGAGGTTGCTTTGAATTAAAATACCGGAGCTTCCTATTCGACACTCTAGTTGTGGGTGCATAATATACCATTATAATCGGGCAGTTGAAAAAATTGTCACGAAACTTCGAGGAAGAAGTTTCTTCAGGGGGAAGTATGTAGTGCCCTACTTGGCGACACTGTTTATTTAGCATAAATGATTCAAAGTGGAATAACTCTAGCTATGGTGTCTTGTATTTTACATATAACTATGTTAGCATCATGACCTGTGCAGACAAGGTCACAAATGGTCGGACTGACGCAATTGCCAAGGTGACTTGAGAATCTTGTAATGCCTTATATAATGCATATTCTAGCATTCTTATGTAATGTTATCGTATGTGTGGTTTTCTTGAACCTTATTTTTTTATTAGATACGGTAAAAAACAAGGATCGGCTCCTAGGGGCCATTACAAGAGGAGGAATAGAAAACAACAAGCAAGAAGGAAACATAAAAGTCCAAGAAAGGAGTTAAACATGCTTAACTCTTACAATTAAGAACCAGACTTTGTAATAAGGTGGGAAAACCAGAGAGAAGGAGAAACAGTCTCCAAAACATCAAAACAACAGAAGTTCGCCAAAATTTCTGCCAATAGTCCAGAACTAGAAGTTAATTTTTTGGGGAACCCCCACTGCTACCATCGTGGCTATCTTTGATCACGTCACCCTCAACACCTTTGTCATTAATATCATCCTCCAGCTCATCCTCGGAGCTACTGATGCGCAAGTTAAAGTTCCTTCTTTTAGTGCCCTCCTCCATCCCTTCCAGCCTGTCGCTAAGCTTTTTGACCTAGTCCTCTAGCTCCAGAAATTTTTGCTTGGACTTCACCTGTGCAGTGACAATTTGCTTGGAAGCGTTGATGACATCCATCATTGTTTCCCTTTGACCAACATTGGTTTCTTCCATCGCTTGAAGCACCCCTTCTAAGTACTGGACCTTTCTGCTCAAATCCTCGAAACCCTTTAAATTACCATCCCGATTTCTTTTTCTCAAAGTACTCACTTCCCCACGACCATCCTCACCCATTTCTTTACCAGAATCCTCCCCCACAATTTTGCATTTGCCGACCTTCATCTTAGTAAGGCAATCTGCGAGAGTAAGGTCATCCTCATCCACATTCTCTTTCAGGGAAGAGGACAGAGCATGTTTCCCATTTTCAAACATCAGAAGAATGAGCCCTTCATGCAGAGGCATCTCCACTTTCTCCTGCTGGAAAGCCATCAAAGAGTTAGTCAGAGACATAAACGAAAGAAGGGGATGCTCACCATGACCTTATGGCGGAACATGTTCAGAAGGGTCAAATGGTGAGTGTAGATTTTTCTGTATTTTCCCTCTAGAGTGATGTACTTCATGATTTGAAGGCACACCTCTCTCCATATACCCGGAATGCACGACCTAGCAATACCATCCGTAAAGAAAGAACATCTTTCCTTGCCAACAAAGAACAACTCAATTTCTGTTCTCTACGGGTTCTATCCTTAAAATTTTAAGCCCGTCCATTTTCATGTCCGTGGCCAGGGCGATGGTGGACTCAGACACCTCAATTTCCATCCTCTGACAACAAACTTATCCTCTTTCCAAGCTTTGCCAAAATCCTTAGACAGGAGGGGTCATGACCATGTAATTTGGCAATGAAATTATTGAAACCCCCAATCCTAAGCCTGTTCCACAAAGGTTGATTAAAAGCTTCAATGCTTTGGCTAGCAGGTTCAACTCTAATCCTATCACCCCCATTTTCACTAGACTGAGCTTCTTCCATTTACATCTTTGAAATTCAAAAAAAGACCTTTCGCACTAGCAGAAATCTTGAAAAACAAGATATTAAGTAAGTTGTCGCCGCCACAGGGCTCGCTCGTGCCAACATTATAAAACTTAGTGCCCTCTATCTCTACTAATGATCTCATTAATGTCCGCGGGTAATATATCAACTTTACACCATATCTTATAATCATTACAATTGATTCCATAATTGGCCATCTTATCCGCACATTTGTTCCCTTGACGTAAGGTATGATTATAAGAAATGCTATCAAAAAAATTTGAAGTTTCCTTCACATCATTGAGGATATTACTAATGGCCCAATTAATGGAACCATGATTATTGAGGGCATTAATTAAGAGGAGAGAGTCACCTTCGATCTGGATGTCCTTGAAGCCTTTTTCTTTAGCTAGAAGACCCCCAAAGAAGAGCTCTAGCTTCCGCCATGTTGTTGGTTTGGCGACCTAAAGGACCTGCGTAGGCAAACAACCAATCTCCTTCACTGTTCCTTAGAATTCCCCCTCCCCAGCAGGACCCGGATTCCCTTTTGAGGCTCCATCAAAATTTAACTTAACAACATTTCCCCAGGCCTATTCCAACTGGAGTTCTTTTTAGGAATGTGAAATTCCACCGGACCAAGGGCGAACTTGTCAAGAACTTTCTGCTCACTATTCGGGCAGGTTTCTTGACTTTACCTTTAAAGAGTTTAATGTTTTCCTTTATGGCATTCAAAGTTTTTCTTCTAACTTTCGAGAGAAGAGCTTTTTGATCGCGGAAGATACCATCATTCTGGCTTTCCATAAACCCCCAAAAATGAGGAAGGGCGATATTCCAGGCCCAGATCAAGATAGGAAAACGGAAAGGGCTCTCCCATTGAAAGCAACAATCTTCAATCGTCAAGGGCAGGATCCATTGGATATTGAACAGATCCAGAATAGCAGCAAAGACAACATGGGAGAAGGAGCAATGAAGGAGGAGATGGTTGACATTTTCCTCCTCTTTCTTACAGAGAGAACATCTATTGGGAATCTTCATTCCCCTTTTCCGTGATTGTCCACAGTCAGGATTTTATTCTGGGCAGCCAACCAGAAAAAGATATTAATCTTAGGGGTGAGATCCTTCACCCAAAGTTTACCCCAATAGTCCTTGTGCAAATCATTCTTGAAATTTGACATGTAGGCTGATTTAACCGTGAAATTTCCAGATTCTTCTTCTTTCCATTTGATGGAGTCCTCCTTGGTTTGGAACATGGGGATGTGGAAAGCCTTAAGTTTATTGTTGAGAACTCGGAAAGGTTGGATGTCGCCATCAAAATCCGGAGGAGGCTCAATGATTTCCCATCTGACAGAATCTTCCTGGATCCAATTCTTGAACCTTATATGAGGTTATTGCAATATTTGACATCTTTTGCATATGAGAGTACACTTGTTTATCTCCCCTGTATTTAAAGGTGTCATGTTTTAGTTCATTTTGGCAATCAAGTGCATTAGAGGATGATTTATGTGTCATTTTTTTATTGGTTAAGACATCTAAAGAGAGGGCCCCAACTCAACAAAAAAAGAGTGAAAAAACATTCACTGATAGCAAGTGCTCTTCAGGATCACAGATTAAGAATGCATATGAGCATTCAGATACACACGAGCAACTTCATAGATGAAAGACCGGTGGCAGATGGTAGAGACTGTAGGAAGGTAATGAGGCATTCACCTCCTTCAGTCCAACTTGTGTTACTCAATCCTTCATGCAGTCACACTAGAACCATATCATTTTTCAAATCCTACTCCAGCATCCTTGTACAATTACATCAAACCATGCATTTGCCTTCAATTCACTTCTTGCGCAATTCTTCTTACATGATGAGGATCCTTCTATAGTTACTGAATGTCTTGAATCCAATCAAACCGTAGAGCTAGCCATTACCAACAATCTGTCATCCTGGAATTCAATAAACTGACTGCAGCCATATATATGGGAAGAAATTACCCACAAGACCATTCAGACACGACAACAAAATCTTGGATGATGAGAAAAGAAGACACTCTTTTGTTAGGCACTCTAATCTCAGTTAGTCCCACCCAAGATAGGAAATTGCTCATTCCTTAACTTCCTTTGTTAGTGTGTGGGTGGGTGCAGGGGACTATTGCCATACTTCATTGCTAAAATAAGCTCATGTTCTCACAGCCATTTCTACATAGTTTCGCTCTATTAATGCTTTTCAGCCAAGGTTAAGAATACCTGTTCCTTCAGTTGATTATATCAACAAACAAACAAAAGATGCATAGATCTGAAGCTTTTAGAAGGCCTATCATCTACTTCAGTGCTCTGTAGCTATCATTTATTAGGTTTCAAATTCCATGATCACACTGATACAGATGGTTCATAAGTTAACCTTTCAACCTTGAAGCTGTGAGCATGGGTGCTTAGGAAATTTTCAAAACCCATAATACGGCTATTGCCCACAAAATTTATCTTACCTATCTTAATTAGGAAAACAAATAGGATTCATAACATATGCCATTCTATTTCAAATGGTCCATCACTTACTGGCCACTATAAAGATGCATATCTTGCACACACAATTTATCCCAAACTACCTATAACTATGCTGAAGTTTATCTTTTCTTGCAGTTGTTGGTAATTATACTCCTCTACTACAAATTTTAGTCTATTATCGTTGTGTTTATAGGATGAACGTTGTCCTCCCCAGAGTTGGAGATCTCAAATACCCTAGGCGGAGGAAGCCAGATCGATAGAGCAGCAACAATAGTATTGACACAGGTTTGCATATACTCAATCCTCTTGATGCTTTACTTCAAGCTGCACCTGGTTCACTCATGGTTGGTCTTACAGTTAGCATCCACCAAAACATTATTTCTGTTCACCTGATAGGAAGTACCAGCAAATGCTACCATTGTTGTAGATGGCATATCATGTATTAAGACATGCATTCCATCTTCCATAAGTTGTCGCCGGTTCCCCCATCATTTTGTCTACAAGCTCCTGTGCAGTCGCTATATCTTCTGCATCCAGTTCCCAACGTACTTTGACACATTCGATGAGCCAGCCTCTCACGACATCGTGATGGATCTTACAACTTCATTATGAATATGTATCAGAGATGAACTCTCAAAAGGCTCAATTCTAAGGATGTTTGAATAAATGTTGTATTTTCCACCCTCAATTTCTAGGTGTAACTTTTGATTTCATAATACAGCTTGCCAGGTCGTGGAAAAACAAGTAATTGAAAAGTAAACACCTTGGTGTGTATAGAATGGGCAATTCTGTATTTTATACGAAACTAGCATATGTTTATATGAGTGTAATTGGAGGTAGAAGTTATAATAGGCTGCATGATAAACAGGTTTTGGCACTCATTCATATATTGTAATAGACGTCAGTTTCTGCAAACTGATATGAACATTTTTTCATGCATATGTTTTGTTTGCTACTCTGGTATCATAATTCAGCATTGAATAATCGCATTCCAACCACTGTTTAGGAATATTCTGAAAGTAGTATAGTTTCTTGGCATTTTCTTTGGACTTGATATTTAGTCTGAAACATATATTAGTAGATGGAATCACTTGAAGGCCTCCATATTTAACACTCACTGGTCTGTATTTTCTTCTGTTAATCAGAGAATGCAGCTGAAGGTCATTCCAGAGTCCATTACAAAGTAGTGGAATTTCCTGTGAGTATACCTTCACAAAAGCCTCGACCGGATAAACCAAATCCCAAACAAGGCATTGGTAATTATATATACGATTTATCCCGATTATTCAAAATCTGATATCAATATGGAAAGATGATCTCAAATTTTACACTTGACTGTTGGGCCTAATATATTTACAATGTGTTTTTTTTTTCACCAGGCTTGTTAGCTTGGAGTAAAGATAGCCACTATCTTCTTACTCGCAATGACAATATGCCAACAGCACTTTGGATATGGGATATTTGTCGCCTAGAGCTTGCTGCACTTTTGGTACACAAAGATCCTATTTGTGCGGCTTCTTGGGATCCTATTTATCCTCGTGTGGCTCTTTGTACAGGAAGCTCACATTTATACATGTGGACACCCTCTGGTGCATATTGTGTAAATGTTCCTCTGTCCCAGTTTTTGTTTCAGATTTGAAATGGAACCCAGATGGGACATCCCTGCTTCTTAAGGATCGCGAATCCTTTTGCTGTACTTTTGTGCCTATGCTTCCAGATCTCAATGATGATGAATAGAGTTAATAAGAAGTAGTCTGCATCCAGCAAGTGCATTCTTATGTATTCATCAACTGCCCATGACCGCAATATGATCTTTGTAATTGTTGACATACTAATTCTTACAACAGTATTGGTTTGCTTTTGTGCCCTAGGTAGTTGGCTGGGGCACCAACATTGAGGGGGCGCTTTATTCTTTATATTTTATAATTGGTTGTTTCATATTGATTTAATAAATTTATTAGTATTCTTATATATTTAGGTTCAAATAGGTTAATCATAACATTTTTGGATAGCAGGAATTGTTAAGAGAAAAATTTAAAAAGTGAGAAATTATTTTTACCTGCATCATGTTTTATGTAATAATTGTATTCTAATTTATTCCACATATTTTTTATTCTTTCATAGTATCTACAAGTATTATACTAGCATTATTTCGGTAGGATAGGTATTAATATTAGTTATATCCTAAACATATACAATACATATTGGAATAATTAAATATTTATAGGATTATGTAGAAAGGAAATATAGACATCATATATTGTATGTGAGAAAATAATTAGTTATGTATTTGCTATATCTTCTCTATAATATTTTCTTTCATTTGTATTTTTTTCTTGTGATATTTTTTAAAAAAATGTTTATTATTTATGTGACAATTTTTTAAAATGGATAAAGTTAATAGATTAGTTGGTGTTTTTTTTTATAAAATTTTAAACATTAAATTAAGTGGCATTTATTTATTTACACTTTCTTAAGAAAGAAGCCTTTGTAATCCTTATTATGTGTTGTTAAAATTCTACTATAATTTTTGTTTCAAAAATTTAAAGGGAAGCATTAGCTCTCGGTATTGCCTAGGGCACTCAAAACTCATAATTCGGTCCTACTTTTGTGAGTTATGGTTGGCTATATACAACATGTGGTATTTAGTCATAACATTTGAAAGTGCACAATTGATCACTAGGAGTTTTATTCTTATGTTAAAATCCGACTCACGGAAATCTCCATTGAGGTTTCAACATGACACTTCACTATGTCAACTTTTTGATATTTTCCATTTGAGGAGTTGTTTATTCTTTTGTTAACATGTTCTAATCATATGAAGTCTCTTGATCCTTTCACTATGGCTAGGAAATACATTCATCTTAATTTTTACTCTACTAAAGAAAGGTTTGACCCATTTAATCGGTATATGTTTTATCTTTGGGTTGACAATTAAGTTGGGATACTTAGAACTTTTAAATTAGTCAATTAAGTTATGATTCCCTAGAATAAAAAGATGTTTTATTTATCTATTCAACAACTATCAAATTGAATGGCAATGAGAAAAACTTTGGAGGATTTTAGCAATTATGGTCTCTTTTATATTTTAAATGTATTAAAATCTGGACACATTACAATTTGAGTTGACATATTTGCATTTATGCGGCGCCTTCAATTGCAGCTACAATTTTGCAAACAATTATGTAAGTCCAAAGGACTACTTTGAGGACAAAAACATGTCTTCGAACATAGAGATAAGATATACTCAAGTTTATTGTTCCTTGAACCATTATTAAAGACAATCCTATTATTGGATTCAATAACATGATAGTTGTTATTGAATAACAATTGACTACAACACCTTGAAGCCTCTATAACATGGCTTTCAAAGAAAATCCAAGTGGTAATTCAATATAATTGTTAAAACTTTGTTTTGAATTTGTTGTCATTGTATGGTGTAATCATTTTTTCTTATAAGTATAATTCTCGTACGTAAATAGGCTCAAAATTGTGGAAATCTAGTTTCTTGAATCATCAAATTATTGAGTACTAATAATAAAAATCATGTCACTAAAAAGTAATAGAATTATTCTCAATGATATCAACTTTTTAGAGGGTTTTGAAAACCCCATTCCTATTTAGTGTTGGTAATGGAAAGCCATGCCTCTACGTAGCACTAAACTCATATAGAAGTGCGGTTAAAAAGACATCTTCACAACTAAGCTAAGTGAACCCTAGCTAGAGTTGGCTATAAGGGAGTGGTTTAGGGCCATTAAGGATAGGTGGTGTTGGTGTTGGCCTTTTTTAGAGGCCCATCTATGATTACAAACAATGTAGCTAAGTTGGAGTGATTGAATCTCTACCTTATTAGTTTTTGATTTTGTAAATTCATGATTGGTGATTTAAGGTGACTCCAAATTATTATTGGCATTAGCCTTAGGATGGCTCTTAATTCTCAAGATGTGAGCTTGGTGATTAAAAGTGATTTCGATCTTGTTATTACTATTTTGCAAAGGCAATTCCAAGATGCAAGTTTGGTGTTTAGAGGTGATATTGGCTTGTTATTGCTATTTTGCAATGTAATTATAAGAATCTAGTGAAAGACCAAAGTACCTTATTGCCTAAAAGTATACACATGTAATTTTGATGGTTATTTTTAGCCTCCAATAGAAATACTAGTAAGGTAGAGGATATGCCATCTTACTATTGAAATAAATGATTTGAACATCATAATCAAGGGGGATGAACCTAACAATTTGTAAGTTCAAGATGAAAATTCATTTACATACTCGAGCAAGTTTGAACATTCATTGGTGATCCTTTGTTGTCAGTTGTTAATTCAATGTTGACGCGGGTTTCAAATCCAAGTTAGTCGGGGACATGCTTTTATCATCCCATTAAAATTTAAAGGATCATTTACTAAAATCAAATTCATCAAATTATCTAAATTGTACCTAGCCAAGTTTGCATGATAACTAAAATTCATAAAATTAAATTTAAACTACCTAAAAAGGATTTCACAATTTTGGCTTTCAAAATTAAAAAAGAATTAAAGAAAGGAATAGTAATTTGATTGACAAAACATAAAATGATTCTTTGAAATGATTTTATCCTAATTCCAATTAACTATGGGAAACAACTAAAAGAATTAAACCGTCGGACATAAATATTTGACCTTAAATATGACCACAAAACCAAAGACTCTTACTATGGTTTTCACACTTTAGAAATTCTTCATATATTATTAAGGATTATGGTATCTAGTGAATAAGACAATATTAGGAGGAAGAATATCAAGATGGCTCATGTTATTCCAAGAGTATCGATTCAAGATAAATGTTAAGCCCATAAGTGAACATGTATGACCTGACCACTTAATCCACTTAAACACAAGAGAAGAACTAGATGAATTAGATGAAGATGTACTTGATGCACTCTTATTTTGGGTTATCGCAATACGAGCAATTTGAAGAGATTGTGTAATTCCTTCAACATGGCATTTTACTAGATCACTACATAGAAAAGGAAAAGAAATAGATGGTTACTAAAACGTTTCCTTACACCATCATAAATGGGATTTTGTATAAACTGGGGAAAGAAAAAGTATTTTTTCGAGTTACATAAGAACATGAACAAGAGCCAATATTATGGGAAGTGACTGTAGGTATAGCGGGAGGACATTTTGCGGGAGAGTTGACCTAAAGAAAACATTTCAAAGTGGAATTTATTGGCCAACTTTGTTCCAATATGCACACCACATTGTGAAACATTGCAATATTTGTCAAAGTGTGGGAAAACCCAATTAAAGAGATGAAATTCCCCTCAACTTAGTCTTAGCCACACAACCTTTTAAGAAATGAGAAATAGACTTCATTGGCCCAATTCACCCTCCATCAAGAAGATCTAGAGATAGATACATCATTACAATAATAGACTAGTCCACAAAATGGATAGAAGTCGTAACTACTCCAAATTGCACAACAAGGCACATAGTTAAATGTTTGGATGAAAACATCATAACAAGATATGGGTGTCCACAAAATTTAGTTGGTGATAGGGGAGCATACTTTTTAAATTAAACCATCAAAATCCTCACAAAAGAGTTTATGATTACACACCACCAAAGTTGAGCATATCATCCACAAGTTAATGCACAAACAAAGGCCAAAAATAAAGTCTTAGAAAGGGTGCTAACACAAAAATACAATGTGCGAAAGAGATGACTGGAAAACAAAATACCTAGAGTATTAAGGGGTTATAGAACAATCTATAAGATAAGTACAAGTTAAACACCATTCTAATTAGTTTGTGGAATAGAGACGATCATGCCACTGGAATAAATTGTGCCAAGGCTTCACATTGCAATGATAAAAATGTTAGGGGATAAGGATTCCATACATAATAGGTTGTTGGATTGGATGAAAATGAAGTAATATAGGTTGATTTCACGGTGGAACCATGAAGTGCAAAAATAAAGTCAAAAACATGGCATGACCATGTAGTAAAGAATTTTAGACATAATATTTGTATTGGTTTATGAAAGCAAGTTTAAAGCACACATGAGAAAACTCATATTGAAAGGTTCTTATGTTATTAACCACATTACCAAACAGGGAACAATGGTGTTGTGAGACCTACATGGAAAAATTCTACCCGGGGGATCAATGGGAATATGCTAAAATCTTACCATGGATAAGTGTTCAACATCTAAAAATTCATAATAATTTGCTTGGACACATCAACAGAGTAGGAAGTTTCAAAATTCATGCAAGTTTGGTAGAAAGGATTTTGTATATTTGATCAATTTGTGTGCAAGTATGTGTAGACTAGTTAATGTTTTAAGGATCACCTTTAAACAACCAAAAAAATGAATATGTGAATTCAAGTAAAGAAAAAGTGTAGAAAATAATTAAGTTTGGGAAACCCACATAGGAAACAAGAAAGTGAATGAGACAAAAATCAAAATTTAAAATTTTTAAATCCTAAAAAGTTACTATCTCACAAATTTGTAGGCCAATATATCAAGAAGCTAAGATCTTATGGTAAGTGAACTTTAGAGACAAGTTAGCACCACATCAAGTTATATTTAAAGGGGTGGATCAAGGAATAAACAGTTCAAAAATGACCACCTTGCATTCGGAAGAAATATAAACAAGAAATCAATCTAGTAGCAATTCTAACACATTTTCTAAGAGAGAAAGTAAGAACATACATAAGTAAAATGGGAAAGAGATTGAAAGTGTGAGAAATTTCAAATCCAAAGAAAAATTCTACAAACAATAGCACTAGAATACTAATAGCAAATGCATTCACTTGACCCATCATCCCTAGAGTCCAAGGAATGATGGAAGAACAAGACATTTCATTCTATCCTCCGAGTAATTCATAGAAGGAAGATATGGGGATTTACCCAATGTTGAGTTAGACAAAGTGGAGTGATCCACCCCATCATGAATTCGTTGTAAGAGCAGAGTAAGCATGGGGAATAGAGAGGCCCAAAATATAAATGGAAGTTGTAGAAGGTAAAATAGTGGAGAAGGACCCATTGTGAGGAACAATTGCTGGTTTGACCAACTAGCAATATCATACATGGGAAACCATCTCGAGCTCATGCGAGACCATCATGAGTTGGTATCATGATGAAACAATTTGGTTCACTATGAAATATGTAGTCCCAAAAATGTAGCCACATTCACTCGATCTAATAGATTCTCGAATCGGGGTATATCTACGCTCCCATACAAAATCACCAAACCCCCGTGACAAAACCAATTGCATGGAAATATATGCCCAATCGCTCAAGGGAGGAGGAATACCTTTGGAAGCTATTAAAAATCAAGTGGAGTGGGTATTAATAGAACTCATAGCCAAAAGGTATTGGCAAGCTACCCAAGGTAGTAAGCAAGCATCCCTAAAAATAGTATATATTATCATGTGGATGTGGGAGGATGGTGCTGAATTTATTGGCACTGAATTTCTTGTACATGAAGTCATAAAAATGCAAATAAGATAACAAAACACGGGAAACCTATTCATATATCAATTCTTGATAATATTACTCTTCTTTACACATCGGTGTGCCCCGAGGGCATCAATGATGTAGAATATTTGTACTAACCTCATAGCATTTTGTGAAATTCATTCCGGAAAATTCATATATAACTTATGAAGATATACGTAAGTGGGAGAGTGGCTCACATGGATAAGAGAAACACTTAGTGTAAACCCTCGGATACCAAAGGAAGTTTGTGCATATATATCTCTATATTCCAAGACCACTTTGTTACATGATGGGATCATACTGCAATTTTAAGGTGTACTCACCAAGAAACCAAAGCCACTCCTATTCTTTATCCCCATGGATATTGCAGAGGTAGAGTTAAGAAGGCAACACGACATGATCCCAACACATGTTCAACCATTTTGCAAGGAAAGGCCATATCAACCAATTGTGGGAGGATTGTAGAGAAGATTAATAGTAAAACCGCATACCATAGTACAATCTAAAGTACAAGAAGCTATCTAATCAAGTAGGCTATAAAAAGGCCACCGTGCAACCACACAAATCATTTCCATAAGTCAAGATAGATCTTAGGTTGTCTAGTTGGTTCAACAGGTTGGATTTTAATCAAATGAAGATTGATAGAGAAATAGTTTGCATCACTTGAAGAAATGGGCACCAAGATGTATCTCCCAAAAGAGTGGGAATGGTGCACTTGGAAAACAATAACAATGAAGCAAGTGTGAACAAGAGTTTGAAAGTAGAAAACAAAGTTGAACTCCTCTGATGCCCAAATCTCTCATGATTACTATCTAGCATGAATATGTCATGTGTGAATAAATAGTCCAAAATATAAACAAAGGTCTTAAGTATGTGGGACTATATTTGTCAACTCTTGAGGAAGAAATTATAGTAATTATACACAAAATAGGACCGAAACAATTTATTTTTGAGTAGTATGGTTTTCGGTGAAAGAAGAAATAACACTTATAGGTTGGGAGTCAACACACACAAAAGAACCTTGCTCACACAAGAGGAATATTTTTTATTTATTTATGTGTGTAATAAGTTGTCACGTACCAAACAAAAAAGAAGGTTGTGTATGAGAGAGAAAAAATAACATATAAGAGGCAAAAATCTCCTCAAACTCGACATATTCGAAAACAAATAAATATATTCTTTCATAAAGTAACGTCCCTAAAACTAAAATATTCAAAAAATAAATTAAAAATTTGATGTAATAAACTATTAAACATGTTATTTAGTGAAAAGTTCATTCTCATAAGCTTCTCATAGGTGTATGAGTCAATAACCACGTGTTTGGTTGTAATTTGACTAGACAATAAACCAATTTACAATTTAGGAACATTTGTTAGAGAATTCACAATTTTAATTACACGTTCATAAAGTAGCCTCCCTCAAAATGACATATTAAAAAAATTTGATTTAATAAACTATTAAACACATTTTTTTGTGAAAATGTCATTCCCACATGCTTCACATGGGTGTACCAAGTAAATAACCATGTATTTGGTTGTAATTTGAATTGTCATTCAAATAATTTATAATTCAAGAACCTTTATTAGATAATTCACGCCTTTCAATTATACTTTCATAAAGTAGCATCCCCTCAAACTAACAAATTCAGAATAAATAAATAAAAAATTGATCTAATAAACTATTACACACATATTTTACTGAAAAGGTCATTCCCACATGCTTCTCATGGGAATACGATTCAATATCCACGTTTCTAGTTGTAATTTGACTTGAAATTCAACCAATTTACGATTTAGGAACCTATGTTAGTGAAGTCATGACTATATGTGCTCATTTTCATCCCTATTTATCAAAATATCTGAAACCAAATATATAGATAAATAGTGGTTATCCCAACTATATAGAGTCTTGTAAGAACCTATCTAGTATGGGGTTTCTCTCATAGATCTAGTGTAGTTGTATATAGTTATAGTCGATCCCCTCCCAATTTATCCTATTTTTCTCGTAGTGAACACTAGATAATTGGGACCAGAGAGGAAAACATGACCCACCTATAAAGATGGGGCCTATCTAGACTTATACTATATATGAGTTTGGGGGAGGGGTTAATGATTAATGTTTATTATTATTATTTTAACAAATGTCAAGGGTAGTGCAAATGTGGCACAAATTTATGTCACATTTGTGTCACTCCCACTTCCATCTTTAAAAAAAAGTGGGATGTCCAAAGGCAATCCCACTTTACTTCATTTCCTCTTGATAGCGGCAGGGGAAAGAAAAAGTGAAAATGGAGAGGAGAGGAGAACTCTAGTGGAAGAAAAACAAAGGATATCAAGAAGGAAGAGGAAATAGTAAGAAAAACAACATAAAGGAAGAGGAGAAAGGAAAAAGACAACATAGAGAATAAAATGGGGCATCGACAAAAATATGGACCAAACTAAAACCTATAAGGAAAGAAAACCCTCAACTAGAAGAAGAAGAATAATATCGATGAATCGTAAATTAGTGTATGCATATTTTGATAGATAATGTAAACCCTAGTGTAAATTGTGTAAACCCTAAGGTAAATTGTGTAAAGTATAGATAATATTGTGTAACCCCTAGGGTGTATTGTGTAAACCCTAGGGAAAGTTGTGTAAATTATATGGTAAATTATGTAAACCCTAAGCCATAATATAATATTCATCAACACTAAATACAAAGCTAAAGTTGGAAACTCTTGTAGATATTTTTTTTTTTGGAAAATTGCAGAGAATGCCCTAAGAAATATAATCACAAAAACCTAGATATCTTTCATACTACTCACAATAAAGTTCTCTTTGTTTCTCCTTTCTACCTCTAACTTTGAGTATGTCGGTGGAGACAATCCTATATATATAGCGTAGAAAATTCTTTATTTCTCTTAGTTCACTTCCCCATGGTTTACTGTCACATTTTCCTCTAAGAGCCTTATATCTATATTTAAAAAATATTGTAGTGCATATTTCATTCAGTGTGTCGCACCACTCTTCCTCCTAAAATGTTTCACATTCATTTATTTAACTTTTCCCCATGCACAACATCTCATAGATGTGTCTAAAGCCCCATAACTATTTTATGAGGTGACATCTATACTCCTTGGTGTTAGAAGCCGTATAACTATTTTATCGGGTGACATCTATACTCGGTGTTCCTTCGAGGGTTTCCTCTCCACGCATGACATCATTATGGATGATGAAATGTTTTCTATTCTAGCGAGAAGTGACACCACCATTGTGTTTAATTTATGAATGGTCTTTATTGTTTGAGTAGAACACAATATAGTCTTTGTTTTCTCTCTCTAATTTGTTTTGCCATGGAACCATCTAAGGATGGTAGTTTAAGATCTCGGCAAGCCCATGGATTAAACCACATTATCATATGTTTGCATCACGGGGTATCAAACTGACGGTAGTAAGCTGCCTTAACACAGAGCGTGGATTTGAACCTTGGACCTCCCAATTACCTGAAGACCCAAGAACCATTACACCACTACCCGTTGGATTTCTCTCTCTAATTTTTGACTTTCATTATTTTTTGTCAATAATTAATTCATGTCTACCTACGCAAGAAGAGGTTTTTTTGTCAATAAATTTTAAAGTTATCAAATTTGGTGTCTCCCTTGTAATAAGTGCCACAATTTATTTGAGGTATACCATGTTTCCCTTTTTGAAGTACTTTATTTTCATTGTGTTTACAAGTTTTTTCTTGCATTAAATCAATGTCTGTTATTCAACCATATAATTTTGGTATTGATGTTAGAGAGGACACAACCTATTTTGAAATACATTTGATGCATTTATGGTGTCCCAGATTTCACCCCGAAATTTGGGACTACCCAATTAATTTTTTTGTTCTTTTTAAAATAATGGGTCTTTTCATGTTTTTATTGCGGAAGATGTATCGTATTATGTTAATATATTCCTAGTGTATCATATGAGCCAATTTTGACAAATACCCGGATCTTTGAAACTCATTTTATCCCTCCGCCAAGTTTTGTCATGGGAAATTTTTATTTAATTATTTATTAAATAAATAAATCCCGTTGAAGTAAATTGTGCTTCGGTTGAATCCTGTTGAAGTTTTGCATGCCAATATTCACACATCTCAATAGGATTTTCACCAGGAATGAATTCAGAGCATTATCTGCAACTTCTGGTAATGTTTTTCGTTTTTATTTATTTCTTTTGCGTTTTTCCTCGGTTTTCTCCGCTTGTTTATCATTAAATTACCTTGGGTCCATTCTTTGTTTTGTATAGTTTGTTTAATTACGAAGCACCGGAGATCGATTCACGACCTCGGCACGAGAAGGAATCAACCTCGAAGGAAAACTTCTGACCAAAAAAGATGAATTCATGCACAAAAAGCCTCTCCTAGGCAAGTCACACTTTTTGGAATGAATGGGTCTAAGCTGCAATGAGATTTTTGGTAGTGGTAGGCAGCAGAATTTCTTACCTACCTCAGTAGGGTAATTTTTCCCATGAAGACAAAGTCACTTAAGCCGCAATGATGGGAATATTAGAGGTCGCAGCGGTGAGAATTTATTATTTGCCTTCATAGGGTAAACATTCCCATTATAAAATAAAGAAAAATCACGTAAAGCACCGATGGGAAATTTTTGCCGCTAAACAAGCTAACTTTTCCCACCAAAGAGATTTATTCACCCATGCAAGTTGCACTTTATCAAAGGAATTTATTTTTAATACAAGTCACACTTTTTGGGAGATGTTTTAATTTGCCAGTGGGAATTTTAGCGTGTGGCAAAGCATAAGGGAATTTCTTACTGCCGCTTACAGAGATAAAAATTCCCATTATGGAAGTCAAATAACTTAAGTTTAAGAGGGTATTTTGGAGCTCCCAGTGTAGGGTAGAAATTCCCATCAAAGTTGACTTTTTATTTTAGAAATCACCCTTCTTGCTAAAAAGTGCGACCCACCTTGGCATTAAACAATGAATTTAATGATATTTATTTACGGCCTTTTCACCTAATTTTGGTGCCATGAATGGATGAAAAGCCAAGGCAAAAAGACAAGCCAAAGACAATGAAGGACGACACTTTTGAAAATAAATAAAATAAATTTATTTAAAAGCAACCAAAGCAACATGCATAATTGGGCGACCAATTTGGGTGAATAGACATGGTTATTTATTAATTAAATTGTCAGAATAGGAAGGACAATTATTAAAAATAGTATGTTGAGGGTTATATAAGCATGGGCTGCCATAATAAATAAATAATTAATTATTTTTGCTAAGGATTGCAGCCTGAGACAATTTTGGCGCCAAGGAAAGGAGGTTTTGTACATCGAAGGTGTTTTTCATTGCCAGGAAGCTTCAAGGTTTGGCACCTAAGGTTGGAATAACTTGATTTGTGCTATGATAATTATCTACATGTTGGTATAAGTGCTTGACTGAATTTAAAAATATTTATGCTTTCTTTGCATGCAAGCAAATCCTCAAATTTTAGGGCAGCAGACTTTATATCCAGATTTTTGGTGACATAAATCAAGTATTCATTCTCTGGAATCCATATTTGTCGAAATAATTGTAGGTATTCATTATAGGTGTTCATACAAGTGAAAGGGAGTTAAAATCAATGTCGGTACATTTAATATATCTTGAGAATCGAAGAAATTGCTAGATTTGCACAAATTGATCCAAAGTTGCAAAGAATTCAGCAGGATTAAAAGAAAAAGAACTCAAACAAAGATTGCTCGAGATAAAGATTGCTCTAGCCATGATGAAAGAGAAGGATCAACATAATCATGCATAGCTTCCAGATTTTCGATATCAACGACACGGACATAGGTCCCGAACCCATCTCTCGAAATAATTAACAGATCCAGGCCGAAAGACATCTCTCATGCGGGCAATAAAAAGTAGTGAAATTATTCAAGAATCAATGTTTCAAATACCACGGCTCGATTGCCCAAATTTTTTATGGAGTGTGCAAGGTCATATCATCCTCTTTCCAGAACAATTTGGGATCTTCAGGGAAAGACAATAATCAAAGCTAGATGCATAGTTTATTATTTATTGTCGAAGATTCCTACACGACCGGTGGTGATTGTAATTAACATGCTAGATGCTAGCTGTGACAGATGGGAGAAGCACGAAAGCAGATTGTGTGGGCATAATGAATAGTAGATATATGAAGAAGACCAGGTCTCCATCAAAGTTCCCGAGGACTCTTCTCGTGATCCAATTTAGTGCAGGAGGTGGATGATATTACTAAATTTTTGTGCAGGTTAAGTGGAGAAGTCAATACTCACAACTTCTGCTCATGGATGTATGCTTTCATGAGAACCATTGAGATCAACAAAGATGATTCAATAATCAATTGGGTGGAGATCATCAGTGACAACATCGGTGAACAACTTCGGAGTGCGAGGCATACATATAGCTTCAAAATGACTTCATACCTAGTATATGCAACAACCTCGTAGGGTATATTTTCCAAGTTGGATAGATGAGGCATACTGACAAAAGATCCTATTTTTGAGTGCTTCCTACAGTTGACAGTTCCTGAATGCCACAAATATTACAAGGTGGTAAATGATGGGTTCTTCTATGGATTCATCTGTAAATTAAATAGTGATCTGAAGACCAACAAGGTAAACAAAGAAGCTTGGGAAGCTATATCCCAAGACATGGTGTATTTTCATCCAGTTTGCGGAGAATTCTCATATCTCAGGGTAACCAGATTTTGGGAGAACCAATTAAGTTTTCAAGGTATCCAAGTGACAAGTGGGTCATCATGGAGTTGTGCAGATAGCTCATGGAGATGCATGAATTAAAATCAAAGCGACACAAGTCTACAAGTTTCTTTCTAGTCACGGTGGGTTATTACATTTGCGCCGAGCATCCACAAAGCTAGATGAGTCGAAGCTGAAATGTTTTTGAGTATGAGCATGATTTCTTCCCAGCATGGCTGAACTTTGACCCATATGGGGTAGCGAAGAAGACAATATCCAGGAATACTCACATGTACCTTCATTGGAAGACTTCTGGATGAAGTGTAGAAACAAGTATGAAGTCAGAAAGAAAGACTTCAACAGGTTATCGACGCAACAAGTGTCTGATTATGGTTTTGCATGGATACCTACAGATCTCACAAATGATGAGCATGTGATACTTAACTCATACCATCATATGGGAGGGGATAGAGCTACTCTTCATGAAAACATTGGTGGCTTCCTGACGATTGATGAAAGATCTTCCGCATTTCTCGGTCAACACTTTGAACTGGTTATTGAAAAAGGGATATTGCCTGGATGAAGCTTTGATGAATTAGATCACTGGTTACTTTACCGCAGGAGACTCCAGCAAAAGAAAGCATGAAGGTGAAAGTAGCAGAAGGCTGGAGAAGCTTAAAGTTCACAAGAATTCTCACGCACAAGAGAAGGCCAAAGCTATAGCTATCGTGCTAGTTCCAACTTCTCCAACATCAACTCATAGCATTTCAGCAGCCCGAAACCCCAGAGAGATCTTTTTGTTCTTCCGTTGAATCCAACTTCATTTGTATTTTCTCCTCAACCACTCAGATCTTCACCTCTCCTTGCGGAGAAGTTGAAAGCACAGATGACGGAGTTTGAAAAAGCATTGCCTTTGGACAATTCAGAGGGTGGCAGTCACAACACTATGGAAAATTTGGATAGAGCAGAATTAGAGCATGAGATGGTGGTGCACTCAGTGAATTCTCATTCCCTTCAAGAAAATTTCCATCATGGTTGGATTTGTAGAAAATCCTAGAAGCCAGAGAGGAGATCAACCTGGAGGAACATGACTTTAGACTGCTCCCGAGTTTGGGCGGAAGAGATAAAAGACCTAAAGTTGCCAAAATAACTTCTAGGTTGATTATTGAAGAATCAAGACAAAAGTTCATTGAGTTATCAATTCCAACTGAAGGAAAGCACAAAGGAGAGCTCACGGAAGTTGATATAACAATGACCAAAGTGCCAATAGGTCAAACTACCATAGAAGGATTAAAACAAGATACATAGATGCTAATGAATGTTTTATTCCTTAAGCTTGACAAAGAGAAGGATGAGAGAGCCAAGCTTCAAAAGTAGGTTTCCCAGCTATGTGAGATCATTGCTAAGGTTTTCAAACCTTCCTCTCAGCCCATTCTAGCACATGAGTAGGTGAGTAATCATCTAATGCAAGAGGTGGAAGATGCAGGGGACCAGGTCAAAGCTATTGCTCAGTGGAAAGAGCAAATCATTCACCAAGCTTCATAGCAGTTTGAAAGAATACCAACTGAATTGGAGAATATGCATAGGGTAGTATCTCAGCTAAAGGAACTGATGACATAGATAGAAGATGAGAACATAGTTTCTGAAAGTCATATGGATACTTTAGCTAAGATACACTCGTTACTGAGAGAATGTGCTAATCAAAAAGCATATTGTACCTGGTGGATTGATGGAAAGGGGAAAGTAGTTAGAAATTTTAGTTTCCTTCCGCGTAGATATCCTCAAGCTTATCTTTGAAAAGGACGCAGATTGCTGAAAATAAGATGGGAGAAGCTGCCAGAGAGAGCATCCTAGATGAATTACCTACTTCCCATGAGGAATTTATTTTGGTTCACGGAAAGAAATTGATGAAGCCACCATACCTTTCACAATGGATTCAATTGGCGGACTCGTAAAGGTATAGGCAGATGTTGAGGGATATTGGCCTAGTTTAGAGAATGTAAAGGCTAATCTCTTGCTTTGCTTTGTCAGAGGGTTGTTGCGGTTCGGAACTCGAGAGAGAGGCTATTGTTAAAACAGATGGGAAAGCTGTTGAATTACATGTTTGACAAGTATATCCAATATCGAAACAAAAGGAAAGTGTAGGTGTTACAACCTGGTAAATCTTCTTTCTTCTCTTATTTCTTATGTTCCTGGATGAAAATGTAAGCTTAAAGTTAATGGTTTAAAACCATTACTTTAAGTTATTTGGAAATATTCTTTAAGATAAGTGATAGATGTGCACAATTTTGGCTTAAAATCGATGCATGTCTCTAAGAGAGGAATTATAGGAAGATGATTGCCAAATGTTCCCTTTACTACTTCTTCATGTTCTAGTTCAGTTGCAGTTTCCCATTTGTAATTTCCCCTCTACACACTATAAGTAGAGGAATAACCTACGGGTTAAAGGATCGTAATTTGTAATCAACATTCTCATGTTCCAGACTTTGAGCTGAAACCCTTGATAGCTTTCTGCAAGCAGAGGAATAGAGAAGAGGAGGATTTTCAGAGAACTTTGTGTCAACAGTGCATTCGTCTCTTATTTATTTTTAGATCTCTGCATAAACTTTGTGTTGTCTTAGATCTAGATCTGAAACTTTCCCTTGCTTCAAATTCTACATTTTAAGATCTATTTGTTTCATCTATGTGCATGTGATCAACTCTGTCAACTATTGGTTAGGTTGCACATTTCCTTTCCTTTCTTCTCACATTTAATTATTTCCCTTTCCTACACATATTTCTTACAACTGCTTACTTGCTGCAAAATTGCCTAGTTATGGTCCATGAGCTACACAATTAAAGTAATACCAACAGATAGATACTAGGAAATATAATTGAAAAAATCTTACACGGGAGCCTCACTGGTAAATGAGGGAGATTTATCTCATGACTGCCTAGGTTTTTAGCTGTGCAGAAAATCTAGCCAACAATTTACCTATGGTGGCTCTAGATACTGGGTCCAACACAATATGACATGGATGATGATTTTGACAAAACCCATGTGCCACCTCGACGTTTATCGACCTCTACACGCCACTACAAAGGTATCATTTTATAGTATCTTTTGTAATTAAATTATATTTTTCCATTTTTAAAATTATAATTATACATCTTTTTAATGACAATTATACTACTTATAGAGAACTCTAGGATCCTTCAAATGAACACTACCACATTTGTATGAGTGGACGTCCCTCAACCTCTAGGGACTTATCACAAAGGTATATATTTATAATTGATTTATAATTACATTTTTAATACCACTTGTGTATCATATGTCTACTTCCCATATAGACTAACGAGAGGATGACGATGGTGGAATGAGCACATCCTTTGTCTTCTCTTAGGGTGTCCCCTACATGGAGGTATAAATTGAGAGTTTAGTTGTCGATATAAAAATTCTTGATTGAACAATTATAATATGAATTGATTATGATAGGTCTACATCCCATATCAACTGACATGAGGATGATGACAGTCATAGGATGAGGGAGTCATTTATATGGAGGTATAAAGTCTTCATTTATTATTTAAAGTGGTTTTAATTAATTATTTTATAATGAGTTAACATTACTTTGCATATCCTCACCAGGGGCAGTCCTCTTAGAATGTTAGCAATAAAAATTAAAAACGTGAAATGGAAAGCGGATATGATATGAAATTGAAAGCTTATCTAATCTAAATATGTAACAATTACATTAAATAATTTAAGAAAGCCATAAGAGATAATGTTGTAGAATGATGATACAAAATTACAGAGCACAAATATATAATAAACACACTATATTATTGATTGAATAATTCTAGAGCAATTACATGGTGAGTGAGCTTACAATATATAGGAGAATGATCTCCTTAATACAAGGATTCAACTCCAATCTTCAATCCCACAATATACTCTCTTATCTCTCCTAGAATCACTCCCAAACCCATCAATCTCTCACATAACTCTCAAATAGATACGTGAGTTGTTTTATTCAACAAACTCACAACTAATACAATTTATCCTATATTATTAATAATGAGTTGTTTCATAACTCATATTAATAATATTACAATATTTTATTTTTCTCTCACACATGATATTAATATAAAATATTAAAATCTTACTAACTCACTAATAAAATATAAGAATATTACATATAACTCATACAAATAATAATGTGAGCACTAATCTAAAGATTATTCCTAACATCCCCCTTAGTGCAAAAATGGGTGAGTTTTGTCTAAGTACTGCTCATGTTCTACAAAATGATGGTTTTCAAAGAGTACCACCAAATCAAAATAGGTTTTCAAGTGGAACCATTAACCACTATGTATGTGATTTTGAAATGATTAAAAAATTCTCAAATTTGTTTTCTAGTGGATCCACCAACCACTCCATAACAATATACATGTTTCCCCAATCACATTTTACATCTAGGAAAAAATACAAGAAATTTCTCATGCATTACAATACTTGAACATGTATGATCCATCTGTTCTTATTTGCATACAATGTAAATTAAACACACCGAACACAACTGAAAAAATATGGCCTCCAGAGTAGTATTGCGGCCTCGTCGATGGTGCCTGACGAGAGGCTGCTAAAATACCTCCTTCCTCTATTTCCTCCAACCTTGATTTGATGTTTCTTTAGTTACTCAAAAAAATTTGAAATTGGATCTTAGTTTGAAAGCCCCCATGAATGTAGAACATAAATCTTGAAAAAGTAACTAAAAATGAAGGAAAAAAGCTCATTGTTATTTTTACACAGTGGTCAACAATGACTAGAGTGAATCATTGGCAATTGGAAACAAAATCATTAGCTATTAGCATATTCATCATCGATCAAGGAAGAGTTGACGAAAATCTCTCGTGTCACGAGCCCATAATTGAAAACACGACGAAAAAAGCTCCAAAACTCTCAAATCTTCATCCTAGAGACCACGATTTTGTCCTGCAACGACTATCATAACTCGATCTCTCTTTCTTTGATACCAAATGATATGAAATTGAAAGCTTATCTAATCTAAATATGCAAAAATTACATTAAATAATTTAAGAAAGCCATAAGAGACAATGCCGCAGAATGATGATACAAAATTACAGAGCACAAATATATAATAAACACACTATATTATTGATTGAATAATTATGAAGCAATTACATGGTGATTGAGCTTACCATATATAGGAGAATGCTATCCTTAATAAAAGGATTCAATTCCAATCTTCAATCCCGCAATATGCTCTCTTATCTCTCCTAGAATCACTCCCAAACCCATCAATCTCGCACACTTCTCTCAAATAGATACACGAGTTGTTTTATTCAACAAACTAAAAAAATACATTTTATCCTATATTAATAATAATGGTTTGTTAATAATATTACAATATTTTATTTTTCTCACACACATATGATATTAATATAAAAATATTAATATCTTACTAACACATTAATGAAACATACAAATATTACATATAACTCATACAAATAATAATGTGAGCACTAATCTAAAGATTATTCCTAATAGACTACCATAAAAGTATGAATGACATACTCCTAGGTGAATTAAGAGGGGGTGTGAATGTGCTCTCACCCCTCAAACAATAAATATTGATAGACCCTCTCATCTTGTTCATAGTAATTATAAACACCGGGTGCAAGGGGACCTCAAAATGGACCTTTATGTAAATGATGATATGAAAATATTAATGGATATTCGGGAAAGTAAGTATTTTAATATATTTTATTTGAGCTAGAATAATTTATCATTGTATTAGTTTAAGTTTTTTTCAATTTATTTTATTTTTATTTTTAGTGATTTCTATTTTTGGTAATGCATGTATTTTAAAAAAGAATAGTTGACTGAACACGAAAATTGATTCATTCGTATTGTCATCTAGAGTGGCTGCAAATCCCATTTGAAAGATAGAGAACATTGGTTGATGTAACTTTCTATGAGTTTGGGTAGACCCACTATGACCCAAATCTAATTAGAAAATTTACATCAGAAGGGTTTAGGAGAATAAATTAGAATTTGAGGATAATTACCTTGCGTAAATTAAATTTTAAATAAAATATTATATATATTTTAAATACTTTTCTATATTTAAATTTATAAATTCACTACTAAGGAAACACAAATGATGAGATGATACGTATTTGACCTCTTGAAATAAAGAAATATGTTCGGTTCTGGGTTTGTGTGACATGTGGCTAGCAGAGGACACTAATATGTCTATATGTTAGTTAACAAAAGAAATGATATATGTTTTTTATCCACAAGTGTTGCACCTCAATTTACCCTCTCACAACACAAAGAATGTTGATGTTGTGATAAGGTTGGCATGGGAGCACACAAGTATGGGAAACCTAGAAAAGTATTGTGCAAATGTGTGAGGATCTACCTCTCTTAAAAATAAGGCACATGTGGGAAAGTGCAATAAGTAGTTAGGCACGGGCATGGGAATTATTTCTCCAAGGTTTCTTTCCTATCTTATACAATCTCAGTGGCCTAATGATGATGTGTTGGGAAATAGCTCAAGAAAGAGAGAGAGTGGATTTTTATGATTTATACGAGGGTGTTTGGTGGTTCTTTGTTATTTCTAGATGTGAGAAACCGGTGGCTTAGGGAACTCATCACAATGTAACTAGTTTGGGGATTCTAAAAGTAAAATAACTAATTAATTTTTTTATAGCCTAATAATTGTGTGAAATCTAATGAAACTAATAATCAGCTATGATTTCCACTTATAACCTAAACATAGATTACACAGTGATTACTAGTTACAAGTTTTAGTCCTAAGACTAACATAGTTGATAATATAAAGTGTAAAAGAGAGTGGGGTATGGTAGAAAGAGAATAAGTAAAAATATGTTTTGTTCTCTCTACCTCATTTACATGCCAAATATCATGAAAACCATGCCCACACTTTGACCAATATGCACTCAATCAATACATAGAAAGGTGTGAGAGTTTGAGGGAAGGAATTAGAACACAAAGAGGCTTGTGCAATGTCATTAGATGCACATGATGTGTTATCTAATCTTGTAGCCATAAAGGAAATATATTGCATTCAATCAATAGTATAATCCTTAACACTCATTCAAACTAAAACAAGATAAACTTAGAAGCTAACTTAGGCCAAGAACATGGATAGCCAAGTGAGAAAAAGTAAGTGTGAATAAAACTCTCAAAAGATTTTCTATTCCAGATTCAAGGACCTTTACAATGAGTTTGATCTAGGTATTTATAGGAAAATCCCAGATGAATAATGCTTACAAGCATTAATGGTGGTAAGCTCTTCACAACCTGGATTTAACAATATAATATTACATGGTAGATGCATAGTCAAATTACATTGAATGCCAAGTTGGTTACATAGAAGCTCTCACATGTCGGATAAAATCCTCTACAAGAAGGAAGATCCCCATCAAATGGTAGAAGGCTCAAGAACAAACATTGATATGGTGCACTCATATTTTACACGTTACAAGCTGTATGGAACACTCGATTGAAATATTTATATTCCTCATTTAAGGTATTTAACTACCTCTAACATGGCGTGTAGACACATTGAGATATTTTGACAAAATACAAGTGCTCCATGATTTTTGGTGATTCAATTTGTCTTATGGCTTACTTGACATTTTTTCATTTTGTGCATCTCGATTTGTATTGTGAAATGGTATGTACATAAGGTTTACACAAGGAATGCACTAGAATTATCCTTTGTTACAATCAATTTTTTTCACGGTGATGACTTCCTTAGAATTTGTACAATAGGTCTTACATACTTTCTCTAGTATCAAAGTCACGAGCATTCTTACTCAATGCTTTTTCTCTCATCTGTATGCACAAAGTGAAAAAAGGGGATAATTTACATTCATGCACAATAATTTAAGTGAATGGAGAAATAACTACTGAAATGCATAAGGGTGCACACACACTTCCCTCTTGAGATTTTTCGTCCACTTTGTTTCATTTGTTAACACATGGCGAGGGTCGATGCGCAAGAAATAACTTATTTTGTGAGGTTAATAAATCAAATAGGTGTTGGGAGTGGGTGGAAATTCTATCACCTTTCTCACATCCTATAGTGGGTGAATGTGTCATGGAGCATGAATGAGTTCATATGACTCGTAATATGGCTACACAAGGATTACGCGTAGCTAGTTTTAAATATGAAGGGACACCATACCGACTGGACTAAACATGAAGGGTTTAAGGGTGCATTACATGAGGTGAAATCATGGTTCCATAGGTATATGCAATGATGTGTGTAGGAAATATTATGAACAAAATATAGATGGGTGTGTGCAAAGATTGCATGTAATTATTATGATTATTTTACACAATAAGAAGCAAGTATATTTGCAAAGGGTGAGAGAGAAAATATTCATAGGAAGGCCTAGGACTAAAATGAAAAGGCATGGAATGCTTGGAAGAATGAATTATGTGCAAGATATAGCAAATTATAGGTGTGTAATTTTGGATCACCTTGTGAAGTTTGAGAGGTTACATGATTTCACTTATGAAATTAGGGCGTGTTGTAGACACGACAACAATGTTGACCTTTGAACTATAAAGAGGACTATTTAAAGCTTTACACCATGATTTATAAAGATGTTTTCTTTATTTTTATATTTTATGTTATCTACTACCTCACATATTATAAAACACAAATATGGTTTAAGATCATAATGCAATTAGAATTGTATAACATGGTGATAGATTAAAAATTTAATAACTATTATAATTGAAGTAGATATAAAAGGTGATGTGCTCAAGGAGTATGAAGCTAGAGTCCAAAAATAGTTTTTGGTCAGACTCATCATTTGGGCCAAAAAAACATAGAAGAGACCATTAATAAATTTTTAAGTTCTATATAAGTTATTTATAGATTTATGTTGTTTATTTAATATTTTTAAAATAAAATATCAATATATCTAATTTAATCATATACTTGTATTCGTGAGAAGAGCGCTATAAGAAGCACTCAACCGAGAATCTGAGTGGAATTAAAATATTTATGATGGAACTCAAAAAAATTTAATCATTGGGCCCAAGATAATCGGTTGTACCAAGTAAAGATATGCAATATTCAATTTGTTGTACACAAACTATAAATTAAAATTAAACACTTTTAATATTTTATCATTAAATTTTGTCGGGGAAAAATTGGAAGGATTAAGAGGATTTAGAGAAGGATGATGATTATGAGGATGATGAGGAAAATTATGAAGAGGATGACGAGGATGATGAGGAGGATCAAGTTTAGGAAGAGAAAGAAGATTGTGAGGATCGGGGGAGGATAATGAGACCAATCACTAGGATATTTAGGATGTAGTTTTACATCTATTTGTTTTGTAATTGAAGGGACCCCTTAATAATCCCTTGAAATTACATGGTTATATATTATTGTAAATCACATTTTGAATTGAAACAATGTCTTCTTTTATTATTAATAATAATATTTGGATACTTTACAAATTCTCAAAGTATAATTTCTCTATGATAATACAATGTAAATAATATTTTAGTATCTAAATCACCGTGGGGTTTGGGTGGATTGGTTAATATAGACGGTTGTGTTTGGATCCACCGGGTTCAAATCTGCTCAACACGATCCCCTTTAGGGTGGTTTCTTTGGTGGTGGCGGAAGTTGCATCATTAGTAGGTTACGATGGTTATCAGTGGTGGCGAGAGTTATATCATTGATGGCCACGGCTCATTGCTTCGGCTAGTGGTTATCAATGGTGGTGGTATTTGCATTGTTGGCATTGGAAGTGACTAGTGGCTCTAAAAACGGCGGTGGTGGAAAAATTACATCGTCGGTGTAGGCTTCGTGGTCGCAGTTTGTGTTGGTTTCATTGTAATATCTTGTCTAAAGGACATTGTTGTAGGGTGGGGCCCCACCAACCCTCCAGCTCATAGCTCCCGATCAAAAGCGTTTAGTAATAAAAAAAATGTTTTCTAGTATCTAATGTTTAATAGTTGTAAATAATAAAAAATTAAATGTAATATAGTTATTCGTAATTATACTATTTGTAACTATGATTAGTTATATTAAATTTTTAAAATATCCAACAAATTTTGCGACATATTTTTACCACCCTCATATTTAGTGTTATAGGTCTTGCATTCGATTTTACATGGCACAAAGTAGACACCCATTTGACACAAACTAGGTGCAAAAGTGGTGTAAAATTAGCACAAATTTGACACAATTAAAATTGTCTAGTCGTGTTGATTTTGTGTTATTTTTATGTTGTACAAATCAACATGAATTCTTGTAAAAACACACCTAAATATCCCAAAAAGGTTGATTTAATGCAAAATTTAATCAAAATATGATGTTATTTGCACATTGTGTAGTAGTGAAACTATAGTTGTATCATCATAGATGATGTTATATGAAAATACGTGACATATAATTTATGCTATTAGAGGCATTCTTATACAAAATAAGTTTATTGATTAAAATATTACAAAAATATTGAGAGAATTGCTTAGTAGTAATATTTAATTTTCTATTAACATCAAAACTAGTAATATAAGTTGAGTGTTTCATTTATTTTTAAAATATAAATTGATCTCATTTTGCTTTATGTTGTTTAGTAATTCAACATTATAGGTCACATCATAATTAATAATAAAGGTCGAGGTTTTATTTGGTGGTATGTTTTATTTTAAATATAGGTTGATATGTTATTTTATATTAGTGGCTAATGTTGTATGTCACATTATAAATATTAATAGAGGTTGAGGTGTCATTTGATGATTTATTTATTTATTATAAATCTAGGTTGATATGTCACATTATAATACATTGTTTATAAATTTTATGTTGTCACATCATACTTATTAGTATATGTTGAGGTGTATTTTGGTAGTATTAATAGGTGAAGAAACAATTAAACTACTATTGAATGTAGTGAATGCTCATTATATATATATATATATATATATATATATATAATATATATATATATATATATATATATATATATATATATCGGGGGTAAATAGTTTTGAAGGGACTATACCCTGTTACAAAAAGCTCAAACGTTAGAAAGTGCATCAAAAGTATACCAAAGTATTAAAGGAAATAAACCCTAATACAAGAAGGCTCAAAATCCAGAAAGAGCAGTAAAATCATCAAAAAGGATCAGAATCCAAGATAACCATGAGAACTAGCTATAGCTTGAACAAAAACTATAAAGAGGGAGCAAAAAGAGTCAAATCTGCAACAAAGCATCCCAAACACAACAACTATACAACATCAAAACAGGAATCTGGAAGTAGTAACAGTCCACATTAATTTACTGCCTTATCAATATTAGCTTTTATCTTCAACAGAGAGGTGAATAATGCCAGGGCCGTGACATGGAAGGGGTCATTTTTATCTAGATGAGAGAGGACTAGGTCCCTTGTTGAATCCGACTCCCAGCTGGAAAAAAAATGTCACTGAGTACACAGAAACTTTTGACATGTTGCTCCATGAAGTTGTATATTTCCTTGAGTACATAAACAATGAAGTCATGCATGCCTTTTGTCAAACCCAGTCTATTATCCATAGAATTAAGTTTTTATAAATTTACAAAGTCTTCTCATTATCCGTAATGGGTCATCATTCATCTTCCTTTTACCTTCTCTCTTACCCATCTGTTTGAGCTCTTCTTTTAGGTCGCTAACTTCCTTTTCTAACTTGGAAATTCTATTGAGAAGTCCTTCCTCCTTTTCAATAGAAAAAGATTCAGTAGGGTTGTTAATATGGAGTAGATTTTTGCCGATTCAATCTCTTTACTGCTGCGAAGGACCCTTTGGGAGGGGAGGGGTTGGGTGATGGGGTAAAGAGGATTTTGGTTCTGATTTTTCTACGCTCAGGAGTAGTGGTGGGGGTAATGGAGTCAAGGCAAGGGGGTAGGGGTAGTTGGGATTATACGAAGCTGGGAAAGACAATGACGATGCAACAATAAAATGAGACCTTGATGGAGGGGGTAACACGGGTGTGGTTTTGAAAATCAAGGATAGAATGATCCAAGGAATTTAAAAAATAATGTGGAAAACTAACTTTAAATTCCTTCTAAAGTGATTCAGGAAAACCAAATGTTTAAGAGGAACTGTCACATATCTACCTTCCAAAGTTACATACTTGACAATCATCCTTACAATTTCGTCGAATGGTTCAGGAATGGAGACCAATTTTACACCTTCCGCAAAAATTCAATATTTTCCCCTTCTGCTAGGAATTTCTTGGCTTTAGCATTCTTGTCAACCCTTTTACTGAAAAATCTAGCCCCATCTAGGCTCAGACCTGTAACCTCCGCAATAAGTTCTTCAGTAATTTTAATGCTGATCTCCCCATATTCAACCATCCTCTGTTTGCATCCAACTACAAATTTAGAGACATCTTGATCATGACCCTACATTTTCTCAATTAGGTTGGAGACCCCACCCATTTGTAAATAATTCCATAAAATCACATCATCCTTCCAAGCGGGTCAAATATGGGTTCCGTTTTGCATGGAGGTCCACCCATTTTGTTGTTATTTTTTCTATTGTTTCGAACTGCAATGCCTCTTCTCCAAATCCACTTCTCAACAACTTCTTCACATACCCAAAAGCATGTGAAATGGGAGTGGTATTAATTACCTTGCATGTAAAGGAGATAATCACTTTCAAATCGGTGGAGGGGGCTCATTAATGATGATTTTGTATATCATATTTATCCTTAATAATTTCATTGTGTACCATGCTAGGAATAATGTCATCATTAAACCAATTTTGCATGTTATTACTAACACCATAGTTAGCCAGACTATCCACCACTTTGTTTCCTTCACGGTAGGTGTGTATGATTTTAAAGTTTGCAAAGGATTTACAAATCTCAATAGCTTCATAAATGAAGTCCCTAATAGTCCAACTAGGGGGTTGAACTTGATTTAGGAGGTTTATTATGTTCAAAGAGTCCCCTTCAATTATAATATTGGAAATGTTGCAATCCCTAACAAGCCTTATCCCCCATAATGCTGCTAGGGATTCAGAATAGTGGTTTGTTTGGTGGCCCATTTTACCTGCCAAAGCAACAACAAGACAACCTCTGTGATCCCTGATTATTCCACCTCCTCCTGATGCCCCAGGATTTCCTTTAGAAGCTCCATCAAAATTCAACTTGTACCATAAATTGGGAGGCTAAGTCCAATGTACTATCGATCTGTCAATTCTATTTGGATCATTCCTATGAAGATTACTAGTGTCAATCTTCCAGGCAACAAGAATATGTTCTTCTACCTTTGGATAAGGTTTATTTTTAGGAGGCCTAAACCTTTCAATGTTATCCTTGACTGTAATAAAAATTTCCTTAAAGATCTTATTGCATACATGTCTGTTGTTCTTGAAAATTATATCATTTTTGGTTTTCCACAATCTCCATATGGTATGAGGTAGAACCAAATTCCATAATCTTCTTATCATGCTATGTTTATAAGGTGGATCCCATTTCTCCCAGTCTGCAAGAAGGTGTTAGGAAGAACCAGTGAAGATTGAAATTTGTAAAGATAAGACTCCAAATCTTTGCAACATAATCACAATGCAAGAAAATATGTTTGATGTCTTCAACCTCTTTTTGCACATACAACATCTGTTGGGCATAATGAAACCATTTTTAATTAGATTATCATTAGTAAGAATCTTGCCTTTTAACACAAGCCATAAAAAAAATTAACTTTAGGAGTTAACTCAGGCATCCAGATTTTACTCCAATTTAAACCAGTTTGATTGCTATCAAAAAGGCATTGTATCCTGATTTAATAGTATAGTCCCCATCAAAAGAATCAACCCAAAGGAGCTCATCTTTTCTATCTTTTTGATTAAGAGGAATGAGAGAAAGTTGTTGTTGTAAAGAGGAGATATCAAGTTGTAGGTTATCAACTTTAAGCTATTTCCAATCTCTCTTATTACCAACCTCTTCAATGTAATCTTTTACTTTACTACCATATTTCTCACATAGATTATCTTTGAGGGAACCAAATTTATCACTCATCTTGAAATCAGTCCAATTGTCTTGCCAAAAAAGAATATCTTGACCATTGCCCACTTTCCATCTACACCCTTTGACAAGAATATGTTTGATTTGAAGCAGGTTGTTCCAGAAAATGGAACCAGTGGGAAGTTGTTGTTAAAAAGGAATGAATTCACATTTTTTTGTGCCAAGTATTTAATCCTAATAAGTTCAGTCCAAGGTTGCTTTTCCTTAAGAAGTCTCCATCCAAGTTTGGAAATAAGAGCAACATTCATCTTTCTGATATCCTTAATTCCCAGTCCACCAATATTTTTGGAATACAAACTTGATCCCAAGCCACTAAATGGTATCTAAATATTTCTTCAAGTCCCATGCCATAGAAAGTGCTTTTGGATTCTCTCAATGTTGTCCACAATTGCTGCTGGAATGTTGTACATTGACATGATATATATGGGTAAGTTTTGAAGTGTGCTTTTGATTAATAAACATTTTCCAGCACTAGAGAGAATAGCCCCTTTCCATCCAGCCAATTTCTGTGAAATCTATCTAACAAGGAATTCCAAATAGTATTAGAGACTCTATTAGTGCCCAACGGTAATCCTAAATAGGTAGTGGGTAAGGAGCTGATTTTACATCCCAAAATGAGTGCAATTATTTTTGCCTATCATTAGGAGTATTGAAAAAATACACCGAGCTTTTATCAAAGTTGACTTTCGGCGAAGATTTTGCTTCATAGAATATGAGGATAGTCTTTATAGCTTTTGCCTCTAGAATAGAAGCCATCAGAAGTAGGATTGTGTCATCAAAAATTGTTGATGCGAAGCTGTATGATTGGTGGAGGTTGGTTTGAATCCTTTTAACATGCCATTATTTATAGCCTTAGTTATGGATCTGCTAAGACTGTCAGCCATAATTATAAAAAGTAAGGGGATATGGGATCCCCTTGTCTTATACCTCTACTGCTGGAAAAGAATCCCCTTTGGAGAAAATATTGAAGTGGAAATGCAAGCTTGAATGATTTTTCTAAATTTATTCTGGAAACCAAATTTTGATAGGACTTTATCTAAAAATTTCCAAGATACTCTATCAAAGGCCTTATGCATGTCTAATTTTATTGCCATACCTGATTTTTTACTTTTATCCATGGAGTGAATAGTTTCATGAACCATGATTACCCCATCTTGAATTATCCTTCCTTTTATGAAGCCACTTTGTTGTTTAGAGATAAGATCAACAAGTAAAGGTTGTAATCTAGTAGCAAGTAATGATTATTATATTTAATTGAAGGGAATATTATACAATAAGGCCTAAAGGAATATTACACTTATTAACCAATATGGAAGAAGATAAATGCATTTTAAGTATTTTTTAATTACAAATACAAGTCCAAACTTTAAGATATAATAAATTAAATGTACAAAAAATGATATTAAATTCTGGTTGGTTGAAAGTATGAGGTAATAAAAAATGATAATGACTACTAAGGTTTGCTCACTTGACCTCTACCACCATTTTAGGTTCCCTAGGTCATGGGTTTGACTCTTAATTTACTAGTGGTGGTGGTTATTCATCCAATGTACTCCACCAATAAGTTATATGGGGCTCACCTTGTGTTAGATATTTGTAGCTCCTAGTTGATGGACAAACCTTGATTGCCTCTAAGTTAGTAAAAGAATAATATCTAGTTAAGTAAAATGGATTGCTATAGAACACCGCCTTTCACAATAACTAATAAACATGTTTGACAAAATGGATCCAACATATAATAAAGATAAATATGTTAGTGTAGAACTAGTTAAATATTATGGTAAATTAATTAATTTTATGTGTTCTCATTATAAATTTTTGACATGATGAATAAAATATTCTAGAAAAACACCCTCAAGAAATATTTTAGTATCTTATAATGTCAAATTTTGGAATTATTGATACATATGGAAATACCAACATATAATTAGTTTAAAAACTTGAAATTATTACATCTAGTGGATGCTATATATACATGACTTCCACGGAAAAATAATAATAACTTAGATAAAGGTGTCGGTGGTGGGAATAATTAATTAATATGGTATTATTTTATTTGTGTGTCAATTTTATACTAGCAACATCATCCATAGGTGATTGTTAAAGGCCGATAAGAATGAGTTTATTCGTGAACAATAAATGATGAATACATTTTAACGACATGAACATGTGTTCCTAAAGATGAATACTTTATTCATGATAATATAATTAAAGGTCACTAATAACAAATGGTGTCTAATTTGCATGTGTAAAAGTAGAGAATATTAAATTATCAAGATGAAGATTACAATTTACTATTAATTTCCTTGGATCCCGAGATATTTTTCTAAATAGTTCACATGCTACCTATATGTTTTCATATTATAGATCCAAAAGATGAAAGGGGGTAGGACCATACATGTTGGCCATGACTCAGTAGTCCACTATGAAAAAAACTATATGTTTTTCATTGGTTTACAATGATTTAAAATTAAAAATTAGAAATATGCACATCGGTGATTTATTACTTTGGTGAATTAATAATTCTTGAGTGAGTGATACATCAAAGTGTACACGAGTAAGTCAAGAAAGAGCTAGAGAGATGTGTTTATTAGGATTAGAACATGAGAATTTATCTTAACAATGGAATATAACTAGACTTATTATTGCCAAAGGATAAAGTTTTGGATGCTTACATTTTCCCCCTTTGAATGTGAAATTGAAAATGATCACGTTTAAAGTAAAAACATACAAGAGTATGCACACACACTTTGTATTTGCTCGATAGTTGTATTTTGATGTATTGGTGTCGGCATGCTCCATGGTGAGACCTACAACACAAAGTGTAGTAAATGTTCATAATAGAAACTTAATTATAACCCAAGGTGTAAATAATGCTCGTAACTATTTGTAAAATTTAACTTGCACAAGGAAAATAAAGGATATGTAAAACATGGAAGAAATACACATGTTCATTTTGCAGGGGAGGAGATCCGTTCTTATTGTACTTTGGAGACTTGGATTTTTGTTGAATTGTCAAAGGATTAGTGATAATTAGTCCCTAAATGTGCCAAAGGAGAAACTACATTTTGAGTGCATGCAACACAACACTAAAGAGGTGAGAGAGAGGAATTGAAGTACCCCATTAAGAGATAAGAACATGTATCAAAATATTTAGTAACCCTAACATTTTACCATAGAAATGTGAAAGAGGAGAGGAAGGAATCCCTATGAATAACTTATCTTCCTGAAACCTTCCATAACCCCATGGGCCACACCACTTCAGCATATGGATCTAGGCCCAATGTCGTAACAAATCACACAAATCGAAAAGGAATGGATGCACCATGCCCTCACTATTATTGTCCAATTGAGTCTAAATATGAAAGTTTTGATTAATGCAAAGGAGAAGGACCATGTCCCCAAATCCTATTCTTGTAACCATATATGAATATTGCAATGAAGAAGTAATGAAAATTCATGCCCCCTATATAATTATTTGATTTATTCCATCTATGTCTAATCTTATGCCACTAAATAGTTGTAGGAATTTAAAACTATTAGAAATTTATGAGAATATTCCCCTAGGTCAGGAACATCCAATAGGGTTTGGTCCATTTTGGTGTCCATTTTGATCCGTTACACCCTTAGAACCATCTTTACAAAATCCTTCATTGTTACTTGGTGTAACCCTTCTATTTCCATGATTGTTCCTCATTGTTCATGTGCACCTTTGTAATATTTATCATGGTCATATTGATATAAGTTGAGTAATAACCTCATTTTGTTCCATGGTTCCCTAAGGTACTTGTTACTTTGTTTCAAGAAGGCTTGAAGGGATCTTAAGGTTCATTTACGGGTTGGAGGACTCTAAGAATCATCTTTACAGTTTCATAATGTTCCTTGTTAGTTTTTTTCCTTGTTCTTAGTTTGAAATATTGTGAAAAAATCAACCCCAAGGCCATTTTGATGTTTTGAAAAGTCATGGTGTTGTCCTAGATAAGTGAAAATTCAAAATTTTACAAGTATAGGAAAGTTTTAGTGTTTTTGGAAATGTAAATCATTTTTATTGATCTCACTATCAAGGAGTTAGTCAAATTTTGTAAATAACTAGGAAAAAATTGGAAAAACTAGACAAATTGGCCTTTTGAGGAATTAAGGAAACAATTCCATCATTCCATGAGGTCCCCATGTCCCCTGCCATAGGCGCATTACACTTGGAAATAAGATAAATCAGGTTTTATGGTCATAAGAGGAATAATTATTATGTTCCTTTAGTTCTCCAAATTCATGGATGAGCCGACAAGAGAGATAGAGGTGGAAATTCAAATAAAGCAACCACATTAGGAACATGTGGAAAAATTATCATGTTCCTTCATTCCTCTACTTCCCTAATCTCCTACCATCCATGAAATCATCGGTGATATCAACCTCACACAACATATATGGAATAGTTATCTTGTTCATCTATTCCTCCAATTCCCCAAATGATCTATAGGGATCTAGAGGAACACCACTTCATCGGAAAAAACTAGTACCAAAAGAGAAATTTAAGGAGATTGAAGAGCAGATTGTAAAGTTACAAAGCGCCTCTTTGCATAGAATAAAGGTTGTGTACTACCGGTGTACATACATCAATGGTCATGTCACTAATGAAACAAAAATAAATAAAGTCACGAAAGGTTATGAAATTCGAACGTGTTGTCCAAGTTTCTTGTTCGTAATGAAGTTAATGCACTAGCTACTAAAGAAACTAGAAACTCATAAATGAAGGAGGGTTTATGTTACCTCGGATGTGTGATGCTTGATATAGGCACTAAATGATGGATCTTCATTGTGAGACCTGCAAATAAGATAGACTGAAAACAAGATTTGATTAGATAAATAGATGCGGGGTTTCCCAACTAAGTAGATCTAAGAAGATTTTGACTTCCTTGGTAGATGTCAACCCCGTTTGTTTAGAAAGGATGAAATAAAGCAAGTATTATAGGTAACATGTAGAAACAACAAAAAATTGAATCTAAAAATTGATTGAGATGGATTTAAAGATGATTTGATTGAAATAACTATAAAATAAGTGTTACCTGGTCTGGGTCAAAGACAACCTAGACTATGTAAAGGCAGGTCGACGGTGACCTAAGAGGATGAATGTGAGCCTGTAGATAAAATATGTAGACCTGCAAGGTCTGAGAGTGATCTGGAAGCTGATCAAGACCTATAACTGTTGTAAAAGGATTTGTAGAAGAGAACCAGAGGTAGAGAAGTAGGATAAAGGATGGAAAAGAGAAGTTAGGATAGGTTAATGGATAAGCAGGCTCTGGTTGACGGTGACCAGGAGGATAGGCGGACGATTGTATAAGGAAAGTGAAAATCCGATGATGAAAGGATAAAAATGGAAACCTGTAAGAAAAAGAGTTGTAGGAGAAGGCTGCTAAGTGTTTCCAAAGCTTTTATGTACCTGCAATACATTAGAAACAAAGCATATATGATAATATGATAAAGCTAAGAAAAGGAATATGATATTGATAAGACAATCTCACGAACGATGATCATGAGTGATGTAAACACGCAGAGGGATGTCCAAGAGGTATGTGGATCTCTCGAACTACTCAGCACGAGGATTATTAATTTGGGAGAAAGATTTAGGATTGCATGCATCTGATTTCTTGCCCCATGCATAATGGAAAGAAAACACTCGGTTTATAGGGGGTCGACAACAACTGGGTTGGGTCACCGCGACTATGGGGAAATTTTCCCCAATGGACATGATTTTATGATTTTGACATGATTTTGGTGTTTTTAAAGATTGGGTGAGTGCTTTAAAGCATTAGGTGGGAAAGGGATGAGATATGGGTAGTTAGGGCATAAAAATAGATAAAAGCTAGAAAATAAAAGGGGATGTGTGTGTAGGATAAAAGCAATAGAAATAGAAGGTTGGTTAGGGAAATGGATGAGGATTAACTAATTAACATGAATTAATTAATTAATAGGAATTAGGAATGTGAGATACTAAATGATTAAATAATTAATGTTTCTTAATTAATTAATGAGGATTGGATGGGCATTTGATTAAATTAAATTAACAATTAAATATGTGCACGCGGGAGAATGAAGGCATATATACCAATTTTAGGTGTTTACAAAACATTCTAACCATGCCTCTTCCTTAGATGTCTCTTCCGATTCTCCGGTGCATGGGAGGACATGGGGAACAAGTGTTTTAAGCAAGAGGACAAGTGGAATTGGATCATAGATTTATGGGAGAAGTGAGCAAGAAGAATTTGGTGGTAGAATTGAATTGTAGGAGTAAGGTGTGTGAGAACAAGAGAAAACACGTACGAAGGAGGGTGGTGACATTGTTTACCTTTCTTCGATTTATTGTAATATGTATCTTCTTTTAATTTAATTGGCCAATACACACACACACACACAAGTGTGAAGAAAGATCAATTGCTATTCCTGATTGGTTTTCCCTCAAACCGGGGTTTCTAGGATAAAAATCTTGGGTTATGCATTGAATTGTTCATTCTTAAGAACTAAGATTCATTCACTAGCTTTTAGTATTTTGTCATTTTCAAATAACTAGTAGTAGTAAAAACATTCTTGTGGTCTCGTAAATTTCCAAAGTAGAGGTTTACTGAGATCATTTTGGTATCGAGATGATTATTATTAAGGACTATGGTATTCATTATCATGTGATTTGTATGAAAATTACAAGGTCTAAAGGTAGAGAAGTGTTACCTTGCGATCCAAATATATATACAAACAAGTGGAAACAAAGGGCTATAGATCAAATGGAATAAGAGAACTTGGTCCGTAGAATTTGGGTATTAGTGTTTCACCAATAAGTTGCGTACACATGAGAAAAAAAGATTAGGTAAAGGTGAGGATAAATACCTATGAAATGAAGGTGGAAGGTAGAATGTACACGTTCTTATTTCCCGATCCAATGCTTATTGCGAGAAATTCCTTTTTGCTAGGAGGAACTACCTGTGAATGCAAAACAAGACCACAAGAATAATATTAAACAATATATGTCAGTGGAATGCCTAAAGCATGCTAGATCCGGGAAGTGTGATACTTCCTAGATGGTTGTCAATCCATTGTTTATCAAATAAATGAACAAAAATGCAAGAAATAGAGGTCCTATTGCTAACAAGTTGATTTCAGTATCTCAAGTTATTAACAATATATTAGATTAAGTTGAATATTGCAATAAAAATTAGATCTAACTGAGGTTGGGTTATGTTTTGGGTTAGGTAGGTAGCCAAGGTGATTAGAACATGTGCTCGATCAGGTTTTGGGTGGTTTTGCGTTATTTGGGTGAAGGTTATTAGGTCATTGTTATAGCAGGATTACCAGTTATAGAGACTCACGTCGGTGTAGGTACTACCGATGTCAGTCAAGGGAAACTTGTATCGGTCACTATAGAAAATCATAAAAGGTCATAAATAGGTGTTCAAGCCTTTTATAACTTCCCAGGAACCAGAGAGTGTGTCTAGGATTGATATGTGTAGGAAAAGGGGTCAAAAAGGTTTGAATGGAGTTTGGTAAGGATTTTGTAATATTTTAGGATAGGTTTTGGTTGAATAATATGGCTTGGGTTATTTTCACTGTGACCAATGACGGTATGGGGATAACTAATGCCGGTGAAGGGTGACCAATATCGGTCATTGCGAGAAAAGAACTGAACATGGAAATGGAGGTTTTGGTGTTCTTTATGGTTATACAGAGGACCTTAGAGGTGTTGAATGTAGTTGCAGGGAATAAGCAAGGTCTCAGAGGTTGAATGGAAAGGGTTTCAGGGAGGTGAGAAGGAAAACAAGTAGCTTGTTTGGAAAATGAAGGCGTGAGATAGTTGGGAGATGAGTAACATAGAGAAAGAATGAATGGAAATACAAGTATTTGAACAAACAAGAGTAAAAGGGAATTCTACTTACTTGATGTCCCGTGCTTATAGGTTCTGAATGGATGATGGTGAAGTGTTGAGGATTTTTGGTGGAGCCCAAATATTCTATGAATGACAGTGCTTCCCAGAATGCTCTTGTGAATGCCAACACTTTCGGATGAGACTCCAATGCTTGCTTGAGCCTTTGGCTAAGTATATACATCTTCGGATACGTGAGAGAACCCTGGTTTGAGCTTGCATACAGATCTTTCTCCAGAACTCAAAATTTCTAACCTTTGGAACAAGGTTACCAAAATGAATATATGGTAACCGATGACGGTTTAGGTTAATCGGTGTTGGTTTAGGGTTAAATGGCGTCGGATTCTGGAAATCCTAGGTTTGCTAAAATAGCAAATCTTGGCTATCTTTTGGCCAGTTCTGCCCATTGGTCCAGGTCTAAAATGGTATTTTCCACTTAAGTAAGTGGTCATGATATTAGAGAAATAATAAGCATCTAATGTTAGGGTTAGAATAAGTCTCAATTAGTTAAGGTAAGTAGAAATTGAGTCTTAGTTAAAAGAAACATGCTAAGAATAGGTCCATGATGAGGTGTCTAGGTGATGTGGTTAGGTGAGGTGGTCAAGTGAGGATATTTATTAAATTAATTAAAGTAATTAATTTAATTAATCATGTGCACTATGGGATATGAATATGTAAGGTATGGTTAATTTAATTAATGGGGCTATAAGGGTGGTACGACCTAATTTTGGTGTCTACATTTTGCCCCTTTTTGTCGCATAGCTTGTATTGGTAAGTGACGCTGACAAAAATAGGAAGTGATTGCCCCATGTGTGGGTGAGAGAGGGTTGTCCCAAGTGTGGGTGAAGGTGATCCCCTCAAACCAGGAACTGATGAGGTGTTATACGGAATCGGTGAGTGGTTTGATAAATGTGTAGTTGGTGTGAGTTAAGGTAGGTGGGGAAGAGTATGGGTGTTTTGGGAAAGGGTAATGGTCAACTCGGGTAATAGGTAATAGGCCAGGGTCAAATTGGGTAATGGGTAATGATAATCGAATGCATGCACATGTATAGAATGCAACACAATACTAGGTTGAAGAGCTTACAAACTCTACATCGTCCAAGGTCGATAGGTTTATCCCAACAAGGTTGAAGTGATTCAGGTATCCAAGGTATAGGATATGGTCCGGAAACACAATGTACGTCAAGGACAAGAACATTTAGGTATGTTCGGTACACCAAAGGATGGGTTAGTATAATTAACATGACAATAGGAAAGGTAAGGTCATCGAACAAACAACATGGGTAACAACATAGCAAGGTATAACAATTACACAAGGTCAATGGTCACACAAAGTAGGTTAGGTCCAGTAAATAGGTCATGAGATGGGTAAGGCCAAGGTATAGGTAAAATAACAAATCCCTAGATGCAACTAAGGAAATGTAGGGGTAGTTTGGGCTTGTAGGTAGGTTGCAATAAGTGTGGGTAAGGTCAAAGGGTATCTAACAATAATGAGTTGAGGTCAAAATGGGAAAAATGGGGTGAAAATGGTAATGACAAAGTGATCGATTCCGGTTATAGAGTAATCGACGCAAGTTTTGTATGACCGATGTCGGTCATGTCGATTTAGGGTTAAAAAGGAAAATTCTACTTTTATGGAATCATTTGTCATTTGCTATTTGTAGAAAATGACAGAGGATCACATGAGAGCTTGGGAAACGACAGGACAAGGTAGAGAGTTGAGTTGGCGAGCCTCGGGCGGTGATTGGCATTCGATTGGCGGGTCTACAAGATCAGTTCAAGTGATTGGATTTGTGGGGAGATTCAAGGTAGATTTGTGTCATGGCAGAGGCGGGAGAGGGTTTGGGTGGGCCGCCAACACAACGGCCAGATGTACCACCATGCATACGACACCGAGATGAGGTAGGAATCGATCCGATTCCATTCTTTTGGTTGAAAGTAGTGTGTTGAAATTGGTTTGGATTAAAAATTATTTGGGTGGGAGTGTTATTGTGAATTTGTAGGTAAAATGAATGAAATGAGGGAGGGGAAGGTCCAATGTAGCGTAAATAGGGGTGGGAATGAAGTTAGGTTAGGTTTGGGTAGGGTAGAGTAGGTGTGTAGGTTGTTTTTAGGGATTTTGGTAGACAAGGGGGTTTCAATTTTGGTGCCACGAAAGAGAATGACGTTGGTCTAAGGGTGGCCGACGTTGGTTTGCTTTATCCGGCATCGGTCTGGTCTTAGGTGACCAACATCGGTTAAATTGAACCAATGTCGGTTAAGGATAACCGGTGACAATCATGGTGAATGAGAAATAGGGGTAAGAAAGGTTAGGTGGGAAAGAAAAATAGGTGAAAGGGGAGAAGGGAGGGTACATGTAGAGAGATGGGGGTAGAATGTTAGCATTGACGTAAAGGATAGGTAAGTAGGTGAAATGATGTTTTTAGAATGGTGAATCATGATTGTAGGGGTAGGAGGAGGAGGTACGTGAATTAGGTAAAATGGGGTGAGTAGGATTGATGTGGTTAGGTATGGTCTGGGGGGTTAATAGGTAAGTGAAGGTTGTCAGGTTGTAATAATGTTGTGGTTTGTTAGATGCAGGCTAGGGACTAGCTGTGGATGTGGGATAGAGTACCACATTTGTTGATAGCGATACAACCAAGTGTGACCGCATAGGAGTGGAGGCACGTGACGGATGTTGGCTTGAGTGGGATCCGAAGCTATAGGCATGTATCTCAATATCCGAGTTTGATGGTTGTACTCATCGATAGATGGGACTCAACGACCAACATGTTCCACTTACCAACGGGTAAGATTTGTCACCCTAGAGGATGTATATAGGATCCTGCGGCTACCAATAGTTAGGAAGAAGGTTTATTGTATTACTTTAGAGGCATCATAGGATCGATAGTGGCTGTTTTTGGGGAGGTGATGGATGAGTTGAGGTACCATAGTATGAGCCTCAGTTATGGAGAGATGTACGTGGCCCATCCTCAGGAGACGAGGTTGGTGGTCTTGATGATGGAGGAAGTATGCTACTTTGCCTAACTGCCCGGAAGCGAGAGGGTGGGATATTCCCATGAGAACTGATGGGAGTACTCCTAGACATAATGGAGGAGTGAGTCCATTTTTCCTTGGAACCAACATTCTTTCGTGCAATTGTATAGAGAAATTTGTGGGCCTATGGGAGGCTGCGGAGGTTCAGCTTGTGCTACACATTCCTTCTACATTGTTGGGCATATGAGCACATCGTATGTGTGCGTCCAGTTGGTTTACCCCAACATGATTGGTTCGAGGGTGGCTTAGTCAGGGTTGGTTATAGGAAATGGGTACCACTTAGTGGACAACACATAGGAGACAATGGCCACACACAATGTTGCATATTACAAGCATTTGCTAGAGGGTTTATCTAGGGTTGATATTGTTTGGAGGCTATATGTTGGATTTACTTCATACAGGTAAATGATAAAGGAGTTGGAGGAGTTGCAGATGCTTAGGTGGATAGAGGGGCACCATGCCAGTGAGCATGAGATGATACCTGTAGACAGAGTTAGATGATAGTTTGGGATGCCACAGACGTGCCTCCACCATTCCCACAGTATAAGAGAGATGACGTGGAGAGGCCTATGTCTCTATGACAACCGACTATGCCAACAGGGTAGGAGGAGTAGGCGGTGGATAGGTAGATTGATGATGCCGTGGTCATAAATAGAATAGATATAGGTGGGTGATGCAGCTACGGGAAGTACCACTGAGGCCGGAGTAACTTGAATTAGCCAAAATTATAGTGAGAGGATACCAGTAAGGTCAGGTGGCCACTTTTCAGACACAACTTGGAGTATTACAGGGGTAGCTCACAGTGTCGAGGCATATGTTATCACTTTACAAGGGTAGGTGGTAGCTCTGCGCAGCCCAGTTGCATAAGGAAAAGTTCCCGCATAGGGTGGTGATGGAGATGAGGGACAGGTAGCTGCCTTACAGGCATAGATAGTAGGTTTACTGAGGCCAATTGGCCCTCCACGAGCTTAGATTGTGGCCTTACAAGCCTAGGTTACAATGTAGGCACCTCAAAAGCTCAAGGGAAGGGTCCCATATAATAGACAACAACAAGACAATGTCCCACAGTGGAGAGAGGAGGACGACAGGGTACACAGTACAAGGTCCAAGGCTAGCGTAGCATGCTAGATCTCACAAGTGCTATTATGAGAGAACTACGACACCACCTCGAGCATAAAGTGCCGATGGTGAGGTTTAGGGATGCCCTGAATGAGGTGTGGTATTACCAAGATCACCTGATGACCACAAGGATAGATGTCCCCTCCTATGTTGAGTACATGGCACAACAGACAACGAGTGAGAGGACGAGCTCTCACACTCATAGATAAGAGAGAACAGGGGGCTGAAATTCCTAGAGACAGGTTCAGGGTGAGGCCACGAGTTCATGGAGGCCAGACCTTGCGAGGCCAAGTGAAGACAAGACTCGAGACCTATGTGAGGTAGAGAGATGTTGGCGAGTGTGCAGCATGTGCCGAGAGGAGGAGATAGATGAGACATGGATGGATATTAGGTGGGGTGACGATTAGTCACCATATATGCTCAGTGTATCAGTTTTGGCATATACCGGCTTGCATGTCGATGATAACGAGGATATACATGAGAATTTTTGTGATTGTGATTATTATCTTGGTTTACGTCTTTGAAGATAGTGAGGTTGTATCTGAGATACTTGTATTTATTTTGTACCTGTGTACATATGTATGGATACACAGACTTTTCCAGTTATATAGATGCTTTATTGGATGGATGATATATCTATGTTTTTAATTTCCATTGTTATTGTGTATGTGATGGAAACTAGGTAATTTAGGCATGATGGAGTCGAGGTTATGTAGGCATGATTGAGTTTAGGTCATTTAGGCATGGTCGAGTCTAGGTCAAGTTAGGCATGGTTGGGTTTAGGGCATTTTGGGTATGGGTGAGTTTGTCATGGTGGAGTCTTGGTCATTTAAGCATGGTTTGGTCATGGTGTTGCGTTTGATTTAATTTCCAAGTTGTTGTTTTTATGGAAAATAAATGATGATGTATGGTATGGTGATGTTATAAAATGGTAGGTATGTATGTTTTTATGATTGTTTAATTTCCAAGTTTTTGTAAAATGAAAACTAACTAAGGTAGAATGTGAATATAAAAAATGGGGGAAAATTGGTTAGGGTAAAGAGTGGCCGAGCTAACCTCCAAGGGCCCCATGCCCTCGAGTGTTGCCTACATAGCCCCGGTGAAAAGGGGACTCAGGCCGATGTAGTTCTCCCGTAAGCTAGGGAATAATATGGTGAGATAGAGGAATGGGTGGGTAGGTTTTAGGGATGATTGAGTCTAGGTCAGTTAGGCATGGTTGATTCTAGGTCATTTTAGGTATGGTTGGGTTTAGGTTAGTTAGGCATGGTGACGTTGGTGAAAGAGGAATTCTTAAAGTGTAGGTGTCGATGGTCTAGTCTGTATAGGAAAATCAGCAAGTGATGAAGAAGGTAAATGGTAAGAGGTGACCGAAGGTAATTGGAAGAACAATAACAAGTCTACCATACCAAAGGTGGGCTTATGAACATAATACCCTAAAGGTGTTGCATGATTGACTATGCTAAGAGTGAAGAAAGTCACATGGTCACAAAATGTCATTTTTTTGGAAAATCCCTTAAGAAGGTACAAGATTAGGGTGAAAAGGAAATGAGGTGAAAATGGCTGGTTTTAGCATAACTTGGTGTAAGACAACATGCCTTCTTGGAAAAATACTTAAGATCAAAATATACAAGTCCATGATGAAAAATTTATCATTTTCTTCTTTTGGATTTTGTTCTGATAGATTGATCGATGAGAGAAGTCTATATGGGATGAGTATATCATCTCCTTGAGGTCCTTGTGAAGCTGATTGATGTGGTAAGATTCTAAATATTTGTTTTTGTTTTTGTAAGGATAGTCCTCTTTTATGATAGACTATGTGTAGTATGGATAGCTTTATATAGTTGTACTTCAAGGAGCGGTCTAGTTATAACGATGAGATAGAGAGAAGAGATGTCCCTTTTGAGGGAGTCATCTCATTTCTGGAAGTTTGACTCAAGGAGTTGAATCCCATTTTAATTTTTTGCTTTTATAATTTTAAGTCATGGAAAAGACTATAGAGGAAGATTAGGCTCTTGTTTAGAAGAGAAGACCAAGCACACAAAGGTTAACTATGAACAAGATGGTTTCAAGTGATGAATGACCATGGGATTCCATCTTGAAAAAGATGAAAAGTATCCATGAAAATCATGCCATGAGTAGAGATGTGATACTCATATTGAAGATAAGGTAATAAGGTGACGGGTAATCACATGATTCTTGTTTAGTCGTTGACCCCAAGAATAAGTATTATGAAAGGTGAAGGGTTCTCAAGGGATGAGCTTGAAATAAACAAAATGTGATATAGGATTTGATTGAACAATAGAACGGTCAAATATACGAGGCATTCAAGGGTTCAAGTTCAGGTTTACCTTCGAGTGAAGACAAATAATAAACACCTGATCCATATGTATGAGTAACAATATAGGGTTGAAGCCAATTAGGAGAAAATTTTCCCGTTTACTTTTCTCTTCTTTGGGTACATGTTGATTTTCTTTCAAGAAAAGGTCACCAACTTGGAAGGTTCACTTAGGGACACATTTTTAATAGGCACGTTTGATACATTTTGGTAGATTTAAAGATGATCAAGAGCATTAAGACTATGTTCATCTAATAACTCAAGTTTTTCCAAACGGTCTTGGCAAAAGTCATCATCGTTGAGCATGTCTTGGAGTGAGATACAAATAGATGGAATCTAGAATTTGAGAGGAAAGAAAATCATGGTACCATAGAATAGAGAGAAAGGTTTGACAACAATCGAAGTGTGAATACTAGTGCGGTAAGCCCACAAGGCAAAAGGAATCTGTGTATGTGTTGTCGCCCTCAAAATTCCCCTCTTTTGGAGTCAGGTTTTGAAAATTTTGAGTCTGTTCCTTGGTGTATCAAATCACGTTGGGGCTAGATTTGTTTGCAGTTTTCCCATTTGTGGAGAACAATTTAAAAATCAGGCATAATAGTGGAGTCTTTCCCCTTATTTTTATTTTCTTCCCGTAGTCGGGAATGACAGGCAGGTATCTTCCCCATCAATTTTTACCTTAGCATCCACGGTTAGGACATGGGAATCTCTGATTGGATGTGGTTTGATCATGTTTCAAATGATAGTGGAGGCCTCCACGCATCCAAATGACGCAACTCTAAGGGTAGGGTCCAAGACAGTCCTCAAATAGGTGCATGCTTTCCACATGTCCCAGGATCAAAATGAATGTAAAACAAGCTAAAATCAGCTAAGTATGGAAGGCTTAGCGGATGACGCCACGTGCCTCATCGGTGCGCAAGCTTCAAGAGTCAAAGCCGGGGGCAGTTCTCAAACTTGTGCCAATCCTCCATGTGTCCCAGGTCTAAAAAGAGACAGAGCCGATCGTTGAAATTGACTAAGTATGGGTGGGTTAGCGGAATTCTCCACATGCCTCAACGATGCATTACGGAAATGAAACCAAAGGGAAAATCTTCAAATGAGTGCCGGTTTCCACGTCAAGATCAACGGAAGGAGACACGTGTCGGGGACGATGCCATTTCAGAAGTGAAATCAAAGGGTCAGTCTCCAAGTAGCACCAACTTGCCACGTGGTTAAAGTCAATGGGGAGACAAAGTTAGCTATTGAAAATTCCAAGACTAGCGGTAGGAGACACGCATCATCTCGACGCAGTTTTAAGAGGTATTTCCAAAATGGAAACTCGGATGAGTGCCAACCCTCCATATGTCTAGGGGTCAACTTGGGTCAAGTAGGAAATTGGCCCGATTCGGCTAAGTATAAAGGAACCGGAGAAGCTCTCCACGTGTTATTCGGGTGTAACTTTAAAGGCACCAAATGCAGAAGGTGCCCACAGACCCACTCCAATCAATTCCTTCCATGTGGGTGGCCCAAATTTAAAGTTGTAAAAGTAGATTGAATGGCCCATATTTTAATTGGAAAAATAATGTAACGACCGTATATTTGAACCTGGTTTTTCTGCCATTAATGTTTCTTTGCGAATCAAGAATTTGAAAGGCACGAGTGGTTGGAATAATTTGTAACTGTTTCTTGTTTTCTCAAGGAAGTTGTAACTATTTCTTGTTTTCTCAAGGAATTTGTAACCGTCTCTTGCATGAGCTATATCATGGGCTTTCAAAGCCATTGTCGAGGTTGGAATTTTGATATTCTGGAACTGTAATTTCTGATTGGAAGAAATCAATACAAAGGTTTTCCCCCTTTTCCTCTGCTTTCTCTTTCCTTTTCCTCTGATCTGCAAATCATTTAATCCTTGCATGCTTAGAAACTTTGTGTTCTAGTTTATACAATCTCAAGAACTTTGAGTCTCATGGATTGTGCCTGTTATAAATGTGAATGCTTCTATTCTATATCTCATTTTCTCAATACATATAAGGGTTCTCTATGCAATCTCTTTTCCGTAAAAGTATTGTCTTCTTCCGCCTCCCTCCTCTCTTCAAGTCTTCTATCCTTTTGTATTGATAACTTTTCAGGCATAAAACACATTTCAAGATATCATGAAACCACCATTGAATGAAAGATTTTATATTTGTACATAAGTTTGGCCCCTTCTTTCAATAAGGGAACCTCTCCCATTAAAGAGGAGGGACTTGCTTGTCCGTGTGATCGTGGTTTCATTCCAAGTGCAAATCTAAAACCCAATGTTTTTGGCGACTCATTTGGGAATTTGTTCAACAAATTTCCTTTCTTAAAAGAACAACTAATTTGATGATTTATTTGATCTGGAAACTCTAAGATATACTCGTGGTAGAAGGGCTTTTGGAATTAAAGATCCCTAATTTCAACTCTTGGATCAACAATGTTTTTAACTTCCTCCAATAGGAAAAAATAGAAGAGCTTGTTCCATAAACATGCCTCCTATTGAAGATAGAGCTTCTGGTAGTAGTATTTCTCTTGCACAATTTATCCCTAATCTCCATGCCCTAATTCTTGTTGGTGTCTCAGTTCCATTTCAAGTAGTATTTCCAAGGATGGCAGCACCTTGGCCTTGGGGACAAAGAGTTAGGTCTCTGGCTCTTCCTTAACCATTGCATGAGTTACCTAGGGGCAACAGGAAGAATTTTCCCAAATTTAGAGGAGATGAAAAATACACCCAGACGAACACATTGCAGCCTTCATTGTGCGTATGGGGTTCTCAGAGTTGAACATGAGGATGTATTTGTTAGGCTGTTTGTAGAGACCTTGCAAGATAATGTTACAGATTGGTTTTAGCATCTTCCTACTAGGAACATAATTGATTGGACTACTATGAGGACTCAATTTGAGTAGCATTTCAAACCTACTGAAGATGTGCATGCTTTACTAGCTCAGATTTATCAAATCAAGAAGGAGTCACATGAGCCTATGAGATAATTTTTGGCCAAGTTTAACAAGATTCCAATAAATACTAGGCATGTTGATCAGATTCAGAAGTATTTCTTCTTGAACGCTCAATTTCCAGAAGTAAGCTATGCCCGAGGAGAGAAAATCTTGTAACTTTGGATGCTGATCAGAGATTGGATGTCAGTGTGGAAGATGACTTGATCATATCTGGAAAGCTGAAAAGGGAGTCCTTTAAATCTAAAGCATCTTCTTCTTCCCCTTCTCCTAGAGGTAATATAGATCGGATGGTGCAAAAGCTGTCCAATGACCTCATTTCCATCAAGAAACAATTGGCTCAACATGCTCCATATCAAGATGTTCCAAGGAAGAACTTTCAACCTAGGAACCACTTGCCCTCTTCTCAAACTAGGTTGGCCATTGAAGGTCCACCCCTCAAGGTTCCTATCAATGCTACTTGTGAGGTTACGGAGCGATGATGAGGAAGAAAATGGGCTCTATGATGAATAAGAAGAGGAAGGCGATGAAGAACGGGAGGAGCCTGGTGGTTCTCGAGTTCATTTCCTCACCACTGAAGGTGTGGATGATGAAGATGACTATGATGATGTAGTGGCTGAGATGAACAGTGAGTCATATGTTGTTATGACCCAAGAGAAGACCAAAATAAAGGAAAAAGTGGTGCAACCTGTAAAAAGATCCAAGGAGTTCCCCATCACCATCCCGGTGATTGCAAGAAGAGGAGATCCTATTCCTACTACTTCCACACAAAAGGTAAGCTCTACTAGTCTTTTTCTCTCTACTTTTGATTTTGGGAATTCTTATCCAACAAGTGATAAAGCTGCTAGATCAAAATATCCTCCTACTCTAGTAGTGATTACCCATCCACATCCGGATCTTTTCACATTATATACCATCTTCAAAAGACCAAGATTCAGATTTCCTAGGTAGAGTTCTATCAAACCCATCCTAAAGCCTTTTCTAAAATGGTTAACTTTGTAAATTCTAAATCTAAAACCCCAACCCATTCTTCTAAAGGCCTTTTTCCCACTCCCTCTTCCTCACCTCAATCAAGCCTTGTGGTTGCAGTCACTTCCCCTAATGAGAAAATTGAACCATTCTCTGTGACCCTTCTCATAGTGGCCATAAAATAAGTTGTAGACACCCCAATTTCACATCTATCCTAAATCAATTAATTTCCCTTCCTCATTTCCCACAAAAATACACTTCGAATTAATCAAATATAATTTGATTAATTATCCATTTCCAAATCTAAAAATAATCTAATCCTCACAACATGTCATTATTCTCCATGTTTTTCCACTATTGAATTAAAAATTCAAATTCAAATCCTCACCCACCATTCGTGGTCCCCACTCACCTAAAATCCTCCACTTATGAATTAAAAATATAATTCAAATCCTCACCCATTCTTCGTGGCCCCCACTCACCTAATATTGCCCACATTTTCAAACCATCCACCTAATCTTGCCCACATTTTCAAACCATCCACCTAATCTTGCCCACATTTTCAAACCACCCACTTAATCTTGCCCACATTTTCAAACCATGATTACTTAAATTAATCTAAGCTAATCACTCCCTCAGGCTATAAATACAACCTTACCCCTCCCCTCTAAACACATGGAGAATAAGCTTGCATGCCATATCTAAGTTCTTGCATCCTTTGAGCAAAGAACATCCTTTTGCCTCGTCCTAATGCCAAAATAGCCTCATAATCCTTTTTCCCATCTAGTGCAAAGTAAGAGGATCGTTGTTGCAGGAAGGTCTTGCTCCGTCTTGAAGAAAAGCACCTACATATCACAAAATCAGGGCTCAATCCAAGTTTCCTAGCCCATTCCGAGGTTTGCTACGGAACGCGAAGGAGGAGGTATGATTATTGGTATTTTACTTCCTTGTTAGTAGTGTATTTTTCATAGCTTACATAAGTAACTGTGTTATTGATTTTGGAGCCTTAGATAATGTAATAATTTCAAAGGTAGCCCATGGTTTGGGTCTGACCCTAACACATACCTTTGGTTCTTGTTATTCCATGGAGAGTAAGAAAGTACCTTTGGTTGGAAAAATTAAAGATGCACAAGTAGCTTTTGCTGCTTTCCTAGAGAAAAGGGTCTTAGCCACCATTTTGGTAGCTGATATTCCTCCTTCATATGGGATGTTGCTGAGCATAAATTTATGTAAGGAGGTAGGAGGGGAAATCCAAATGGATTGGTCACATGCCTTGATCCCTGTCAATGGGAAGATAAAGAAGCTACTTCTTGAGAAACAAGTAGAGTATATTGTGCAAAAGATAGATGATCCTAAAGAACAAATACTATATACAAACATTGGGAATGGGAAATACATGATCATGTCACAAGAAGAGAAGAGTCTACCAAAGGGAGTGATGCTTGATCCTAATAACCTATGGACTTTGGAGTTTGATTGAAGCTTCTCTTCACAGAGTTACGGAGCTAGTGTAGTGCTCATTTCTCTTGAGGGTAAGGTTCATCCTTTCTCTTTCAAATTTTAGTTTGAAAATACCAACAATAATTCTAAGTATGAAGCCCTCATTCTTGGGTTGAGCATGGAAAAGTAGGTATTTGAGAAGTCGGACATGCTATGGTATCCATAAATTTATTAGTAGAATGTGGGGTGGTTTGAATTTAAATGCCGATCAAAGGTAGTCAAAATTATGTCGACATGGTGTTTATACTTTTGAAGTATTTCGTTACTACACTGGTATATTCCATTGACTTGGTTTATGACCAATTGAGAGTCACTAAAGATGTTAATTGATTTTATGTCTAAGGTGATGGCATTTTGAAGGCCTAATATGAGTGCTTCATATTCAGTGATGTTGTTAGTGCAATCAAAATCTAGTTTGAAAGATAACAACATAGGTTCACTGTCAAGAGGAATGAGTATAACTATGCCACCACCCCCACGCTAACATTTTGAACCATCAAAGAATAAGGTCATCTGGTAAATGGTATCATCCAAAGAGAGGGTAGCAATGGATTCATCTGGAAAATCAAAGTTAGAGGGTTGATTTCTAGAGAGGGGTGCATCTGCAAGTTGGTCAACAATGGTTTGGCCTTTGATAGATTTTTGATGAATGAATTTGAGGTCGAGGTTTGAGAAGCATGAGCCAATGTGCAACACGTTGATGTTGGTAGGGTTTGGCATACATGTAATGTAAGGGGTCAGTGTTAGTGATGACAAAGGTTTTGTGGTTGAGTAGGTAATGACGAAGTTTAGTGGCAACAAAAACTAAGGCTAAGAAGAGTTTTTTGGCATGGGTGTATCCGAGTTTATAGTCCAAAAGTGCAATTATGTAATAAACCACTTGCTCCTGTGTTGCTCATTGTGATGAGTGAGCATGGCACCCAAGGAATGATCAATAGTAGAAATGTACAAGTAAAAGGGTTGGTCATCCTTAGGAGGAATGAAAACGGGAGGTTGGAGAAGGTATTGTTTTAAGGTGTAAAAGGCTATGTGGAAATCATCATACCATTTGAAGGAAACATCCTTTTGAGGAGATGATGAAATCGTTGGCAGTGATTGAAAAGTTGTGAAATAAACTAACGAATAGATTGCAACTTACCTTGCAAACTTTGAAGTTGGTAGAGATTAGTAGGTGGAGGCATTTCAAGAATAGCCTTTATTTTAGCAGGATCGACTTCTATGCCATGCAAAGAAATGATGAAACGAAGGAGATTTCCTGTGAGAACAACAAAGACACACTTCTTGGGCTGAAGGCGAACATAATACTTGATGAGGTGGTCAAAGATGACCTTGATGACTATGAGATGTTCATCCCGATGTTTGGATTTGGTGAGAAGGTCATATACATAATATTCTTATATACGATGCATGATGTCATGGAAGATATAAGTCATAACCCACTGATATGTAGCATCGATGTTTTTAAGGCCAAAAGTCATGAATTGATAGTAGAAGGTCCCCCAAGGAGTGATAAAGGTAGTTTTGTGTTGATCTTCTGGGGTGAGTAATATTTGGTTATAACCCGAGAAACCATCCATGAGTGATAACATCTCATGACCAACGAGTGAGATCAACTAGCTGGTCAAAACACGGTAGAGAAAATTCGTCTATGGGGTAAGCTAAGTTGAGGTTGCGAAAATACATGCAAATGTGATGTCCCCCTGTCACTTTTATGACAAGAATGATATTATAAATCCATTGGGGATAGTCAATGGGTAGGATGAAGGATAATGGGAGAAGGTGCTAAAGTTCTTCTTTGAAAAAGAAGGGCAATCCGAGGATGTATTTTTGCAGCTTCTATTTTACGGGTTTGGCTTCAAGAATGGTTACGATATTTTTGACCACAATCTTTGAGTCAATACCAGGAATATCAGCATAGGACCAAGAAAAATATTTTCTATGATCCCAAAGGAAAGAAGTAAAAGCTTCATGTTTAGCAACATCTAAACATTGGCCTATCTTTAGAATGTGTGGGTCGTCTTGAGTGTTAATATTGACTTCGATGGTTGATTCATTCAACATGGTTTACATCTCAGAAGGAAATGACCAATGAATATAAGAATATTACGCACTAAGGTAGGTGAGGATGTTAGGAAATAAGGGATAAAATATGCAGAATAATCCCTCACAGAATCGCAATAGTAGAAACTAATATGCAGAAATTATTACAGATCTCAAATAAAATTACAGAATAAAATAACACAACACAAAGAGAGTATTTAACATGGTTCACCCATTTTGGGTTACATCCACCAAGAATCACTTGCTTAGATTTTATTACAAGCCACCACTCTCTCAATACAATACCTAGATCCATTTGGAGCTATGCTCAACAAACTCTACGAGAATTCATAGCCGAATTCAAAGCACCACTTTGCATTGTTCTTCATACCTCTATCATATGCATAAAACCATATAAATAGACAAGCTGCTTAAGTAGTTTTACAAAGCGTGGGTATTAAAACCATGGGTAAAACCCATCCCATAAACCTATGGGTCAAAAATCTTGCCCATATGAGAAAAGCACGTTTCCCGATATTTCGGCGCAATTTTTCGAGGCCAAAAATTCATGCCTAATTTTTTTTTTTTTGGGGCTATGCCCCTGAACTCCTCATATCGGGGCTACACCCCCAACCCCTACTATCAAGGGATGCACCCCGAACTCCAAGCTACGGGGCTACCACCCTCAGACCCCACTCGGGACTCGGCCCCAAACCCCGGCGAGGATACATGAAAAGTGTACAATACTCTTAGTGTATAGTCTTCAACACTTTCACACATGAAAATAGGCTCCACAACCTAACAATCTCCCACTTGGAGACTAGTTTTCCTCTGAGCAAGCTTCTCAACCCTTCACTAGTTTCTATGAAGACCAACCAAAGATGAACACAACTTCAGTTTTTCCCTTGTGACCACCTTGGTCATCATATCTACAAGATTCTGACTGGTATGAATCTTCTCCAAATTCAACTTCTCTTCCTCCAAAGCTGTCCTGATGAAATGGTACCTTAACTGTATATGCTTTGTCCTAGAGTGGAAAGCAGAGTTCTTAGCTAGGTGTATAACACTCTGACTATCACTATGCAGCTTACATTCCTCCTGCTTATGCCCCAACTCCTCAAGAAATTGTTGTAACCAAATAATCTCTTTGCTTGCCTCTGTGGTAGCAACATACTCAGCCTCCATGGTTGACAAAGCCACCAGCTTCTATAGTCATGAAATCTAGCTCACTGCTATCCCACCTACAATGTAAATATAACCTGTCGTGCTCCTCGTACTGTCTACATCTCCAGCCATGTCTGAATCTACATAACCATGTAAAGTGGTGTCTGATCCACTGTAGCAAAAAAATGTCCCCATGGTCCCTCTCAAATACCGAAGGATCCACTTTACTGCTTGCCAATGTTCTTTACCTGGATCACTCATAAATCTACTCACAGCTCCCACTACATGGGAAATATCAAGGCTAGTGCACACCATAACATACATAAAACTACCAATGCTGATCGAGTAAGGTAGCTTGGACATTTGGTTCTACCCCGCTTTGTCTTGGGACACTGCTCCTTTGATAACTTGAAATGGAATGCCAAAGGAGTCCCAACCGGTTTAGCATCCTACATATTAAACCTCTCCAAGACTTTCTTAATGTACTCTTCCTGAGATAAAGTCAGCTTTCATTCCTTCCTATCTCGAGATATCCTCATACCAAGGATTTTTTTGGCTGCCCCCAAATCCTTCATAGCAAAGGATTCACTTAGTTGCTTCTTGAGTACTTTTATTTCTTACATGTTTTTACCTACAACCAACATGTCATCCACATATAGAAAAAGGATAATATAACTTCCATCCTCAAATTTATTTGTATACACGCAATGGTCAAAATGACATCTAATATAACCTTGCTCCATCATGAAGCTATCAAATTTCTTATACCATTGACGTGGAGCTTGTTTCAGTGCCATACAAGCTCTTCTTCAGTTTGCACACCATCTCATCTTTACCTTTAACCTCATAGCCCTCTGGTTGCTACATATATAGTTCCTCCTCCAAATCACCATGGAGAAATGCAGTCTTTACATCAAGTCGTTTCTAAGTGCAAGTCTTCTGCTGCAACTATTCCTAGAATAGTTCTAATAGAAGTCATTTTTACTACAGGAGAAAATATCTCATCAAAATCTATACCTTGTTTCTATGCAAACCCCTTGACCACCAACCGGGCCTTATATCTTTTCTTTATCCTTCTTCATCTTTAACTCTATACACCCACTTGTTTTGCAATGCTCTTTTTCCTTCGGGTAGCTTTACCAAATCCCATATCTGGTTCTCCATGATAGCTTGATGCTCCTCATCCATGGCTTGCTCCCACTTCTTCCTGGCATCTACCTGCATTGCTTCATCAAAGCTCTCTGGTTCTCCACTATTAGTGAGTAATAAATAATAAAGAGAAGGAGAAAAACGTTTAGGTTCTCTTCTTACCCTAGAAGACCTCCTCAATATAGGAGTTTGGGGTTCTGTTGGGGGTTCCCGAGGCGAGTCATATGTCACATTCCGATCTAGAAGATCCTCTACCGCTGCATATTCTTTCTTGGATTCTTCCCTATTTTCCTGCAACTGCTGCTTATACATGACTTTCTCATTAAAGACCACATCCCTAGATCAAATGATTTTCTTGTCCTTAATACTCCAACATTTATATCCAAAGTCATCACCACCATAACTAATGAAAGTACATTTTTCTGATTTAGCCTCTAGCTTAGTCCTATCATCCTTGTCTATGTGAACAAACACCTCACATCCAAAGAATCTAAGAAATGAATAATCAACTTTCTTACCATACCAAGCCTCCTTAGGTATGCCTCCATCCAAGGCACTTGAGGGTCCTCTGTTTATCAAGTACACAGTTGTGCTCACCATTCGCCCAAAAAGAAAGAGGTAGTCCTGCATGTAACCTCATGCTCCTAGCACATTCCATTATTGTTATGTTCATCCTTTCTGATACCCCATTCTGCTACGGAGTTCCTGGAACCATCTTTTTACTTGTGGATTCCATTCTTAGAACAGTAATCATCAAATTCATTTCTGTAATACCCCTCCATTATCGACTGATACATTTTAGCTTAAGACCTGTTTCATTCTCTACCAAGGATTTCTATTTAACAAAAGTGTCAAATACATCAGATTTGTTTCTAATACAATAAACCCAAACTTTCCTTGTTGCATCATCAATAAAAGTAACATAATAACTTGAAACCCCAAGAGATGATACGAGTTGGCCCCACACATCGAATGCACCAAGCTCTAACTTAATCTCTTTCTTTGTAGCTCCAACCTTGAAAAACCTTACTCGCTTCTGTTTCCCATATATGCAGTCCTCACAGAACTCCAAACATGTTTTTGTATATCCGGGTAAATCCTTCTTTATGATCTCCATGCCCTTATGGCTCATATGACCGAGCCTATAGTGCCACAATGTTGTATCTACTTCTGAAGCCACAAGATTACAAACATTAGTGCTATAAGTGGTTAAATACAAGGTTCCAACCTTCTTACCTCTTGCCACCACAAGAGCACCCTTGGTAACCTTCCAAGAGTCCACTGTAAATATCACAGTACAACCATCATTTCCCAACTGCCCTGCCGATATCAAATTTCATCTTAATGTAGGCACATGTCTCGACATCCTTCAACACCAAATATTCCCATTCGCATCTTAACACGGCAGAACCTTGTCCAACTATCTGCAAGGCTCATCATCACCAAGAAAAACATGCCCAAAATCTCCTTGAACATAATCAACAAAATAATTCCTATGTGGAGAAGCATGGAAAGAAGCCCCTGAATCTAAAACCTAAGATTGAGTAATATCGTGCAAAGAAAGAATCAAAGCATCGACATACATTACTGTTGCCACATTTGCCTCCTTGTTTTCTTCTTGTTGTTTCTTCTTATCCCTGAAGCTCCCAACAATCTTTTTTGCATGCCCAGGATTTCCACAATTCTAGCATACAATCTTATTCTTGGATTTTGACCTTGCCCGATCTTTTGATTTTCCACGATTTTCTCTATTCTTTGTCTCCCTCTAGTTTTCACTTGTCAAAGCATTCCCTAAAGTAGAAGATTCCCAGAGCTTTTTCTTTGCATTTCCTCACTTAGAATCACCCCTACAACATCCTCAAACTTCAACTTCGAGTTAGTTGGAACCGAGTTACTTACCACCATTACCAAGCTATTCCAACTCTCAGGTAAAGAGCACAGAATTAATAAAGCCCTAACTTCTTCATCAAATTCTATTGTAACTGAAGCTAGCATATTCACAACCATATTGAAATCATTTAAATGATGCTACTATTGAACTATTCTCAGACATCTTCATATTAAACAACTTTTTCATTAAAAATATCTTATTAGAGGTAGAGGGTTTTTCATACAACTTCCCTAATGCATCCATTAGATATTTTATAGTCTTTTCCTTTGAAACATTAAATAATACCGAAGATGCAAGACACAGCCGGATCGTTCCAAGTGCCTTCGATCCAAAAAATCCCATTCCACATCTGTCATACTCGAGGGTTTGTTCACCTTCTCAGACAATGGAGTATAAAGATCCTTTTGATAAAGGTAATCTTCCATCTGCATCTTCCAAAGACTGAAATTCTATCTCGTTGAATTTATCAACCCTAGATCTTCCATCATCTGCCATAGCTCCCACTCAAGCTAAAAACTTTCCCTACGATTCAACACTTCAGCAAACCAAACCAAGCTCTGATACCAATTGTTAGGAAATAAGGGATAAAATATGTGGAATAATCCCTCACAGAATCGCAACAGTAGAAACTAATATGCAAAAATTATTATAGATCTCAAATAAAATTGTAGAATAAAATAACACAACACAAAGAGACAATATTTAACGTGGTTCACCCAATTTGGGCTACGTCCACCAAGAATCACTTGCTCAGATTTTATTACAAGCCACCGCTCTCAATACAATACCTAGATCCGTTTGGAGCTATGCTCAACAAACTCTATAGAATTCATAGCTGAATTCAAAGCACATCTACAATGTTCTTCATACCTCTATCATATGCATAAAACCATATAAATAGACAACTACTTAAGCAATTTTACAAAACCATGGGTATCAAAACCATGGGCAAAACCCGTCCCATAAACCTATGGGTCAAAAATCTCACCCATATGAGAAAAGCACGTTTCCTAATATTTCGGGTGCAATTTTTGAGGCCAAAAAATTTACGCCTAAATTTTTTTTTGGGGTTGCGCTCCCAAACCCCTCGCTATCAAGGGTTACGCCCCGAACCCCTGCTACTGGGGGCTGCCGCCCGGACCCCCGCTCGGGGCCCGGCCCGGCCCTGAACCCCGGTGAGGATACATGAAAAGTGTACAATACTCTTAGTGTATAGTCTTCAACACTTTCACACATGAAAACAGGCTCCACAACCTAACAGAGGATAGACTCATTTTCGACATTGAATGAAATTAATGGATGGTGTATCATAATCGATCATGTCGGGATACTTGAAGGGAAGAGAGCAGGAGCCTTTCCATTGCATTGATAAGTCAAAGGTCCCAAGGAAATGGTGTTCATGAATTTTTTTAGGAGGAATGGATTCTGGATCCATAGACTCCGTGGGTGAGGGTGGTGATGTTAGTGAACAAGGTGGAGAAGGTTTTCATCCTGAATGAGTTCAACACGAGCCTTCTTGGAGGATAGTTCGGTGAAGCCGATACCACTTTCGTCTTTGTGTTTACGGGTGGTACATGGGATGACAGTATGATGGCCTTGTTCGTAAAAACAAAATCCAAATCCTTTCCATGTGTAGCGGTGAAGGAAAGTGTGGGAAAAGTAGTGGTTGGTGAGAGATTGGAGGTCAGATGAAAATGGTTGTGTTTGGGATGGTGGTTCAGGTGAATAGGTGGAAGTATAAATTCCCCCATACTTTAAGTTGGTAAGAATATGGGGAGGACCGTAAGGGAAGACCTCTCCTATGTGATAATCATAATGATGATGTTGGCGTAGGTTACCCTACTCTTGCGGAGTAAAGAATGTGTTGATATTATAGAGGCAAGTACTCACCCCGAGTAAGGTGTTGAAAAACACCCTCTAAAGGAGTAGATATGTGGGTAGAATAGATAAATTACTAGGTAATGGGAAGGATGGGTATCAATTGGTTGGGAATAGATAAATATACTAGGTAATTGGGAAGGATGGGTATCTATTGGTTGGGAAGTAGATGGATGCCTTAATCTGGTCCAAGGACATCTTTAGGATGGCTGCAAACATGTTATAGTTTTGAAGTGAGGAGATTTGGGATAGTATAATGTCCTTCATGTTCAAATTTTAGGTGTAAAGGAACAAAACCCATGAAGGTGGCAAGACAAGGTTATATTAGAACTTCCCTAATACATGGATGGGATAGTGTATGGGTGAAGGAGAATAAGTGGCGGTGGAAGTGGTGAAGATGCAAAATTAGGCTATTGTGCATGTAATTTAAAGGGATGACATCTATGTTGGGAGGAGATGATAGAGGCAATTGGTGTGGGGTCATTGTTATAGGTTTTGAATGGTGATGAGATTACAAATACATTTTTAGAGGATTATGCAATTGTTTTATATTGTTATGGGTGTCCTAAATCAAGGTATGTGGGTCCTTGAATGGTGATTTTGTTTGGTGAAGATGGTATATTGGAAATAAGATTTGATGGGATAGTTGCTTTTTCTTTTCCTTTGTCCTTTTGGGCGTGATTGACAACTTGGATGTTACGAGGGAAAGAGGTAGATGAAGAAGGTATGTCATGAGTAGTATAATGACATGATGGACAAAAACCTAATGTGGGATAAGAACCTTGTGAAATGAGGCCCACTGGCATTCAGCGGTGGTTTGGCCAACTCTCTCGATATAGACCATGTTGATCTCGAATTTTGGAGGTGGATAAAAGGGTTGTGGAGGTGGTGATGCGGAGTCATTTGAATAGGTAGTGGGTGGGGATGTATGGTGATAGGTGAAGATGGAATAGGGTCCTCATCAAGAATATCATCATCGTCAAAATTTTCTTCAGGAGGACATAATTGGAGGAAAATGGTTTCCAAAGCCTTATAACCCTCTAAATGGAGACACAAATTTTAGTTTCATCAAACCCTTTTGGTTTGGGTTTGAGGGGGTCATAAGGTCTAAGCGGCGGTAATGTGATGACCGAGGTCTCTAAGAGGTTGGCTAAAATGTTGGCATAGGACCCGCCAATGGATCACAAAGTGGGAAGTGAGTGTGGGTTTGGGTAAAGGTGCGGATGATTGTGGTGGAAGAGGTGTTATAGGAGGTGGAATAGGTTTGACCACCGATTTGGTAGGTGGTACTGTCTTAGGTTTTTATGGTATCTACTTGGGTAAAGGTGTGGTAGAAGAACTAGCAATGGAAGGTGTTGTTGGTTTAACTACCCTATTGGAGGGTAGTGGGTTCTTGTCTTTGGATTGCACCTTCTTGGGTAAAGGTGAGGTGGGAGTACGTGATGCAAAAGGGAAAATAGATGGTGGAAGAGGATGGGTTACCCATGGGGATAATGGAGTTATGGTGAAAGTGGTTGGTGGAGGTTGGGTGGAAGGTATGGGTTGAAGTCACATAGGTAATGTTGGGGTTATGGTAGCTGGTGGAGGTATAGGTGGTAAGAAATGTATGGGTGAGGGTGAGGGTGTTTGTTGTGTAGGTAAATTAGATGTAACAAAGGATTGTGATGAAGAAGTAGGTTGCTTAGATTTTTATTTGCCTTGGGTAGGGATTTTTGGCCAAGGTTGATGGGTGAGGTCCTAGGATGGATGGAAGGGGAGAATGTGAAAAATGTGTGGTAGGTGAGACTAGTGTATGTGGCCTAGAAGGTTGGGTCTTCCTTTTAGGCGAGAGGAATAATTTTGGTGTGGGTTTGGGAAGATGTGGCTAAATCTAATTTGATGGGTGGATGGGTAAGGCTTGATGTCGACATGACACCTAAGGTAATGATGGGTCTAGATATGGATGAAGATGTAGGTGTGGGTAGGTTCTTAGGCATAGGAATGGTTTTAGTCATGGGTAAAGGTTCGGATGTAGGTAAGGAAGAAGAATATGTTTTGATAAGCATGGTTAGGGTCAATCTGGTTGCTGGAAATACCTTTGGATAGATCATGGAGGTATTTTTAGGAAAAATTTACATTTGAGTCGAAAAGGGGAGCCGAAGATGTCCCCAAAGCATGGAATTATCAACGTAATCCAAGCGATTGACCAATCGTGAAAAAAGCATTTCTGTAAGAGGAGATGTAGTTGGTTTAGTGGAAATCCCTGTAAAATATGTCTATGAGATAGGGAATTGGTTAGCCTCGGACTCTGTGGGTAAAAGAGCCAAGACCGAGATCAATGAGATCCTGGAATGCTAATGGGAATTATCCCCAATAGGTAGTGGCATGTCTAAAGGATATCCCATGGGTAGGAGAGATGGTAGGTGGGGTGAGGTAGATTCCTCTTTCGGTGGAGGAGAAAGTGATGATAATTCTTCTCGTGGGTAGGAGAGTTAATACCATTGATTGTTTGATAGGTTGCGAGGTAGATGGTGAAATGACATCAATAGAAATTATGGATTCTTCGTGGGTGAAGGGGAGATGAAGAAGACTCCTCTATGGGTGAAGGAGTGGATGAGGTATGCTCCTCCATGGGTAGAGGAGCTCATGCCAGAATTTCCTCAATAGAGACAGAATAGGTGGAAATTGAAGAACATATGGTATAATATCAAAAATAACATAGAATTCACGGACATTGTTGTCATTGGTTGAAGGTTCACCAATTTGATAAGATGATGGTTTATGGTTAGGGAATGACTTCTTAAAGATATGTAAGTTTTGATTTTCCGGTGCATTTGGGTTGTCCAAGATGAGATCTCCATTATCTAACATTTCCTGGACAATGTTCTTAAAAGTTATGCAATTAACATCACTATGGCCTTTGACGCGACGATAATTACAATAGTCATGTTTCTTATACTAGGCGGGCATAGGACGAGTGGGATTGAAACTGGCATGAGGTTTTATGGGGGGTAGTGCAATGGCTCTGGCATTAAGAAGATTTTCCAAGACTTAAGAATAGGGCTATCCAATCGGAGTGTACTTTTGTTGTTTCCATTCGGAGTTGAAAGGTCTAAATGGGAGAAAGATTAGAGGAAGATTTGGTTTGATTAGATGGATGGGATTGACCAGATTTTAGAACTACTTTGTGTTGCCATATCCTTTGGATTTTGAATAATTATTTTGGGGACTTGAAGATGAAGAAGCATCATTTGAATTTAATGCGACATTTTTGTTTGACACGAATTTCTAGCTTTCACGCCATATTAATTTTTTTGTGAAATGTACAAAAGGTTTGTACCTGTAACGTCAAAGTGAGATGTGTTTGGCACAAGCTCTAGTAAACAACTCTATAAGCTCAACTTGAGGTAATTGGAATGTTAATTGGTTGATAAGACTTCGCCAGTGAGCAATGAAATATGCAATAGATTCATTGTCATATTTTCGTGTTGAATAGAGGTCGGTCATGGTGATTTTTTGACGACATTGATTGAGAAGTGGTCCAAGAATGCTTGAGCCACTTGGTTAAAGGAGTAGATGGAATGTTTGGGTAAACCACTATACCAATTTAAGGCGGGTACTATCAAGGACATGGGGAATGTTTGTAGGAGTAAAGCATCATCATGGGTGATTAGGTAACACCCATGTTTGAATGACTACAAATGTTGCTATGGGTCTTATTTACTATTGAAATGATTAAACTTGGGCATTTCCCAATGCACGAGGTATGGGAAAATAGGAATGGATGGATGAATAAGCTCATTACATATTTCATCATAAGTCAAGGAGTTGTGAGAGCCGAAAACTGATGCTTCTAATGTTTGCATCTTTTCCATCATCATCCTAATGAGGTCATTGGTGGGTTATGAGGAATGGGCGCCTCCTGCATAGTAAAGGGAGGTTGATGATGGGTGTATGATGTGGATGACATCCCAAAGATATATGGGAGTGCCGATTATGAAAAGCTGTGAGGGGGAATAGATGCAAAGCGGAAGATATCCTACATAAGCGATAGATGTAATTGGGGGTTGCTAGTGATGCGTGTAAATAGGTGGGGTAGTTGTAACGACTCTCGTAGTAATTGGGGGTAGAGACTGTGGGATGGAAAGGATGAGGTTTTGGAATGGGGTGTGGGTTTCTAACACCATGGGTGGTTGTGATGCAACTAGTATATACGAGGAAAAGGGTGTAGATGGGGCCATGATTAAGGTGGTTGGTGAAGGAATGGTTGACACCACGAGTGTGATAGATTTCGTTGGTGCAACAATTATGGAGGACGTGGGGTCCAGTTGAGACACCATAGGTGGTAAAGTGGATGAGGGTAGTGCTAAGCTAGTGGTAGTTGACGTGGAAGTGGGTGTGAGGGTAGGAGGGATAGATACGGGCATGCCGTATACTAGCTGTCCTGAGGAGTCTCGGGTAGATGAGTGGGAAAGATAGTATTGTAAGGTCATATGATTCTAGTCAAGGAGTCTTGCGAACTCCTTGTCACCGAGTAGTAATGGTGATGGGTTGAGTTGGATCCATAGGTGATAGGATGGAAGGTGGTGATGGGCTAGGTGGGAGTGGCTGAAGGATAACGTGAAATACAAGGGCATTGGTTTGGCTACGAGTCAACACCATGTGAATTAGCGTTGACCTGGTAAAATTGTACTCTACAAATGACACAGAAAACAACATAAATGGAGAAGGATGAATTCCGGGAGGTAAATATGATTGGTGTTTTAATTAAAAATCAAACACAGAAACCAACGATGGTCAGATTGACCAATGATGGTTAAAGGGGAACCAATGATGGTTATGATAATTGATACCAGTTACTTTGGGAAATAAAAATTCTATAAATGAGGAAAACTAATGAAAATAAAATAATGGAAATTGTACTAGGTGTGATATGAAAGTTCTGGGGATATGATGATGTTTTGAGAACTTCAAATAGAACAGAAGATTTGATGAATGCTATATTTGGGTAAAATGACCAAAAAGAGCTGAAACCAACACCGGTTAGGTAAACCAATGACGATAAGATATAAACCGATAATGATTCTTGGATCGATCAAGTTCTTGTGAAATTATAAGTGAAAAAATAGATTTTTGTGAATTAAGTCAGATTGAACATCAACCTAGAAATCTAAGGATGATGGTATTAGACCCTGACACACTTAGAAATAGTCAGAATACTCCAAATATGATGGTGGAGTGTGAAAGGAATAGGAAAGTGGAGAACGTAACCTCACAACTCAAAACACAACTTAGGAAAAAGCTAAGAAAAACACGCAAATCCTATAAGTGAATTTTATGTGTTGATTATGCTATTTAAGACTGACTTGTGAATTTAGAACATAATTTTTGGTTGGGAAGGCGTCTTATGAAGAGGAAAATTCTAAAGGGTGGTTTTAGGTTATGTTTTGGTGGGGGTGGTCCTTTCTTTGAGATAATGATTGGGTAGAGAATCCAGCTAGGTTCCCATTGTCAATCCTCTGATCATGTGATTATTGACCAATGATGGTATAGGGATGACCGATGCTAGTCAAGGTTGACCGATATCGATCCACTGTGGAAAAGAACTAAATGTGGAAATGGAGGTTCTAGTGTCCTTTATGGTTATACGAGAGGACCTTAGAGGCATTGAATGTAGTTGTAGGGAATAAGTAAGGCCTCAGAGGTTGAATGGCAAGGGTTTCAGGGAGGTGAGAAGGAAAAAAAGTAGCTTTCTTTTAAAATGAAGGTGTGTGATAGTTGGGAGATGAGTAACACAGAGAAAGAATGAATGGAAATACCGGTATTTTAACAAACAAGGGTAAAAGAGAATTCTACTTACTTGATGTCATGTGCTTATAGGTTTTGAACGGACGATGGTGAAGTGTTGAGGATTTTTGGTGGAGCCTAAATATTCTATGAATGGCAATGCTTCCCCGAATGCTCTTATGAATTCCAACACTTTGGATGAGACTCAATGCTTGCTTGAGCCTGCACCGGGTATACTTCTATCTTACGGATACGTGAGAGAACCTTGGTTCGATCTTACATGTAGATATTTATTCGAGAACTTGAAATTTCCAACCTCTAGAACAAGGTTACCAAAATTAATATATGGTAACCGACGATGGTTTAGGTTAACCGGTGTCGGTTATGATGGGAAATCCTAGGTTTGGTAAAATAGTAGATCTTGGCTATCTTTTGGCCAGTTCTACTCATTGGTCTAGGTCTAAAATGGTATTTTCCACTTAAGTAAGTGGGTATGATGTTAGAGAAAGAATAGGCATCTAATGTTACATTTAAAGTAAGTCTCGATTAGTTAAGGTAAGTAGAAATTGAGTCTTAGTTAAAAGAACATGCTAAGAATAGGTCCATGATGAGGAGTCTAGGTGATGTGGTTAGGTGAGGTGGTCAAGTGAGGATATTTATTAAATTAATTAATTCAATTAGTCATGTGCACTATGGGATATGAATATATAAGGTATGGATAATTTAATTAATGGGGCTATAAGGGTGGTATGACCTAATTTTGGTGTCTACAACTAGAACACACTATGGATAGGGTGTTTCAACACAAAAAGGAGCTCTCGGATTCACAAAATACGATAGTAGCTAAGCAAGATTCTATAGACTCATTGGTTACGGATTTGGCTGAAAAGTTTGGCATAGGAAAGATCCACAGCGAGGAAGAAGATATGGAAGAGCGTAAACAAGAAACTCCGATTGGAATAGAGAAGATAAAATCTGATCATGTTCCTTTTAAATTTGAAATTAAAGTTGAGATAAAAAGATTTGAAGGAAAAGTTGATGTATAATTTCTTGAAAAATGGTTAAAAAAATTGGAGGTTTATTTTAGTGTACATGATGTCACTGAGGCACAAAGGATCACCTTTGCACGTCTCAAAATGGAAGGACATGCTCTGGTTTGGTGGGAAACCCATCTAGCCACTTGTGAGAAGAAGAAACGTCCTATTGTAAGATCTTGGGAGGGTTTTAAAGAATTTATTAGAGCTAATTTTTATCCTATTGGCCATAAGACTGACCAAATGATTAAATGAAAGTGTTTTAGACAAAGCAATAGTCAAAGTTTATAGAATTACACTACGAAGTTTCAGAGACAAGTCATGTTACTTAATATTGACTTAGAGGGGAGGATATTCGAACAATTATTTAGGAGGACTTCACACTCACCTTGAAGGAATGTCATCTCCATGAAGCGCAAGGACCTCAATGAAGCATGTGTGCAAGAATATTATATTGATGATGAAAATAAGCAAGGAGAAGTGGAGTCAAAGATGAAGTAGTCAACAAATCAACCAAAGAAAGAGCATGGACAAACAAGTAACAAAGGTAAATGGAAAGGGAAAGGTAAAATTACCACTATTAATTTGAATACTTGTAAAGATCCGAATAATTTTTGTAAGAATTGTGATATCAATGGTCTTACTAATGCTACATGTTGGAAGTTACATCAATAATTACACCCAAAGTACCGAACCAAGGATTCAAAAATTTCCATGACAATGTAAAGATAGATGAGGAGGTAGAGATAGAGGATGATTCTGATGTATAAGAGAGGCTTGGATGCACAACCACCAACATGGACAACCGGGAATAAGAGGAAGAGATGAGTAAGCTATTTCGAGATCAAATTCCAAATCAAGAGGACTAAGGTAAATGCTTTGGTTGATATCGGTTCTTAATCTAATCTGATTTTTGACGTGGTTGTAAAGAAGTCTAGTCTTGAAACTTATGAGAACCCACATCCTTATCCTTTGGGATGGGTGAAGAATGGTGTAGAAATTCAGGTAACAAGAAGATTTAAGTTGAAGTTTGGGATAAATTATCAATATATAGATGTATTGGAGGTTGATGTAATTCCACTTGATACTTTTGATGTTGTTTTTGGGAGTCCTTACTTGTATATCAGGGATGCTATATTCATGAGAATGGAGAACCGATACAAATGGGTCAAGGATGGAGTGAGTTACAACATCTAGGCACACTAGCCTAAGTCAAAATTTTCTATGGGAAGTGCTAACAAAAAAAAATACTAATTCAAGAAACTCATAACTAGTTTTTTTTACTTTTATTAAAGAATAAGCAAGATGGAGTAGAAAATTCAGATATATCTAACAAAGGGATGAAAGATTTGGATAACATAATTCAGTATTTTCAGGAAGTATTCTGGACTCCCAGGGGTTACCACCAAAGTGAGAGGTAGAGCATGAGATTCAACTATTGTAAGAGTCCCCTTTACTAAATACGGGGTTGTATCGACAATCCTTGTTGGAGAGTACAGAGGTAGAGAAACAACTCCAGGAGCTATTAGACCAAGGAGTAATGATAAAAACTACATAATAAAATATGATATAAACACCAAATAATATAATATGGAAATTAAATTCATTCGGGATATTATTGATATTGATAGAGGTTACATATATAGTGTTTGATCTCCTACAATGGTGGAGTCAACACTCATCTTCAATCCCTCATATCTCTCTCCATGAATCTCTCAAACTTATCTTCTAATATCTCTCAAACATCCCTAGGATCACTCACACTACAAAATAACTACGTGATTTGTTCTCACAACTCACTCAAATAATTAAACTATTACAACTATATTATTAATATGAGTTCTATAAACTCATTATTAATAATATTACAATTTATTTAATAATGTTACACAATATTTTGGTAACATTCACTCCCCTATTGTTAACATTATTAATTCCCAATATACACTCCCCTAATGTTGACAAGGTAGAAAAAATAATCACACTTCCTTCTGCAGCTTGCCACCCATGCGTGCTCATGATCTAGATGGTTTTGTAGGACAACCAACAACCTCAACAAGGATGGTTTTACAGGACAACCAACAACCTGAAACAAAGGATGGTTTTATAGGACAACCAACAACCTAAAACAAAGGATGGTTTTACAACCAACAACCCAAATATCATGTTGCCACTTTTCCTTTGTGCTTTTATCCGCCCACTATGTCTTTCCTTCAACGAATATGTAGGAACCACTGCTTACTGAATACAAACTGAATAGAGGGAAAATTGAACATTTGTAATGCCAACTAAAACAACCCACTTGAGACCCAAGAAACAACCTAGGGTTAGTTAGGAAAATAATGGAATAATTTTTTTCTTTAAAAGAGTCTACTACTAGGTTACAAGGAAACAACTATCACTAACAAGTTCCAGAATAATTCTAATCCACTAGAACATACTTTTCTTTTATTAATAATTATTATAGGTCATAAGGTCCAAAATTTAGGGTTATAAGTTTCAATTAGGTTCAGAGGAAAAATTCCTCACCAAACCCACTCTCTAATAGGATTAAATTTTCAACTTGGTTTTTCTCACACTTAATGCATTCAAATTTTTCCTAAATTACTCTCATTGGATAGAAAATTTCCTCACCTTTCCATTGATATAAATAAGTCCTCCTAACTCCTCATAAAACTCAAGTTATGGGCCGGCGGACCTTGGGAGGAAAATTTTCCCAAGGGCGAGCCTACGGGCCTAGGGGAGAAAATTTTCCCTTGTGCGGGTTGGCGGAGCGGGGAAGAGTTTTAGCACTTTTTCCTTCTTCAGGAAAAAGTGAGATTTACCTCCGTGCACCCATGGGCTGAAGAGGACACCTATTAGCTTGGGGAAGCTCGGTGGAAAGTTGGGCCATCGGAGAGATTTAAGGCATTAAGCCTTTTGGGTTTGGAAACGCAAGGGAAAAACTTTGCATGCGCCTATGCCTATCCTAGATGATGCCTTGTGTCATAACCCTATAGGTCGTGGGCCAGCGGAGGAAATTAAGAAAAATTTTCCAAGAAAAATTTAAAAGCGCTAAGGTTGAAAAGGTGCCACACCTCTGCCGTTGCCTCGTGAGGCCACGTGGTGGCTTCTAATTGGTTGTGGGATGATGGGGAAAAGTTGGAAAATTTTCCCAAAATTTTTGAAGTGCTAAGTTAAAAGGGGATCCGCCCATCCACCGACACCTCATGGTGCCACGTGGCAGCCTTTGATTGGCTATGGGGCAGCGGAGAAAATTTTGAAAATTTTCCCAAAAATTTCCTAAGTGTTTTAAGGAAAAATTCAGGGCCGGCCTGCCAAGGAAAATTTTCCTAAAATTTTCCGCCAAGGAAGGAAAACTTCAGAGGGCCATAACTTTTGATAGAGAGCTTAGTTTTGGGAAAACAAGGACTTTTCGGAAAGATCTCGACACCCTCTTTGCAAAAAGATCATTAATTTTATATTTTGATAAATTTTAAGGGGTAAATTTTAAGAAAACGGTCTGCAGGCTTATATAGTGCGAGCTGGTAAATTTTAACTTGTTAGATCTGTTCAATTTGATCTTCTCCTTCACTCAACATGCCAAACAGACATGGAGAATTATTCTAAGAAGAATTTAGGATGCATTTGGAAGGTAATTTTGCTTGATTGATTTCCAATTTGAATTTTTACAACTTCAGACAACAAAATAATTGTGAAAGGTTTGGGCCCAATTTTGCAATGTTTTAAAATATTTCCTTAAGTGTTTTTTTGTCAAATTGAACTCATTTATACCCTGGCATGTTCAATTTTAATGTTTCATTGTTATTTCTTGCTTGCAGGTTTGAACTGTTCATTTTAGATAAATTATTTTCAGGATGAAATACAAAACAAAGATCAATTTCTAAAGGATTTATTTATCATTTTTCACCTTCCAAGTATGGAGATTCATTTCCATTCTAGTCTAATACATTTAAGTGATTTAAACAAACCATTTAATAGCTAAAATGCAAAGTCTGATTTCCAATTCTAACATATTCCAAAAAAACAGAGTTACATATCTTTCCTTCATACGTATTCCTCATTTCAATTTTCCAAACAAAGATTTCAAATCACAATTTGATGATCAATTTCAATACAACAATGTAAATTGATAAAGGTAGTGCAATCATTTTATTGATTTCAAATATACAGACTTTACATCTTTCAATTTCTTGAATACAAATAATGATTTCAATTTCTTTCTTTCAAATGAACAGAACAGAGTATATATATCTTTCACATTTCGAATTTACAACTTTCATAGCTCAATACAAAGTATCTTTCCATTACAAATAATATACAGATCATCCACTTCAAAGTGGGAAGGGTTACAATGAGATTTCATTTCAGATGGAACTGTCAAACTGTCTTTCTCCTCTGCTCCAGAACAACAATATGAATTTCTCCTTTTAGATCACAACAAAGGCAGAGGAAAGGCAACACTCTCCACCCAACCAAGACATCCAATGAAGAGGAGAAGCCATCCTTCTTCATTGGCCCCCGATCCCCAACCATAATGCAATAGAAGGTGTGATTCAACTCATGGCAACAACAGGCTTCCACACACACACATGCAGATTTCACAATAAAAATACAGTTCAAAACAGAATGTAGTTTACAACTACATTTAAAACATACAAACAAGACTAAGGATTCATCAAGCAAGCCAAAGGAGCAAGGAACTATGGGGGAAGCTGCTTATGCCTCCCAATGGAAATTGGGTATCCACCTATAACAAACCACCAATATAAATCATCTCACATATCCTTATGCCCCCCACAAATTTCCTTATGCCCCCACAAAGTAAGAAATGTAATGCCATTTCTTTTCCAAGGTAGAAACCCAATCCCAACTCCCTCCACAAGAATTCTGATGCCACTAGCCTTTCCTTATGCCCCCCCACATGAATTCCCCGGCTTTTGATAGGGTGGAACCTTTCTATGGCTCCTTATTTCTTAATGGTTTTAAGTTAAGCAATTGCATTCTAGATTCGGGTGCTTCTGACAATGTCATGCCAACTAAAGTTGTAGATGCTCTTGGGCTTACCTTGACAAAGACCATAAAAAGGTGTTATTGGAGAGACAAGTCCCTTTAATCAAATAAATCAAAGATGCAAAAGCTGTTCTGGCAACTTTTCCTGATAAAAGATAAAAGATGAAAATTCTAGTTGCAGATATTCCTGTCTCCTACGGGATGTTCTTTGAAAGCGAGAAAATTTTACAAAGAGCTAAGAGGAGAAGTAAAGATGGATTGGTCCTGTGCGCATATTCCTATCAAAGGGCTTAACCATAAGCTGGAGCCAAAAAGAATTCCAAGTACACGGTGAAAAATTTGAGGATCCTAGATCTCAAATTATTTTTAGGAATCTAACCGTGGGGTTTATTTCTTGGAAATGAATAAAGACATTCCAGAGCCAGAACTTCGACCAGAACCAGAGCCAACAAAAGAAGAAGAAAAAGTTTGGACGATGGAGTTTAAAGGCAAATGTTGTTCTTTTGGATTAGGAGCCGGTGCTCTACTAATATCTCCAGATCATGAGATATTTCCATACTCCCACAAGTTGATGTTTGAGAACACCAATAATACGATAGAGTATGAAGCCTTGCTGTTAGGAATGGAACAAGCTAAAAAGAAAGGAGTAAAACTCCTCAAAGCCCAAGGAGATGCTAAACTTCTAGTAAAGCAAGTTCGAGGGAAAAGTCAAGTCAAAAGAGATAAGTTGGAGCATTACAAAGATAAAGTGCTTTCTGCCACACTGGATTTTGCAGCCTTCTCTATTGACTTCATTCCAATAAATCAGAACTCCAAGGCAGATTCTTTGGTAGTCACGGCTGCACTATTGAATCCGGATAGACCACCATCCATATTTAGACAAGGAAACTATAAAGTGGAGATGGTCTACCGCCCCAAAGTCCCTGATAATGTTGAACAGTGGAAGACTTTCAATGATGACAAACATACATCTGCATTTCTGGAACAAGGAAACTTTGACAAGTTGTATGTTGAAGGGAGTAAATCACCACCACGAAAAATAATCACAGGAAAAGCTGATCTAGGTTATGATGACAAGTAGTAGAGTAATCCGACCAAAAGGTAGAAAAATCCCCAAAGGTTTGGTTTCCTTAGTGGAGACTTTAAACAAGCATGATCAGTACCTGAAGAAGAACAAAGAATATGGTGATAGTTCTTCCTCAGAAATGCAGCAAATAAATCTGGGAACAGAGCAAGTTGATGCAAACTTACCTACCATGGAGAGAAGAAAGGATGAGCCACCACTAGATGAAGTTGATAAGGATTTTCCCAGAGTATTTGACAAGAAGGCCAAAGAAAGGAAGTTCGAGATCGAAGATTGGGTACTCTGGTGGGACAAGAGATATGAACCGAAGGACATGCATGAAAAATTTGATTCACTATGGAAAGCGCCCTTCATGATCAAAAGAGCTGCAGGAATGGACTCTTTCTTCCTTTCCTACTGGGATGGAATTGAGTTACCACTACCTTTCAACGGGCAACATCTGAAGCTTTTCGAACAAAAAAAAGTAAGGTAAAACTGTATGTATATAAATAAAACTTTGTTTGTTTTTCCTTGTTTTGTTTTTGTGTTGAGTTGTTTTTGTTTACCTAATCCTGTGCCCAAAAGACAAGACACGAAACCAGGGATGTTGAGATCTCATCTTTTCTCTTGTCATTTTGACAGAGAAAAAGATGTCCACAAACGGAGCCAACTGGTATCCCCAAATTTCATCCTGAAATCTGTGACTACCCTATCTGAAATTTTTTTGTACTTTTAAAATAACGGGTCATTTTGTGTTTTTATTTCCAGAAATTTCTTGTATTGCGTCAAGATATTCCCAAAGAGCCATATTAGCCATTTTTGCCAAATACCTAGATGCCCAAAATTTTTATATTCTGTCGTCGGGATTTGTCTGTGGGAAATTTGTATTTAATTATTTTGAGCCCCATTTGAGGCAATTTGCACTCCGATTTAACCCTGTTGTGATCGAACATATCATTATTCCTATATACCAGAAGGGTTTTAACTAGGAATAAGTTCTGGGCTTTATTTGTGAATTTTGGCAACTTTTTGTGTTTTTGTGTTTTCTGTTTCATTTTTTGTGAAATTTCTCTAGATCAATTCCTTTACCGGTTTGGCCTGATTCTTGGCCTGGAGTAACTGGGGATCATATACGCACGTTATGCTAGAAGGAAGTCACCATCGGAGGTCCAGTTCACTGGGAAAAGATGAAGTCGCGCACCAAAAAGCCTCTTCTGGGCTGGCCGCATTTTTGGAAAACAAAGAATCAGAGTGGATAATGGGAAAATTAGAAGCAGCAGGCAGGTGGGAATTTTGTACCTACCTTGCAGGGTACTTTTTCCCATGATAGAAAAGTCACTTAAGTTGCAGTGGGAAAATTAGAGGTAAGCAGGCGGGAATTTATTGCCTGCCTTGCAGGGTAAAAATTCCCATTGTGGAATAAAAGAAAAGTCACTTAAGTGAATCATGAGATTTTATTACCTGCCTTGCAGGGTAAATAATCCCATTATGAAAGTCAAATGACTTAAGTGACAATGGGATTTTCGGGGCTGCCTTGCAGGGTAAATTATCCCATTACCATGTGTTTCCTAAAAATAGAATTATTCATGCCAAAAAGTGCGACCCCTTTAGGGAGATAAAGGCAGCCTTTAAAGTGATTAAATTAATTAATTTCTCTTCTAATTTTGGCGCCCAAGCATGGAGAAAAGTCAACAAGGATAAAGGGGAATAAAGGAGGTTGAAATAGATTGTCTAAAATTAAATAAATAATATTTATTTAATGCAGCCCCCTCATGTGAAAAAGTGCGCCCCATTTGGGAGATAAATAATACTTTTTAAAGTATTAAATGATTAAATTAATTCCTATTTTCAGTGGCTAAGGTTAAAGCACACTGTGAAGCTTAAGTGGAGTGAAGAGTGGATGATTAAATTGAATAAATTTAATTTATTTGATGGCTGTCTTTAAACATGCAATTTTAGCACATCAATTAAAGAGAAAAACATGATTTTTAATTAATTAATTGCCAAGAATAGGAAGGGAAATTATTAATTATAGAATTATGAGGGTTATATAAGCATGGACTACCATAAGGATGAATTAATTAATTCACAGGTAAAGAAGTGCAACCCAGAGGAAAAGTGCACCCCATTTGAAGAGGATTTTTGCTCAAAAGAAGGTGAAATCAATGCTAAAAGCTTCCAATTTTGGCGCACAGGTTGAAGGGAGTTGATTTGTGTCTGGATAATTGTTTGCATAAGTGATATAGGTGCTCAGGTGAAGTTGGAAAAATTTATGCTCACTTTGCATGCAAACAAAACATCAATTTTTGGGGCAGCAGGCTTGAATTATGCAGATTTTTATGATTAAAATTCACTGTTCATGTTCCGGTTGCCATCTTTGTCTAAATTAATTGCAGGAATTCGTTACAGGTGCTTTACAAAAGAAAAGGAGCTTTAATCAATGTCCAATACATTAAATATATCCTATTATCTAGATCTGCACCAATTTTGAAGAATTCAGGCCGAGTAAGAAGAAAAAGAATCGTTCGGACAAAGATAGACAAAGCCATGGTAAAGAGGGACGAAAAAGAAAGCACAACGGAGTCATGCATCACTTCCAAATTTGCAGACATAGGAGACACAGATCTAGGTCCGGAACCTCTTTCCGAATTGATTGATAGATCCAGAGCTGGAAAGACTTCCCTCATGCGTGCAGTCAAAAGTAGTGGAATCATTCGAGTTGCAGCATTTCCATTCATATCCCAACTTGTCCAGAATTCGTCATGGAGTGTGCTAGATCCAGATCCAGATTCAGATCCATAATTGCAAAGGCTTCATCCTCTTGTTTCAAATGCAGCCCGTGAAGAAGTCAGTGCGTGGAAAATTCCTTCCAGGATCTTGTGCATGTGCTCCCAATCTTCCAGTTGAAGCCTTCATTGAAGTTGCATTCACCCGGAGTGCTTTCCAGAATTTTTAATTGTTCATATGCAATTAAAAATAAAGAGTTATTTACTGCAAACATTGCACTAATGCATGTACTGGAGAAGAACTGCAAAAGCTTCAAGGATAAAAGAGAAGACAAGGCGAAGGCAAAATTTAGCAGCTTCTAGATCCAGCCACTTCCAGACGCGTCCAGATCCAACCGCTTCCAATTCCAGCTTGTTTCTAGATCCAGCTGCTCCCAAGTCTAGTTTGGTGAGAATCAAAGGCAAAAGAATTAGCTGCATGTAGACATGAAAAAAGACAAGACTATAACTTTCCTCTTCCTTCTTCTTTCCTCCGACAAAGTAATTGAGCGATCAATTAAATTATACAACTTAAGTGATTGGTTTAAAAACCATTACTTGAAGAAGTCAACTACTTGGAGATAGGTGGAAAATGTGTAAAATAAAAGGTTCTATCTTCAGTTACAAATCATGCATGTCATGCAAAGAGGAATTCCAAGAGGGAGATTTCCAGTTGTTTCCTTTCCCACTTCCACATGTGCCAGTTCAACTAAAAGCTTCCAACTTGTAATTGCCCCTCTACATTCTATAAGTAGAGGAAGAACCTTGAGTTAAGAATCAGAATTTGTAAGCAACAACCTTGTGTTCCAGACTTTGTGCTGAAACCCTTGAGAGCCACTTGAAGCAAAGGAATATATAGGAGTAGATTTCAGGAGAAATTTGTGTCACGATGTATTGTGTTTCTTACTTTTTATCTTTTATCTTTTAATAGACTTTGTGTTATTTCAGATCTAGATCTAGAGCTACCTTTGTTTAGAATTCTATGTTTATATCTATTGGTTTCTTTTATGTGCATGCAATCAACTCTGCTATCTATTGATTGGGATGCACATCTTCCCCATTTCTTCTCTGTGTTTATATAATTCTTTTCTTCTATAAATATTTCCTTTCTTTAAACAGTTGCTTACTTGCTGCAGAACTATTCAGTTATGGTTCATGAACTGAGTAGTTAAAGTAAAACCCCATATAGATATTAGCATACTTTAATTGAAAAATTTGACACGGGAGCCTCACTAGTAAATGAGGGAGATTTATCTCATGACTACCTAGGTTTTGTGCTATGCAGAAAATCTAGCCAACACTTACTCAATAGATTGGACCATGGAGCTCAAATTTGCACCACCTTTTGTCGATGCATCTTCCCCACAAATATTCTCTTTGGTTCTGAAATTCCAAAGTGGGGGTTTGGGGGCGGCAGCCCTAGTGGGGTCAAGGGGCAGTGCCCCTCAGCAGGTCCCGGGTAGTGCCCAGGCGCACTCCTGTCGTGATACAATGTGGGTCGAGGGTGGAGCCCCCAAAGCCAGGTATATTTTCCTTCTTTGAAGTCATCAAAAATATCATTAGAACTACAATATTATTCATCTTATTCTCCCAAAAATTAGATGTCGGGTAACACCGAAAATGCATCCGTGAGGCAATTTTTTTATTTTCACAACTTTTGACGACTCACAAAATTTGACACTAACAGACCTTGACGAAAAAACATTGACATAGACAATAATAATCACTTTGAACAATGAATTTTAACAAAATGATACTTACAATAACATTTTTAACTAGACCCAAATTTGACGACGACAAGATGACTATTCATTGACTTAAAAAACTTTTGATAAAACCAATTAACAAAGGTATATGCAAAATACTATGCCTAAAATGGACATACGAGCAAACTAGACAATCGATGACTCGACACCAAATTATACCGTAGACTTATTATAACAATTTGAACAAAGACGTGACACTACATATAAAGGCTTCAAAAAAATGAATGATTTTTTTTCAAATCTATTTTGACCGACACTAACAAAATAAAAATAAAAATAAACTTATAGGCTTCAAATTTTATTAAAGAACACTTTTTTCCAGCCACATTTTTGAGGTGGATCTAATGCACAACCATGGAAGGTGGAGCCAGATGTGCCGGTGCTCCTCAGTCAAAGTGGAGAGAGAAAACATCTGCGTGAATGAAGGAGTTCGAGCTGAATGCATGGAATAAAGGCTACACAACTGTTGTAGATGTGTCAATAGACCAAAAATAATATAAAATATCCTCGACACCAGTGATATTGCATAGATGTTATAAGTCGATGCAAGAGGCGTTTCAAAGACTTTCAAATACAAAACTAAAGTATGAGATGAAAGCTGTGCATGAAGGCTTTCAGAATTTCATATTAAATAATGTTAAGGCATTTGAGATACACATGAGACCTCAACCGATTTCTGGTGCAATCTTTGAATGTGCCTCTTCAAGAAGCTCTGTGAATTTGGGTGCTTGCTTCATTAACACCTTCCTTTGAAGTTTGATGCCTTGCAGTGGTTTTTTTGCAAACGAACACTTTGTAAAAGATCAATCAAACATCATATATTGGAATGTTATTATGATAGTCACTAAAAATAGATATTGCTCCTTCAAATGCACAGAAATCACGATCTGAAAATATTTGTAGAGCTTTCCAAGGAAAGGATATGCACCTTTGGAAGACTGGAGCTTAATGAGAAATTGACTTAGAGAGCAGTTCCACTATTCAAGTGGATCAGAATATGCATGCAACAATCCACTATTATTGGTTTGAGCCTTCACTCTAGTGCCAAACTTTGATACACAATGACCGTAAACAACATGTAATGATAGATTGGATGTGGTTTTTAAATCCTAACACCTTGGGCTTGAAACAATGGCGCTATCAATTTAAATAACACACAAATTCATTCTCCCATCACATCCTAAGACCAAAGATTGCTCGATACCATTGATAAAAAATGCATGATAAAATAAAAAATAAACACTTTGAATAATAAAATATGGAAATTAAATTCATTTGGGATATTATTGATATTGATAGAGGCTACATATATAGTGTTTGATCTCCTACAATGGTAGAGTCAACACTCATATTCAATCCCTCATATCTCTCTCCATGAATATCTCAAACTTATCTCCTAATATCTCTTAAACATCCCTAGGATCACTCACACTACAAAATAGCTACGTGAATTGTTCTCACAACTCACTCAAATAATTAAACTATTATAACTATATTATTAATATGAGTTATATAAACTCATTATTAATAATATTACAATTTATTTAATAATGTTACACAATATTTTGGTAATAAATAATATGTTTGAGCACCTCGCCATGTGGATATCCTATTGTGATGGTGCCAACGAAGGATGGTTCTTGGAGGATGTTCAGCGAATACCATACTTTAAACAAGATTACCATAAAGAATTGATATCCACTCCCACACATAGATGATCTCTTGGACCAACTTCAACATGCAAAGTTCTTCACAAAGTTAGATCTCAAGTCTGGTTATCACCAAGTTAGAATGAAGGAGGAGGATATATGGAATACTACCTTCAAAACAAAACAAGGTTTATATGAGTGGTTAGTATTTCCATTTGGTTTATGTAATACACCCGCTACATTTATGAGATTGATGAAAGATGTATTGCGGGAGTTCATAAATTATTTTTCATTGTTTATCTAGATGATATTATGATTTTTAGTGCTATATGGGAAGAACATCTAACACATTTGCAACAAGTATTACATGTTCTCAAGGAGAAACTACTGCTATGTAACTTGAAGAAGTGTGAATTTTCCAAAAATCACTTTTCTATATTAGAAACGTGGTTGGAGGAGGAGAGCTATAAGTGGATCCGAAGAAGGTGGAATCCATTTCCAATTGACCAACACCAATGGGATCCACAGAGACTTGAATTTTCATGGGAGTAGTACAACACCGAGAGGAAGTTCATTATGGGATTCTCTGCTATTGTAACACCTCTACACATATCAACCACAAAGAGTGAGTGTTTTGATTGGGGTAAGGAACAAGACAAGGATTATTAAAATACAAAATTAGTCATGCTCCAGTACTTGCTATTCCTAATTTGCAGCATCCCTTTGAATTAGAGACATATGCTAGTGATTATGTTATGGGAGTAGTTTTACTACAGGGAGGTAGTCTAATATGTTATCATTATGAAACTTTCACTTCAACAGTTAGAGGATATTCAATATATGCTAAAGAGATGTATGCACTAGTTTATGAAATTAAGAAATGGAAACATTATTTATTGGTTAAATAAACTATTGTGCACACTGACCAAAAACCTCTACAATACTTGAAAACACAATCTAAATTGCAGTAGGAAAGGAACTACAAGTGGATGGGATTCCTTTAGTAGTTCCATTTGGTAATCAAGTACAAGAAAGGAAACACGAATTTGGTGGCAGACATGTTGTCTAAGCCTCCCACACAAGAGAAAATATTTAGTTTGAACACCATCTCTCATATTGAGCCCTTCATGAAGGAATTTTATGGAGAAGCATACACAAAAGACAAAGATTTTTGGGTGAAATATCATGATTGCAATCCCGAGGGGATGAAACAATGGGTATTGAACATTTTTATCTCAAAGATGGGATGCTCTACCGATGGGGGAAGCTATGTGTGTAAAAATAAGAAAGGATTCTATTGGTGAGGGAGGCACATACCTTGAAAGTAGTAGGACATTTTGGTGTTTACAAGACCATGTCCCACTTGCAAAGGACTCATATTGGACCAATATGTAAGAAGAAGTGTCTAAATTCATAAGAGGATGTAAACTATCTTTGTCTGACAAGAAAGCCTAAAATTAGGAAGGAAGGTTTATATATGACATTACCGGTCCCTACTCATCGTGGGAGGATATCTCTATGGATTTTGTAGGATGACTACCTATGTCTAAACATGACCATGATTATCTATATGTTGTTTTAGAATGATTCAGGTAAAATGTGTGTTCTTATGGCATGTAAAAAGACAATAAAGGCATATGAGGTAGATGAAATTTTCTTTGTTAATGTATGGGTGCATTTTGGTTTTCCAAAGTCTATTGTTTTTGATAGAGATTTCAGGTTCTTGGGAAAGTTTTGGACTAATTTGTGGGACAAGATAGACACCAAGTTATAGAGAAGCATGACCTTCCATCCCTAGACAGATGGGAAAATGGAGGTGGTGAACAAGACTTTGGTATAACTGATTAGAGGATACAATAACAAATATCCATAGACTTGGGATGAGTCCTTAGCCTACATTCAACATTCCTACAATAGGGTAATACACACATCCACTATGTAGTCACCTTTTGAAGCATGCTTGGGGTATCTACCTACCAATCCACTAGATATTGCAGTTGGAAAACAAGAAAAGGGGTAGATACATAATTCATAAGTGACTAAATCGGTGAAGTTCGTTGTGGATCCAGAAAATCCATCTCAAGGTAAAAGAACAATTGGAGAAGTCTCAAGCCAAGTATAAGGCTAGGCACAATCAACATCGTAGAGAACAAAAATTCATGTTGGAGACAAGGTTTGGATTTACTTGAGAAAGGAAAGACTACAAGGTCAAACAAGTAAACTCAAGCCACTACGGTATAGAACCTCACCATCTTGAAGTAGGTAGGAGAGAGCACTTTCATAATTGATTTGCCACACTTCATGTGGATGTAATCAGTAGTAAATTGTGATAACTTACACCTATATGAGTCATCCATGATTGATGAGGAAGATCCATTTCAGTCTGCTACCTTGATTGAAGATTGCATATTGGATTCACGAGGCAAGTTGGAGTAGGATATATTGCTATAGTATAAGATAAAAGAGACAAGAGGAGGTCTACGGGGAGTCTTGATAGGTTGGAATCAAGGGGAAGACACCAAGGTAGGTCCGATGGTACTCAAAGGAGAAAGTGAGGGAATTATTTCCTCATCTACTCCCCGTTAAGATTTTTTGGGACCAAAATCCTCCTGAGAAGGGGAGGTGTGATCCATAGGGATCTAGAGGATCAAAGATTCATCGAACAACCAGCACCAAAAGAGAATTTTTAGCAAATTGAAGATAAAACTATAAAGTTATACAACTACCCCTCTGCATAGAATGGTGGTTGTGTAACCGCCTTGAGATGCATACACCAGGTGGTCTGTCACTAATGAAACAAAAATAAATAAAGCCATGAATGGTCATGGAATTAAAACATTCGACCATGCCTCTTCCTTAGATGTCTCTTCCCATTCTCTAGTGCACAGGAGGACATGGGGAGCAAGCTATTTAAGAAAGAGAACAAGTGGAATTGGATCATTGATTCATGGGAGAAGTGAGCAAGAAGACTTTGGTGCTAGAATTGAATTGTAGGAGCAAGGTGTGTGAGAACAAAGGAAGCAAGTACCAAAGGAGGGTGGTGATATTGTTTACCTTTCTTCAACTTATTGTATCTATCTTAATATTAATATATATATATATATATATATATATATATATATATATATATATATATATATATATAAGTGGGAAGAAAGAGAAATTTCCCTTCTCAATTGGTTTCCCTCAAATCGGGGTTTCTAGGATAAAACTCTTGGGTTATGCATTGACTTGTTCATTCTGTTTGCTAAAAGTAATTCTAAGTACTAAGATCAATTCAATAGATTTTAGTATTATGTTATTTTTAAATAAATGGAAGTAGGAACAACCTTCTCGTGGTCTCATAAATTTCTAAAGTAGAAATTTACATATCACCAACCACCTACCATATCCACATTAATCGATGATATCGGCCCCAAATGATGCCCTTGGAATAGTTACCTTGTTCACCACGTTCCCTTATAACCCATTTGTCACACGCCTTAAAATCATTAGATCGAATAAATCATACTTGAGAAAAACTTGATGAATTGTTCTCTCATTCCTCTATTCCTCTAACTTTTGATCTACCCTACCATCCAATCAGATCCTGCCACATGTCTAAAGAGACCACAACCATTCAAAAATTAATGAAAAGATAGTTTTTCTCATAAATTTTGTTCTGGGAATATTTTTTTCACAAGTATTTTTGTATTGGGGTATCATTTCATGAGTGCTTTCCACATAGATCAATTTTGGAGTAAATGGTGTAATATTTTTAGATATTTTAGTTGCATAAGTTTGGATGAAAAATACACCCTTATTATGAATGCAATGGCATATTTAGTAATTGAAAATTCTCTCTTCATCATATTTCAACCTTAGGTGATTCTAGAAATGGAATATGCCCCTCATGACCCCACCAAATGAAGAATGAATTATTTGAGCATTGTGGAGTGAACATTTGGCATTGTCTGGACCTCTTTCATCTCCCTAATTGCATTTTACTCTATTGATTTTCCCTTAATTCACATGGATCACCATATTGACCATTGATTGGGCATGAGCAAAACATATTATCCTAGGTTTCATACATTATTGCATAAAAGTGAGGGATTTTCCTCATTTACCTTCTTCTAGTTGGGGGTTGGCTTGTTATTGTGGTTTATTTGCTCTAAGAGCTGGTTTTTTCTTCGGGTTGAGTTATACAAATTTTTGGTTCATTATTGTTCCATTTGGGGTTTATGTTAAGGTTGTTGTAGTTATACAACCATTATTATTCTTTGAAAGCATATTTATATGTCTCCCTTATCTCCTTTACAAATGAACACATAGGATCAAACTACCATGTATATGTTTGTTATTTCTTATTTTTAACATATTTGAAATGAATAAATCTTCATTCTCCTTTGTAATTTTTTTTTATCATGATAAAAACTATAGAGAATCATTCTACATCTAATTGTTTGATTGAGTAGTGAGGGAATGCTATTTTGTAGTGTTACTTTGCATTATTTCCTTTAGTTGTCAATTCCTCTTTACAATTTATGGGAATGAACATCTATTGTCTTAGGGTAATGATATGGTAAGAGTAGGTTTACACACTGAATAAAATTGAATTATAATGCTACAATCATCATACAAATATATAGGCTATTAAGCTCCTACAAAATAGGAGTTAGACTAAACCACTTACCTCACATTTTCCTATACAGGGTGATTTGTTTATTAAAAACTCAACATAAAAAATAAATTAATAAAAAATGTAACAAATAACTCAACATAATATTCACCACTTTTAAAATATTAATTACCATGGAGACACCATTTTCCTAACATCCCCCTTTAGTGCAAACATGGTAGAAAAACATTCACACAGTCATATGCGATATGCTCAACCATGTGGCATGTACAACTATACGGCTCATGAAATTGAAACAAAAGAAAGGATCTATCCTTCCATGGTTTTAAACAAGCTTACCATAAACCTTGACATGAACATTTCCCATCAACTATCCACATCGTGTAGTTTTACGGATCTCCAAGAAACCCTTTCAAGATCCATGAATTGGCTTACTTTGGTGCTTTTATTCTCCACTATGGTATTACGTTAGGGAATAACATAGGAGTCACTGCTCACTATTACCGAAATAAACAATAAAAATCACTCTGGAAAATATTTCACATTACATCCATAAGAAAAACACATTCTTAATATCATCCACTATTATCGATCGTTTGCCACTCGATCTCAAATAATATAGATAAGTATCACTACAACTAGAAGCTTCCATTAACTTTAACGATTTGGCATGGAATTGGAATGGAACATTGGTGTCATTCCCCCACCCCCAAAATGTGTAATTTCCACTTATTCACATAATGAGGAACACTGAAAATAAAATCGTACCATACTACACACTCACATGCGGATCTTGTTGCACATGATCACTATTACCAATGAACATATTCAACGATCGATCATCTTACAATGAAGTACATAAGTCATAGGATCACCACAATTATAGTATCTCTGTAGTCATATTCTCTCCTATATAATTAATTTTCCATCATTCACACATCACACAGAACAACAAGAACACCGAAATATGAAGCACACCGAAAAATGAACAAACAAATACTCACACTGGAAAATTTACCACCATAAAAATATGTGGCCTGGCATTGGTGGTGATGAGAGGTCACTGATCAACCTCAAACCTTCAATGCCTCTGTCCTCCATTTGATGTGCTGCTCACTCATCTAAATTTGATCATAAAGCTCAATCAAAAATCAAATGTCTGTTACCCCAAAAGTGTGTCCATGAGGCACAATTTCTTTTTCCAAATTTTACAACATTGACTCCAATTCACAATGAATGACTCAAACAAACTTTGAGAACAAGACTTATATGGCTTACAAGTGACAAAATGAAAATGAAAATATAAATTTTTAGACTTAAAAAGATAACTGATTTTATGGTTTGACTATAGACTAGATACATGTAACACAACTAAATACTAATTAGACTACAAACTAAAATATTTAATATTTTATAATATAGCTAAAATATATTATTATAATACAATTGACATAGAATTTTAATATAAACTTAACAATAAAAATACTCCTTTGTTTTTAACACTTGTATCGACATATACTATTTAAATTAACAACACACTTTTGATGTCAAAACTTGACTAAAAAAACATTCCAACAAATTTAAAACATTAAACAAAACTTCTTAGTTCTTCCTTAAAATAAACTTGACGAATTTAACTATAAAACTTAAACAACTAATAACAATACACGACTTGTTGCTTAGATGGAAGAGAGTTCAAACCTTAGCAGGATGGAATATATAATTGCCACTCGTTGAAGGCGGGCCTACAAAATACCAGTTTAACAAAAATAGAATTAAATATAATTACAAAGTAAGCGATATGGTAAAATACAATAAAGATACATATGCTAAGCACTCAAGCAATGTAGAACTATGAGTGAATGGGATAAATAAATGAGTTCAATAATTATTGTACAATCTAGGAACGATATGGGCTAGGTAAAGTGCTATACATGATGCAAAAAAAGTCGTAAATACTCCCCGTGAATTTAAAAACCGCATAATTATGCCAGATAGGGGCACATGGTACAAGACATAATCATCTAGGTCTAATGACCGTGTGTAGAGACCTAAGATTTACTTTCTTCCGTGTCGCATTAGGGTTTTATGCTAATTCCTATTAGTTACCTAATATTCTCTATTTGATTCTTTGAAGATACGTAACCCACAAAATAAACCCTAACTACCTATAAAATCTCACAAACACATCAAATCTAAATGAAATATGCAAAATGTGAAGTCGGAATGACCCCGAAGGTCACTCAAAGAGTGAAATTATGATCGAGCACGCACTACATTCCAAAATTCATGTAGTTATTTGTGCTTGTGTGTGAAATAGTGTCCTTAGGTTACCCTTGCATTGATGATGCCAAGATATAGGGTTGTAACTAGATAAGATGTAAATGTGTGACATGGAATTTAACACTTCCCTTCCTATGCAGTGTATGCAACCCAAAAATGTAGTCCCTTTGATGGTAGTGATAGTATGTAGATGTGATTTCCCCTTAGAATTTCCAACTAAAATAATAAAGTGTATGTTGTGTATATATATGGATCTTTTGTTTGAATTTTGACACTAGTGACACAAAAGGTGACTATGAACATGGGATAAGAATTAGAAAACTAGAAAGATAGACCAAAAATGCAAAAATATGTAATAGCAAAAAAGAGGGAAGAAGCACCCAAATGGATAGGAGTGCACAGGCGCTAGTTTCTAGAGTGGGCATTGGTGTCCTAGGATAAATGACAACTGATGTGAAAAGATAGATAGACATACGGGGATCCTTATGACTGACTAGGATTGGGTACATAAATGACAGATGTGAGAGATAAAGATAATAGAAATAATCAAAACAAGCAGATGGACAAAATATTTTGTCACTAGTGAATAGTTTTATTACTTAAGATCAATGCATATAACAACATACTTGATGACATAGTAAAATAGTAGTATGTTCTTGATTTTGTGTCTACAAATACTAAGAGTCTGAATGAGGATATATCATATACATGATCAATAGTTGGACTATAATTTATTAAAAATTGATATATTTTTGTTTTACAACTGATGTGTACAAATATAATAAAAAACATGTGGAATTTCTAACACTGTGTGAGAAAAATGGATGTGCGGCTATAGGTTAAATATTGGTAATGTAATGAGTCTAAATTTCCAATGACATGCGGTGACAAAATCCAAGCACTTGTGAATGATGAAAGAATATAAAAGTTGTAAGATATTTAATCACAATGTGAACTCATGGGTGATGAAATTGATAATGCAAAATGTTTGATTTAAAGCAATGCATGCCCAAAAATATAGAACTATGGAGGATATCAACGTAATTCCAAGAGTTCATATGAACTTCTCACGTGAAGTTTGTGTCGATTCCAAGTGGATCACTAATTGATTTGAGTTATGTCAAGGAGGAAATAGACACTAACATCTTTCTTAAAGTTTATCCAATGTAAGTTTTGATGTAAATTGACTTGTATCCCAAGCATAACATCAGTTTATACATTGAATACACAGAAATAATACTTTTTTATTCCATACACTTTCATATTACACACAACCATTTATATAGGAAATAGCTTTCCTAAAAGATAGGAGGTAGCTATAACTTCTCCTATAACCACTCATAACATACTCTCCTTAAATCTCTCACCAAACTCCTATTCACGTGAGTTGTTTATTAACAACTTCACGTATTACAAATATTAGTTATGACAAAACATATAATAAATAATATGAGTTGTTAACCAACTCATATTATATTACAATTAATAATCATGATTAATAATGTAAACAATATTAATCCTAACATTCACCCCCTTAGTGTGAACATTATTAATCACTAATCTTCACCCCCTTAATGTGAACACGGTGAAGAACCATATTCGAAGAAATTGAACCACCTCCTGAAAGCACTTCTTAGACCAGGTACAGACTCCATAGATTATCTCTTTACCCTCGTAAAGGTGTAGTGTCGAGCTGAATTATGCAGGAATGCTCCCTTCCTCTTTGGGTTCCTGTGGGACTTTCCCTTCCTCTCTGGGTGCCCGAATTCTAAATCTCCAAGATCCACAAGCTTCACACTAGCTGGATAACCATCCCTTGAATCTACCTCGAAATCTTCTCCTACTCCCAAAAGTGAGTATTCTGAAAACATGACTCTGCCAAAAATTTCTGAAAAGGGTTTATTCAACAAACCATCACACTGCAAACAAGAACACTGAAACTGAACTGAAAATAGAAACCACACTGCACACATGTCACCAAACCATCTGTGTGGCCCCATCGTTGGCGACTGACGAGAGGTCGCTGAATGACCTCCAACCTCCATTTTCCTCCATCCTCCGATTATCTAAACTCAAAACAAGTAGTCTTCAGAATTATAATCAGGTTCATCAGTCACTCATTCATCTTCTGATTCAGAAGATTCTTCTACAACTATATTTGCTTCATGTGGCTTCAATTTTCCACTGAGAAGATCTTTGGCTCGAGTCGTGTAAAATTTAGACATATGTCCTTTTTTCTTGCAATAAAAGCATTCTAAGTCCTCCCTTTTAAAGAACTTTTTGTATTTATTTTTCACATACATTGCCGTTTCTTCTTCTATATCTTCTTTAGTCCTTTTTCTTCAGATAGAAGAGCTGATATCATATCTTCCAATGAGTTGGAAGGCATCTGACCAAGAGTGAAAAAAACATTATTGTATTTGGGTGGTAAACTATTCAACAGAATAGATTTTGCATCCTCATCGTCTACTGGAGCTTTTACTTCTGCAAGTTGTCTCAGAATAGATCGTAAATTGTTGATGTGACTAGACATTGTATCTCCATCACTCATTTTGAGCTTGAACAAAGCTGAAGTTTCAGGGAAAACTTTGCATTGATTATGCTTTTGAACCAAATAATTTTCTCAGATTATCCCAGATGTCCTTCGAGTTTTTATCTAGATCAACATAATGTAATTCAGAATCTGAGAGGGCAAGGCCAATAATGGCTTTGGCTTTATCATCCCGTATCCTAACAAAGATATCAAGTGTAGTTTATAGATACAATGCCTCGTAACAAAATAAAAATATCAAATCTCTCCATAAATGAATTAAAAAACTTGATTAAAACTTTGATCTACATGTGGGTCTATAATTTATGTCCACAATAATGATAATATAATCACTCCATAATGGGGAAATAAAAAAATTGTGTCTTTTGCCCCTCGAGTAAAGTTCACATGCCTATACCTACTACGAAATGGAATCTAAATCCACATCTCTCCTCCTAGATCAATACATGGAAGACTCTCATAATTCATAGGCACAAGAATAATAACACTTTGATACCAAATGATACAATAATAATAGCTTTACACAATGAATACAATTGAATTATACTTCTACAAACACCATACAAATATATAGGATATTGAGCTCCTACAAAATAAGATTTGGCCTCAACTACTTACCTCACATTTTCCTATCTTTGGTGAGTCATTTATTAACAAATCCACATATAAACAAAATTAATAAAAATGTAACAACTAGTGAACATAATGTTTACAAATCCATAAATATTAACTACCATGGAGACACTATTTTCGTAACAAGGGTTTCCTTTGATTTTAGGGCTTTAATACGATCAATACATAAAACTTTATTATCATGTTTCCGTGTTGAGGTTTTAGAGATTATTTCACATTATTTTATTTACTTGGGTGTCCATGAAGGAAATTAATCTTAGAGGGTGAGTTTATTTTGATTTAATGTTTTGATGCAAGTAAAGATATTAGTCAAATATGATTAAGTTAGTTACTTCTTCCCTTTAGTCCCCCATTTCCATATTTCCATCCATCTCCATCTCCCTTTCATTTTCACTATCCTTTCTCCTCCTACACCGCCGTTTCAGATTTCATCACCATTACCTAACCAACATGTTATCTACTAGAAAGTTACACATCCATTTCTAAGATCTGAAGTGTATTCACACCGATTCACTAATATTACCATCCCAAGTGTTATTCCATTCCAAGTTTTCAATATTCCTTTGAGAATGATGTTTGTGATCACATCTAATCTATTTCTAGTAGCTTTGTGTTTGAGTTCTCAAGTGTTTATAGTGATTTTGTGACCACTCTTTTGAGTGAGAACTACATTTAGTGGTTAGACTTGGTATCAGATTGAAATTTCCAACAATTTTGAGGGCTTGAAACATAATATCTCCATCTCTTTTAGGATATACGGTGAGTCCTCTCACTTTGGTTCAGGAAGATCCAAGAGTAGCAGATGGACAACCCTACCCTCAATAAAGTTCCTCCTTGGAATACCAATAAGGCTTGGTCAAGTGAGAGAGATAGAACCATCACTTGGTGAAAAAGAAAAATCATCAAGTTTATCTTCCCTCCTTACCCTCCTATCCATGTCATCATTATTCGGGCTTTGTTCAAGGTGTTAGATTGGGAACAACCATTAATTTGGAATTGTTGTTAGCGACTTCGTTGTCTCATTTCATTTCGAGACTGTTTTGTGGTTTTGATCAAGAATTATCCAAAGTGTATCTCATTAATGGTGTTCTTGCATGCTCTATTTTCCCGTCAACACCACCAACACTCTTATGGAACCGTTTACAAGGATCTAGTTGTCTCATTTTAGTTATGAGAATATTTCAAGTGTTTTCATCAAGAATTATTCAAAGTGAATAAGTTGTGGTGTTCTTACATGCTCTATTTACCCGTGAACACCACCAACACTCAATTAACACTGATTCGGGGATCTAGTTGTTGTATTTCAATTCATATACCATTGTCGAGTTTTCATCAAGAATAATCCAAAGTGTATAAGTTTTTGGTGTTCTTGCATGATCTATTTGTATTTCAACACCACCAACACTCAAATTGGCATCATTTCCAAGGAATGAACTCTCTCATTTAATTTATGAGACCATTTTCATGGTTTTGAGTTTGATTCAAACAATACTTATCAACTTATGGTGTGTTAAGGAATTCATATCATTCTCATCAACATCTCCAACACTCTAGTGGTGTTGTTATTGGGGATATTTTTGTTTCATTTCAGTTTTGACTTTGAGAGTGTTGTCGGGGTTTTCATCAAGAATTATCAAAAATTTATAAGTTAGTGGTGTTATTACATGCTCTATTTTCCTATCAACACCACAAACACTTAATTGGTGATGTTATTGGGGACTTCAAGTTCATTCAAGGTTGGGTTATCAAATTTTTCTTCAAGCAAGTTTAATCATAAGTTCTCAATCATATTTACATAGAGTTAACAAGTTGCTTTTGTTCAAGAAGATCCATTCAAAGAAAAGGTTATTAGTTCTAAAATTTAAGAGGTTTTAATATGGTTTAATTTTTAGACCTTAGTTGTTTTTTTAGGGTTTATCATAATATATTAGATCATATTCTCATTGTTGTTTTGGTAAAATTATTACATCATTTTTCAAGGTCAATCTATAATTTCTAGAGTGCAAACTCTAGTGGTGATTCCAATTTCATTGATGGGTTAGATCAATGTTTATTATTGTTATATATTATTTTTGATTCATCTTTGAAAGCTTGGAAGGGTTAAGGTCTTTATTCAAATCATATTTTTCTGAATAAATCTTCCATGAGTTTGATACTTTACATTGGAGAAGGAGACAAGCTTGGTAATTAGGTGTTGGGAGGATTTCATAAGGTAAGAGTCTACAAACATTTGATCATAGTATTTTTGATCATATAAGAAATTTTGTTGTTAGAAACATGGATCATCCTCCTCCAAGAGCCCCTTTCAGATTTAATGCCTTTAGACCTATAAATTTTTGGGGCATGACAGGGTATCCTAATGAGATTCCATATGGGGAAAAATTAGATTTCCCAAATTTCAAGGAAATAATTCCATTTCTGGTGAGAAACATCTTAGATTGTTTGAAAATATCATGGATGATTATGAATTTAAACATGAGGATGTTTTCCTAAAGTTATTTGTACACACATTAAAAGAGGATGAAAGGGAATGATTTAAATTTTTTTCCTCGTAGTTCAATAAATTCTTGAGATGAAGTGATGGATGTTTTTAGAATTCAATATAGGTTCCTCCTATCTAAATTTTAAAACATTAAGAAAAACCCCAATGAATGTGTACAAGACTTTAACACTAGATTCAATAAAACCTTGATGATACTACCAATCAACTTGAGACCAAGTGAAGAATCTTGATTAATCAAATATTGTGATGCATTTGATAAGAAGGAAACTTAATTTTTAAGATATAAAGATCCTATGAATTTTAGGAAAGAATTTTTATGGAAATTCAAATTGAGAACAAAATCAAAGTAGATGATAAAACTCCAAAAGGAGAGGGTTTCAAATTAGTCAATCTTGAGAAGAATTAAGTTGAAAAATCATAAAATTTGGAATAAGTGGTTAACAATCTAGTTGGTGCTATCACGGTATACAAACCCAAGTTAAGAAAGGCTAAGAAGGGGTTGTTTTTGGGCCCCTAAGTTCAGAATCATATTTGGAATCAAAACAAGATTCAAAAAGGTTTGTGCCTCATCTTAGAGTGGATCATGGAGGTAATGATAAAGGAAAGAGGCCTATGGGTCAAATTGAAATACAAAATTAACCTAATCATAATAGATGAGTTATTTCCCCTTTAAATGGAATAATTTCATAGTTGAAGAAGAGGATCACATCATTGATTAGTGTGATAAGTGCTTCATGCCTCATGTTCCTTATGAACAAGTTGATTTAAATAATGCAGTTACTGAGTATGAATCAGACTCTGATGGTGCCTTCATGCTTGATGAGCAAGTGAACATTAAAAATGGTACTACCTCAACCGATATTTTGTGTGCTAAGATAGCAAATGTTTTTGGATAGATGTCAAGAAGGTATGTTTTATTCCCCTTGAAGGTGATGATGTAATAAATTTTGATCAAAATAGTAATCTTCTTAATCATGACTTTGGATACTTGAAAAATGTAATGATTAGAAAGTATGATGGGAGGGTTATGTTAAAGGAATATAGGTGGTTGTTAATCAATGCATTAGTTGATCAATAAAAAGAGAAGTTAATAAGTGAACAACAAAGAAAAATTGTTTTTGCTTCTAATATTGAGAAGATAACATTGGATACTGATCTCAAGGGTGTTCTTAGAAAAAATTAGTCATATGATGCATGTCATGAATAGCCATGTGTTGGTGTAACTTCTGTTCTTGTTGATGTTTTGGATGGTTGTTGTCTTGATTTAGAAGAACACATTGAGGAACCTTGTGCTGATCCTGATTTACTAAGTTTTGTGATCCTTCTTGCCTTGTTCATCATGAAGAAACTCAAACTGAGTTTGGTAATAAGTTATTTGTTATAATTTCTAATTTTTAGAGCATGTGTTTTGACTTGGGTGTACGAGTTGTAAATCCCTATGCTAGTTTTTATTTGAACAAGTTTCTTGGTTATTCCTTTTTCCTGGTGCATCATGATGAGACTTAGAGTGAAAATGTTAGTCAGATTACAATGTCATATTATTCATGTTTGGATAATATTTGTGTCAATAGATCCTTGACTTGTGAAATAGAGCATGATGATCATTTTTTAGCATTCTGCGTGTTTGAATGATGTTGATATTTTCATAATCCCTTTGAATTCGGGACATAATTTTTTGAGTTATCTTATTAGCCTAATGAGTCTTTTGAGCATCTAATTAAGTTGATGCATTTGGTAGAACTTCATGAGAAAAAATAAGAGACCTTGTTTGAAAAATAAATAAATCAGTTGAGACTTGATGTGATTCCCCTATTTGAAGAAAAAAAGTTTGGTAAAATTAGATACATTTCCAACAAGAAAGGTCAATTTTGAAAGTCACCTTCTTGGTGTTGTTAGTGAAACAATGGTTAAGTTGGACCCAATGACAAGTGAGTGCACTATTTTTAGTTTTGGTGCTTGCAATGAACTTAAGAAAGTTTGGCTAAGTGGAAAATTAAGTGAAAATGAGAAAAAATTGACACCAAACTACTCAAGAAGTACCAATAATACTTAGCATGGTCATACCCTAAGTTGATAATTGATGAAGAAGACATTGGTTAGCATGTCTTTCATTTGGATTTTGAATTACATACTTATTTGAGGAGTTGTGTTTCTAAATATGTCCTTGTTAACCTGCACTCTATGATGGAAGCACAACTACAAGATCCTAGAACAGGGGTTGACTGGGAAAGGTTTTCTTCATTGCTAAACTTGGCAAAAATTTCCTTGGCCTCCATGCAAAAATTGAATATTCAAATGATGTTTGGGATATTGGAGGTATATGATGGAGGATTTTGGTTCCATGGATTGAAATATATCCTTGTACAATGTATAGTTTCATTTATTTGTTTTTTCCCTTGTTTTTTTGTTTCCCTTTTTTCCTTTTTTGTTGTTCTTGGTAGGTTTTTTGTAACTCTGGGGTTTGAAATTGTAAGAAACCAAATGTTTTCCCATTTGAATCCCTTTTGCAATGGATAAACACCTAGTCTACTTAATCCACGAGTTTTTCTATGGTTCTTTGGACACCCACTGGGGTATCCATCCTCAAGCTAGAGCCAATATTGGTGCCCATTTTGATCCTTTACATATTTGGCACCATATTTTTAGAATCATTCATCAGTAACTTGGTATAACCCTTATTTTTCCATGATCGTTCCTCATTTTTCATATGCCTTGCAATACTTCTCATGGTTATGTTTATATAAACCTTGTAATAACCTCATTTTGTTCCCTAGTTCCCTAAGGTATTGCTACTTTGTTTTAAGAAGGTTTGAAGGGCTTCTAAGGTCTAAGGTTCATTTTTAGGTTGGAGGACTCCAAGAATGATATTGTAGTTCCATGGTGTTCATTGTTGGTTTCTTTCCTTATTCTTGGTTTAAAATATTGTTATAAAAATCAATCCCCATGCCATTTCGATGTCTTGACATACCATTTTGATGTTTTGACAAGTCATGGTGTTTTCCTATACAAGTGAATTTAAAAAAATACAAGTATGGGAAGTTTCAGTGTTTCAAGCATTGTTAATCATTTTGTTTATCTCATTGTTAGGGAGTTCGTAAAATTTTGCAAAAATCTAGGTAAACCCAAAAAAATTGGCCTTTTGAGGAACTAAGAGAATAGTTCCATTATTCCTTGAGTTCCCTGCACCCCCACCATAACCACATCACACTTGGAAATTAGATAAACCAGGTTTTGTGGGCATAATACAAACATTTCTTATGTTTCTTTGGTTCTACAAATTCCGGCATGAGCCAAAAAGAGAGACATGGGTGGAAAATTGGATAAAGTAACCACATTAGGAACCCATGGAATAGTTCTCATGTTCCTCCATTCCTCCAATTTCCTAACCACCCTCCATCTCCACATTCATCGATGATATTAGCCCCGCTCAACACCGTGGAACAATTCTCCATTCCCTCTTCCCCAATTTCCCACCATCCCCGCATTCATCGGTGATATCATCCCAAAACGAAAACCTTGGAATAGTTCCCTTGTTTCCCATGTTCCCTGCTGCACTCCACCTTCACCACCTTAAAACAATTAAATTAGATAAATCAAAATTATGTGACAATTGAGGAACTATTCTCCCATTCCTCCATTTCTCTAACTTTCCAATTTACCCGACCATCCAATTAGAGCCTCGCCACTTGTCCAAGGAGGCCATCAACATTCAACAGCTTAATCAAATTTATAGTTTTTCTCATAATTTTCATTATGGATTTTTTTCATAAAATTTGTTGTGTTGGGACCATCATGGCGAGGGATTTGTATAAAGATAAAATTTAGAGTAAATGGTATAATTTTTTTAGATATTTTAGTTATAGAATTTTGGGTGGTAAAGACATCAATTTCATGAATGCAATAGAAAATTTAACATCCGGAATTTATCTCTTGATCCTATTTTAACCCCAGATGCTTCTAGAAATGGAATATGCTCCTCATAAACCTATAAGAGGAAGACTAAATTTTCGGGCATTTTGGTGTGGACATTTTTCAATATTTCCATCTTTCATCTCCTTGCTTGCATGCTCTTTTTTAGTTTTACCTCAATTCACATGGATCACCATCTTGATCATTGATCGGCATTAGAAAATCATATTATCCTAGGTTTCAGACATTATTCTATAAAAGTGAGGGATTTTCCTCATTTACCTTTTTCTAGTTGGGGTTGGCCGTTATTGGGGTTTTTCTCGCTCTAAGAGTTGGGGTTTTTTTATAATCTTTTTGGTTTATTTTTGCAAAGTAATGGTTCTTTGTGGTTCCATTTTAGGTTTAAGTTAAGGTGGTTACATTTATACATCCATTAGTAGGATTTAAGAGCATCTTTATATGTTTCCCTTGTCTCCTTTGCAAATGAACACACAAGATCATACTATCATGTATATGTTTGTTATTTCTTGTTGTTAACAAATTTGAAATGAATAAATATTCATTCTCCTTTTAATATCATTTTTATCATGCTAAAAACTACGAGAGAAGCATTCTCGCATCTATTTTTGTGATTGGTTATTGAGGGAATTTCATTTTGTAGTGTTACTTTGCATCATTTCCTTCAATTGTAAATTCCTCTCTATAATTTCTGGGAATGAACGTCTATTATCTTAGGGAATCCTTTGATTTTAGGGATTTGACATGATAAATACATGAAAATTTATTCTTAGGTGTCTGTGCCAATGTTTCAAAGATTATTTTACATTATTTACCTTGTTTTGGTGTCAATAAAGGAAAGTAACCTTTGGAGGTAACTTTCTTTTGATTTCAGGTTTGGATGTAGCAAAAATATCAGGCCAAGATGGTTAAGGCTGTTACTTCTTCCCTTTAGTCCACCCATTCCCCATTTCCATCCATCTCCATCTCCCCTTTCATTTTCACTATCCTTTTGTCCTAACCCCTACAAATTTCATCACCATTACATACCCAACATGTCATTTTCTAGAAAATCACACAACCTTTGATAAGATATGAAGTGTATTTTCCATGATTCACAAAGATTAGCATCCCAAGTTTCATTCCATTTCAATTTGTCAATAGATTCCTTCCAAAATGATGCTTGTGATCACATCTAATATGTCTTTAGTATCATGTGTCGAGTTCCCAAGTGTTTATAGTGATTTTGTGAGAACTCTCTCGAGTGATAACTACATTTAGTGGCTACACTTGCTATCATATTTATCTTTCCATCAAGTTTGAGGGCTTGAAGCTTAATATCTCCCTCTTTCTTTCGGGTTACACGGTGAGTCCTCTCATCTTGGTTTAGGAATAGCCAAGAGTAGTAGGTGGATAGCCACACCTTGAGTAAAGTGTATCCCTATAATTCCCACAAGGCTTGTTCAAGTGAGAAAAATAGACCCATCCCTAGCTATAAAATGACAAATCAAAATGTCTATCTTCCATCCTTTCCATATAATCCATGTCATCAACATTCAAGCCTTGTTCGGATGTTAGATTAGGAACCAACAAACCATACTACAGTCTTGACCTAAAGTGTATACTTTTGAATAGTGTTTATTTCTACCATTTTTGGGTTATTGCACCCATATACGAGGATTTGTATCTTGTAGAAACTTTTCCTGTGTCATATAGTCTTCTTGTACTAGTACTAGATTTAAAATATATCCCAATGAATCCCCTCTCTTTTGAGGTACATGTGATAAAGGTGGATCAAAATAAAATATGTGTACTCATGTCAAATAAGTTTGATAATTTGTGTTGGAGCACATAGAAGGTTCTAATTGTGGCCATCGTTGGGAACTTGTCCTTGAAAAAAGGGGTTTCACATAGTGGAGACCATGGTGCACAAAGTAAAATGCAACATGCAATAAGAAAGAGTAGTAATAATAATCATGTCCGAGATAATAAAACAAATTCAAATTAGAAGTAATAATCAATCTAGTCAATATAAACAAGAGTAGTGATAATACATTTGTATAGAATAAAGTAAGTTTAATAGTGAAGAGATATTTAACTAAGCTATCATAAGTGATAACATATAAAGTAATATTATGAAGGCATAGAGCTAGAAATATGGGACACCCATGGTGTCACAAGAAAATCACATACAAGGAACTATGGAAACATGCAAAGAAGAAAGTATATACATGCAAGATAGGTATAAATCCACACACATGACACACCCATGGTGTCACAATACAATAAAAACATGTAGGCCACATATAATAAATAATCAAGTAAGAAATAGATGTAACAAAAAAATATAGCAAGCATGAGTGAAATAACACATAGAATAAGAAACATGTGTTGGTCAAGATAGCTCAAAAGATAGAATATAAACAACATATGTAATCAATCATAGTGTAGAAGTGTAAAGTAACTAAAATTAACTAAAAAAGCTATATATTGTAGAACATGCCCCAAAATATTAGTGTCGGTGGAAGGGACAAAACTAACACATGTCATCATATATCAATATGTGTATGTCTTGCCTCGAGCTCTACCAGGATATGCATGGATAAATAATACTACATATTTATATATCCACAAAAATAAACAAGTCAATAATTATAGTTTATGATCAACAACAAATTAATATGACTTATATCACAATATGAATTAGATATTATATTGCATACATGGACATGAAAGTAAATGAAAATAACATGAAACAAGAACAAAAGATATAATTGGGAAAACCATGAGAGGTAAAAAAGCTCACTTGAAAATCAATTATCTTTATTGAGAATATATGTTTCACCAAGAACTACCACTTTTTTATAAGATCCACAATTATTACACCTTCATGGATATTCTAAATTGCTTGCACTTCTTTCTCACATATTTTTGTATCATTCTCATCATCAATATCTAATGAGATCGTCTTATTTTATACAAGGTGGGTGACCAATTTGGGTCACTCTTAATTTCGACTCAGTTCATGATTATATTTTAAATTTATAAGCCATGACCGTTAGTCTTTGGTGGGTTTTTATTAAGCATGTTTCCCACTTAATATTACAACCCCAACACTCCCCCTTAATGTTAAGTAGGGAAACATGCAAAATTTACTTTTTATAAAAAGGAATTACAATCCATAAATCATGAAGATATAGGATAACATCTAATTTTTTTTTTTTTATTCCAAATAACACATGCCAAGTCACCTTTTTGTACAAAGGAATTACAATCCTTTAACAATCTAAGTGATTTAGGTTAGCATGTAATCAAACATTAATTCAATGGATTTTGTAACTCTGTAGTTCACTACACAAATATCATGATACACTATTGTATTATCCTATTGTTTTACAAAATCCGTGAACCAATGTTAGTATTTTGTGTGTTTTATAACTTCGTGGTCCACTACTATAGTGTTCTGCGGTTTTTATAACTCCGCAATGCACTACATAGTGTCCGGCGGAGTTGAAGAAACTACGAACAAAAGTGAGTGATTTGTAGGTTTTTTAGAAAAGTTGTGAAACATTAATTTCATGTTCCATGGAATTTAAGAAGCCACGACACAAAGTAAATGCTCCGCAAGTTTTTTGAAAATTCATGGTACACTAGAAAAAACAAAATTTTCAAAATATTTTCTCAAGATAAAGTGATCACCTATGAAATTTTATATAAGATTATGGAGTTAAAAATCTCTCATATCTAACTCTTCGTTGGGTAATACAAGTAAAATCACATAAAATGACAATTTACTTAAACAAATTGTAAATATTATAGGAGATTCCATTTGACACAATCGATCAACAAGGGTTGGCATTGGAAAAAGAGGTGGCATTGGAAAACCATTCAAAACATGCTCATCCATATTTATTTCCCCCTCAAGGGAAACTATGAAAGGAAAAATCTCAAATATAACATGCTCATATTGAGCCGTAATCTGAAATCCCAAAAAAACATGAAATTTGTAGAACTTTGTAGCACACAATGTCTTAGTAAAATTGTATGTAACTTTATCTTTAGTATAACAAAACTTGAAATCAATCTCGCCATTTATAAATTTCTCCCGAGTGAAGTGCATATGAATCTCAATGTGCTTGGTTCTTTGATGTTGAACTAGATTATTTGCAAGAGCAATGCAACTTTGGTTGTCTCAAAGAAGAAGACTACTTTCTTTGACACCCATACAAAGTTCATCCAACAATATTTTGACCGAGATAGCTTCATTTACTACTTACATGGCACTTCTATCCTCTCGCTTTAGTAGAATGGATAGATATTGTTAGTTTCTTCTTGTTACTCCAATTGATTGCACTTGTACCCAACTTGAAAACATATCTAGAAGTATATTTTCTATCCACAATATTAGTAACATGGTCAGAATCACAATAACCAAATAAATTTGCATCATCATAAGAAAAATAATACAAACCATAATTTATTGTACCTTTGATATACCTTAGAATCCTTTTTCCATTTGTTAGGACAAGGATAATAAAACCTTAATAACCACATTAATTAATACTTGAGTTAAACATTAATGTGAACACATAAATAAATAAACAAAGTAACACATAACACAATGAACACAAAGTTTATGTGGAAAACCCCCAAGGGGAAAAAAACACAACAAAAGAGAATTTTCCATATATGAGAAACAAATAATTTACTGATCCAAAGTAAATTCCCTTCCCTCACTTCTCTCATTGTCAAATTCACCTGAAGAAGTAAATAAATATATGATCCACGATCATATTTATTTGACCCCACGTGTCATGAACTATATCAAGTGATGTGGTATGAATAAACAACACCCCAATTTAAAATAAACTAATTAATTAATAATAAATTAAAATAAAGACTACGTTTATATTAAATAATTAAGAATATAACTAATCTAAATTATTTAATTATAAATTAATGTTTATAGGCACTTAATATTACATTCTAACACCCCCCTTGATATTAAGTGGGGAACCATATACCAATATTACCTGTTTATACAACAAGATTTACAAATCCATAAACCATAGTGAAGGTTTAGGCTAACATATCAAATTTGAAGGATTTATACACATTCATCATGCTCAAATTACCTTTTGGTACAAAAGTATTTGGATTCCATAAATAAGTAGTGAATGATTTAGGATAAGCATGATTTGTGTGACTACATCTCACAGTTTCTCATGGAAAATATATCAAAAAACATCTATAAGAGCCTTTTATACACACTAACATCATTTACAAATAGATTCAACATAATGGACTGTACATCGTAAACTTAGAGTGATAAGTTTATAAAGATCATAGGGATGTTTTTGAAAATGCTTTAAAATTGGAGCGGAAGTATAGAGGAGAAGGAGATATCAATCGATGGCTATTAGGAGGAGGAAAAAATTGCAATGCTCATTACCCCTCAATGAAAATTTTGAAAGGCCAAGCATTGCACGGAGCTTGTAGAATTTCACAACACACAATGGCTTCCTAAACATATCTATGAATTGATCTTTAGTTGGGTAGTACGCATATCTATTTCACCATAGAGAACCTTGTCTTAGATAAAGTGCATATGAATATGTATATGATTTTTCCTTTGATGCTTGAACTAGATTCTTAGAAATAAAAATGCAAATATGGATATCACATAGAAGAGGAGTACTTCCTTTCACTTCCATGTGTATCTCTTTTAACAACCGCTTAAGCCACATAACTTATTTTGTTGCTTCCATTGCACTTCTATACTATGCCTCAAGAGAATAAATTGAAAATTTTGGATTATTTTTACTACTCCAAATAATGATACCTACACCAAATTTGAATGCATATATAATTGTAGAATTTTGATCTTTTTACTTCTTTTTACTACTATAAGTTTACAAAGATCATAGGGATGTTGTTTACAATGCTTTACAATTGGATCAGAAGTATAGAGGAGAAGGAGATATAAATCGGATGGCTATTAGGAGGAAAAATTGCAATACCCATTACCCCTCAATGAAAACTTTGAAAGGCCAAGCATTTCACGGAGCTTGTAGAATTTACAACACACAATGGCTTCATATACATATCTCAGAATTTGATCTTTAGTCGGGTAGTACGCATATCTATTTCACCACGAGAGAACCTTCTCTTAGATAAAGTGCATATGAATCAGATATGATTTTTCCTTTGATGCTGAACTAGATTCTTAGAAATAAAAATGCAAATCTTGCTATCACATAGAAGAGGATTACTTCCTTTCACTTCCATGTGTATCTCTTTTAACAACCACTTAAGCCACATAACTTTTTCGTTGCTTCCATTGCACTTCTATACTATGCCTCAAGTAGAATAAATTGAAACTGTTGGATTCTTTTTAATACTCCAAATAATGATACTGCACCAAATTTGAATGCATATCCAGTTGTAGAAATTTTATCTATCACATCACCAACATGATCGAATCACAATATCCATATAAATAGACATTGTTAGAAGAAGTAACATGTAAACCAAAATTAGTTGTGCCATTAATATACAATAATATTCTTTTGGATAACTTCCAATGATACCTTGATATGGCTCCTACATAAATCTCAAGCAATCCCTACTATATAAGCAATGTCAAGTCTAGTAATAGTACAATAAATCAAACTACCTACAAGTTGTCTGTACAAAGTAGGATTAGCTTTTTCACATGCAAGTTTAGGATCAAGTTTAAATCCAACTTCTATAGGAATAAAAATAGGTTTACAATATAACATATTGAACATTTTAAGAAAATTAGTGGTATATTGTGATTGAGATACAACAATATAATTTTTATCTTGATAAATATCCATGCCTAAGAAATGATGCAATAATCCTAAATCAGCCATTTGAAAGTAATGTTTTAATTTAGATTTCATTTTCATAATTAAATTGTTAGAGTTACTAGTAATAAGTAAATCATCAACATACAATACAATGAGAATAATATGATTTCCTTCAAATTTTACAAATAAATCATTATTAGAATAACAATTAGTAAAACAAACTTCATTGAAAAAACTATTAATATTTCCATAACAAGCTTTAGGAGCTTGTTTTAAACCATATAGATATTTTTTCAATTTACACACATACATTTATTTACATGTTTCTTCAAATCCTTTAGGTTGGATTATATAGATTTATTTTTTTAATTCACCATTTAGAAATGCATTCTTGACATCAATATGATGCATTTCCCAATCATATCGAGTAGCTAAGGAAATAAGAATTCTTATAGTTCTCATTTTTGCAACTAGTACTATAGTTTCAACGTAATCGATACCGGGTTTTTGAGTAAAGACTCAAGATACTAGTTTGGCTTTGAATTTTATCAATAATACCATCAAATTTATATTTGATTTTTATAGCCATATAGATTTGACTATACTTCATTTTTCAGGAGGAGGGACTAAATCCCAAGTTTAATTTTTAATTAAGGAAGAGTACTAAGATTTCATTGCATCTACCCATCTTTCGTCAGAAGAAGCTTCTTCGAAATATTGGGGTTTAGGTTCATACATCATCATTAAAGCATGATATGTATGTTGAATTCTAGTCATTTTATGAAGGTTTTCAGGATTAGAGTCTTGAATAATAGACTCAACCCATTTAGGTATTTTGGTTATAGAGGAAACATGAACTAACTCTTTTTCAACTACATGTTCATTATTAATTTAATTATCATTATTTTTAATTTTATTAGATTCATCATGAATAAAAGAAACATAAGAGGATGAAGATGAACAAATTTTTTTCTAATATTTTAACATTCCCGTTTTCTATAACTTCTCTTTTGAAGGAGCGTAGATCCTAAGACTGTAGTCCTACCTCAATAACCTACAAAGATGCAAGGATATGAGGTTTTATCTAAATTATTCTTTTTGATTTGGGAATGAAGATAGATGCAGAGAAACTAAATATTCTTAGATGAAATACATCTAGTTTTTGATTTTTCAACTTTTCTAGAGGAGTGGAGTTAATTAAGTATTTAGTGGATACTCTATCCAAATGTGAACAACATTATTCATTTCTTTAGCCCATAGAAATGTAGGGAAGTGATCTCGAACACAACATAGGTCTCGACATTTCCATAATGGTGTGGTTTTTCATTTCCATAATCCCATTCTATCGAGGGAAATATGGAGCAATCAGTTCCTGTTTATACCACATTTGACACAGAATGAGTCAAATTCTTTACTAACATATTCTCCCCCATTATTTTTTGTAAGCCTCTTAATTTTATAACTAGAATTGTTTTCAACTAAAGCTTTAAGTTCTTTAAATTTAAAAATACATCAAATTTACTTTTAATAAAATATGACAAAATCATACAAGATAAATCACCAATAAAAGTGACTCGCATACAATGAACTATTTAGGGAATGAGAACTTCTAAGGGTCCTCGAACATCACTATAGACCAGATCCAAAGGCTTAGAAGAGTTTGCATCATGATGACTATGGAAGGGGTCAAAATTTTTTTATCATGTAAGCATCCTTCACACGTTCATGATTTTGGGAAATAGGTGGTGTACCAGAAACTAGGTTCAATTGAGACATGCCATTTGTGCTTCTAAAGTTGACATGACCTAATATCTCATGCCACAATTGCTTGTCACATCTTTAGGTTGGAAAACAAGAAGTAGGGGAAAATCCTTTAAACCCATATAAATAGTCTCTTTATATGCTTTCAGCTATAGTGTAGTTAATTTTTAATAAACCATTTATATTTCAAAAAAGTTTACACTATAGTTATTCTAAGTTAATTTTTTTAATATTGGCAAATAGTTTTTGAAAGGGACTATACCCTTAAATACAAAATAAGGCCTTTAATCCGGAATAAGAGTGAGAAGCATAACAGACTAACCAAGTCCAAGTAGTACAATGAAATTCAACATAGCCCGTAAATGCCTACACAAGCGAGACTTAACAAAGAAAAATAAAGAAAAAAACAAGAACTGACAAAATGCCAAAAACAAGAAGAATAACAAAAGAGAGCAGTAGAAGCATGCAGGACTACTTCTTGGCTGCTTGATCAACACTGATCTTGACTTTTTTCCAAGCATGAAACATACCCAAAGCGGTCATGTGGGCAGCATCCGTCTTATCGAGCTCCTCGATGGTCCTTTTGCTCTCTTTTCATTGCCCCAAAGTGCAAATGGGACACCGCTAAGGTTGGAAACACTTTTGGCATGTCCACGATGAACTCCTCAATGGCCCTAAAGGCAGCAATGTTGTAATCATGCCTAGTCTTAGCCTTCCCAAGGCGGGAGTCCAAGGAGGTCAGCTTTTTGTATATGTCTTCAATCTGACTATTGTCAATGCTCCCTTCCCCCTCCATGCTTTTCTTACCTTTTTGCTTAGCTAGGTTTTTGACCTCATCCTTCAGCATTTTTATCTCAGCCTCTAAGGCCTCCAGTCTCTTAGAAGGGTTATCCATTTGTGCTTCCTGGGAATGGCACTACTAATGTTCAGCAGGTCACGTGCAATGTCAAGATCAAGAGGCTCTTTCCCCGCTGCAAGAGTCTCAAGGTTGAGTCTCCTAGAAGCCCTGGTGAATGGACGTTTAGAGGAAGAGGCGAGGTGGGTGGCAGGAGGAGCAGCAGGAGGAATAGAAGGAGAATCATGTGCAGCCGGCATGGGGTAGCGAAGCACTGGTGGCAGGGTGGGGCAGCAAGGGGCAGCAGGGAAGCGGGATCTGGCAGCAGCAGCAGAGCCCATCAAAGGGGGAGCCGGGCTAGGAGAGGAAGGAAGACCGGGGTACTTGAGAAGGCAGGATTTGTGAATTAGCAAAATAAGCCCTTGATGCAAGGGAACCACCCGGGTATGCTTCTGGAACTCCAAAATGGAGCGCTCAAGAGAGTTTAAAAGATAATGAGGGAAGCAAACCAATCTATTCCTACGTATGGTTTAAAAAGATGAGATGCTTAGTTTGGGACAAGAATAAACCTACCTTCCAAGGAGATGAAACGAATCATCATGCGAGTGACCTCATCAAACGGTGAAGGAATTGAGCTTACAAGCTGGAGACCATTGCGTGCTAAATATAAGATTCTCATCTTCCTCCACAAATATTCTTTCTTCAGTTTCTTTGATAACCCTTTTGTTGAAGAAGCGGTACCCATCCAGGCTGAGACCGGTCGCTTCAGCAATGAGCTCTTCATTGACAAGAATTTTCTGTCCCCCATAGTCGACAGTCCTCTCTTTCCATTCCTTAGCAAAGCGTACTGAAATACTTTGATCATGTCCCTGCACCCTTTCAACAAAGATGGTGAAGCCGCCTATGCTGAGAATGTTCCAAAGCTCGGTGTTATCCTTCTAATCGGGGTCGCGACGGCTCAATTTGACAGGAGGTCTTCCCATCTTCTTAGTGGTGTGCAAAGTTATTCTAAGTTAATTGAGAACAAGAAAAAATTCTTTTTACTTTATGAACTAACCAAACATTGTTAACAAAACAATTAAAGAATTTTGCTTTACCTTATCCCCGAACATCGAGGATATAATGATCACCCAAATAGATCGATCATTAAATTCTCTTAGATCGAGATAGTATATCGTACCTATAAGTTATGTGTCTAGACGAAACACTATCCAATATCCACTTATTTTCCTTTGCGTTGAAAAGAGCATCATACAAAGCAATTACATTAGATATATGACTATTTTTCTTGGTTCTTGTTTTGATTCGATTTTGATTTGGTTTATTTCTGTTGGTTTTCTAAATTTGACTTGTTTTTGAATTTACAGTCTTCTTTCTTATGGAAAATTTTTCCATAGTTATGAAATTTACCATCAAAACTAAATCTTAAGTTTTTTGGTTTTTTATCTTTACTAGAAGGTTTAAAAGTTAATTATTGATTCTTGTTGAACCTGAAGGTTTACTTTTAGATTTCTAAGTAAGAAGTTCCTTAGTGGCATTTTGTTTTAAATAAAAAATTGTCATAACTTTCTCTTCCTAGATGGAAGAACACTAAGGGTTTGAAAATTAGGGAGGACTTGTTATGTTTGATATTTGGAATTTAATATTGAAATGAAATTCCTAAATCATTCATGAATATTCAATTGAATAATAAAATATAATAATTTATCATGAATTAAGTTATAATTGCAACCATCCAATTGATAATTAATATTCTTAATTTTTTCTGAAAATTAATTACTTTTTCATCTCCCTTCATGGGAGTCGTCAACAGTTCTAGAATCAATTTAATAATTTTTGATAATCATGTACCTTTATGCATTGATTCCGCTTATGTGCAAGCCTTGCTTAGACTCTCTTGATTCTCGATATGAAGGAGAAAATATTCTTTCATGAGGAAATCTTCTTTCATGCTCCACAATATAATGGACATTACTTCATGCACCTTTTATTGATATGTAACAACATTGTCTGTTGTTGCTTGTCTTCTAGTCGATCCTTTCGATACCATTCACGATCATCGAGAGCTTGTGAGCCATAAGTTATCCCTTCAACCTTATCTTCTAAATGTTGTAATTGTTCCATTAAACATCCGTGATTTATAAATAGTAAATTGATTAGATTCCATTTTTATGTAAATAAATTTCAAAAAGAGAACAATGAGTTTTTAGTGATAATAGTTAATAATCCCCCTATCATTTTTCAAACCACGTTATTCAAATTTCGATGAATTCATGTTGAAACAGACATGTTAAACAAGTATACTAAATATACGATATATTAGTTTGACAATAATTTTTTTTTTTTTAATATTGGCAAATAGTTTTTTGAAAGGGACTATACCCTTGAATACAAAATAAGGCCTATAAGCCGAGTAATAAGAGACAAGAAGAGAAAGTAGTGTCAGAAAGCACGTTCAAGAGTTACAACAAAATCAACGTAGCCCAGAAACAGCTACACAGACAAGACTTAACAGCAAAACAACGGCAAAAAAACAGCAAGACGACAGCCAAGAAACAGTAATATTAACAATAAAGAGCAGTAGAAGTATCCAGGACTACTTCTTGGCCGCTTGATCAATACTGATCTTGACTTTTTTCCAAGCTTGAAACATGCCTAACGCGGTCATTTGAGCAGCATCCATCTTATCGAGCTCCTCAATGGTTCTCTTGCTCTCTTTATCATTGCCCCAAAGCGCTGCCGGGACACCGCTTAGATTTGAAACACTCTTGGCATGACCCACGATAAACTCCTCGATGGCCCTAAAGGGCAATATCAGAAGTCATGTCCGGTCTTAGCCTTCCCAAGGCGGGAGTCTAAGGAGGTCACTTTTTGTATATGTCATCAATCGACTTTGTAGAGGTGGGAGTCTTAGTTTGACAATAATATTGATCTATCAAAATATGAGTGATTTTTTTAAATTTTACATGAAAATGACAACTTAGTCGTCAGCCATGTCATACAAAATCACTTTCAATTAAAATACTAATTTATCTAATACACAAGGAAATAATTGAACCTATTTATCTTATTAGATAATAGTAAAATAAAATGAATTATAAATTTTAGTAAAAGACAAAAATATAATACATCTATATATAAAATAATTTAGGAGAAAAGCTCCATATAGATGTTTATAACTAGGTTAGCTCGATTGAGTTAGATTTGCCAACTTAGCAAGTTAAGTCAAATTCAAATTCTCTACAGAATTATATATCAATTCCATAGAGTTATAATGAAAATACAAATATCAATGTCTATGGAAATTCCAATGCTCACCAAGCCAACCATATTCAACGCGATGGGGTGGATTCAATCTAGGTGGGCTCTCTAAACTCTTAACTTTATTTCTAACCAAGCCAAGGACGAGTTCTTGTGGCCAAGCCACTTATAATTTTTATTCTAGAAAATAAAATAACTAGTGGTGGGATTGAAGTCACACCAAAAAACCATTTCTAAAGGCTTTTAAAGCCTTAAGAACATTCTCACCCCACACATGTGGGATAAAAGATAAAAGAAAAAAGAACAAAACAATGCTGTAACATTCCCATTTTAAGAATTTATAAACAAGGGAATTTTTTTATATACATAATGTTCTCTATTCTAAATAATCATAACTTAGAACACACATTCCATGCCGATCAAAATCATAACAAATAACCATATGCAATCAGAATGACTAGGTGATCTACCGATCTCTCATTTCATGACTCTATTAATAACCAATCTATCATGTTAACTTAAGTAATTAATAATTAATGTATAATGAGTATACTTGGTTCTCTTACCCTATTACGGATATCGAGTGTCTCGTTTAAGAAACCTATCTCAATATTTGTTACCAAAATTCATCCGAAATCACATTCCTTAAACTAGGTGACATAGGAAAACGCAACCAAAGAGCTTGCGATACTTTGGCGAAATATTTTCAACATACTATTCATGTTACTATTCCTAGATGACATACTTGTCTAAATAGAATATGTCCTTCACCCCACTCTCTATAATCTAGAATGGTTTTCACCAAATTTAGTCATCCACTTGTCCAAGGTTTGACCCTAACACAAAGTTAGTGACATAAGTTAGAATATGGAGTCACTCGCGGTGACCTAGGGTATATAGACATACCCTATCGATCTAAGTCGATTAGATGTGCCTAGTTATCCTAAGTCATTGGGAGTCATTTCCTATGCTAGATCATAACTCTAAACTGTCCTAGAGAGAAACTAAGTTCAAGTCCAAGTTTGGGTAGGTCTAGATGAACCAACACTGAAGGGTGTTACAGATGTCAACCGCAACCTCAGATCCTCATGAAGACCCAAGTCTTCACAAAGGTATAGATCTGCAGTTGGTATGTGCCAACATCCGACAGAACCACTTCATCTTGACGTACACACCTCAAGAGATCATTTCCACTTAATTACCTTAGGATTATAAATTATAGCAACCTTACATAACCCTAGTTCCAACAAACTTAAAGGTTTCCATCCCCATTTGATTTGGTTAACTAATATGGAACTTCAAATACTAATGATTGATTTATGTTCAATTAACTTTTACTTAACATTCAATTAATTGAAAACAAAATCAACATCTATCAAATGATCTAATTAATGTGTCTCAACCATTCAAGGAATGTATAAGAACCAAAATAGGTTCTAATATAAAATAATTCATGCCTATGAAGTCTAAATGGTTATCGAACCCGTATATCATTAGTTTATTTTGCATCCTTTTTAGAAGAGGAGAACCATCCTCATTAGGGTTAAGTATTAGGATTTAATATACCCATATCCAATATGCACATCCCCGACATTATCAACCATTAAAGATCATAAAATCATAATCAACCATTCAAGATCAAGTAAGGAACATCAATACATACAACTTTGTAAGATGCATTTAAGTAACGGAATTCACACTAATTCCCATTTATCCAAACAATTTAGTGACATCAAAAATAAGGAACCAATCGGATATGAATAAAAAAAACAAGGATATGATTACTGATTTTTCCTTCTTAGTAGGAACAAGAGAATTGAATTAATCAGTTTAAGTAACCTCAGTCTTTTCAATTCATCGAAATAAAATACACATCTTAGAAAACTATGAATTACTCGACATATTTCTGTCAACAACATCAAGATATTTTAGGAATATAACTTTTCTTCCTTCAATACATTTCAATAATAACTTAGAATTCTCTATAATGGTCCAAAATTTTAATTCAACCAATACATCATAAACATTATTTCCTTCATTTATCACTTAAAAAGTCCATCTACAAAAATTTCATGATCAGAAGGGAACTCCAACATTCTAACAAATGGGAAGAAGGTCGCAAAGGACAATGCAGCCCTTCACTACTTCCCAAAATCCTTTATAAAAGAAAACACATAAAAGAAGAGATCAAATGTTGGACTGTTATGGTGGAAACAAATTTAAACAAGGTTTCCCATCATGGAAAACCAAAAATTGTGATATTGAACCCATATCCAAAAAGGAGCTGCAATGACAAGAGTTACAAAATGCCTTGTGGGTAATTACAATCCCAACAATCACTCAAGGACGTTAAAGTTTCAGTCAAGATCCATAGAGTGACCAATTCCTCCAATGATGGAAATAAAACAATCAACGAGACAGACTCTCAATCGAGTCCTCACAGAGGTGAGAGAAATATATCTTTTAAAAGGACAAAAAGGTTTCCTGCATGATTCGATTCTAGGAAGGTAGTGCCTAAAATTGTCATAGCTTAGCTACAGGTGTAAAACTATCAAAAATTTTGTTCCCTCAAATCTTTCTTAGATATCAAAGAATGAAAGAGTCTAGAAAACCCCATATTCATAACCGGTTTCCATAGTTCAAAAACAAGAAATGACAACCGTGAGTTTAAGGATCATCCTTAATTTTCACGATATCCCAATCAGGAGGGTTTTAACAAGTTTACCCCAACAAGATACTCAAGAGGTCAATCCTGTTCAAGGTTAGTTAAACAAACTTTTGAGAGAGAAGAAGACAATAAGAACAGAGAAAATAAAAATCAAACATAGCTACAGGGACAACCCAATGTCAAATCCGACAAAGCCGACCCTTAACACATCCCCAAACAACAAGATCTCACCTCTGAAACTTTTAGTTTAGTACTCGAGAACTTTAAGAAACACAGTACTCATAAAATATCAGAATAAAGACTTCAAACACGGGAATCCCAAGCTCGAATGCCTCAAAATCAAAGTTCCCAGAAATGAATAACCCATAGTTTCCTTAGAAGAACCAAATTTGAGTACCCAGTTTAAACTAATTTTTTAAAAAGTAATAAAACCTTCAATCTTGTTTCCATACAAGAAGAACCCAAAAAGAAAATAGAGATTCCAAACATTACATAATTGCTAGCTTCCATCGCAGACTGAATCCGAAGAACAGATAGAGTATATAGAGGGTTCAAGAAGAAGGCACACATAATTATCTGTTTCCATAAACAAATTTGAGTTTATAAAACTTTAAATCAAGCATGCATAATCTTAAAATTCCAATAGGAGTAACATAACTTCCACAAACCAAGAAGCGACAACGAAGGGTATGCTTTTACATTCTGCAACCCAAGCTACAGCTTGGTTTGAAACTTAAAGACACAAATCATTTCCATAACCCATTTTTGATTAAATAAGAAGGATTCACGCATGCACCTCGTTACTCAAATTATCACAAGATTTAAGGTGAAATTCAACAACAAATAACTAGGAAAGCAACACAATGACTTCCTTTCCAAGCAGAGATTCCTCAATCAGAGAATACATAAATTATTCAAGCAAGGAAACCAAATAATCATCACAAAAAAAAAAACCATTTATCTCAAGAGAGAAAAGTTGTTTTAATGAAGACACTTAGAGAAAAGCAAAGCAACTTAATGGATAAAGCCTATCATTCCTGATAGTGCTTCTTTCTATTCAAGAAGATTTCAGTTAAGCCTTCAAAAATCCCTCTTCTCCAAATGAAATAAAAACCATAAACTTCTTCCTCAAATGCCTCATATACTTCCATTGGATCGAAAATAATCCAAGAGAGACAAAATAACAAAAATTTAAAGTAGAACTGCTGGTTCAAAGAACCAGATAGCTCCATGTAGAGAAAAAATAAGAATGCATGAAAGACCAAACAACTCCCAAAAAATCCACTCGCATGGTTTCATAGGCGGTTTGCTTGCCAAAAACAATGAAAATTAATGTCATTAATTCCCATTCTCTTGCCTAAATCTCCATGCCACTTCCATCCAAAATTGGGAAGTCTAATTTCAAAAAGAACATGCATTGTTAAATTTAGAGATGGTGCCAGCTAGGATCACCTCCAATTTCCATGCCATTGTCAAACTGACAGTACTTAATTATTTAAATTTAAAAATCAAATCAAATAAAAGACTTAGGAACCATCGCCATGCCTTTAACTTGCCATACGACCCCCCTTAGGTCCCCTTCTATCCTCACATTAGTTTAGGATAGATATCATTAGCTTAGGGTATGACCTTAGGTTAGTTTAGAAAATATTTACCTTAGGTAAATTTTCCACCTTAGGATAGGTCATTCTTTCTACTAATGTAGTATTAGGTAATAGGTTAGAAATATACCTATTATCACCTTAGGTTGTTTCCAAATCCCTAACTTAGAAAACATGCAACTTAGGTTAGGATACAACAAGATTAGCATACACATAGACATAAGGTAGGTCTAGTTTACTTTAGGTTGGAATTTGATCGGGATAGATCCTAAAGATCTAGGACTCATGTTATTACCCTGAATAGTCCCGAGGTAGACCTCATCCTTTTTAAGCCATTCAGCGTCCTGATGAAATTAACAAGAAGATCCGAGCATACTACTTATAGCAGAGTGCAAAGCAAGAACTTCCAATAAGATAAATTAAATTGTAATCCTACAAAGGTTCGGTCTTTTATTTCCTTCAACCTCGATCATTAGTTTTCCATACATATCAAGTAAGAAGAATTAAACATACCTTGGATCAATGGAATTGATCCAAGGTCTCATTATTATATAGAGATAAATTTGTAAATTTTTTTACCAATTTACAACCTCAAACAAAATGGATTCCTGCAAGGAACAATATTTCAGTAATTGAAGCAAAGAAGAGAAGTAATTTATCCCTAGCAAGCATGATTTCAACAGTCAAAAGAATACACCTTCCTAGGACAAATAACATGTCAATGCTTGCATTGCAAAGAAGAGAAGTTAACGGTTTATCATAGGTGTTACATACTTCCCTTCTAAAAAGAATCATCATCCCGATGATTAAATTATTTAAACAATTTTGCATCAAGGACAATTCATTTATTAAATTTCTTTTCACCTATTCATAACATTTATGGATTTAATGTTTTCCAAAATCAACATTTGCATAGATGTTTATTTCAAACAATGAAATATTTTCCATAATCGGCAGATTTATTGTCATAAAAGAATAAAATCACAAATTTTTATCAGTCAATAGAATCAATTTTGTCCAAATAAATATGGAAAAATAATTTTCATGTCTTCTAGATTTTCCCATGCTGCACTATCCTCATTAAACTGGTCCCACTTTGGACCTTACATTGACTTATTTCATGATTTATTATGTGCAATCGCAAGTTTCCACCACTCGAATAGGCTTAACCACAATTATTCCTAGGTCCTGGATCTACAAGGAATTCCAATTTAACACGTGATAAATCGAAACATATTTCTTAAGAAAAGAAATATGGAAAACATCATGCATTCGTGACAAAGTAGGGGGTAATGTTAAATGATAAGCTATAGGGTTGATTACCTCAACAATTTCAAAAGGTCCCACATAATGAGGTGATAACTTGGTAGCCTTTCCAAAAGTTATAGAACTCTTTTTTAGTTTAACCCGAAGAAAAACCTTCTCACCAAGTTCAAATTTCCTATCAACCCGCTTCAAGTTAGCATAACTCTTTTTCCTATCGCCAGCTTCTTTCCAAGTGTTCATGAATCATTTTAACTTGCTATTCCATTTCGTAAGGATTTTAGGTCTAATTACCTCCCTATCCTCAATCTGTTCCAAATCACACGGGGTTATGCATTTCCTTCCGTATAATGCTTGAAAGGTGCCATCTTTAGAGATGCGTGATATGTGTTATTGTATGCAAACTCAACTAATGAAAGGTACTCTTCTCATTTATACTGTTGATCCATATAATACATTCTTAACATATCTTCTAAAACTTGATTAACTCTTTCAGTTTGTCCATCCGTTTCTGGATGATACACATAACTGAAATTCAGCTTAGTTCCTAAAGCTGCGTTAAGTGTTTGCCAAAACCTTGAAGTTATTCTTGGATCTCTATCAAATGTGATTAATTCAGGTACTCCATGTAATCTGAAAATCTCATGAACAAACATTTTTGCTAAAAAAGGTGAATCATCTTTAAGATTACCAACAATAAAGTGTGCTACTTTGGTTAGTTTATCAACAACTAGAATAAGATCAAGCTTATTTCTTGACATAGGTAACCCTTGTAAAAATTCATGCTTATCACTTGCCATTTGTCTTGTGGTATCTTTGTGAGGATATAATAAACCAGTTGGATGCATATGTTCAGCTTTAACACGTTAACATTCTAAGCAATGTGTCACAAACTCAATTATGTCTTTTTTTATCCACTTAAAGAAATATTGTTGTTTTATATTAGTAAGCATCTTTGTAATACCTGGGTGTGTCAGGAAAAGGTGAATTATGAAATTCAACTAATAATTTATTTCTATAATCCTTTAGCAAAGGTACGTAAACCATGTTTTCAAAGCATAAGATTCCTTCATTATCAAAGTGAAAACCTTTATATCTCTCATCATTTGGATCTGCAGCAAGTGTTGTTCTTACTTGCTTAAAATAAGAATTAGATTCCATAACACTCTTTACTTCATCCTTGAACTGAGTTATCAATGTTATAAGAGCAAAAACATGCTTCCTATGACTTAGAGCATTAGTTACTCTATTTTCCTTTTCCTTGAAGTAACTTATGTCAAAATCATATTGAGATAAAATCTCTAATCGTCTTTCTTGTCTTGCTTTCATATTTAGCATTTGAGTAAAAATAAAATTGAGCCCAAGATGATCATTTTTAGTTTAAAAGGTTTACCGAGTAGGTAATGCCTCTAAAATTGAAGTGCATGAATAATGGTAGCAAGCTCTAGATCATGTGGAGCATAATTCAACTCATGTAACTTAAGTTTTCTACTTTCGTAAGCTATGACATGATCATTTTGTAACAGAATACCTCCAAGACCTTCTCCAGACGCATCTGTTACAACAGTAAAGTCTCCATTAGGATCAGGTACAATCAAAATAGGTGCTGAAGTTAATTAATCCTTTAAAGTTTTAAATGCCGATTCACATTTATCATTCCACACAAATTTCTTATCTTTTTTTTGTAATGAAGTTATTGGTGTAATAACCTTGGAGAATTTTTTAACAAATTTCTATAGTAACCAGCAAGACCCATGAAACTTCTAACTTCATGTACATTCTTTGGTGCAGGCCACTTAGTTATAGCTACAATTTTAGAAGGATCTACAACTATTCCATCTTTGCTTATAACATGACCCAAATAGTGCACTTTTGTGTCATAGAAAGAACATTTAGATAACTTACCAAATAACCGTCTTTTTCTCAAGATTTCTAAAACTATCTTCAAATGCTCATGGTGTTCCTCAATACTTTTAGAGTATATGAGAATATCATCCAAGAATACAAGCACAAATTTTTCCAAGTATTCTTGAAAAATATTGTTCATTAAATTCATAAAAGTTGTAGGTGCATTTGTTAATCCAAAAGGTAAAACTGTGAACTCATAGTGCCCATACCTTGTTCTAAAAGTTGTTTTATGAATGTCATCATACTTAATTTGTAATCGATGATATCCCACTTGAAGATCTATCTTAGAATATATCGATGCTCCATGCATCGATCAAATAAATCATCAATTCTAGGAAGTGGATATCTATTCTTAATTTTTTCCTTGTTTAACATTCTCGTAATCAATACACAACCTAAGTGTTCCATGTTTCTTTTTCACAAAAATTACAAAGGTGCTCCCAAGGTGAAAACACTACCTAATAAAACATTTAGAAAAAGTTCTTGAAACTATGTCTTAATATCTTCCAATTCAATAGTATTCATCCGATAAGGTGCCTTAGAAATAGGCTTGGTCCGAGGTTTGATTTTAATTGTGAAGTAAAATTCCCTTTGGGTGGAAGACCTAGTAATTCCTCCTGGAAACACATCACTTTGTAATTTTGTAATAGTGGGTAACATTCTAAGAGATCACTATTTTCTTGAGTAGATTTAGAAATATTTACTGTATACAAGATACATCCTTTATTTTTGGTCTTAAGTTGCATAGTCGAAAATTTCCTAACCGAAATTTCACATTTCACACCCTAAATCTCTATTGTTTTCTCGTAGGTCATCTAAACAATTAATATGTTTTTCAAAACAGTCCACTTTTGCTTTATGCTCAGCTAGAAAATTAACACCTATGATTACATCAGAAGACCCCAAAGGAGCAACATAAAGATCAACTTCTATGGAAAAACTAGGTAAGTCAAGAATCGCTCCAAAAAGACACATACTAATTATATGAACAACATTATTCCCATAATGGACCGTCCATGATTTATCCATTTCCATCTTTTATTTTTAATTTTGATGCTAATTTACTAGAAATAAAACAATCAAGATATTTCGTATCAAAAATAATAGTTACAGGTATGCCAAATAACTTACCCGGAACTTCTATGGGTGTGACTTAATTTTCAGCTTGCTTGTTAGCTACTACAACTTGTATTTTGTGTCATTGATTACCGTCGTCCTTTTTCAAGGGACATTGATTTGCATAATGATCCTTTCCATAATTGTAACAACCTCCTACAGGTCCCTTTTTAGGCTCAAATTGATTCATAGCCTTAAAGTTATCATTCTGACCTCTATAGGACTTCTATCCATTATTATTGTTCTTGAAAAAGTTATTGCGTACATTAGAAACAAGCTTATTTGTTAATTTTTCTTATTATTATTAGTAACTTAATTTTCATACCAAACTTCTTCCATGGTCCTTTCTTAGGTGCAAGAGATGATGAAGAGGAGTTTAGAACTTTCTTTCTTACTTCCTCCTTATGAGCAGAAATTGCCTTTAATTTCTATTCCTTCCTTATGGATTTTTCAACAACCCCTTCCATGGTGGTTGGGCTATGAACATCCACCTCTCCCCCTATAATGAGATTCAATCCCATGATAAACTTCCATATCCTGAACTTCTCGTCAGTTTGATATTGAGGTACATACTTAAGGAGTTTAGTAAACCACTCCCAATACTCTATTACTATTAATTTTCCTTGGGTTAAGTTCTGAAATTCAGTCATTTTATGATCATAGTAAAGTTGTGGCAGCCATCATTTCCTAAAATAACTTTTAAATTGATCCTAAGTAATATTAGTTTCATCAATGTTCAACTCAGCCTTACGGCTATCCCACCATGAAGATGCTTCATGGGAAAGTTGATATGCTCCCCATATTGCCTTTGTTTCCTTTGAGAAGTTTCTTATTGCAAAGTACTTCTCCATTTCACTGAGCCAATTCTCAGTTCCATCTCTAATGTGGTGCTATAAAACTTAGGTGGACTTATCCTTTTATATCATTAGTGAGTTCAACTTCAGTCTTGCCTTTTTATTTTCTAGCTGATCTGGCATGTTTACATTGTTATTATCAACACCCAAATTTTCCAAATTATCATTGTCCCACAGAGGTGGCTGATTGTTATTACCAACATCTTCTTCCTCCTCATTTCCCATTACTTGTTGTTCAAGTACAATCAAATGATCTCTTGTGTCCAACAGGAAGAAATGATCTCATCAAATTTTGGGGCAGTTGTTGCTTCTCCACCAGGTGGTGGGTTGTTTGCAACATTTCCTCTCGTCCTAACCATATTTTGCTAACAAGAAATTTGAAGTTTTATAAGATTATGGACACAATAGGTCCAAGAGCTATAAACCTTCAGCTTTGATACCAAGATGTAACATTCCCATTTTAAGACTTTAGAAACAAGGGAATTTTTTTATATACATAATGTTCTCTGTTCTAAATAATCATAACTTAGAACACACATTCCATGCCAATCAATCTCATAACAGATAACCATATGCAGCTGTAAATGACTCGGTGAGCTACTAATCTCTCATTTCATGACTCAATTAACAACCGATCTCTCATGTTAACTTAAGTATTTAATACTTAATGTATACCAAGTATACTTGGTTCTCTTACCCTATTCTGGGTACCGAGTGTTCTATTTAAGAAACCTATCTAAATATTTGTTACCAATATTCATCTGAAATCACATTCCTTAAACTAGGTGACATAGGACCACAACCAGACTTACGATACATTGGCCAAAGATTTCCAACATACTGTTCATGTTACTATTCCTAGATGACATACTCATTTTAAATGGAATACGTCCTTCACCCCACTCCTTAGTTATCTAGAATGGTCTTCACCGACTTCAGTCAATCTACTTGTCCAAGGTTTGACCCTAACACAAGTTAGCGACATAATTTAGAATAGGGAGTCACTTGCGGTGACCTAGGGTATATAGACATACCCTATCGACCTAAGTCGATTAGATGTGCCTAGTTATCCTAAGTCATTGAGAGTCATTTCCTATGCTAGATCATAACTCTAAACTGTCCTAGAGAGAAACTAAGTTCAAGTCCAAGTTTGGGTAGGTCTAGATGAACCAATGTTGAAGGGTGTTGCAACATGTCAATTGCAACCCTGTATCCTTGTGAAGACCCAAGTATTCACAAAGGTACAAATCTGTAGTTGGTGCGTGCCAATATATGGCAGAACCACTTCATCTCGATGTACACACCTCAAGAGATCATTTCCACTTAATTAGCTTAGGATTAAGATTTAGATTATAGCAACCTTACATAACCCTAATTCTAACAACCTTAAAGGTTTCCATCCCCATTTGAGTTGGTTAACTAATATGGAACTTCAAATACTAATGATTGCTTTATGTTCAATTAAATTTTTGCTTAACGTTCAATTAATTGAAAACAGAATCAACATCTATCAAATGATCTAATTAATGTGTCTCAACCATTCAAGGAATGTATAAGAACCAAAATAGGTTCTGATATAAAAGACTTCATACCTATGAAGTCTAAATGGTTATCGAACCCGTATATCATTAGTTTATTTTTCATCCTTTTTAGAAGAGGAGAACCATCCTCATTATGGTTAAGTATTAGGATTTAATATACCCATATCCAATATGCACATTCTGACATTATCAACCATTAAAGATCATAAAATCATAATCAACCATTCAATATCAAGTAAGGAACATCAATACATACAACTTAGTAAGTTACATTTAAGTAAGGGAATTTATACTAATTCCCATTTATCTAGACAATTTACTAACATCAGAAATAAGGAACCAATCAGATATGAATAACAACATCAAGGATATGATTACATATTTTTCCTTCTTATTATGAACAAGAGAATAGACTTAATCAGGTTTAAGTAACCTCAGTCTTTTCAATTCATCGAAATAAAATACACATCTTATAAAACTATGCATTACTGACATATTTCCTGTTAATAACATCAAGATCTTGTAGGAATACAACTTTTCTTCCTTCAATACATTTCAATAATAACTTAAAATTCTCTATAATGGTCCAAACTTTTAATTCAACCAATACATCATAAAAGTTATTTCCTTCCTTTATCACTTACGAAGTCCATCCGCAAAAATTTCTAGACGGGTCGGTTCATCAATCGAGCATGATAAGCACTAAGAATTAAAATGAAATGCTTTCAACTAACTATTTCATTAAACCAACTCTGCTTTAATGAAATAGTGAGGTCAAGTAGAAAAATAAATCATAGTAATAACAACCATAAAAGAAGAACAATTAATCAATTTGAATAACATTCAAAGAAATGTCATGATGTAATCTACAATCTACAACATGTTATCAGATAAATACAGTTCCATCCAATACACTTATCCATATCAAATAAAAGTACCTTCTAATTATTTCCTTCACAAATCATCTTAATTAGAAATACAAATGCAAATAAGAGTCTCACACATCAGATGTGGCATCCTAATCCCAAATGCAAGGCATAGCCTAATTTATCAAGTTAGACCATATATCAACATTAAGATAGAATTTACTCAATGTACAACATCTCACATTAGTCTTCTATCTCAATTATTAAAATCCTTAACACAAGTCAAGAGAACAAGCAAGTAGCAATGACGACTACTCAAGACATTAAGGATAGTAGTGCAATTGATCCAAATAAATCAATGACCAGATTTACCCAAAAGAAGAATGACTAAGATGAAATAGTAAGAGCTTCCTAAATAATTGGTTAGCCTGAATCCCATACACAACTTTAGAGAAGAGAACACAACCCATAACATCCTATTATTTCCAAAGGCAAAGTGGTCAGGCTTCACCTTAGAGACTGAAGAAGAAGGAGTCAAATGCCATGATCAGAAGGGAACTCCAACATTCTAACACACGGAAGAAGGTCGCAAAGGAAAATGCAGGCCCTTCACTACTTCCCAAACTCCTTTATAAAAGAAAACACATAAAAGAAGAGATCAACAGAATGTGTGACTGTTGTGGTTGAAATAGATTTAAACATGGTTTCCCATCATGGACAACCAACAAATGTGATATTGAACCCATATCAAAAAGGAGATGCAATGACAAAAGTTGTAAAATGCCATGCAGGTAATTACAGTCCCAACAGTCACTCAAGGACGTTAAAGTTTCAGTCAAGATCCATAGATTGACCAATTCCTCCAATGATGGAAATAAAACAATCGAGTGAGATAAGACTCTCAATCGAGTCCTCACAGAGGTGAGAGAAATATATCTTTTGAAAGGATAGAGAAGGTTCCTGCATGATTCGATTCCAAGAAGGTACAACCCAAAATCATCATAGCTTAGCTACAAGCATACAATTATAAATGATTTTTCTCCCTCAAATATTTCTCAGAGATCAAATAATGAAAGAGTCCAAAAAACCCCATATTCAGAACCGGTTTTGATAGTTCAAAATAAAGAAACAACAACTAAACGTTCAAGGATCATCCTTAATGTTCACGATATCCCAATCAGGAGGGTTTTAACAAGTTTACCCTAGTAAGATACTCAAGAGGTCAATCCAGTTCAAGGTCAGTTAAACAAAAACCAACAACATCTACTTTGACAGAGAAGAAGACAACAAGAACAGAGAAAAGAAAGCTCAAACATAGCTACAAGGACAACCCAAAGTGCCAAATCTGACAAAGCCGACCCTCAACACATCCCCAACAAATAAGATCTCACCTCTAAACTTTTAGTTCAGTACTCGAGAACTTTAAGAAACACAATACTCATAAAATATCAAAATAAAGACTTCAAACATGGGAATCCCAAGCTCGAATGCCTCAAAATCAAAGTGCCCAGGAAACGAATAACCCATAGTTTCCTTAGAAGAACCAAATTCGAGTACCCAGTTTAAACTATTTTTTAAAAAGTAATAAAACCTTCAATCTTGTTTCAATAGAAGAAGGACCCAAAAAGAAAATAGAGATTCCAAACATTACATAATTTCCAGCTTCCTTCGCATACTAAATGTAAAGAACATATAGAGTATATAGAGGGTTATAGAAGAAATCACACATAATTAATGCTTCCATACACAATTTTGAGTTTATACAACTTTAAATCAAGCATGCATAATCTTAAAATTCCAACAGGAGTAACATAACTTCCACAAACCAAGAAGTGACAACGAAGGGTATGCTTTTACATTTACAACCCAAGCTACAGCTTGGTTCAAAACTTAAAGACAAATATATCATTTCCATAACCCATTTTTGATTAAATAAGAAGGATTCATGCATGTACCTTGTTACTCAAATTACCACAATATTTAAGGTGAAATTCAACAACAAATAACCAGGAAAGCAACACAATGACTTCCTTTCCAAGAAGAGATTCCTCAATCAGAGAATACAAAAATTATTCAAGCAAGGAAACCAAATAACCATCACAGAAAATAAAAACCCATTTATCTCAAGAGAGAAAAGTTGTTTTAATGAAGACACTTAGAGAAAAGCATAGTAACTTAATGGATAGAGCCTATCATGCCTGATAGTGCTTCGTCATTCAAGAATATTTATAGCCTATCCTTCACAATTCCCTCTTCTCCAAATGAAATCAACAACCAGAAAATTCTTCCTCAAATGCCTCATATACTTCCATTGGATCGAAAATAATCCAAGAGAGTCAAAAATAGAAACAAACTGAAAATAGAACTGCTAGTTCGAAGAACCAGATAGCTCCATGCAGAGCAAAACTCAGAATGCATAAAAGACCAAACAAATCCCAACAAATCTACTCACATGGTTTCCAAGTCAGTTTTCTCTCCAAAAAATGATGAAAATTAATGTCATTAATTCCTAGTCTCCCGCCTAAATCTCCACACCACCTCCATCCAAAATTAGAGAGTCAAATTTCAAAAAGAACATGCATTGTTAAATTTAGAGATGGTGTCAGCTGGGATCACCTCTAATTTCCATGCCCATGTCAAAATGACAGTAATTAATGATTTAAATTTGAAAATCAAATCAAATAAAAGACTTAGGAACCATCACCATGCCTTTAACTTACCATATAACCCCCTTTAGGCCCCTTCTATCCTCACATTAGTTTAGGATAGATATCATCAGCTTAGGGTATGACCTTAGGTTAGTTTAGAAAATATTTACCTTAGGAAAATTTTCCACCTTAGGATAGGTCATTCTTTCTACTAATGTAGAATTAGGTAATAGGTTATAAATATACCTATTACCACCTTAGGTTGTTTCCAAATCCCTAACTTAGAAAACATGCAACTTAGGTTAGGATGCAACAAGATTAACGTACACATAGACATAAGGTAGGTCTAGTTTACCTTAGGTTGGAATCCCATTAGGATAGATCCTAAAGATCTAGGACTCATGTTATTACCTGAATAGTCCCGAGGTAGACCTCATCCTTTTTAAGCCATTTAGCATCCTGGAGAAATTAGCAAGAATATCTAAGCATACTACTTACAGCAGAATGCAAAGCAAGAACTTCCAATAAGATAAATGAAATTGTAATCCTACAAAGGCTCAATATTTTATTTCCTTCAACCTCTGAATGCCACTTTTCCATATAGATCAAGTAAGAAGAATTAAAACATACCTTGGATCAATGGAATTGATCCAAGGTCTCATTATTATATAGAGATAAATTTGTAAACAGCTTTACCAGTTTACAATCTCAAACAAAATGGATTCCTTGCAAGCAACAATATTTCAGAAATTGAATCCAAGAAGAGAAATAATTTATCCCTCGAAAACATGAATTCAATAGTCAAAAGAATACACCTTCCTAGGAAAAATCACATGTTAATGCTTGCATTGCAAAGAGGATAAGTTAATAGTTTATCATAGGTGTTACATACTTCCCTCCTAAAAAGAATCATCGCCCCAATGATTAACTTATTTAAACAAATTTTCATCAAGGAAAATCCATTTATTAACTTTATTTTCACATGTTCAAAACATTTATAGATTTTAAATTTTTCCAAAATAAGCATTTACGTATTTTGTTTATTACAAACAATGAAATCTTTGTCCATAACTCGCATGATTTATTGTCATAAAAGAATAAAATCAAAATTTTTATCAGTCAACAAATCAATTCTATCCAAATAAATATGGAAAAATAGTTTTCATGTCTTCCATATTTTCCCATGTTACACCATCCTCATTAAAATGGTCCCCCTTTGGACCTTACATTGACTTATTTCACGATTTCTTAAGTGTAATTGTGAGTTTCCAGCACTCAAATAGGATTAACCATGATTATTCTTGGGTCTTAGACATGCAAGGAATTCCAATTTAACACATGTGATAAATTTGAAACGTATTTCTTAAGAAAAGAAATATGGAAAACATCATGCATTCGTGAAAAAGTAGGGGGTAATGGTAAATGATAAGCTACAGGGTTGATTACTTCAACAATTTAAACAGGTCCCACATAACGAGGTGATAACTTGATAGCCTTGCCAAAAGTTATAGAACTCTTTTTAGTTTAACCCGAAGAAAAACCTTCTCACCAAGTTCAAATTTCCTATCAACCCGCTTCAAGTTAACATAACTCTTTTGCCTATCTGCTACTTCTTTCAAGTGTTCATGAATCATTTTAACTTGCTATTCCATTTCTATAAGGATTTTAGGTCTAATTACCTCCCTATCCTCAATGTTGTCCCAACTCACAGGGGTTATGCATTTCCTTCCATATAATGCTTCAAAAGGTGCCATCTTTAGAGATGCGTGATATGTGTTATTGTATGCAAACTCAACTAATGGAAGGTACTCTTCCCATTTATACTGTTGATCCATACAATACATTCTTAACATATCTTCTAAAACTTGATTAACTCTTTCAGTTTGTCCATCTGTTTCTGGATGATATGCAGAACTGAAATTCAACTTAGTTCCTAAAGATGCATTAAGTGTTTGCCAAAACCTTGAAGTCATTCTTGGATCTCTATCAGATATGATTAATTCCGGTACTCCATGTAATAAAAAAATCTCATGAACAAACCTTTTTTCTAAAATAGGTGAATCATCTTTAAGATTAGGAGCAATAAAGTGTGCTACTTTGGTTTGTTTACCAACAACAACTAGAATAACATCATGCTTATTTCTTGACATAGGCAACCCTTGTACAAAATCTATGCTTATCACTTGCCATTTGTACTACAAAGATCTTTGTGAGGATATAATAAACCAGCTGGATGCATATGTTTAGCTTTAACATGTTGACATTCTAAGCAATGTGTCACAAACTCAATTATGTCATTTTTCATCCCCTTCAAGAAATATTGCTGTTTTATATCAGCAAGCATCTTTGTAATACCAGGGTGTCCAAAAAAAGGTGAATTGTGAAATTCAACTAATAATTTATTTCTTAAATTCTTTAGCAAAGGTATGTAAAACCTATTTTCAAATCATAAGATTCCTTCATTATCAAAGTGAAAACCTTTATATCTCTCATCATTTGGATCTCGTAGAAAGTGCCATTCTTACTTGCTGAAAATAAGAATCACATTCCATAACACTCTTTACTTTATCCTTGAACTGAGTTCTCAACGTTATAAGAGTGGAAATGTGCTTCCTATGACTTAGAGCATTAACTACCCTATTTTCCTTGCACTTAATGTAACTAATATCAAAATCATATTGAGATAAAAACTCTAACCATCTTCACTGTCTTACATTCAGATTTGGCTGAGTAAAAATATACTTCAGCCCAAGATGACCAGTTTTTAGTTCAAAAGGTTTACAAGAAGGTAATGCCTCCAAAATTGAAGTGCATGAACAATGGAAGCAAGCTCTAGATCATGTGGATCATAATTCAGCTCATGTAACTTAAGTTTTCTACTTTCGTAAGCTATGACATGATCATTTTGAAACAGAATACCTCCAAGACCTTCCCCGGATGGATCCGTTATAACAGTAAAGTCTCCATTAGGATCAGGTACAACCAAAATATATCCTAAAGTTAATTGATCCTTTAAAGTTTTAAATGCCTATTCACATTTATCATTCCACAAAAATTTCTTATCTTTTTCTTGTAATGAAGTTATTGGTGCAACAACCTTGGAGAACTTTTTAACAAATTTTCTATAGTAACAAAGCAAGACCCATGAAGCTTCTCACTTCATGTACATAGTGCACTTCCGTGTCATAGAAAGAACATTTAGATAACTTACCAAATAACTACATTTTTCTCAAGATTTCTAAAACTATATTCAAATTCTCATGGTGTTCCTCAATACTTTTAGAGTATATGAGAATATCATCCAAGAATAAAAGCACAAATTTTTCCAAGTATTCTTGAACAATATTTTCATTAAGTTCATAAAAGTTGTAGGTGCATTTGTTAATCCAAATGGTAAAGCGTGAACTCATAGTGCCCATACCGTGTTCTAAAAGTTTTTTTATGAATGTCCTCATCCTTAATTCGTAGAATCGATGATATCTCGATCAAATATCTATCTTACAATATACCGATGCTCTATGGATCTAATCAAATAAATCATCAATTCTAGGAAGTGGATATCTATTCTTCGTTGTTGCCTTGTTGAACATTTTGTAATCAATACAAAACCTAAGTGTTCCATCTTTCTTTTTCACAAAAATTACTGGTGCTCCCAAGGTAAAACACTCAAGTATAATAAAAATTTTAGACAAAAGTTATTGCTATTGCACCTTAAGCTCTACAAATTCAATAGTAGTCATATGATAAGGTGCCTTAAAAATAGGCTCGGTCCCAGGTTTTATTTCAATTGTGAAGTCAAATTCCCTTTTGGGTGGAAGACCAAGTAATTCCTCCGGATTCACATCACGGTAATTTCATAACATTGGGTAGCGTTCTAAGAGATCATTTTTTCTTCAGTAGATTCAGAAATTTTTACTTTATACAAGATACAACCCTTATTTTTGGCCTTTTTAAGTTGCATAGCCGATAATTTCCTAACTGAAATTTCATGTTTCACACCCCGATTCTCGCTATTTTACTGTAGGTCATCTACACAACTAATATGTTTTTCAAAAAAATCCACTTTTGCTTTATGCTCGCCTAGCCAATTAACACCTACGATTAAATCATAAGACCCCAAAGGAGTAACATAAATATCAACTTCTATGGAAAAACTAGGTAAGTCAACTTCGTGGAAAAACTAGGCAATGGACTACATGGTTTCAGTGGACTTGAAGAAACTACAAACAAAAGAGAGTTATTTGCAGGTTTTTAGAAAAAGTTGTGAAACATTAATTTCATGTTCCATGGAATTTAAGAAGCCATGACACAAAGTAAATGCTCCATAAGTTTTTAAAAATTCATGGTACACTAGAAAAAACAAAATTTCCAAAATATTTTCTCAAGATAAAGTGATTACCTATGAAATTTTATATAAGATTATGGAGTTAAAAAAATCTCATATCTAACTCTTCGCTAGGTAATACAAGTAAAATCACATAAAATGACAATTTACTTAAACAAAATATAAATATTATAGGAGATTCCAATTGACACAATTAGATCGATAAGAGTTGGCTTTGGAAAAGAGGTGGCGTTGGAAAACCATTCAAAACATGCTCATCCCTCTTTATTTCCCCCTCAAGGGAAACTATGAAAGGAAAAATCTCAAATAGAACATGTTCATATTGAGCGAATTTGAAATCCCAAAAAGCATGAAATTTGTAGAACTTTGTAACACACAATGTCTTAGTAAAATTGTATGTAACTTTATCTTTAGTATAAAAAAACTTGAAATCAATCTCACCATTTATAACTTTCTCCCGAGTGAAGTGCATATGAATATCAATGTGCTTGGTTCTTCGATGTTGAACTAGATTATTTTCACAAGAAATGCAACTTTGGTTGTCTTAAAGAAGAAGACTACTTTATTTGACACCCATACAAGAGTTAATCCAACAATATTTTGACCAGATAGCTTCATTTACTACTTACATGGCACTTCTATCCTCTCGCTTTAGTAGAATGGATAGATATTGTTAGTTTCTTCTTGTTACTCCAATTGATTGCACTTGTACCCAACTTGAAAACATATCTAGAATTATATTTTCTATCCACAATATTAGCAACATGGTCATAATCACAATATCTAATTAAATTTGCATCATCATAAGAAAAATAATACAAACCATAATTTATTGTACCTTTGATATACATTAGAATCCTTTTTTCCATTTGTTAGTACGAGGATAATAAAACCTTAATAACCACATTAATTAATATTTGAACCAAACATTAATGTGAACACATAAATAAATAAACAAAGTAACAAATAACACAGTAAACACAAATTTTACGTGGAAAACCCCCGAGGGGGAAAAAACACAACAAAAGAGAATTTTCCATATATGAGAAACAACTAATTTAAGTAGGTAAATTCCCTTCCCTCACTTCTCTCCTTGTCAAATTCACTCGAAGAAGTAAATAAAAATATGATCCACGATCATATTTATTTGACCCCACGGGTCACGAACTATATCAAGTGATGGGGTATGAATAAACAACACCCCGATTTAATATAAATTAATTAATTAATAATAAATTAACATAAACACAAAGTTTATATTAAATAATTAAGAATATAACTATTTTAAATTATTTAATTATAAACTAAAGTTTATAGACACTTAATATTACGTTCTAACACCCCCTGATATTAAGTGGGGAACCATATGCCAACATTACCTATTTATACAACAAGATTTACAAATCCATAAACCATAGTGAAGGTTTAGGCTAGCATATCACATTTGAAGGATTTATACACCTTCATCATGCTCAACTTACCTTTTGGTACAAAAGGATTTGGAATCCATAAATTAGTAGTGAATGATTTAGGCTAAGCATGATTTTTGAGACTACATCTCACAGTTTCTCATGGAAAATATATCAAACAACATCTATAAGAGCCTTTTATAACACAATGACATCCTTTAAAAATAGATGCAACATAATGGACTGTACATCATAAAATTAAAGTGATAAGTTTACAAAGATCATAGGGATGTTTTTTACAATGATTTACAATTAGAGCAGAAGTATAGAGGAGAAGGAGATATAAATTAGATGGTTATTAGGAGGAAAAATTGTAATGCCCATTCCCCTCAATGGAAATTCTAGAAGGCCAAGAATTGCATGAGCTTGTAGAATTTCACAACACACAATGGCTTCGTAAACATATCGGAACTTGACATTTAGTCGGGTAGTACTACATATCTATTTCACATGCAGAGAACCTTCTCTTAGATAAAGTGCATATTAATTTGTATATGATTTTTCCTTTGATGCTTGAACAGATTCTTAGAAAGAACAATGCAAATATGGCTATCACATAGAAGAGGAGTACTTCATTTCACTTCCATGTGTATCTCTTTTAACAACTACTTAAGCCACATAACTTCTTTCATTGCTTCCATTGCACTTCTATACTTTTCCTCAAGTAGAATAAATTGAAACCATTGGATTCTTTTTACTACTCCAAATAATGACATTTGCACCAAATTTGAATGCATATCCAGTTGTATGCTTTTGATCTATCACATCACCAACATGATCAAAAGCACAATATCCATATAAATAGGCATTGTTAAAAGAAGTATAATGTAAACCAAAATTAGTTGTGCCTTTAATATACAATAATATTCTTTTGGCTAACTTCCAATGATACCGATATGGCTCTGCATAAATCTCAAGCAATCCCTACTTGTATAAGCAATGTCAAGTCTAGTAATAGTACGATAAATCAAAATTCCTATAAGTTGTCTCATACAAAGTAGGATTAGCTTTTTCACATGCATGTTTAGGATCAAGTTTAAATCCAACTTCTATAGGAATAAAAATAGGTTTACAATTTAAAATATTGAACATTTTAAGAAAATTAGTGGTATATTGTGATTGAGATACAAAAATATAATTTTTATCTTGATAAATATCCATGCCTAAGAAATGATGCAATAATACTAAATCAGTCATTTGAAAATATTATTTTAATTTAACTTTAATTTTCATAATTAAATTGTTAGAGTTACTAGTAATAAGTAAATCATCAACATACAATACAATGAGAATAATATGATTTCCTTCAAATTTTACAAATAAATCATTATCAGAATAACAATTAGTAAAACAAACTTCATTGAAAAATCTATTAATATTTGCATACCAAGCTTTAGGAGCTTGTTTTAAACCATATAGATATTTTTTCAATTTACACACATACATTTATTTACCTGTTTCTTCAAAGCCTTTAGGTTGGATTATATAGATTTCTTATTTTAAGTCGCCATTTAGAAATGCATTCTTGACATCCATCTGATGGATTTACCAACCATATTGAGCAGCTAAGGAAATAAGAATCCTTATAGTTTTCATTTTTGTAATCTGGTACAATAGTTTAAATGTAATCGATACTGGGTTTTTGAATAAATATTCAAGCTGCAAGTTTGGATTTGAATTTTATCAATACTACCATCAAATTCATATTTGATTTTATATAGCCATATAGATTTGACTATACTTCATTTTTCAGGAGGAGGGACTAAATCCAAAGTATAATTTTTAATTAACGAAGAGTACTCAAATTTCATTGCATCTACCCATCTTTCTTCAGAAGAAGCTTCTTTGAAATATTGAGGTTCAGTTCATACATCATCATTAAAGCATGATATGTATGTTGAATTCTAGTCATTTTATGAAGGTTTTCAAGATTAGAGTCTTGAATAATAGAATCAACCCATTTAGGTATTTTGGTTAAAGAGGAAACATGAACTAACTTTTTTCAACTATATGTTCATTATTTTATTATCATTATTTTTAATTTCATTAGATTCATCATGAATAATAGAAACATAAGAGGATGAAGATGAACAATTTTTTTTTCTAATATTTTAACATTTCCGTTTTCTATAACTTCTCTTTTGAAGGAGCGTATATCCTAAGACCTTTAGTCCCGCCTCAATAACCTACAAAGATGCAAGAATATGAGGTTTTATCTATCTTATTCCTTTTTGATTTGGGAATGAAGATAAATGCAGAGCTACTAAATATTCTCAGATGAAATACATCTGGTTTTTGATTTTTCAATTTTCTAGAGGATTGGAGTTAATTAAGGATTTAGTGGATACTCTATTCAAAATGTGAACAACATTGTTCAATTCTTCACCCCGTAGAAATGTAGGGAAGTGAGCTGAATGTAACATAGGTCTAGACATTTCTAGAATGGTGTGGTTTTTCCTTTCTGTAATCCCATTCTACCAAGGGGAATAGGGAGTACTCAGTTCCTTTTATACCACATTCGACACAAAATGAGTCAAATGCTTTACTGACATATTCTCCCCCATTATTTGTTCTAAGCCTCTTAATTTTATAACTAGAATTATTTTCAACTAAAGCTTTAAATTATTTAAATTTAAACAAGACATCATATTTAATTTTAATAAAATATGACCAAATCATTCAAGATAAATCATCAATAAAAGCGATTGCATACAATGATCTATTTAGGGATGAGAACTTCTAAGGGTCCTCGACATCACTATGGACCAGATCCAAAGGCTTAGAAGAGTTTGCATCATGATGACTATGGAAGGGGTTAATAGATTATTTATCATGTAAGCATCCTTCACACCTTCATGATTTTAGGAAATAGGTGGCAGGACTAGAAACTAGGTTCAATAGAGACATGTCATACATGCTTCTAAAGTTGACATGACCTAATATCACATGCCACAATTGCATGTCGCTTCTTTGGGTTGGAAAATAAGAAGTAGGGGAAAATATTTAACCCATATAAATAGTCTCTTTATATGCCTTTAGCTATAGTGTAGTTAATTTTTAATAAACCATTTATATTTCAACAAGATTACACTATAGTTATTTTGAGTTAATTAAGAACAAGAAAAAAATTCTTTTTTAGTTTATGAACTAACCAAACATTGTTAATAAAACAATTAAAGAATTTTGCTTTACCTTGTCCCCGAATGTATAGGATATAATGATCACCCAAATAGATTTGATCATCACATTCTCTAAGATCGGATAGTATATCGACCTATAAGTTATGTGTCTAGAGGAACCTTTGTCCAATATCCACTTTTTTCCTTTGTAGTGAAAAGGGCATCATAGAAAGAAATTACATTAGATTTTCGACTATTTTTTTGGTACTTGTTTTGATTTTGATTTTGATTTGGTTTAACCTTTTGGTTTTTGAAAATTGACTTGTTTTTGACTTTATAGTCTTATTTCTTATGGAAAAATTTTCCACAGTTATGACATTTACCATCAAAACTAACTCTTAAATTTCCTGGTTTTTTATCTTTACTAGAAGGTTTAAAAGTTGATTATTGATTCTTGTTGAACCTAGAAGGTTTGCTTTTGGATTTCTGAGCAAGAAGTTCTGAGTGGCATTTTTTTGAATAAAAATTGTCATAACTTTCTCTTCCTAGATCGAAGAAAACTAAGGGTTTGAAAATTAGGGAGGTTTTGTTCTGTTTGATATTTGGAATTTAATATTGAAATGAAATTCCTAAATCATTCATGAATATTCAATTGAGTAATAAAATATAATAATTTATCATGAATTAAGTTATAATTGCAACCATCCAATTGATACTTAATATTCCTAATATTTTTCTAAAAATTAATTACTTTTTCATCTCCCTTCATGGGAGTCGTCAGCAGTTCTAGAATCAATTTAATAATTTTTGATAATCATGTAACTTCATGCATTGATTCCAGTTGTGTGCAAGCCTCGCTTAGAATTTCTTGATTCTCGATATGAAGGAGAAAATATTATTTCATGAGGAAATCATCTTTCATGCTTCACAAAATAATAGACATTGCTTCATGCACCTTCTATTGATATGTAACAACATTGTCCGTTGTTGCTTGTCTTCTAGTCAGATCCTTTGATACCATTCACGACGTCCAAAGCTTGTGAGCCATAAATTATACCTTCAAACTTATCTTCCAAATTTTGTAATTGGTTCCATTCAACATCTATGATTTATCAATAGTAAATTGATTAGATCCCATTTTTACGTAAATAAATTTCAAAAAGAGAACAACAAGTTTTTAGTGATAATAGTTAAGAATCCCCTATCATTGTTCAAACCACGTTAGCAAATTTTGATGAATTCACATTGAAACAAGACATGTTAAACAAGTATTCTAAATATACAATATATTAGTTTGACAATAATATTGATTTATCAAAATGTGAGTGATTTTTTTAATTTTACATGAAAATGACGACTTAGTTGTCGTGTCATAAAAAAATCACTTTCAATTAAAAAGACTAATTTATCTAATACACAAGGAAATAATTGAACCTATTTCTCATTATTAGATAACAATAAAATAAATTAAATTAGAAATTTGAGTAAAAATAAAAAAATATAATACATCTATATATAAAACAATTTAGGGATAAAAGCTCCAAATAGATGTTTATAACTAGGTTAGCTTGACCGAGTTGGGTTTACCAACTCAGCGAGTTAAGTAAAATTCAAATTCACAACAAAATTATATATCAATTCCATAGAGTTATAATGCCAATACAAATACCAATGTCTATGGAAATTTGAATGCTCACCAAGACAACCATATTCAACATGATAGGTGTATTCAATCTATGTGGGCTATGTAAACTCTTAACTTTATGCTAACCAAGCCAAAGATGAGTTCTTGTGGCCAAGCCACTTCTAACTTTTATTCTAGCGAAAAAAATAACCAGTGGTGTGACTGAAGTCACACCAACAAAACCATTCCTAAAGGATTTTAAAGCCTTAAGAACATTCTCATCCCATCGATGTGGGATAAAAGATAAAAGAAAAAAAAAAAAAACAATGCAATGACCATCTTGGTCAGAGGGAGAAAGGTGATTGGCTCGGGAGGGGATAGGCCATCCACATGGAGGAAAATGAGTGGGGTGGGCTATGAGGGGGAAGAACTTTCCAAGTGATAAGTAAAGGAGAGGGTGAGAAGGGAAGGGGGCCACTTAGGCCACCCAAATCATTTTTTTAGTTATTATTTTATATTTTAAATATGGCCGCATATATTATATGCTATAGACTATAGTTTAAATATGTAAAGGGGTATAAATATACATAGATATAGGCTATTGAATTTTTTTATTAACTTATAATATTTAAATGATTAAACATATAGAATTAATATCCAAACCTATAAAATTTAAGGGGGTCCATGGGACATAGATAAATTGATTTTGGATATCAAAGGTGAAAATAATAAAATGATTTTACCACACTAGGGGGCAAGAGATTTGTCTCGACAAATAGAAAAAATTAAAACCACTATTTTGATGGAACTTGTCTCCTCACTTTTAACCTTTATTTAATCTTGAATTTCACCCCAAAATTATTTCAACTTGCACATTTGAAAACTATAGAAAAATGATATAATATCATAATTAAAATACATTCTTACCTTTAATTATAGGTCCTTGGAATTTTTCCATTTGGATATTTCACACGAGGTAAATTGAAATCCTTTGAAATAATTTCCACCTATGCAAAAATGCATATTATATGTCCTGAAGAGGGAGGTTAGAATTATTAAAATTTATAACCTCATAACTACCCAACTAACCGAAACACTTGGATTGGTTAAATAACATTAGGATTAATTAAATAATCTTCACTTTGGTACCATGTTAGGACGAGGATAATAAAACCTTGATAAAAACATTAATTAATATTTGAATCAAACATTAATGTGAACACACAAATAAATAAAAAAGTAACAAATAACACAAAGAACACACAAAGTTTACGTGGAAAACCCCCGAGGGGGAAAAAACCACGGCAAAAGATAATTTTCTATATATAAAAAATAATAATTTACAATCCAATAAATTCCCTTCCCTCACTTCTCTCCCTGTCAAACTCACTCAAAGAAGTGAATAACAATATGATCCACAATCATATTTATTTGACCCCATGGGTCACAAACCATATCAAGTGATGGGGTGTGAATAACAATACCCTGATTTAATATAAATTGATTAATTAATAATCAATTAACATAAACACTAAATTTAAATTAAATAATTAAGAATATAACTATTCTAAATTATTTAATTATAAACTAAGGTTTATAGGAACTTAATATTACGTTTTAACACCATTTTCTAATGATCAAAGCATAAGGAGCTTTCATGAATCTAGAAACAATTCCAAATGGATAGGATATATCAAGCTTAGTGATAGTTAATTAAATTAAATTACCAACAAGATGTCTATATAAAGTAGCATTAAATTTATCACAATCAAGTTTTTGGATCTAATTTAACACCAACTTCCATAGTTATAGAGATAAGATTACAATCAATCATGTTAAATATTTTAAGAAGGTTAGAAACATATTGTGTTTGAGATGCAACAATAGACTTGTGATTTTGAATAATAACCATGCCTAAGAAATGATTCAACAAACCTAGATCAATCATCTCAAAACGTTGTCTTAAATTCTCTTTGATCCTAAGAATAATATTCTTATCACTACTAGTAATTAAGATATCATCTACATATAAGAAAATAATAATAATATGATTATTTTCATATTTTACAAACAAATCATTATTAGAAAAATAGTTTTTGAAACCAATATTTTGAAAGAAACGATTTATCTTAGCATACCAAGCTCTAGGAGATTATTTAAGACCATACAAAGATTTTTAAGCTTACACACATATAATTCCGTACCAAGTTCTTTAAACCTTTTAGGTTGATTCATGTAGATTTCTTATTTCAAATCACCAATTAAGAAAGAAAATTTTCACATCCATTTGGTGAATCTCTCATCCATGTTGAGTAGCTAGAGATAGAAGAATTATAATAATGCTCATTTTGGAAACAGGAGAAAATGTTTCAACATAATCTAAATAAGGTTTTTAAGTAAACCCTCTAAGAACTAATCTAACCTTGAATTTGAAAAATCTTACCAACAGAGTTATATTAATTTTGCACAACCATCTAAATCCTACAACGCTTGTTTTAGAAGGAAGGGGGTCTAAATCCCTACTATTATTCTTTATTAAAGAATTGTATTAGATTTCATAGCATTACCCCACCTTTAAGTTAGGTTGGCTTATTCAAAAGATTGAGATTCAACCTCATAAAAAGTTTAAAAGGCATGATAAGAATGTTGATTGTGGATCATATTTCTTAGATTAGTATTAGGAACTATATTTTCAGACCATTTAGGAATTCTAGTTTGAGACACAAATTGAGAATACTCCCCCTCAATATCAACATCCATCATATCATAAGAACGATGGAAAGTATCTTAGAAATCAATTTTCATATTGTCTAAAGAAGGGTTATCAACTTGAAGAGATTCATAATCAGGTAACACAAATGAGGGAAAAGAGGAGGATGCATAAAATGGTTTCTCAATAACATGAACATTCCTATTTTCTACGATCACATGCTTGAATGGATCATACACTTTGTTGGCGAGAATTTTTTTCTTGTGGACCAATTGGTGGGTTTTAAGCCAACATTATGTGAATATAAGTCCCTCTACTTGAAAGGTGAAACTCCCATATGTGTATGTGTGAAAAAGTGGATTTTCAATGGTGGCCTTTTGACCGAGCTCCAACGGTGGCACTCCATTGACCCTATGGAAAAGCTAGAATTTTCTCACTAGAGAAGAACTTTGTCTGAGAAGGGGAAAGGGAGTGAGAATGGAGGTAGGAGAAACTAATGTTGTGAGTAGAATATCATATTCCCACACACATTAATTAGAAATTTCATTCACATGCATTTAGAGTTAGAAGAAAAACAAATCCACAAGAGAAGCTACAAGACCGAATGAAATTCATTAGTCACAAGGTACCAATCAATCCCTCAATCAAAAAGGTGAAAATTCCTTCTTTTATTATTGAAGCTAAAGCAGAACTTGTACAGAGCTTTCAGAATAGAGGAAAATCTAAGGAGAGGGGAAAATAGAAGAAGTATGGCATTTTCTGTCTTTTCCAGGTACAAAGCACTCTGGTATTTTTGAAATCAATTGTTATCCCTTTGAATGATGTTGAGAAGCCATTCTATTCTTTGCAAGAAACCGTTACAACTTCACAAATCCTCAACGCCTTTTCAAATTCCTCTGTTGTGAATAAAATTCTCATGGAGGGTTAAAAACCAGATCTTGTAAAGCAAACGTTAAATTTTATTTTCTAGTTTGAATACGATATTTTATTTTCTCTTATAAATTTGAAATCGGGCCATCCACTTGGTAGGAAGAGATTAGAGTGGGCATGGGGGAAGCCTTTCACATTTTGTGATTTTTCGTGAGATTTGGCAATTGTTAGTGCAAATTCACAACACCCCCAAAATGACGTTCAGATCTACTTTTCTAAGGCAATGTTATTTGATGTGAATACACAACATTGAGCTCTCAAGAAGTGTGGGGCCTTTGCAAATGGGGAAATCTCTCCAGAGAAGAAGGCTGGTTCCTCTTCTTAAACTACCCGCCACAAGTTATTCTAGTGCGATGACAAGCTAATCTAATCCTAATCTAACTATGCCAAGGAGAAAAGAGAGAGAAAAGAGGGAAAACAGAGCCTACACTAAAATGGTGATACACCGAGAGAAGGAAAATGCTGAACATCTATCAAAACTGAAATGGAATAAGAAGAGGTGAGCAATGGGAAGGATGGACAAGTGCATCACAGCCCAAGGATAGATTTCACACGTAAAATGTTCCAAAACTCCATGAACGTAGCTCTAAACCTGCAATGAACATTAAAACATGCAAAAATACCTGCAATGAAGAGAGGAAAGAAGAAAACAAGCCAAAAATGAGCAGGATGGACAGATGCATCACAAAACACGTTTTGTTGCTCCGAGAAGTGTACATAGAACATCATTTTAATGGTAAAAGGCAAAAATGCCATTACAGAGCATGAGAGAAGGTTCTAAATCCATTTTCAACCCTTGGGAAGAAAAGAAGGGAGGCAGAGTAGAAAAGATGAACAAGCTTTTACAAATGAGCCAAAACGGCTTTTATCACGAAGCGAGAATGAAGCAAAGTGCAAAAATGCGGGAAAATTTGATTTTCAACTCCAACCACTAAAAATTCTTCTAATTAGCCTACAAAATGATGGGTTCCCATGGAAAAACCCATAATTTGAAGTAAATTGCTCTCAGATCAAAAAACGACCCATACTTCATTTCATTTGGTGGTTGGAAACCATTTCGTGTTTTTTACATGCGGGAATGTTTCTCCATCTTTCTCTAAAAATATCCATCAAAATACAAAATTGAACACTCCATAGTGTAGATAATTAAACCATCTTTCCAATGATATAAAGAACGTGAAAATCTGAGCTCTGGATCAAAAGATATGGCCCTCTAAAGATTTAGGGAAAAATTAGGGCAAAAATGGATTGGTGGGCTGAAACTTTAAAATTTTCCCTTTTTTGAATTTGGGAAAATTTCCCCAAAAATCCTCGTGCCCCACCACTCCACTACCATGTGGCACCTCCTCATTGGTCAATGGGATTGTGGGCCCAAACCTGCCTTTCACCCCTTTGATTTTCCATTGGGAAAATTTCCCAACTTTTCCCTGCGCTCTGTTGTCCCAGTGACATGTGTCACCCTCTGATTGGCCGCAGGCATGCGCCTTGAATTTTTCCTTTGACGTTTCTGACCACTTTGGAAAAAATGCCCAATTCTCCCCGTGCCCCCGACCTCTACCACCAACTGGACACGTGGCGACCTCCTATTTTTCTGTGGGCCTTGCAAATTTCTTTTCCTCCTTCATGCGGGCTTGGGCCAAGATTTTCCTTTGCGCCATTTTTGGAAATTTTTCAATTTACCCCCGTTGGCCTGACCTCTGCTGCCACATGGTGCTTCCTCATTCAGTGTGGGCCTTAAGCCATTTCTTCTCCTCCACGGGCCCGCGGGCAAAATTTTTCCTTTGCGCCCTCGACTACTTTGGCAAAAGCCAAAATTTACTTCGCGCCTCCGACTTCCGCCTCCGGCTGGACACGTGGCGGCCTCCTATTGCTCTGCGGGCCTTTAGGAAATTTTTTTCCTTCTTCCCCTTACCGAGCCCTTTGGAAAATTTTTCAACTTACCCCGTTGACCCACCATTCCACCCTGCCACATGGCACATTCCTATTGGTTGCGGGCCTTCCAGGGAAAATTTCCCTCAAAAACTCTGCCGAGCCATAACTTGAGAAATATAAGGAGTTAGGAGGAAAATTTTACCTTTCTGGAAAGGTGAGGAAAAATCCTATCTAATGGGATCATTTCTAGAATATTTTGAGTACTTAAAGCATGCCAAAAATTCATTTAAGTGCCAGCAAAGGAGAAGAAGGAGGAGTTAGCCAAAAATAAGCATGGGGCTTATTTTGGATAACAATTTGGCGACTTAGAGGGGTCATCTGCCTGATAGATGAATGATTAGTATGGGCATGGAGTCATGAGTTGTAGCCTAAAAATTGATCTGAACTTTGAAAAATTCCTCTCTGAGCCACTTGGAAACCCACTGAACTGGAGTTGTTTTCACCAAAATGCCACTAAAATGGACTATGCAAGAGCAAAACCAGTAGCACCAAAAACCATGTACAAAAATGAAAATCATACATGCTCCAAATGGAACATGCAGAGTGTGCATAAGCACTTATTCTACTCGAAATCAAACCTACCTACTCGCTGCTCTAATCGGAAACAAAGGTGGGCTAAACAAACCCTATAATGGTTGTGTAAAATAGCTTCCTTTCTTCAAAATTGGCAGCCATGCAAATGATTTAGAGCTGAGTATGGCTTCTTAGATGAGTGGGAAATCAACAAGAAGCTGGTATTCTAGCCAAATTAGCAAGGTGTCACCTGAAAGCAAATTTAACACCTCTTTTAGTTGCTCGCATTTGGATTGAAGAGGTATGGCAACCGATCCTTGGTACTTTGTAGTTCATCCTCGTACTTAGAAGTAAACATGACTGGTTGTGAATTCTCCTTTGGCTCCAATGAAGCCAAGTACCTTATTGGGCAAGGTATGATCTATTTGATATGCCCATAGCTCTGAAATTCAACTCCAAGAATGGAGTCTTCTTGTAGACCTTCTTGGATGGATGGTGTGGAAGAGGTGATGGAATTCTTCTATTGTTTTCCTTCTTCCTCCAATGAAGAACATGGAAGATTTAAAGCTTCCAATCTTGATCCCAAAGAGCTGCTATAAGATGCAGGCTATTGCAAATGAATGCTCTCCTCCATGACAGCAGGTTCTTGTGTTTGGAATGTGGATGATGAAAGAGAGAATGGTGGAAACTCAACTGGTTCTTCTCCATCAAAATAGTCCTCCAAATTTGACAGATAAATTACCTCATTGCTGTCCTGTCCTTCTGCAAATGCTCAACTTCCTCCATGGTGTCCTCTTGATCAGAAACTTGTTCACCATGGTTCTCCTCATCTTCAATCATTGAGTTTGAAAGATCAAACTCTTCTTCAACAATAGAACTCGAGAGAGATGAAGTAGAAATAAGAACTGAAGGTTCTTCTATAGCCTGCTTTGTGCTCAAAGCCTTTGGATCTAGAATTTTCTCCTCCATAGCTGGAATGTGCTCCTCTTCTTTTAGATTTGGAGCAGCTTCTCCTTCCTCTGCTGCTTGAAGACAATCTTGCTCTTGATTGAACTCTTCCTCTAGCATGAAGTTTGTCAAGTCAAACTCTTCAATCTGCTGCTCTAGAGGACAAGTTGGGACTGCAAGATCTTCTTTAGAGCTTTCTTCCTCCATGGCTGATTGTGCAACTTGAATTGGATCAGCATTCTCTTTGGGAAAAGTGCCAACATGGACACTCAACTCTTCACAAACAAACTGCTGTTTTTCTTGCTTCACTGCTGCTATAAAATCAGCCTTGTTTTCCACTTGTTCTCCAACTCCAACCTCTTTTGAAGGCTTAACCATCAAGGGGATCTTTGTTATCCCAAATTTGAGAGCCAAGCTTACCAAACTTCTGATTTTTTCTTCTTTGTTTGGCTCTTCTTCTTGCTGTCCTTGATGACTGATTTTCTGATTTTCATTCTCCCAACATGGATTTGGGAATGCAAGAGGAGGGGTGGGTTGTAACTCAATTGATTTTGCAATTTTTTGTGGTGGTGGAGGAGGTGAAACCTCTTGTTTCTTTGGAGGAGAGGGTGTTTCATTTAGCTCTTGTGGAGGGGATGACTGTTTGGAAGGAAAAAGGAAAGAAGAATTGAGATGAGGTGGAAGACTAGGGAATGGAGAAATGGATTCAACACTTGGGGTAGCATTCAATGGGAAGCTTGAAAATTGAAGCCCAAATTGAGATGGTGCTGCTTGAGGAATGGAAAGAGAAGAACCAGATGATGGTGTAGAACTTACCCATTGACAAGGTTGTTCAACACCAAGTTTATAGGCCTCTATCTCTGCTGTCCATTGTGCAAGTTGGGGCAGCATCTCCATCATGAAGTCCATATTCTCCTAAGGGATGAAGTGTCTTGAAAAAGGGCCTCCCCATGGACAAGGAGTCCAACCAATTCTAAAAGCCTTCATTTGAGCTATTGCTCTTGATTGCACCATTTTTTCCTCCATCTTTTGGATTTTTTCCACAAAATCAACATCTTCCATTTGATTGTCTTATTTTCATGCATACCCTTTCTCTTGATATGCTTCACAACCAAACTGATTTTGGTATTGCTCATATGGGTAAGCATTCGATCTTGAATTTGATCAAAATACTGATTTGAAGGAGTAGTAAAACATGTTGGAGGTGAAATATATTGCATTGTTGTAAATGTGAATTCCATGATGGAAATGAAGTCATGATTGCAAAACTTCATGGAATGAAAGAAGATGGAAAATATGGAAAGAAGAATGGATGGAAAATAGGTATGCAACTCAAAGAATGAGTTATTTACCGATGGAGTCGCGGATGTGCTTTTGTATATGCCTCCAAAGGCTGAATCCTTAACAAGAACACACCAACCTTTAAAAATAAGGTGGAAGACCTCTAAGGTCCCACCCGGCATGCCAAAATTGCTAGTGCAAATTCATAAAGCACCCCAAAATGACCTTCGATCTAATTTTCTAAGGTAATGCACAACATTGAGCTCTCCGAAGTGTGGAACCTTTACAAATGGGGAAAGCTCTCCAGAGAAGGCTGGTTCCTCTTCCTAAACTACCGCCACAAGCTATTCCAAAGGCATGCAAGCTAATCTAATCCTAATCTAACTATGCCAAGGATACAAAGAGAGATAAAAAGGGAAAAATAGAGCCAACACTAAAACGGTGATACACCGTAGAAGGAAAATGCTGAACATCTATCAAAACTGAAATGGAACAAGAAGAGGTGAGCAATGGGAAGGATGGACAAGTGCATCACATGCCCAAGGATAGATTTCACATATAAAATGTTCCAAAACTCCATGAACATAGCTCCAAACCTACAATGAACATTCAAACATGCACAAATACCTGCAATGAAGAGAGGAAAGAAGAAAACAAGAAAAAATGAGCAAGGATGGATAGATGCATCACAAAACACGTTTTTGTTGCTCCAGAAGTTTGCATAGAACATCATTTTAATGGTAAAAGGAGAAAAACACCATTACAGAGCATGGGAGGAGGTTCTAACTCCATTTTCAACCCTGGGGAAGAAAATAAGGGAGGGCAGAGTAGAAAAGATGAACAACCTTTTACAAATGAGCCAAAACGGCTTTTATCACGGCGTAATGAAGAAAAGTGAAAAATTTGGGAAAATTTGATTTGTAACTCCAAGCACCTGAAAAATTCATCTAATTAGCCTACAAAATTAGGTTCCCATGGAAAAGCTCATACTTTGAAGTACATTGCTCGTAGATCCAAAAAATGACCCATACTTCATTTAATTTGGTGGTTGGGAACCATTTTTGCATTTTTGCATGCAGGACGTTTCTCCATTTTTATTCCGAAAAATTCCATTAAAATAAAAATTAACCCTCCATCATGTAGATAGTTTAACCAAATTTCCAATGATATAAAGAACGTGAAAATATGAGCTCTAGATCAAAAGATATTCTGAATGTTTAGGGAAAAATGGATTTCATGGGGAAAACTTTAAAAGTTTCCCTTTTTTGAATTTGGGAAAATTTTCCCAAAAATCCCCACACCCCACCACTCGCTGCCACGTAGCACCTCCTCATTTTTCGATGGGATCGTGGGCTCAAACCTTCCTTTCACCCTTTGATTTTCCATTGGGAAAATTTTCCAACTTTTGCCGCGCTCCGTTGTCTCGGTGACACGTGTCACCCTCTGATTGGTTGTGGGCATGCACCTTGAATTTTTCCTTTGATGTCACTGACCACTTTGGCAAAAATGCCCAATTCTCCCCATGTCCTTGACCTCTACCGCCGAATAGACACGTGGCAACCTCCTATTTTTCTGCGGGCCTTGCAAATTTCTTTTCCTCCTCCGCGGGCTTTTGGGCCAAGATTTTCCTTTCCGCCATTTTTGGAAATTTTTTCAATTTACCCCGTTGGCCCGACCTCTCGCTACCACATGGCACTTCCTCATTTGGTGTAGACTTAAGCCATTTCTTCTCCTCCACGGGCCCGCAGAAAATTTTTTTCCTTTACGCCCTGACTACTTTGGCAAAAGCTAAAATTTACGCCGCGCCTTTGACTTCCGCCTCTAGCTAGACACGTGGTGTCCTCCTATTGCTCTGCGGGCCTTCGGGAAGAAATTTCTCCTTCTTCCCCTTACCGAGCCCTTTGGGAAAATTTTCAACTTACCCCGCCGACCCGCCATTCCGCCCTGCCACGTGGCACATTCCTATTGGTTGTGGGCCTTCCCAGGGAAAATTTCCCTCAAAAACTCCGTTGAGCCATAACTTGAGAAATATAAGGAGTTAGGAGGAAAATTTTACCTTTCTAGAAAGGTGAGGAAAAATTATATCTAATGGGATCATTTCCAGAATCTTTTGAGTACTTGAAGCATGCCAAAAATTCATTTAAGTGCTAGAAAAGGAGAAGAAGGAGGAGTTAGCCAAAAATAAGCACGGGGCTTATTTTGGATAACAACAATTTGTAACAAATTGGCTGTAACCCCAATTTGAATTTTCAACTTAGACACGTGACACATTCTTATTGGAAATGGGATCACGTCCCTTTTCTCAATGGTTTAGCCTATTTTGGAAAAAGTCTCAAAACTCAACTTCTCTCCGGCCCGCTCTTCCGCTTTGAATTTTCAACGACGGGCTTTACCTTTGAATTTTTCCCTGTTGGCTCAATATTTGAATTTTCCCGATGCCCGATCGGGGCTGTGGGTTACTTTTTAATTTTTCACCTTTTTTACAAAGAGACTCAAAATCTCAAATCCCTCGATGGCCCGCTCGTCTACTTTGACTTTTCAACGGTGGGCTTTGTCTCTCTAATGACTCGACCATGTGGTGATCTGGTGCTGATTTATTAATTGGCCCTTTCTGCCCCAACTTTGGAATTATGTCGTTGTGACATGTGGAGCTTTCCATTGAGCCTTCCATACTTAGCTGATTTTACCTTTATTTTGTACCTGGGACACGTGGAAATCCTATGCTTAATTGAAGATTGTCCCTTGGACCCTACCCCTGGAGTTGCATCATTGTGACATGTGGCTACTTCCACTAGATTTTGAAGTATGACCAAACCACATCCAATCAGAGAGACCCACGTATCACTCGGGGATGCTGAGGTAAAATTTGACGGGGAAAGAAATGCCCATCGTTCCCGACTGTGGGAAAAATACACAGAGGAAGAGAACTTCGTCATTTTGAGTCCAATTTTTGAATTTCCTTCATGAGCCGGAGGCATGGAGGAAAAAAATGTTTTGACAACCAGTCCATAGAACAAGAGAACAATTTCGATCAAAAAGGAAATTGTAAAGAGGATATTACGTGCGAGATCAGGAAATGGAGGATTTCTAAAAATGAGCAAAATAAAGGTTTAAATAGCTCTAGGGCATGAATTTTGATAATTTCTTGAATCTATAACTTGGTGTTTCACTCGGAATGTTTCGTTCCTTTTAGAAACAGATAAGGGTTGGGGCTAGGAGGAATACCTGTAGAATGTCGAGATGATGTGCGTACCGTAGAGAAAGATCAGGCTGACTGCGAAGAACTCCTTTTTGTCTTGGAAGGACTACCTGCAAATAAGAACACAAGACCACAAGATTTTAATTAGACAATAAATGAGGAAACTACCTTGGGCCCAGGAAATATAAAACTTCCTTTCGAAGGTGGTCAGTTCCCTTGCTAATATGAATTAACACAAAAGACTATAAGATATCAATTAAATTGCTTTGTTGAACTGGGTAGGGGAAAGGCTGGTTATTGGTTATAGTCAGTATAACCGATGGCGGTTACTGATAACCGATGGCGGTTACTGATGACCGATATCGGTAGAGTCTAGGATCTGAAGGTTAGTTGTTTTGTGGGGTGGTGGTGTTATTTGGTAGTTGTGTTATTTGTAGGGCTGTATATAGGTGATATTAGGAAATAGGGTGATGAGAGGTAGATGAATGACAGTTAGATGCAATGACACGTTGGGTAGTGGATCCAAGGATGGATTTGTGGGGACTTATGATTCAAAAAGTTGAAGAAATGTTATTAAAGAGGACATGCAAGATGTAACTTACTGATTATTCACGGAGATGCAGTCCAAGAGCTCTGATGGCAAAGGCAGAACTGAGGTAGGATGGTCTGGCACACAGCAGATCAAATCAGCTGAGTATCACAGGGCTCTGGTATCCAGTTGCAGTCCTGGGCTTGCTCTCCCTTGCTGCTAACTCTCCTTGTCTCTTCACTTGTCTCTGCTCAGTCAAGTAAAGATCCGGGTTTTCTCGATCGCTCCTGATGCTCTTTCTTGATTCAAAGAATCCTTTTCTCTGATCCAAAAATGAAATTCCGATCCTTTGTTTTTGGTTTGGGGAGCCCATTTACAGGGAACCGATGGCGGTTACGTAACCGACGGCGGTCGAGTAGGAACCGGCATCGGTAAGGAAAAAGTAGGCTATTTTTAGTAAAATCGCCCACCTTCCCTGCTTTTCTCCCGAGAGATCAATTGCGGGCTTGGTCAAATGACTAGAAGGTCGGTTTTGGGTGCGAGAAAGGGGTCATTAGTTATGGGTGTAGGTGTAGACCAAGTTTTAGGTTTTAATTAGGTTAGTTTAGGATTAGGGCTAGGTCATGATGAGGTGGCAAAATGAGGTGGCAGGTGAGGTGATGGGGATTTATCAATTACAAGGTAATTAATAAATAATTGTGTAAGGTTTAGGTAATGAGGTTAGGTTGCGAAATGGGATGCGGGTCACAAGGGGTCGTAAGACACAAATTTGGTGTCTACATTAGCCCCTTATTGTCGTGTAGCTTGTTTTGTAAAGCTGCATGACAATAATATGAAGTGGTTTCCGTTGTTAAGGGTATAGGTAATCCCCCTCAAATCTATCACAGATTGAGAGAATGTGAAATCAGGGATAGGGTTGATAAAGGGTAAATGGTGTAGAGGGGATGGTAAGGTGGTGGGGTAGGTCCAAGGAAGCAGACGCATGTTGAAATGCAATCGTACGACTAGGGTACATGATTTGACGAGCAAACCAGCAATGCATAGGCAAAGGTCGATAGTTTATCCAAACAAGGGTGATATAATCCTGGTATCCAAGGCATAGGAAGTAGCTCCAGGGTATATAACAGGTAAGGTACAGGAACGTTTAGGCATGTTCAGCAGTACAAATGGTTGGTTTGGTTGAGATAAACGTCACGGTCTAGGTCTAGGCAAAGTTGGTCGACAGATCAAGTCAAGGACCCTAATCATGCTAAAACACGAACAGGTGAGCTCGATTGAACAAAAGGTACAGGATGGATGGATAAAATAAAACGTTGATTGTGGGTATGGTATTGAAGTGATACGGCCGTGGGTCGGGCCAAGTTGTTAGGTTACAGCCTTGGGTCGGGCCGGATGGGTAGGGTGAGGCCTTGGGTCGGGCCAAATGGGTAGGTTGAGGCCTTGGGTCGGGCCAAATGGGTAGGGTGAGGCCTTGGGTCGGGCCAAATGGGTAGGGTGAGGCCTTGGGTCGGGCCAAATGGGTAGGGCGAGGCCTTGGGTCGGGCCAAATGGGTAGGTGAGGCCTTGGGTCGGGCCAAATAGGTAGGTTGAGGCCTTGGGTCGGGCCAAATGGGTAGGGCGAGGCCTGGGTCGGGCCAAATGGGTAGGGCGAGGCCTTGGGTCGGGCCAAATGGGTAGGGCGAGGCCTTGGGTCGGGCCAAATGGGTAGGTTGAGGCCTTGGGTCGGGCCAAATGGGTAGGGCGAGGCCTTGGGTCGGGCCAAATGGGTAGGTTAAGGCCTTGGGTCGGGCCGAATAGGTAGGTTGAGGCCTTGGGTCGGGCCGAATAGGTAAACAAATGGTGTTCAGCAAAGGTGGATATAGGCGATATGTGGTTAAAAAGGGGCAAATGGTAAATAGGGAAAAAAATTGGGGGAAAGTTGGCAGAAAAACCGATGTCGATTCTACATGACCGATATCGGTTAAGGGACCGATACCGGTTCATTAGGGCAAAATGAAACCGATATCGGTTATGGGCGAAAAACCTATAAAAAGAAAAATACGGCTTGTCATTGTCACTTTTGTTATTTGAAAACCAAATTGATTTGTCTGACATGGAGAGTTGAGATTGGAGGTTTTATTGAGTGAGGTGGAGCTATTTTGCTGGAGGAGTGAGTTGTTTGCGGGCCCGAGTGAGGAGGAGGCAGCAGTTGATTGGCCGGGGACCCAGCAGATCAGAATTGGAGCTATGGCACAGGCAGGAGGAGCAGGAGGGGCTGGACCAGCTGGACCACCACCACCCATCCCACCACGACGACGTGTCATCATTCGGGTAGGTTCGGAACTCTTTATTTTGTGCATTTGAATGGTATTAAGCTAAATTGGGGGTTTGGGTAGGAATTTACATGTTTTAGGAAATAATGAGTAAATGGACGTAATTTGAAAAACGAAGAGGATAGATGGGTAAAATAGGGCAAGGCGGCTGGGTGGGTAGGTTTTTAGGGTGTTTGGGTGGGTAGATAAGTAGAAAAATGCAAAAATGTGGGTGGGGGGGCCGCGCGGGGGTTCGGCTCCGGGAAATGACAGTGACCGATGTCGGTCGCTAAGCGACCGGCATCGGTCGCAAAATTTTAGGGGCTGGGTTGTGTGGGGTTGACCGGCGTCGGTCGGTGGTTGACCGGCGTCGGTGGGAAGAGGGCCGTGGTCGGTTGTTTGGGACCGGTACCGGTCCGGGGTTTATTGGGGGTTTGTGTGGGTTTGTTTTGTTTTGGGTGGGGTGGGTTTGGTTTTGGGTTTTGGTTTGGTGGGTTTTGGGTGGGGTGGGTTTGGGTGGGGTGGTTGAAGGTAGGTTGCTAGAGGGGGGTGGTATAGAGTTGGGGTGTGGTTGGGGGATAAAAGGGGGTTTAGAGGGTAAAGTAGATGTTGTGATAAAGAGTAGGTCTAAGGATGTGGGTTGGTTTTGCAGGCACGTCAGCAGTTGACGATGCGGGATAGGATGCCCCCGCTGTTGGTGCGGATGCGGCCACACGTATCCGCGGCTCATTGGGCGATCATGCGCGAGGTGGGACTCGGCGGAGTCCAGCGATACAGAGCTATTGATAGAGATCACAGCCTGATGGTCGCCCTCATCGAGAGATGGGATCCGGCGACCAATGTGTTCCATCTCCCGACTGGGGAGATGACTATCACATTGGAGGATGTGTATCGCATCCTTCGACTGCCGATCGAGGGAGAGGCAGTGTTCCAGGTAGATTCGGAGACGGCGATGGACAACATCCTGCAGGTTTTTGGAGATGCAGCCGCGCTACTTACCTATCACAGCGCGAGTATCGGGTATGGTGACATGTACCGTGCGCACCGACACGAGACACGACTGGCCGTGCTGATGATGATTGGGATCACCTGCTTCGCCTCCCGGACTCAGAGGGAGGCCGTTTTCCACGGGCATTGATGGGGGTGCTGCTTGAGATGGTGGAGGAGCATACTTGCTATGCGTGGGCACCAGTGTATCTGGTGCAGCTATACAGAGAGCTCTGGGGTTATCGCCGGATGCGGCGATTTGGTATTTGTTCGACTTTTTTACTTCACTGTTGGGCATATGAGCACATCATATGCATCAGACCAGTAGGGCTGCCCAGCAGCCAGGGCCACAGGTTATATACAGATACGGCTTTCAGAGGTGGTTGGGAGTCGTGGGGCAGCCCAGCAAAAGCTTGGGGAGAGACGTTGCTACTACTGCATTTATTAGAGGGCCTGCCGATGGTAGATATTGTATGGAGACCTTACAGAGGTCATCACCCTCACGGAGGAGCCCGCTTACGATTACGCCCCGATCCAAGACACATTCGGATAAAGCAGGACGGAGGCCGGGAGAGTACGAGAGGATACCCCTAGAGAGGGTACGCAGGCAGATGGGGCTGCGACAGGATGAGCCACCTCCCTTCCCTCAGTACAGGAGGGATGATGTAGAGGCCCCACTGCCTACACCACAGCCCTTGGATCTAGATTGGGTTGCTGAGAGGCCAGCAGATGACACAGTAGATGATGCTGGTTGTACAGGAGCATACATGGTGTGGTGGGCTGGTCAGAGAGCGGCGAGGGTAGCACAGCACACAACCAGACTTGGCAGCTGTGACGGCAGAGAGAGATCAGCTCAGGGGTCAGGTGCAGCTCTTACAGGGGCAGCTTGCTGCTGCGCAGGCACAGATAGGGGTCTTACAGGGGCAGCTAGCCCAGCTCTAGTGGATAGGCACAGTATGGTAGAACCACCACCACCAACAAGACAACCATACCAGTGCAGTGCAGTGCGTGCAGTAGCAAGATTCAAAGAATAACATAGGTACTGCACCACCACCGCAGAGCTAAAATGCAGCCACGGCCCCCCAGCATAGTGTACAGATACCACCACCAAAGAAGCAAAAGCAAATGAGCCCACAGCACCACCAAAGACAGCACGGGGGTACTAGTATTAGGTGCCAGGGGACCAGCCCCAGCTCCTTCAGTGGCTCGAGAGCGCTATATGGAGGTTAGAGCGGAGGCCCGATACTATCAGGATATTCTTGATGGTACCGGAGTTGAGTATCAGCCTTATGCAGCTCATAGAGCAGAGACCTCTCACAGCCAGAGATCTCAGGGAGGTGCAGCCACAGCCGGCGTGTCTGTGACAGGCAGGAGGCGAGAGGCACCACAGGGACCAGCGGGGAGAGGCGCTGAGGGCGGTGGGGAGAGCTGAGGGAGCCCGACATGGTTTTTGTATTTGTATATTGGATATGGGCACCGGTCTGCGAACCGGTTATGTTTATAGAGGCCTGCGTGCCTACATATTACTCATTTATTCATTCATTCATTTATTGTATACCGGCCTGCGAGCCGAGTACGGGTTGTACAGTTGGTACCGGCCTACGAGCCGAGTATATTTTTGATATGAGGGACCGGCCTGCGAGCCGAGTCGAGATTATTGATAGTTATTGCGGCCTGCGTGCCGGCTTTGTTGGATTATGAGATCACAGAGGCCCCGATGTAGGGCACAGTGTATATTTGAAAACTTGTATATATATATATAGATGATGTTTTGATCCATATGCGGTGTTCAAAATGTTTTTAAGTATTTCGTCAATGGTTTGTGATATATAGAATGTATGATGAGTTTAATTGACATGTTGATATATGGATGATGTGTTATATGATGAAATGTTGCATGTTTTGGTGCTGGTTTTGGGACATTGTTATATATGTATCTGATGAGTTGGATCCAAATGATGTATAGATAGATAGTTTTTTGTTTTGTTTTGGTATCCTTAGTTGATGACTTGTTTGTTTTTGTAAAATAGATGATGTTAATGAAATTGTAATGATATGTGTGGTGGATGGACAAATATGGATAATGGTGTTGTGATGCAGGAAAAGAGGCGGGCGCGACAAAAATTAGGTAAAAAAATGAAGAAAAGACCATGTTTCAAAAGGCCAGGTGTGTAACCGATATCGGTTAGATAACCGACGGCGGTAGTTAGTAGACCGATATCGGTTACATGACCGATACCGGTTATTTAGGTATGAGCTTTTCTAAAAATAAAAAAGCTAGGGTGGCAACTTAAGTTCTAATTTTGAGAGCCATGCAAGATATTAAATACGCGAATGCGACGCTGTTTTAACGACTGGGACATGTAATTGCATGAGAGATTTGAGTGATTAGAAGTGAAGAGACAGGGAAAGTGATTGTGATCTGAGATTCAGAAGACAGAAAGGTAGGTTTGAAAAAGGTGGTAATAATGGCAGGACGAGGAGAAACATCCAGCAGGCAGGGACAAGAGGGAAGACAAGGGCCACCTCAAGCTACTGCAACCCAAGAGGTAACGTTTTGTTTGTGATTTGACTACTGCATGTTTTGTGAATAAGATGGGGGAGAGTATGTGGGTAGATATGAGAAAGAAAAGATGATAACAAGGGTTATAAATGGGGTGAGTGTTACGTGGTAGGTAATCAAGGGTTTCGGGTATGTCTGTGTATACAGAGAGGAATAAACGAGCAATTTATTGTCGTAGGTGGTTGTTTTAGGCAAGGTGTATGAAAGTAACAGTGACCGATATCGGTTAGGGATAACCGGTATCGGTTACTCAACCGGTACCGGTTAGCTGTAAACGATACCGGTTGCTGTAGGAATTTCCAGAATTTGAGAAAAAACCCGGGGGGATTTGAGGAATTGAATGGTTGTTTGTTATTTGGATGTATGCAGGCAGAGGCAGGGCTAAGGATGAATGATAGTGTACCAGCGCTGTTGTCACGAATCCGAGCGGATGTAACGCCAGCTGAATGGACATTGATAAATCGTTTGGGGTTAAGTGGAATCCGCTATTATTCACGAATCGCACGTAACCATGCTATGTTACAGGCGTTGATTGAGAGATGGAATCCTGAGAAAAATACCTTCTATCTGCCAACAGGGGAGATGACAGTAACATTGGAAGATGTGTTCCGTATTTTGAGACTCCCAATTACAGGAAAACCAGTATATCAGGCATTACCTAGCACGGCACGGGGAGCGATAACAATAGTATTTGGTCCATACGCACGAGATTTAACACAGTGAGGTTTGTCATTCACATATGGGATAATGTATGCAGCACACCCTGAGGAGACAAGGTTAGCAGTGATATTAATGATAGCAAAGAGGGTATTACGCGTTACATCGAGGGCGGATGGGGAAGATTTCCAAAGGCATTGATGTGTGTTATTTGGGAGATGATAGAAAGGAACGTGACTTTTGCGTGATCGGCACTGCATATTTGGCGGAGTTATACAGGGTTTATGGGCTAGTAGGTGAAATCACAGGATGACGTTGGATTGTTCATACTTATTACACTTTTGGGCCTATGAGCACATTGTTTGTGTGTGACCAATAGGCCGACCCATCCAGTCAGGAGAGACCAGAGTACAAAGGTTGGGATTCAGACGATGGGTCCAAACAGAACAAGAGGCAAGATCCCAGGCTGTGACGGGTGACATTGAGTATTATAGGTAGGTATGGGAGATGGTGACGATTGCGGATATCTGTTGGAGGCCATACGGAAACTATATGGTAACAGAGAACATAGCTGAGGAGTTGAGGGGTGTAGAGCGATTGAGGTGGATCACAGGGCACAGGCCGGGTGAGTATGAGAGGATTCCTCTAGATCGCGTGCGGCGACAATTTGGATTTGTGCAGGATATACCCCAGGCTTATAGACCATATATGAGGATCGATGCCGAGGCAGCATTCTCACCTCCCCGGCCAACACCTCCAGAAGGGCCAGAGGAAATAGCCGCCGATCGCAGGGTAATGGATGCAGGAATGACAGAGGCCTATAGATTATGGTGGGTAGCGGAGCTGCGAGGTATACGTGATCGTCCTGACATAGCTGTGATTACAGCAGAGAGAGATCATCTACAGAGTTTAGTTCAGCAGCTCCAAACGCAGGTGAATGAGGCAAGAGGATTGTTAGTGGTTGCGGAGTCACGGGCGGAGAGACTAGAGGCTGGAGTCCTCCATGCGAGAGGGTGTATTCATATGTTACAGGAGAGATTGGCAGATCAGTGGGCGGTACCAATAGCCATGGTACCTTTGAGGACAGAGAGGCCTGGTGAGAGGGGTCGACGATCACGATCATCACCTAGTTCGGGATGAGGCGTGAGGGTCTAAATAAATGTTAGCAAGGTATAAGAATAAATAAGAGTACCGACCTGCGTGTCGATGATAGAGAAGATGTATTTGTTTAACATCTAAATAAAATGAGATATGTATGTTGATTTGAGTTATAATAATAAGAATGTTTTCGTTTTGACTTTCGGTGTTTTGAAAAAGGATAAAGAGGAATGTGATTAAATAGAAATACACAAAAATATTTATATTTACCACACATGATAGGTTATGGTAGGGGATGGTCGAGCTAACCTTGGGAGACCCCATGTCTCCGAAGTGCTGCCTACATAGCCCTTTGCACAAAGCAAGGAGGGGCCTCAGACCGATGTAGTTCTCCCTTAGGATCAGGGAGAGGCGAATTCAGGCAATTTGGTACGGTTTAGGCAATTGGTTGGTTGGTAAGAATATTGATATTAATATTGGTAAGGTAAGGTTGTTGGTGTCGGTAATGAATTGGTGATGTTGTAAAAGGTATAAGGGAAGCGAAAGTTAGCCTACCCAAGTAGAAGGGAACCATGTCCTGATTAAGATCAACACACAATCCTAGATGCGAGGCAAAGCGGAAAGAGTGCTCCGTAGGTGAAAAGAGCTAAACAAACCACACAACGTAGAACGAGCTTGAAGCCCTAGGTACCGTGCATAGACGAGAAGTCCATAGGTGAAAAGAGTTGTATGATCACAATATATCGGGTGTACGTTACGTCCCTTGAGTTGAAACAAATGGTGAGGTGAGGTGGATGATATAGCTGAGGTACAGAGAACTTATTACAAAGTGAGTGTTCTGACGAAAGAGAACCTACCCTAAATAGACAAGTCCATGACCCAAAAAGTTCTTTTGAATGAGGCTTTTATTTTACTGAATATAGACTGATCGATGCAGAAGTCTACAAGGGATATTGATTGTGCTATTCTTGAGGTCTTCACGAAGCTGATCAATGCGAGAAGCTTCTGATAAAGGTTGACTGTGTATAGCTGTCCTTCGAGGGAGCAGTCTATTTATAGTAGCAGATATGATTTTAGTGCATAGCTGTCCTTTGGGGAGCAGTCTATATAGAATAGAAGCAATAATTTGGCATATAACCTGTCCTTCGAGGGAACAGTCTATATATAATTTAGATAGCTAGATGTTCTTTTGGCATGAAGCATCTAGTTTGGTAGGAAGTTTGACTCAAGAAAATCCCATAAGAATATGGCTTATTTTAATACTTTGAAGTCATGGACTAGACTAAAAAGGGGAAGGCATCGTTTAGGTGAGGTGAGAATCAAACTATGTGAGCTTGATTTTTATTATGAGGTGTAGGAAACGAAGTGCATGTGGTGGTATGTGAGCTCAAGGGACGAGCGGCAGGTAGATAAGAAGTGATATAACACTAAATTCAACAGTAGAATGGTCGAAGATGCAAGGCATTAAGGGGTTCAGGCTCAGGTTTACCATTAAGCGAAGCTAAATGATAAGTGCCTGATCCATAGGTGTGAGTGATTATATAAGGCCCAATCCAATTGGGAGCAAATTTTCCATGTTTGCTCTTTTCTAGTTTGGTGACATGTTGATTCTCTTTGAGGACAAGATCACCAACCTTAAAGGTACGCTCATGAAGTCGCTTATCATAAGCACGTTTGATGCGTTTTTGATAGATTTGAAGGTGATCAAGAGCTGTAAGACGACGTTCGTCAAGAAGCTCCAATTGGGCTAACCGCTCTTGGCGGAAATCATCATTGGTGAGAATATCCTCAAGAGATATTCTAAGGGAGGGTATTTGTATTTCGAGAGGCAAAACAGCCTCGGTACCGTATACCAAAGAAAAAGGTGTGGCATTAGTAGAGGTACGAATGCTAGTACGATAAGCCCAAAGGGCAAAGGGAATGTGATCGTGCCAATTTCTTCCGGATTCATTGACAACTTTCATGAGGATTTTGGTTAGGGTTTTATTAGAAGATTCAGCCTGACCATTGGCCTGCATGGATAGTAAGGCGATGAGAAACTAAGTTTGATACCAAAGTTGTCACAAAGGTCTTGTAACAACTTGTTTTTAAAAGATTTACCATTATCTGTTATTAGGCGATGAGGAATACCAAAACGACAGATAATGTGATGGTTAATGAATTCGACAATTTTTTCCTTTTTAGTTGAAATGAGTGGAATAGCCTCCACCCATTTTGTGTAATATTCGGTGGCTGTGATTATCCATCGGTGACGTTGTGAAGAGGATGGGTGAATCTCACCAATAAGGTCTAAACCCCATTGTGAGAAGGGCCAAAGATCTCGAGCGACCTGGAGCGGGTGGCTAGGAGTATGTTGAAGGTTGGCATGTTGCTGACACATAACACAATGCTTAACATATTCGTAGCAGTCGTTATTGAGAGTAGGCCAATAATAACCAAGGCGAAGGATTCATTTAGCCACGGCAAGGCCACTAAAATGTCCACCACAAATCCCATCATGGACTTGTTGGATGGTATAGGTGACCTCCGTGCTGGTTAGACAGCGAAGGAGGATACCATCAAAGCCACGTTTATAAAGGAGTCCCCCCATAACTACATAACGAGAAACACTTTTAAGAAAAGCACGTTTTCCGTTACTAGTAAGGTCAGGTGGGAGAACAGAGATTGTAAGATAGTCGTGAAATTGGTGATACCAAGTATCCTGCGAGTTAGCAGACAAAGTATTTATCACACAAACTATCGAGGTTGAGTAGGATGGGGCAAAAAGTTGTTGGACCACGACGAATAATTCAGAGTCAGTTGATGAAGCTGGAATTTGCGAGGCTAAGCAAGCCATAGTATCCGCAAATTTGTTAGTGGAGCGGGGAATGGTTTGGATAGAATAGTGAGTAAATAAGGCTAGAAGTGAGTCCACGTAGTATTTGTACTTTTGAAGTTCCTCATTTTTACATTGGTAGATGCCCATAACTTGATTGACTACCAATTGAGAGTCGCCAAAAATATTGATAGATTTGATACCTAAGTGTATCGCAACTTGGAGACCCAGAACAAGGGCCTCGTATTCCGCTGTATTATTAGTGCAAGGGAAATCGAGTCGGAATGAAAGAGGCATAGGCTCGGCATCGAGAGGGATGAGAACAACGCCGGCTCCTCTGCCGCGCTGGCATTTAGATCCATCGAAGAAGAGGGTCATTTGATATGACTCTTCCCCGAGTGAAAGAGTGGCGATGAGTTCGTCGGGGAATGTAAAATTGGTAAATTGTTCCCCAGGTAAAGGGGCTTCCGCAAGTTGGTCTGCGATGGTTTGTCCTTTGATTGATTTCTGGTGGACGAACTCAAGGTCGAGGTCGGCGAGGAGCATGAGCCATCGGGCGATGCGTTGGTTTAGATGAGGTTTGGCATACATGTAATGGATGGGGTCCGTGTTGGTGATGATGAAAGTTTTGTGATTCAGAAGGTAGTGTCGGAGCTTGGTAGCCACGAATGATAGGGCTAGGCACAACTTTTCTACATGTGTATACCTAGTCTCATAATCCACCAAAGTACGACTTATATAATAAATGGCTTGTTCTCGATTTTCAGAGTCACGATGTGCAAGCATGGCCCCTACAGCATGGTCGGTGGCGGAAAGGTAAAGGTAGAAAGGGCGGTCGTCTTGAGGTGGGATAAGCACGGGTGGCTGCGAGAGATAGGATTTGAGAGCTTCGAAGGCTTGGTGACACTCCTCACTCCATTGAAAGGCAACGTCTTTTTTAAGAAGGTGATGAAAAGGGTGACATCGATCCGAGAGTTGGGAGATGAAACGTCGGATAGATTGTAACTTACCTTGTAAGCTACGCAATTGTTTGAGATTAGTAGGTGGGGGCATTTCTATGATAGCTTTGACTTTAGATGGATCGACCTCAATGCCACGCAAAGAGATGATAAAACCAAGAAGCTTTCCCAAAAGGACACCAAAGACACATTTCTTTGGTCAAGACGGATGTAATATTGTAACAGGTGATCAAAAATAATGGTTAAAACATCGAGATGTTCACTGCGATGTTTAGACTTGCCAAGAAGATCGTCGATGTAATCTTCAAGGATAGTGTGCATAATGTCATGAAAAATGTAGGTCATAGCCCGCTGATAGGTCGCACCAGCATTCTTAAGGCCAAATGGCATTACACGGTAACAGAAGGTTCCCCAAGGAGTTATGAAGGCAGTTTTGTGTTGATCGGCAGGGGCAACCAAAATTTGGTTGTATCCTGAAAAGCCATCCATGAGAGAAAGCATTTCATGACCCACAGTGAGATCAACAAGTTGATCAATACTTGGGAGGGGGAAGTCATCCTTAGGGCAAGCGAGGTTAAGATCCCGAGAAATCCATGCATATCCGAAGTCCCCCCGTCGCTTTAGTGACAGGTACGATGTTAGAAATCCATTGAGGATAGTCAATAGGCAAGATGAAGGAAACAGAAAGAAGTCGTTGAAGCTCTTCTTTGACCAAGAGGGCAATGCGTGGATGCATTTTTCTCAGTTTTTGTTTGACTGGTTTGGAATCGGGGTTTAGAGTGATGTTATGGATGGCAATGGTAGGATCAATTCCTGGCATGTCAGCGTAAGACCACGCGAAAGCTTGGTTGCGAGCACGGAGGAAAGTAGTAAAGGCGACTTGTTCTGATGCGTTAAGGGATTGTCCGATCTTCACAATGTGAGGATCCTCCTCCGTGTGGATGTTGATTTCTATAGTAGATTCGTTCAGCATGGTTTGGGTTTCAGATGGTAAGGCTCGTTGAATATAAGAATCATCCGCACCAAGGTAAGTGAGGATGGAGTCGTCATCCTGACACTCAACAACATTAATCAAAGGCGAATCCTCTTCGATCATGTCTGGATACAGAAGGGGAAGAGAAGATGGGTCCTCATTATCGCGTTGATAAGTGAGAGGACCTATGAAGATAGCATTTATGAAAAAAAGTTAGGAGGGATAGATTCGTGGTCTATAGATTCGTGGGTGATGATGGCAAAGTGGGTGATGATGGTTTGGTAGGGGTGACGTCGTCTTCTTCCAGAATATAGCTGACATGAGGTGTCTCCTGTGTAGGTGTTTCAGGAAAACCGAGACCACTGTGATCATTGTGTTTGCGGGTAGTCACGGGAATGAGTGTATGTCGGCCTTGTTCGTAAAGACCAAAACCAAAGCCTTTCCAGCAGCACAAATGAGTCAAGAAGGTGAGGGCGAAACGACGATTTGTCAAGTATTGAAAATTGGATTGGAAGGGAACCACACCAAGAGGAGGTTCAGGGGTAATGGAGGATGCGTCAACACCCCCATACGTTAGGTTGGTGCGGCAATGGGGTGGTCCATAAGAGATTACCTCCCCCACGTGACGGTCGTAGGTGGGATGTGCATGTAATTGTCCGTACTCCTACGGGGTAGGGAAAGAACTAACGTTATATAGGCGGTACTCCCCCAGCGTAAGGCGTTGAAAAACATCTACTAAGGGGTCGGAGGTTGGGATGTTAGCTGCGGGAAGGGAAGTGGTTTTGCGACGGTGGTTTCATCACCAAGGCGTAGGCGTGGTTGAGGTGGATGGTTGAGGTACATTTGAAGAGGATGGTTGGGTTGAATGTATGGGTGTCTTGCTTGGTATAAGCACATTGTTAGGCGGTATAACATATTGCAGGTTTTAAAGGGGGAGGATCGGCTTTTACGGTGTAGGACTTCCCTCGTACTCAAATTTTATGCATCTATGTAATGTTGAGGGAACGCATCCCATGGCTGGATCCAAGGATGACCCAAAGAATATATTATATGGAACTCTCCCTCAAGGACATAGAAGAGTTCGGGTAAAGTACGTGGTCCTACCCAAATGTTGAGGATCATGGTGCCTAAGGTAGAGGTAATAGCGTATTTGAATGACCGCAACATGATGGGGTTGCACATGTAGCTAGAAGGGATATTCATTTGTTGAAAAGATTTTGAAGAGATGATGTTTAGGCTAGCACCCCCGTCAATCATAACACGACGTACACGAATGTCCCGGACGTAAGCTGAGATGAACAGGGCAGGGTCAGGATCTTCTGTACCAAAATCGACAATTTCATCTTCAGAGAAACTGACTGCAGCAGCTTGTGGTATAGAGACAGAAGTGGTTGGGGTGGTGGGTTGTTTGGTGAGAGAGGCAACGTGATTGGGTGTTAGAATGGAGGCAACGGGAAGGGTTTCATTAGGTAAGACCTCGATCCCCTGAAGAATTTCAACGAGAGCTTGTCGATGAGATTCAGAAGTCTGAATGAGATCATATAGTGTCATTTTTACAGGTGATTGGTGAAGTTGTTTGATCATGGCTCGATGGGCAGCTCCATTAGAGACGGGGTAAGCGGGTCCACGAATAACCACTTTGGGTGGTGGTGCAATCGGGATGCTGGACGGAGAAGGAGAGGATGCAGGTGTGCTTTCTTTCGCTTTCTCATTGTTTTTCTGCGCTCGAGTAGCAACACTAATCATATTAATCTCGTAGACCGGAGATGAAGAAGATGATTGGGATAAATCATGGTCTTCAAGAGGTGGGGTTGTAATAATGACAGATCTTGGTGAGGCGGGGACAGATGGTATAGGAGAGGGAATGGAAACTAAAGGTCTCTCCCTTCGTAAGTTGTCTTTCTTAACCTTTCTATCTGGGAGAGGTGACTGACGAAGGATGGTTTTTAAAGCTTTGCATCCCTCCACATCATGTCCTGGTGTGCGGTGATAAGCGCAGATCTTAGACTCATCATAACCTATAGGTCGAGGTTTAGACGGGTCATAAGGTCTAAGTGGGGGTAGGGAAATGGTCGCATTCTCTACTAACATAGCAAGGATTTTGGCGTAAGATCCTTTAAGTGGGTCAAAATCAGAAGAGGATGAGGGTATTGATTGCGCGGGTTTTGGTAATGTTTGGGCGTGGTTGGTTCGTATGGGTGGTGGTTTAGCCGAGGGGTGTTGACACGTGTTTTTCACTAAACGTGGTTTCTTTGGCGCAGAAGCTATATTGGATGATGAGGCCACAGATGGTGTGGTATCAGAAAACAACCACGGGGAAATAGGAGTGACCGAAAACAAATCTTTTGATGATGGAATTTGTTTAGGGTTGATAGGTGGACAGGATACGCGGAGTGATAATGTTGATATACCCTTTGATCCCTGTATGGGTGCAGAAGGCGTAGGTCGTTTTGAAGAAAACGCAGGAGGTATGATATATTGGTGCAAGGTGGAAGGATGAGGTCCCAATATGGAAGGTAGGTATGACGATGATGGTTTTGATTGTGATAGAGGCACGGGTTGAGTGTATCTCCTAAGTGGTGGGGTGGCTTTATTCTTGGACAAATCTAGTCGCTTAGGCGGGTGTGTTAGACTGGGTATTGGCGAGGTCCCAAGTGTAGGGGAAGATTTGGTTAGGTTGATAGAGGTGGATGGGATATTGAGTATAGATACGGGGGGTGAGAGTGAGGACATAGGCATTTTGAGTTTCTGTAAACACTTCGGGTATATGGTAGAGGTATCGGGATCGGTCATCTGCATTTGAGTAGAATAGGGAGTACTCAAACGTTCCCATAGGATTCGTCTATCTTCTGAAGAATGACAGTCTTCAGGTTTGAATTGTAAATTTTGTACGGAAGAAAGGTGGGTTGTGATTCCAGTCCACTGTGGGTGTGATACAGGGGGTAAACGAGGCACTGTATCAATAGATGTCAAGAGGTCAACCGGTCGTTGAAAAGATTTAGGCGATGAAGAACTAATAGGCAGGAGGGCATGTTTGAGAGGGTCTGTCATGGTTAAAGAATTTGGTGATGTCGGTGCAAGAGATTTCTCGTCTAAGGATGTCAAAAGGAGTGGCGTACCTTCCTCTTGTGCAACAAGAGGGGTAGAAGGGGAAATCTGGGAAATAGATAGATTAGATAACATCCGCTCGCAGTCTTGTAGGGATGTGGTATAAGAAGACTCATCGATGGGAAGAGAAGTCTGGGTAGTTAACTCCTTTATGGGGAAAGGAATGATTTCGCTTTGGCTTGATGGTGGTAAAGGAGGTTCGGGCTCCTGTGTTAGTGAAGAGGCTTGATTCAAAATTTTCTCGATAGAGGCTTTTGGCTGGGTATCAAAGACTGCATGGATCTCATGAACACTCTCCTCGGCTAAGATATCCTGGTTTACGTTGCTGTTGGAAGAGTGATTCGGGAATGGTTTGTTAAAGATTTTCAAATTTCGGTTGGCAGGGGCATTAGGATTATCGAGGGTTATATCCCCTGCGTCAACCATTTCCTGCACTATGTTTTTCAACATCTTGCAGTTCTCATGACTGTGTCCCTTCACGCGGTGGAAGTTACAGAAGTCATTTTCTTTGTACCAGGAAGGTATGGCGCGAGTGGAATCAAACCCGGAATGAGGTTTAACAGGAGGTAATGTAATGGCTCCTGCTTTGAGCAATTTTTCCAATATCACACCATATGTTTCTCCCAAGGGAGTGTAGTTGATGGGCTCGGCTTTGTACTTATAGGTGGTTTTTGGTGGAGTATTGGATGGCACTTGAGATTTGACCATCACCGCGTGGACAGCTCCTTTTGATTTAGAAGAAGTGGACGCGTGAGGAGTGGTGGTATTTGGTTTATTGGTAGAATCAGGAGTTCAGAAATTGGGGTTTTTGTTACGCAACCGCAATTTCTCTTCCTCTAAGGCTCGAATCTCTAGTTTTCGAGCCATAGTAAAGGCTTCATCGAATGTACGGAAAGTTTGAATTTGGAGAGTAGGAGAAATGTGCTTAGCACATGCCCGCGTGAAAAGTTTGATAAGTTCAGTCTGAGGCAAGGCATATGTAAGTTGGTTGATAAGGCCGCGCCATCGTCTGACGAAATCTGTGATAGATTCGTCTTCGAATTGTCGAATGGCATAAAGGTCGGTGATGGATACTTTCTTAGCAATGTTAATGGAGAAGTGATCCAAGAAAGATTGGGCTAGTTGGTTAAAAGAGAAGATTGAGTCTTTGGGTTAAAGCTAATCGTACCACTCAAGCGGGTCCTGATAAGGACATGGGAAATGTGCGGAGTAACAAGGCATCATCATGGGAAATCAAATAACAAGCATGTCTAAATGATCGCAAGTGTTGTTGAGGGTCCTCTTTACTGTTAAAACGGGTAAATTTTGGTAACTCCCATTGAGGAGGATATGAATGAAGGGGGAAGGGTGAATGGGCTCCCGATAAACTTGCTTGTATGTCAAGGCGCTACGACTTCCTGAAACAGAAGCCTCCAGGTTTTGCATTTTGTCCATCATTTGTTTAATTAGATCAGTAGTTGGATGAGATGATGGTGTGGTTGTGGTAAACGGAGGCAAATTGGGCCAAGGACCACCGCTAGACCCTGGTGGGGTTAATTGTTGATAAGGTGTGGAGGATGAATATGTTGAGGCAACCGAATAGGGATGTCCCATATAGGATGTTGAGGTCACTGGATACGTGTATGGGAATGAAAAGGTAGGCGGAGCTTGAGAAGGAAAGCTCGTGTGGATAGGTGGCAGAGAGCAAGTCATGAACGGAGCAGTCTGCAAGAGAGATGAGGTAGGGGCAGTCGGCGGTAATGATATGTGGGGTCCGAGGTTAACCAACGGAAAGCCAATCTGAGTCGTATGAACCTCTGAAGCCGTCGGATTGGGAGACGGGGCTAGAGATGCAGGAAGCAAGGCGGTATTATCAGGCGGAGTGGGAGCTAAATGAGCAGCTATACTAATAGGCATACCAACAAGGAGCTGACCATCAGGCGTATGGTCAGGGGTATGAGACAAATAGTATTGTACAGCGCTAGAATTAGCATCCAGAAACTTGGCGAAGTCCTTATCTCCCACAGGAATTTTAGGAACCTCGCTGGTATCCGTAGGATTCCCCACAGAATGTGAAGGGGGTGATTCAGGCAAAGAAACAGAGCAAGCATGTGAAACCATGGTGGCGGCTTGCTTTCAAGTGATAACAACCATGGACAGGAGTTCACAGTAGGGTTTCAATCTGTCAGGAATAGAAACAAACTCAGACTGGTAAAATTGGTAGGTTGCTGGTTTGTCAGGAATTGGAAAAAAGAACCGATATCGGTCTAGTAACCGATGTCGGTTATACTATAGCCGACGTCGGTCAGGTAACCGATGTCGGTGTAAGAAGTCTGGGCTAACAAGATATAAAAAGGCTGCTAATTTGATTTTTAACAACGTTTAGTATACTTGTCCAATTATTGATCACAGAAGACAGAGTATGAGAAAGAAAACAGAACTAAAAACAAGCAAGATGCACACGCAAATCCAGAGATTAACCCTAGGGTTAATTTTAATTATCGTGGGCTTATGCCTTTAGACGTAGAATGATGTCAGAATCCTAAACAAGAGACTTAGGGGAAATGTCAAGTTGTTTTGGCTTATAAGGTTACCTCAATCGGGCGGAGGAATACCGCGGAAAAGGGGGGATGTTTGAGCTGTTGTGTTAATTGTGAAGTGATTCGGTATGTGTTGTGCAGTGAATGTAAGATTAATTTCCTGTCAATACCGTGGATATGACCGATATCGGTAGAGTCTAGGATCTGAAGGTTAGTTGTTTTGTGGGGTGGTGGTGTTATTTGGTAGTTGTGTTATTTGTAGGGCTGTATATAGATGATATTAGGAAATAGGGTGATGAGAGGTAGATGAATGACAGTTAGATGCAATGACACATTGGGTAGTGGATCCAAGGATGGATTTGTGGGGACTTATGATTCAAAAAGTCGAAGAAATGTTATTAAAGAGGACATGCAAGATGGAACTTACTGATTATTCACGGAGATGCAGGTCCAAGAGCTCTGATGGCAAAGGCAGAACTGAGGTAGGATGGTCTGGCACACAGCAGATCAAATCAGCTGAGTATCACAGGGCTCTGGTATCCAGTTGCAGTCCTGGGCTTGCTCTCCCTTGCTGCTAACTCTCCTTGTCTCTTCACTTGTCTCTGCTCAGTCAAGTAAAGATCCAGTTTTCTCGATCACCTGATGCTCTTTCTTGATTCAAAGAATCCTTTTCTCTGATCCAAAAATGAAATTCCGATCCCTTGTTTTTGGTTTGGGGAGGCCATTTACAGGGAACCGATGGCGGTTACGTAACCGACGGCGGTCGAGTAGGAACCGGCATCGGTAAGGAAAAAGTAGGCTATTTTTAGTAAAATCACCCACCTTCCCTGCTTTTCTCCCGAGAGATCAGTTGCGGGTTTGGTCAAATGACTAGAAGGTCGGTTTTGGGTGCGAGAAAGGGGTTATTAGTTATGGGTGTAGGTGTAGACCAAGTTTTAGGTTTTAATTAGGTTAGTTTAGGATTAGGGCTAGGTCATGATGAGGTGGCAAAATGAGGTGGCAGGTGAGGTGATGGGGATTTATCAATTACAAGGTAATTAATAAATAATTGTGTAAGGTTTAGGTAATGAGGTTAGGTTGCAAAATGGGATGCGGGTCACAAGGGGTCGTAAGACACAAATTTGGTGTCTACACTTGGATTAAACACCAACGAATGACATGAGCTCAAAAAATTTGAATTTGGCTATGAAAACGTAGAGTAGTTTTGGGAGACAACAATTGGCTCTAGATTGGGGGCATGGCGTGAATTGAGCATGGCGAAGACATGGTATGAGGATCCAAAATCTCTAAATTTTTAAGACATATTACGTTGACCAGTTCCTTATCCATTGGGCCTTGCAGAGTCATGTATAATTCTAAGAAATAATGGAAGAAGGAGGAAACACACAAGCCAAACCACACACAACAAAAAAAAAAAAAACTAAACCAGAACCACACAATGTAAAAGGGAAAAAAACAAACCTACGAAATCACCTATGATACAAGGCGAGGGACAACCCGCTTTAACCGGTGATATAGTTTTAAGTATTTTCCACTTAGAGGAAATCCCAAAGGTGTTCCATCAAATTATGAGAGGAGAAAAACATTTTCACCACAAGCTCCATGAATTTGGAATGGGTCGAGCCATAATGAATCAAAATTTCCATGGCTGCCTTTTGGTTCTCTTCTCTTGTCCCATAGTAGGACAAAGTCTCTAACCTTGAATTCTCTTTCCTTTTCCCTCTTTTCAAATATCTTCTTCACTTTCAATTGGTCTTCTTTAATTCTATCCACCACTTTGCATCTACTTTCTTCCAGCTTCTCCAAGAATAGGATCCTCTTGTCAATGGAGTCTTTGTATTGACCATCTTCTATTTCTTTGCAGCAACCCAAGAGTTTAAATCTCAATTGTGAGGGGAATCTATGCCTCAACTCCATACAAAATTTGGAAAGGTGATATACCTATTTCCTTCTTAGGAGTGATCCTATTGCCCACAATGCATCATATAACTTCTTGTACCAATTCCTTTGATTCTCATCTACTAGCTTGTGAACAATGGTCACAATGTTTTGTTACTTGACTCACTTGCCCATTTCCCTATGGGTAGTAGTGAGAGAAGAGTGAGATAGGGAGATTCTAAAGCCATTAAAAAACTCAGTGAGCTCCTTGGAAGAGAAATAAGTGGCATTGTCTACAAATATTTTTTGTGGTATTCCAAAACGAACAATGATATTCTCCTTGATGAAGTTGCAGACTATTTTAGAGTTGGATTTCTTGGTTGGGATGGCTTCCACCCATTTAGTGAAGTAATCAGTTATAGTGAGTACATAAGTATTCCCTACACTAGAATGAGGATTTAGAACACCAATAAAATCTAGCCCCCATTGCTGAAATGGTTCTTCAATCACCACATGCTTGAGTGGTAATGCAGCTAGTTGTGGCTTTCCAACAAATTTTTGGCATGCTTTGCATTTGGAAACCCAATCCTGAGTGTCTGCAAAGATGGAGGGCTAATAATATCTCCCTTTGAGGATATTATGTGTGGTGACCATTGCTAAGAAATTTCCACCACAAGCTTGATCATGATATGCCCTGAGCAAATTTTCTTGCTACTCCTTATCTACACACCTAAGGAAACAACCATCTAGGCCTCTCTTGTAAAGTGCATGATTCCAGATCACAAAATTGGCTACCTTTAGCTTGAGTGTCCTTCTTTGTTTTTAATCAAGATGAGGAGGGAATTCTCCATAAGTGAGATAGTAAGCAATGTCAACATACCACTCATCAATAGTGGTGACAAAGAGCGCATGTGGACTGTCTCCTGAATAGGTTGAGCAAACACCATATTTTTCTCCCTACCGAGGCTGTGAAATTCATCTTCGAGAAATCAGTGGCTTAAACCATTTCCTCTTACCAGATTAGAGGGTCTAATCTCCAAGTCATACTCTTGGGTCTTTGCAATCCAACTTCCTCTCTTAGCCCCAGGATCTTGTTGAGTCAAAATGGACTTGATTGCACTTCCAGGGACCATCACCACTGTATGGGAATTGAGAATGTAGAATCTAAAACTTTTAATAGCTTTGACCATTGTGTAGGCATGTTTCTCAAATTGACATTACTTTAGCTCATGATTTCTCAAAGGACAGCTCATAAAAGCAATGGGTGCTTCCAAACTTTCATCAATTTTTTCGAACAAGGACAACAAAGAGTGTATGTTTTGATGCATATCAATACATGATGAACTCCTTGTTGACATCCTGGATATGAAAGAGTTGGGGCTTTGGCAATGGTTTTCTTGATCTCCTCAAATGTTGTTTTTCCTTCCTTATTCCACTTAAGACATGCTTGAGGATTCATCATGGAAGTTATATGCTTAGTTAGTTCAGAAAACTCGGAAAAAAACGACGAAGGAAGTTTACCTTTCGAAATAATGAATGAACTCCCTTCTTGTTGGTTGGTAAGGATAGTTCTTGGATAGCTCGACCCTCTTAGGATCAATGTGTGTTCCATGTTTGTTCACTATGTGTCCCAGAAACTTACCTTTGTGACTTCAAAAATACACTTATTGATTTAGAGAAATTCCATGTTTCCTACACCTTGCAAGGACTTTCTCCAAATGACAGATATGATCTCCCCTCCTCTTTGAAAAAATCACGAGGTCATCAAGGTAAATGAAAATGAAATGTTTCAAATCTTTGAAGGCCAAGTTCATTTCTCTCTGGAAAGTGGCTCCAACATTGATCAAGCCAAAAGGAATTCTACTATATGAAAAAGTGCCCCAAGGTGTTGTGAAGGTTGTTTTGTTGCAATCCTCTTCTACCACCTTGATTTGGTTGTACCCTGAGAACCCATCAAGCAAAGAGATAATTTCATATTTAGTGACTGCTTGTAAAATCTGATCCATGATTGGAAGAGGGTACTTGTCCTTGAGAGATGCTTGATTCATATTTAGGAAGTCTACACAAATCCTTATTTACCCATTCTTCTTCCTTATTGGAACAATTTTAGCCACCCATGTTGAATGGTGGATGGGGAAGATGATTCTAGCATTGAGCATATTTTTCACCTCTTCTTTGATAACATCAGAAATATTTGGATTGTAGGGCCTTTGTTTTTTCCTGAAGGGCTTAGATCCTTGCCTCAAAGGAATGGAGTGATGCATTTCCTTTGGCTGAAAATATTGAGTTCATCATAGGAATAGACCAGGACATCTGAGTACTTTTTTAGCAGAGAAAAAAACTTTCTCCTCTTCTCGGTGAGCAACATTTACCAATGTTAACCATCCTTGGATTCTCTGAAGTGCCAATGTTTTCTTGATCAAAATCAAATGGACACCAAGAAGAATGTTTTTATTTCTCTTGGATGAAACTATCATTCTTTTCAAAGAGGTATTCCAAAGAAACTATGCTTTTGGGGATTTTGTTTCCTTTCAGTTTAATTACTCCCTCTTCATCAATTCCCTCAATTCCTTCCTTCTCTTCTTTGGGGACTAATTCATGGTGTGGGTTTTCACTTCCTTCAAAGAAAATATTATTGAAGTTATACCTTTGTTCTAAGAAGGATATGATTTGATTGTCATCATTGAAGACCTACCAGTGATCTGCATTATCTAGTATGCTAGGTCTGAACACCATCTCAATGGTCACTTTATCCTTACCAAAAGAAGGATGAGGTGTCACTAAGGAAGCTGACACTGCTAGAGAATTAGCCTTTTCATTTTTCTCCCTAGGGATAACTTCAATGGAGAATGCATCAAAGGATTCAATGTAGTCCCAAAATCTATTTCTATAGTGCCCGAGTCTGGGGTTTTTCACTTGATATTGCTTGGTGGACTGCTTCACCACAATCTCAACATCACCTTTGCATCTCAACTTCTTGATTCCCATGTCCTCTGCTACATTCATGCCTAAGAGAAATGCTTCATACTCTGTAGTATTGTTTGTATTATCAAATTGTAGCTTGTAGGCAAAAGGATATACCTCATTGGAGGGAGAGTATAATACTACACCAGCTCCTGAACCTGCTCTGGAATGACTTCCATTAAACTCCATTGTCTAGATGCAATCTTCTTCTTCCTCCATGAGAAGTGGTAGGTCCTATTCCTTCCGTGATGTAATGAAGTAATTTCTAAGCACAAAATATTGAAAAAGGATATCATCTCTTGGATCATCATTCTTCCTTCTTTGTGAACTTCATTTTTAAGTGATCGACAAAGAACTTCTTCATTTCTCATTTCACTGGGATAGTTACAGATGACCAATCAATTTTTATTTCTCCACCTAGATCTCTGCAAAAACTTCTACTCAACAGCATACCAAAATATGCTGGGATGTCTGCCACCAAAATGGTTAGGAGTATCTTCTTGTTAGGGTAATCAGCTAGTGTAACTTGAGCATCCTTAATCCTTCCTACCAATGGAAATTGTTTGGATTCCATTGAGTAGCATGTGCCATTTACCGGGTCAAAGTGAGGCCAAGAGAATTTGCAAATTTTGTTGGCATCACATTATCTGAGGCTCCAGAATCTATAATGTAATTGTTCAGCTAGAAACCTTTGATGAGAAGTGATAGGTAAAAAGGTTCAACTTTGTTGGTGGTGGAGGCAAGCAAGGGCTAGCATATTTTGAGAAGATAGTGTGGATGGTGTGTGAAGTAAGGCTTTATAATTAGAATTAGAGATTGGGGATGTAGAGTTACCACCCTAGAATTCCTTGGATGAATCTGTCAAATTGGGCGGGATGTGTTTATAGATATTCAATTTTAGAGAGCTAGAATTTGGTCTTGCTAGCATGCTCTACAAAGACAAATGAAGTTATGGTAGATGGGAACTTAAATGGCGGATGCATCATTAATTTTGGTGTTGGGTTCTCCTTTTCAAATGTAGAAATTATCTTGGAAGGAGATTTGGGTGTAGCCTTTGATTGAAATCTATATGCTCTTGTAGAACCAACATTTAGAAGAGAATTGATCTTAACAACTTTTGAGTTGGGAGAAGAATCAGATAACTTACTTGGCACAACAAAGTGTGATCCTTGACAACTGGTGAATTTGATTTCTCTCTAACTGATTCCATGGAATGTGGTAATGGTGATCCCCTGTTGATGATCTTGTTTAGTGGAGGATTTAGAGATATATATCATTTGTTCTTCCTACTCTCAGTTGCAACTGCTGAGGCTGAAACACCATTCTTGGATTGTGCACGAGTGAAAACAACACATGAAAAACTTGGAGCTTCTTCATCACCTTCCTCCTCATCATCAACGTATTAAATCAGGCCATTGTACATGCCAACCTCTTCAATTTCAAGATAGTTTTCATAGTCATCCATGATTTCTTCTTCATTTTCCTCAATGTCTGTTCCTTCTTCTGATTCCCTAGTGTCACAGATGGCATTGAGTGGTGGTGCCTCAAGAGAAAGCCTATGAGGAGGTGTAAAAATTCTTGGTCTATCAAGAGGATTTGGTCTCCGTGGAGCATTCCTCATTGTGATTTGTGACAACTACTTCTTCAAAGAAACAAGGTCATTTGCCATTTTTGGAACATTGGATCAGTGGTATTTGAATTTAAACTTTTACTTTTTGCTTCCCATTTGGTCCTTTCACTTTTCCAAAAAGAATTAGATCATCATAAGTCTCAATTAAAAGTCTTGAGATTCCCTCAATGTTCTTGGTTGGGATATTCTGAGAAAGAAACCAACTTCTGATGGAAAAACACTGATGAAGAACCTTTTCAAGTTATTTTTAGAGGGTACCACATCTTCTAGGATCCTTCTTGTCAACCTAACATACCTTGCTACAAAATCTCTCATTGATTCAAAGGTCTCCTTCTTCATTTGAACCAATTGGACTAGCAGATCCTGAAAATATTCTATGCTCTTGAACCTATGTTCAAATGCACTTCTTATATCTTCCCAGCATGTGACAGATCTTGGGGGAAACATGTAGAACCATTCAAAGAACTCTTTCTTGGAGTGACTCCACAAAGAGCCTAACTAAAACATCTTCATCTTCAACTCCCAACACTCCACAAGCAGTGATGAATGCTGTTACATGTTCTTCAGAGAGCTGAGAACCATCTCATTTGAATTTTGGGAAGTTCTTTCTTGAGCCTCTTGGGAGGTCATGAAGTGGTTGTGGAAGAGAAAGTGGACTAGTATTTCTTCCCCATGGTACATTAGGCCTATGTACCTCATGCTCATGATCACCCATTCTATTCCTGTTTCTATCCTCCAATCTTGCTAAGGCTGCTTCATGCTGCTGCTCTTTCTTTTGCTTCAATTTGGAGTCTTTATATTTCTTCAAGTTGAGCCCTTATCTCCTCTTCAACAACTACCTCTCTTTCAATCTCTTCAAATGTGGGATCAATTTGTCCTCCTTTCCTCAATTGTCAGGTGTATCTTCTATCATCTAGCTTGAAATTTTATGCTCTTCTCTAGGGTGCTAGAATTTGTCTCTACCTTTCCAATTTGATAGCACGTTCCTCTTCCAGGTCCATAATCCTTATAGCAATGAAGTATTGATTGACACTTTGTCTATTATGCCAAATAGCTTCTCTCAGATCAGAAGCAATGTCTTCTTGGATGTGAAAGAGTAAATTAGGTCTCTCAATAGGAGGATTTCCCATAATAGCCATGATTTACATCCATGTAGTTTGTGTGATTATTCAATCTTCGAGAAAAAAATTCTTCTAGAATATTTTTTTATATGACCCTGAGGTCATTTTTAGGTGTAGATGCTACAAAATCTGCCCCACGGTGGGCGCAAAAAATTGTTGGCAAGAAATTTTTCTTGTGGACAAATTGGTGGGTTTCAAGCCAATGTTATGGGAATATAAGTCCCTCTACTTGAACGGTGCAGCTTCCATATGTGCATGCGTGAAAAAGTGGATTTCAATGGTGGCCTTTTGACCAGAGATCCAACAGGGGCACTCCACTGACCCTGTGGCAAAGCTAGCAATTTCTCACTAGAGAAGAACTTTGTCTGAGAAGGGGAAAGGGAGTGAGAATGGAGGTAGGAGAAACTAATGTTGTGAGTAGAATATCAGATGCCCACACACATTAATTATAAATTTCATTCACATGCATTTAGAGTTAGAAGAAAAATAAATCCGTAGGAGAAGCTACAAGACTGAATGAAATTCATTGGTCACAAGGTACCAATCAATCCCTCAATCAAAAAGGTAAAAATTCCTTCTTTTATTATTGAAGCTAAAGCAGAACTTGTACAAAGATTTTAGAATAGAGGAAAATCTAAGGAGAGGGGAAAATAGAAGAAGTATGGCATTTTCTATCTTTTCCAGGTATAGAGCACTCTGGTCTTTTTTGAAATCAATCGCCAACCCTTGGAATGATGTCAAGAAGCCATTATATTCTTTGCAAGAAACTGTTACAACTTCACAAATCCTCAACACCTTTTCAAATTCCTCTATTGTGAAGAAAATGCTCATGGTGGGTTAAAACCAGATCTTACAAAGAAAACATTACATTTGATTTGCGGTTTGAATACGAGATCATTTGATTTTCTCTTATAACTTTGAAATCAGGCCATCCACATGGTAGGAAGAGATTGGAGTGGGCATGGGGGAAGCCTTTCACATTTTGTGATTTTTCGTGAGATTTGGCAACTGGAACAAATTAACCCACAACCCCGCTTTGGATTTTTAAGTTAGACACGTGGCATGTTCTTATTGGAAATGGGATCGCAACCCTTTTCTTAAAATTTTAGCCTTTTTTGGAAAAAGGCTCAAAAGCTCAATTTCCTCCACTGGCCCCCTCTTCTACTTTGAATTTTCAACAGCAGCTTTACCTTTGACTTTTTCCTTGTGGGCTCAAGATTTGAATTTTTCCCTCATAGCTTGATCGGTGTGTGTTACTTTTTAATTTTTCACCTTTTTTACAAAGAGGTTGAAAATCTCAAATCCCCGATGGCCTCGCTTGTCTGCTTTGACTTTTCAATGACAGGATTTGTCTCTCCAATGACTCGACCACATGGCGAGTTGGAACTGATTTGGTAATTGGCCCTTTATGCCCCACCTTCATAATTACGCCGTTGGGACACGTGGATCCATCCATTGAGCCTTCCAAACTTAGCCGATTTTACCTTTATTTTGCACTGGGACATGTGGAAAGCCTCGCGCTTAATTGAATATCGTCCCTTGGACAATGCCCCTAGATTTGCATCATTGCGACACGTGGTTGTTTCGTTGGATTTTGAATTATGACCAAAACACATCTAATCGAGAGAGACCCACATATCACTCGGGGATGCTGAGGAAAAATTTGATGGGGAAAGAAACACCCATCACTCCCGACTGTGGGAAAAATAAACAGAGGAATAGAAATTCGTCATTTTGAGTCCAATTTTTGAATTTCCTTCATGAGCCTGGAGGCATGGAGGAAAACAATGATTTGATGACCTAGGCCATAGAACAAGTGAACAATTTCAATAAAAAAGGAGATTACAAAGAGGATATTATGTGCATAGACCAAGAAATGGAGGATTTCTAAAAATGAGAAAAACAGAGGTTTAAACAGCTCTAGGGCACGACTTTTGCTAATTTCTTGAATCTCTAACTTGGCTTAAACACCAACAAAGGGCATGAGCTCAAAAAATTTGAATTTGGTTATGAAAACGTAGAGTAGTTTTTGAGGAGACAACACCCTTTTAATCCTTTTGTTTGAATACCATATCTAACAAAGATGCAAGAATAAGAGTTAGGATCACATTTTTGTCTCTTAAATTTAGGATTAAGAAAAGAAGAAAGACTACTAAATATATTAAAATGAGAAAGATTAGGTTTTTGTTTAGTCCAAACTTCATGAGGTGTAGTTTGATGCAAATATTTGGTAGGAATTATATTTATAATATGAACATCAATGTTCATAGCTTCATCTCATAGAAATATAGATACATTAGAAGCATGAAGCATTATCCTAAAAATTTATATGATTGTTCTATTATTTCTTTCAGCTATGCCATTTTATTGAGGATAATAGGAGTTGTCAATTACCTTTGAATTTAAAAATATACTCAAAACTCATCAAAATTCTTATTAACATATTCTCTTCCATTATCGCTTCGATTCTTTTTATTTTAGATTATCCATGTTTTCAACCAAGGCTTTAAACTCTTGAAACTTAGATAGAACATCATTTATATTTTAATGTAATAGGAAAAATTCATTTTTAAAATTCATCAATGAAGGTAACAACATACAAGGCTCCACCAAGAGAAGTAACTTCCAAAGGACCTCTTACATCACTATGGATTAACTCAAGCAAGTTAGAGGAATTAGACTCATGATGTTTATGAAATGGTTCTACATGTTGTTTACCACACAAGTGACTATCACAAGAACCATGGTAAGATTTCAACTTAAGAAGACCAATAATAAGATTAAGGATGAAAAATTTAAATAAAATTTTAATGTTCACATTTCTCGATTAATCTAAATGTGAATTTATGAACCTAATATTATGCTATTGTAGCAATAAATAAATGAATAAATAAGTACAAAAATCAACCCAAGAAAAATAAGCCAAAATATGTAAAACCCTAAGTACAAAGAAGAGGTAAGATGAATTAGATAATTCGCAAAGATCCTAGAAGTGTATAGATCTCGAAAACTAAAAATACAAAGCACTGACCGTCACACTAAATCTCAAAAAAATACAAATCAAGGAGAATAAGATGGACTGGGGCACCTAGAGATGGACAGGGGCATCTATGGGTGGTCTAGAGCCCTTCCTGGGCACCTAGGTATGCATAAATGCTCAAGAAACCTCCTCTGAGTGGTCGAAGGGTATCATTATTATTCTCCTTTGGTCACTATGAGGTCTCACAATGATCTTTGAAGTCACTAGAAACCTGCAATAAAGTATTGACCTGCAAAACCCTCAAAAAGACATCAAATCATAAAAATGAAAGATGTAGAATGAGGCGTCGATCATGTCCTCACTGTCACAATGGTGAACTTACAACTAAGTGTTGCACTACATCTCAGAACCAATGTAGTTTTATGTGTGGTGTTATATGGATGCAATAGATCTCTTATATGCTTGATGGATGCAACCTTAGGTGGTGATAACTAATGCTTAGTACTTGGTCCTTTATTACGACCACATAAATTTATATTTATATGATTCATTTGCTTGAATTTCATAATTAACCCCAAAAAGGCCAACTATAAAAAAGGTAAGACGCTCAAATAGATAGAAAGGACCTAAAAATTGTGAACAAAGTATACCGAGGTCGAAGCACTGGTGCTAGCATCCCGGTTGGCCAATGGTGTTTAGGATGATAAATTTTGAGGTATAAACAGTAGACTAAAAAGTAAGGGTGCAAGACCAAAAGTGACAATAGAAAGCAAAGAAAGGTGAAAAAGACATGGGTTGATTAGTAATTTTAGTACCTAATAATCATATTAATAATAATATGCAATCATGACTATATAATTACCCAAAGTGTGTGATTTTATGTCTACATTTTCCCCCACTTTATGTTGGTGAAATGGAAAGATTAGTAACATAAATTAGATAGAGATGCATACTTTATAACTATGTAGACCGATGTAGAGTATCGTGCTAAGGGACATGACATAGCGTGGAGTGATAAACAAATGTGAAGTGTGGATGATAAGGAGGTAAACGTTCAAAAAGTGGTGATGAAAATGAACATAGGGTGGAAATGCATGTGTGTAGATGTTGCGATGTGTCCATTGTTAATGTCACTTGTTTCTTGTGATGTTGTGAATGATGTTGACTATTGATTCCCATACAGAGAGACCTGTAAAAGAGAAGAATGAACAACTAGTCAAATACACATGTATATGTGTAAAAAGCATGTAAAGAAGTCTGTAAAATGAAAAATATGAAAAAGGAACATGTGCACCTGATCAATGATGAGGAAATAGTGTAGAAAGGATCTTGTAGATGTTGTAGATGAATGATTTTTTTGGGGATCTCACGAAAGTTGTGCCGACCTTGAGTTTTTGGGGTGATCTCATGTTAATGATATGAAAGAATTGTAGGGAGAAATTTTTGGTGTTATCCTCCAACCTTTAACTACTTCCCACAATATAAGATACCACTGCAGATGATGTGCAAAATTTGAACAATTCGTTCTAATGTGAAAGTGTTAGGGACTGTATGCCTTGTAAAATCTGTTGTGTGGATTTTTGTAGAATATTATTGTGTAATTTCCCTAGTTATAGGAATCCGGGAAGGTTTGTTCTGTGCTAAGGACCCAAGTCGATTCTCGAGCCCTAAAATTGAAAAATGTGTTATATCAATACTATGCTATGCTATGTAATGACTATAGACCATTTTATGGGGTGTCTGATTCACCCAAATTATGCCCCCTCATCTAGGTTCCATATGATGTTTCGAAGGAGTATGTGGCCCAAAAGAGGACCAACCGTTGAATGAAATTGTGCCCCTAGGGGAGGGAATGTGCTTGGTAGAAACCAAGGCACACTCAAACAAAGTGGCTAGGAAATAAGTGTCGGTAAAAGCAAAGACAAACACACATGTAAAATGTAAGCTATCGAGACATGAAGACAATGTGTAATCTAAAACACATGAAGAAAATGTAAACACACAAGAAGACAATATAGATTATGAAAATTGGGTTACAAACATGGGAAACCACTCATGATGTCACAATAAAATCAAGGTTGACAAATCCTAAAGTCGACATTGTGTAGAAAAACAAAGGAAAAAGCCCACAAACAATGGCATACAAAGAGCAAGCAATGACAAACAATGTAACAGATAACCATGGAAGCATGTAGTCTTGCAAAACAAATGCTGCACATGAAGCACCCATTAGCATGTTAAAAAGATAAAAAGTATGTAAAAAAATGTGTATAATCCGATAAAGTAGGGTGATACGAAAAAAAATGAAACAATAACACCTGTAATGTACAAAAGTGGATGCCCCAGAGTGGCATGTGGGACCGGCACTAGGTATTGTGCCAAGCATCCATGTTGTGTGTATGGATCTATAGAATTTGTGATCACAACTATAAATGCAAGTGAATGTGCATGTGTGTATGATAAAGATAATGACATACAAGATATCTATCTAGCATGTGTAATAAGATGTGCATGTAGAAAGTAAATATAAGCAAGGATAAATGTAACCAAGATATACGGAAGATGCCATGGATGAAATGGAATTGAATGTAGTGTGAATGATAGGAGTAACGTGCCCATTGAGTGGATGTGTATGTATGTAATGAGGTTCATTTATTTATGCCCCTTAAGTAGTCAAGAATGAATTGTAAATGAGAGTGCATAATCAGGAAATGGTCTGAATGTGAGTACTAAAAAGATGTGATCATCAAAGCATAAAGTATAGAGTGAAAACACAGATTGAATGAGAGATTTGATTAAACATGTGAGTGTGAGGAGGTCCATTTGAGATGTATACCATTATCAGTCGAGTATGGAACGTAGACCTAGAGTACATCATAGGGTAATGACTACAAATTGTGAAAATAGATGTCAAAAAGATATATCACAAATGTGTAGAGTTGATGATGTGAGAAGGATATGAATATGTGAGATGCAAAGTGTGTAATGTGACACGTACTATGTAATATGTAGGTTATTGTGTGTTGTGTTGATGGTGATGAATATGTGTGAGAAATAATATGATGTGTAATGTGGTAGTTAGTTTGATGTGTAACATGTGGTGTGATGTTCATGTATGTATTATTCCCTCAATCAAGTAAGTGTGAACCAAAGCACAAGAGCGCGTCATCTTGAAATGATGATACTAGAGTGTTTCAATATGTGTGTGTTGTGTGTGGAATTATAGATGTGCATTGAATAGAAAATAAGATGCTCGTTGATGGTAGATGGGAGAGAAAAGATATGATGCTCCCAAAGTGTGTGATGAGAAAAGATATCAAGTAATGTCATCTAGGAGGTCATCATTTTCATGATCAAAATTAAAAGGTAAAACATCTGATACATGATAAGCAATAGTATCGGGTTGATCATGTAGTGAGCCATTACGGCGAAGGTTGTACATGCCCATTGTGTATTTCTTGTCAGTGAAAGGGGAAGTGAACAACCATGTGCATACCATCATGTAAGGTTTTGTGAAAAGATAAGAAAGGAATCATTACAAATGAAGAAATGAACGAAAGGCATAGGAAATGAAATTTCAATATGATCAAGATCTAAGGTTCCCACAATATAGTCTAGTCAAGACTGTCCAAGTGTAAGCGGAGGAGCGTGGGGATCTCGTGTAAGAAATATTGTGAGATGAAATATGTGAAGCCCATAATCAGTTGTGGTGTGGATGAAACCATGATAAAGATGAGGAGCCTAGGATGGAGAAAAGATGTATTCATATGAAAATCCTAGCCAAGCCAAGCCATCATGTGTGCATATAGTGTCATCACAAGTAGGATCAAATGGAATATTCTCCCAATAAGAATCATTCATGAAAAGTGTACATGTAAAGGGAGGACGTGCTAATGGTAGATGCACATGTAATAGTGAAGTAGGTGGAATGACATCCGATGTGTGGATATGCCCCTAATAAAGTACCATAACATTTGTAGTAGCAAGAGGGGGAGATGACATGGATGGAACAACATCCAACATGTAAATAGTAGCCTCTAAGTTAGGTGGAGGATCCATAGGTTGCGATTCATCAGTAGTAACATATTATGGAGTGGGGATCATAGTGGTGGGATCATGTGTGTAATATTTGAATGGTTCACGATCAATAAGAATGGTGTATTCAATACCCTCGTGTAATAATTTGACACATCGATGTACTGTGGAAGGTACAACTTGCATGGCATGAAGCCATGGTCTACCAAGTAAGTAATTATACGAAACTGGAAAGTCCATGACAAAGAAAACTGTATTAAGGGTTTTTGGCCCAACAATAATGGGTAAAGTAATATGTCGATGCATGGATGAATGGAACCATTGTATGCACAAAGAGAAATAGATGAAGGACTAACATTAGCAGTTGAGAGACCTAAAGCCTTAAGGAAGGTTAGAGTGCACAAATTAAGTTCAAATCCATTATCGACTAAAACTCGCTTGACACCAATATTATGGATGCACATCATGATGTATAAAGGAGGATCATTGTTAAAAGTAGCAAGATCAACAAAGTAGGATTAGCTCGAAAAGAAATGTGTTGAGAAAATGCATCTGTAAATGTGTTATAGACTAAGTCTGGATGAATGTCAGAAGGAATGTGAGTAGTAGTCAAGAGAGTGATGATCTTAGCCCTTAGCTCAGGATGGAGGAGTAAGAAATCATGAATAGAAATATTCATGATGAGAGGATATTAAAAATATATGAGAAGGGGCAAAAGAAATATCCTATGTTTTTTTAAGATGTCGGGTTCACCAAAATGATTAAGCTAAATGTGAATTTATGAGCCTAATCTGATGCTATTTTAGTAGTAAATAAATGAATAAATAAGTACATAAATTAACCCAAGAAAACTAAGCCAAAATATATAAAAACTTAAGTGCAAAGAAGAGGTAAGATGACTTATCTGATTTTCAGAGATCCCAAAGGTGTACATAGCTGGAAAACTAGAAAATACGAAGCATTGAACATTGCAGCGAAGCTCATAAAAATGCATATATGGGAGAATAAACTAGAATGGGGTGCCCGGAGAGGGACATGGATTCTGCGGGTGCCCTAGAATTTTTTTTGGGCACACTGGGTCTATGGAAATTCTTAGGAAACCTCCTCTCGAGTGATCATGAGGTGGTATTTGTTGTTCACCTTTGGTTGCTATGAGGTCACACAATGATCTCTGAAGTTGCTTTGAAACATGCAATAAAGTATTTACATGCAAAACTATTAAAGAGATATCAAATCCTAAAAAATAAAGATGTAGGATGAGGTGTCGACTATCCTCATCTATCACAATGGTGAAATTATGACTGAGTACTTCACTACATCTCGAACCAATGTAGTTCTATATGTGGTTCTAGATGGATGCAATGGAGCTCTTAGATTCTTGATGGATGCAACCTTAGGTGGTGATAACTAATGTTTAGTGCTTGGTCCTTTATTATGATCACATAAATTTATATTTATATGATTCCTTTTCTTTAATTTTGTAATTAACTCTCGTAAATTCTAGCTACCAAAAAATAAGATGCTCAAATGGCTAGAAAGGACCTGAAAAGTGTGAACAAAGTATAGTAAGGTCAAGGGCACCCAGAGGGGATGAGTGCACTGGTGTTGATGTCCTAACTAGGTGATGGTGTCTAGGATTATAAATTGTGAGGTATAAAAAGGTAAATAGAGCAATTAAGGGTGCAAGACCAAAAGTGGCAACAAAAAGAAAAGAAAGGTGGCCAAAGACATGGGTTAATTAGTAATTTTCTTACTTAGGAATCATATGAATAGTAGTATGTAATTAGGACTAGATAATTACCCAAAGTGTGTGATTTCATGTCTACATGTCCAATACTTTCATAAAATAATTGGACATCATTACAAGAAGAAGAAGAAATACAAGATTCAACAACAAATCCTTGAAAAATATACAATCCATTCTTCGAAAACCAATAATAATAATTTTACCAAGCTCATTCTTTACATACCATTTATCTTTTAAGAACACAACTTTGTAGTTTTCTCTAGCTATTTGAGAACAATATAAAATGTTTTTCTTTAAGTTAGGAACAAATAAAACATCACTAATCGTTCCATTTGCCAACTTATCATTACCACAACATTAAGAAAAAATAACATAATTATCTCCTATATATATACTCTCATGAAATTTAACATCAAAAAGAGATTCATGAATGTATGTCATGTTCCTAGATGCACCACTATCTAGAATCCATTATTTTTCATTAGATGCTGAAAGAGAAGTATACATAACAATAGTTTTCTCACCTTATTAGCTTGGTTTTTAGATTGATTTTGATTTTTATTCTTCTTGTTTTTATTGTTGAAGTTCTTATTTTTAGCATGATTATGAGCCTTATTAGTTTTAGAATAACAATCAGCTACTTTATGACCAAATTTTCCACATTTAGTACAGGTTCCATCAAATTTAACCTTAAAATTTTGCTTATTCCTATTGTTTTTAGGATTAAATTTAGATTTAAAGTTTGATTTAACATTGCTAGTATTCTAATTTTTAACAGCTTTCTGATTTTGGGAGAACAATGCTTGAGAGGAATTCTCTTTTGAGTTAAAGTTCTCCATGACTCTTTTTTCTTGAATGAGTAAAGAAGACAAAGTATCTAAATCAAGAAAATCATATTCATTTTGATATTTAGAGTTCAAAATAGAAATGTAGTTTCTAAACTTTTCATGAATGTTAATCTGTATAATAAAGTATTAAAAATATATTAAAACAATTGAACATCACATCCATCTAATTGAGCCTTAATGTTCTTAATTTTTCTAGATAATTCACTATCTTTTCATCGATTTCACTAGAGTTGTAAATAGTTCCATTATTAGTTTTATTATCTTATAGAGGTATCCAACCTCATGCATTGTTTTTAATTAGTACCATACATCATCTGGAGAATACATATGCCCAATATGAAACAAGAATTTATATTTGATACTTTGCAATAAGATGAACATGGCCTCTTGGGATTTTTTAGAAAATATGCTCAAGTTATCTGGGGTATCTTATCTACCAGTGGGTTTATTTTCAACACCACTAACCAAATCCCATAGATTTTCAGCCATAAAGATGGATTTAAGCCTTATTCTATAAATAATGTAATTATAACCATTTAAAATTTTATATTTATCCATAGATATGTTAGATGAACTATCCATAATTATCAAACTTAGCAAATTTTGAAAAAACTAGTGTTATGTGGGTTTAATTAGTTGCAGATATTCGTGGTTAGAAGAAATTAATTTCCTCACTTGAACTTATTAAAAGAACTCAAAATATGTATTTAAAAAAGGAGGAAGGCCAAAAACAAAATGTACTAGCCGTGAGGGGACACAAAGCAATAGAGGAAAAGTTATAAAATTTTCAAATTTTGAAAAGTCACGGAACAAAGAAACAATGTTTTGCACTTATAAAGAATGAATATTTCCGAAATATTGATATAAATCCTTTAAAAAATATATGGGTAAACTAAGGAGAATCCACAATGCACAAAAAACTAGCCATGAAGAATTATAAACCAACACACAAGAAGATATAGCTTGACCAAGTTCAAGAGCCACAGAACAAATAAATAGTGTTCCATGGGTTTTTTTAACTTTTAGTGTTCTGTGGAATGATAAGGAAAATTCCATGGAAAAAAATATTCCAAAAAAAGGGAATGAAATCTGCATAAAAAGGAATTTACACAAGGGAATGTAAGTGATGGAAAAAGGAATATGTGTAATAAGAAAATGCAAGCCGTGAAACAAAGAAAGCAGATAACCACATACTTGAGGAAGGATTTTTACAAATTTATAAAAATTATTTAAAAATATATGGAGTGACTAAAGAGAATCCACGAAGCACAAAAATATGTTTAGAGGAGCCCCAAGACACCACCAAAGAAGTTATAGAAAGATTAAGTTTCTAGGCCCCAAAACAAAGAATATGAGTTTTTGAACTTTTAGTGTTCTGTGTAAAAAAGGTAAAAGTCGTGGAACAAAGGAAAATTGCCTAATAGACCATGTAACACTAAAAATAATCCATACAAAACTAAAAAAACCACACAATAAATAAATGATCCACACAAGTATAAAAAAGTCCACGCAAGACTAAGAAAGCCGTGCAAGACTAAGAAATGTGTAAGACTAAGAAAGCCACACAAGACTAAGAAATCCATGCAAGTGTAAAAATATACACAAGAATAAGAAAAATGGGAAAGACTAAAAAGATGCACAATACTAAGAAAGCTACACAAGACTAAAAATCTACACGAGACTAAGAAATTCACGCAAGTCTAAAAGTTTTTTGCAAGACTAAAAAATTTGCGCAAGAATAAAAATCCATGCAAGACTAAGAAAGACATGTAAGAATTAAAAATCCGCATGAGACTAAGAAATCCATGTAGGAATTAGAAATCCATACAAGACTAAAAAGCTGCACAACACTTAAAAATCCATGCAAGGGTAAGAAAGTCGTACCAAGACTAAGAAATCCACAGGACAAATAGAGTTTGTAGAAGAAGGAAAAAAACCACTAGAAAAATAGAGTCCGTAGAACAAAGGAAATAGGACATGTGACAAATAGATTCCATGGAACAAAGGAAAAAATCTATTGGAAAAGTAGAGTCCGCAGAACAAAGGAAAAAATAGGTGGGACAAATAGAGTCTGAGAACAAAAGAAAAAGGCCACATGAAAAATAGAGTCCATAGAACAAAGGAAAAAAATCAGTAGGGATGGAAAAATATTAAGGAAGGTTGCATATTACCAAAAAACATAAATCTAATCACTCTGAATGCTATGCAAGGAAGAAAAACAAGTTCACACAAGGTTTTGATATTCGAAACTTAATTCAACCTTTCAAAACTTCCAAATTAACATGAGATTGGAATTTTACACTTGTATATCACAATATGAATTAGATATTAGATTGCATACATGAACATGAAAGTAAATGAACAAAACACAATAACACAAGATATAAGTGGGAAAACCATGAGAGGTAAAAAAACCACTGAAAATCACTTATCTTTATTTAGAATATATGTTTCACCTAGCACTCCAACTATTTCATGAGATCGACAATTATTATGCCTTCATCGATCTTCTAAAATGTTTCCACTTCTTACTTGCATATTTTGTATCATTTTAATCATCAATATCTAATGAGATCACCTTATTTTATACAATGTGGGTGATTAATTTGGGTCAATCTTAATGCTGAATTAGTTCATGTTTATTTTTAAATTCATAAGACATGACCGTTAGTATTTGGTGGATTTTGTTAAGCATGTTTCCCAATTAATATTAAGCATAGTAATGAAGAGACATTTGACCCAGCTAAAATAAGTGATAACATAAAAAAATAGTCTTATGAAGGCATAGATCCAAAAACATGGGACACCCATAGTATCACAGAATAATTACATATAAGGAACTAAGGTCGTATGCAAAGAAGCAACTTCATACATGAAATATAGGAATAAATCCACACACATGAGAAACCCATGGTGTCACAATACAACAAAGGCATGGAGGAAACATATAATAAGAAATCAAGTAGTCATGCAATCAAGTAAGAAATGTATGTAATAATAAAATATAGCATACATGAGTGAAATAACACATAGAACAAGGTAGGTTAGAGGTGCATAGGAAACATGTGTTAGTCGTGTTAGCTCAAAATATGGCATATACACAATATATGTATTCAATTTTAATGTGGAAGTGTAAAGTAACTATAATGAACTAAAAACACTTGTATACTATAGAATATGCACCCAAAGATTAGTGTTAGTGGAAAGGGATGAAGTTGACACATGTCATCATGTATCAATCTATGTATGTACTACATCAATATTAATATACCTTGTGAACACATGTGTGTAAGGATTATATAGAAAACTATGATGTTTATCAAAACAAGATATGTAAAGTGAAATTCTAGCCAAATCAAGTCATGAAAAGGTTCTGATTTTGTAATTTTACAAATATATATGAATGTTTTGGTACTATGTAAAAATAACTATGCAAAGGGAATGAGGTAACACAAAATCATTAGAACCAGATGATTGAGATTTTTGATTAGAGTATTAGATCTCATGATATTACATTTTATTGATAATGATTTTGATTAGTGCATGACACTCATTGTGATTGAATTGGTGAGATATTACTATTAACTTTTCCATGACATGTGATGAGTATGAATAACATTAGAAGTATTATCCAAAACACTAGAAACATCACCATAGTATGCAAGAGTATATATAGCGTGAGGAAAACTATTCTTAAGAGATAAGGGATATCCTCATATGCCCCCAAATATTAGAGGTGTAAATAATTCTAAAGATGTGTATGATGGATAATCTAACTAAATAGAGGATGTGTGGACACTCTAGACTCTAAATATGCACTCTTGTTAGTGATTTTTGGTATATTAGATTTCTTTCTCATTAGAATATCAGGTGTAATAATTTTTGCACAAAATATTTAACACATTACACAAATCAATTATTAGTGTAAAATTATTTAGAATAACATAATACTTATATCAAAATAGTATCCTTTGTGTGTATATCATGTTGTGGTTGTTATTTATTGAAAAATTTATTAGTGAAAATAGTGTCATATGTTTAGAATTTTTTTATGATTAGCCTTTGTAATAGGATATGATTATCTAAATTTTCCTTAGAATCATCAAATTGGAATGTTCTAATTCTTGTATATATAATACAAGAGTAATCATCATTTATGGGATTAAAATTCAACATGCACAAATGATCATCTGAAATATCAAACTTCTTATTATCACTATCATAGTAATCAATATAAAAGTTATCTCATTCTTTACAAGTGATTATTAATGGTAAATTGGTACTTCTATGAAATGTTTATGTGGGTTTCCCCATTGGGTGCTTTTATATTCTATAATTACTCTTTATCCATGTATGATTGCTATTTTGCCATTTGTATTATTTCCTTGGCATTTTTATCTTGTTCTTTTGTATTGCTTTTTTTTTTTCACACACTAGTGTGATGTAATTCTTTCATTGAGATCCTCTCTTAAAAATGATTTATTAATTTCATATCTAAATTTGTATCGTTTAGTAGTACATTATGCTCATTTGAAATAGATGTATGAAATTTTGGTACCTATTTAGATTTAGGGTCTTGAGATGACTGAATATGAGTTCTATCAAAAGATTGTGTACAAATGAAATAACACCCATATACATAAGTTTTTGTATCTTCTGGTGTAGATGATCATTATCATGTTTCCCATTAATTCCATGATAATTTCATAATGGTTTACCTTTGATCTTGTAAAGCTTATGAAGGGGATAATAATAATTAGGTAGCAAATTAATTAATCACTTAACTATTAACTCATAGAGAATATCATATTTTCTAGTATTTATGTCAAACCAAAGTAGTGCTTGCTAATGTGGTTGATTTATTATTAAATATTTATTTATGAGAACATAAAAATTATTGCCTCTATGTAGGACTTATACTTCACTTGAATGATCACATATGTCATGAATATTATGTGTATCACATTTAACCTTAGAATTAGATCAATTATGATGCATACATACATGATTGATATTTGAATTTAAGGATCCTTTAAATGTGCTATACCTTCCTTTATATATATATGATCTTGATACTCATATCTTGAATTTTAACTTGAAAATATCATTGTTATACTTAAATAGGCTCTAAGATAACCTTATGAAAGATGTCATGGCCATTAATAGAGATCATAGGAGGATTACAAGTGGATACCTCATTATTTCTTTTAATAGAATCAACATGATTAGGATCATCCATAGCATCATTATTATAAACATGGTCAAGTGTGAAAATTTTATGTCTTAATGTCATGTTTTGAGAACTAGGATCCCAATTATTGAGATAATCATCCGTCTTTTTTTCAGAAATATTATCATTAGAACATGACACATGGGTATGTGAATAAGATCAAGGAACCATATATTAATTGATAGGAATATAAAGGATAATTTATGAGTCACTACATGTAATGCCACAAGTGAATAGACCATGAATGATAGGATCCAAAAATTATAGTAGTCTCAAAGTTGGAAAGAATAGGCCAAAATGTGATTTTAGAAAAAGTGATAGTCATCAATCAAATAAGATAACTATTTGTTAAAATATAAAATGATTTTTCCAAAACCAAGATACGTCTTTTTGAATTTGAATATTAGGAAAAAAGCTTCAGAGGGATATGCAAATAAAAGTGTATTTTTCTAATTATGCCCTTATTACTAAAAATAGTAAATTTGAAATTCTAGAAATTTTGTTAAAAATTATTCCAAAAAAAGATGTTTCCATTTAATTTATAAAAATAAATAAAAATATCAAAGTAATTTGAAAATATTTTTCTATTGTTTAGATATGCCTCAAAATAAAGGAGGCCCAAGTCTAGTGATATTCAATAAAAAGTGACAATCGTCAAAATAATAAAATGACAATTACTAAATATAAAAGATGAATTTGATGAAACCAATAGATTTATTTTATGATATGAATATGAGGAACAAAAATCTCCTAGTAATTTACAAAAATTTTTTTATATTTTTCGATTATGCTCTTATTACTAAAAATAACAATTTTGGAATTCTGAAATTTTTGTTAAAAATTATGCCATACAAAAATATGTTTCTATTTAATGTATTAAAATAAAGAAAAACCTCCAATGGATTATAAAATATATTTTATATGATTGAGACATGTGACGAAAGATGTTTTGACCCATAAGAAACAATAAAAAGAGACCCAAAAGGGAAAGACCAAACATGAAACTCTAATGAAATTTTTGAAAACTAGATTTAGGTTTTGTGATATATGAAAATAAGAACTAAATCTTATAAATTGGAAATCATATAATAAGGATAATCCATAGGGTAAATAGGGGTTGAGAGAAACAATAGATTCAATCAAGAGTTGGGTTCACCAAATGTTTATACCCTAAAAATATATAATGTGTAAATGTGATGTGCAAAACAATATATACGATGTAAGGGTTCATTATAGGAGATTATTTTGAATTAATTAATTTAAATTTAACCATGGATAATAAAAATGACACATTAATAATTGCAAAAATGATAGGTGATAGAATGAAAAATCAAATAAACAAGAGATGATGAATATTTAGTTGTATAGAGTGAGACAAAGGATATTTGGATGTGTAGACTAGAAAAGTAGGTTGATCTAAGACTAAAGATTTTTGTTTCGAGATCAGTAACTAGAAAGTACTATGGTATAGGATTGTACAACTATTTTAAGGTCTTTCATTTCTCTTGTATGGTCTTGAATTTTATTATATGGTCTTGTGCCTTGTTACAATGAGGTTCAATAAAAAAAAATTGCCCTTTAATTATTTAGAAATATGCTTGAATATGTAATGGAATTACTTGGATAAATAAGAAAATCAACAACAATATAAAACCAATGGAAAAAAATGTAGATAAATGATCTCAATATGTAAGTATAATAGCTTAGCCACTTTGAGGGGGCAACCTCCAAACCATACAATAAGACTTAAGTATTCAATATATCCTTAACTAGACACTACTATTTCCTATATATACCCTTCCTATGCTATGACCACCACTAAGGCCGACCTAATAATGATATGAATGAAATATAAAATGATAAGAACATATTAATAACCAAGGGAATGTGTGCCACATGTCGGTATCTCCATCCGATACACTATATATGATTAAGGGCGTAGCATGCCCTTCCCCTTAAAAGAAACATTGTTTCCAATGTTGAGAAGCTCTACGTACTGATGTAAGAACATTAGATCCTCCCATGTTATATCTTCATCATCCATATTCTTCCAATTGATTAGATACTCAGTAATAACCCTTGTCCTCAATATTTTAGTGTATGTTTGAAAGATGCATTCAGGTTCCAAGATGACTCTCCCATCCTCATCGAGATTAGGTGACACTGTTTGGTCTGATTCCCTCTATCAAATTAATTTGTGTAGGAAATAAACATGAAAGACTGGATGTATTCTATTTGTAGGCGGAAGTTCTAATTTGTATGCTACAGTACTAATCTTCTGCAATAATTTATAGGGGCCATAATACTTAGGTGAAAGTGTGTTATCCTTCTGTTTTTTTTTCAAAGAAATTTTCTTATATGGTTGTAAACACAAAAAAAGCCTAGTCACCGACTTCAAAATGCCTTTTAGTGCGATGTTGATCAACCTTATGCTTCATTTGGTTTTGTGCCATGTTGGCTAAGTTCTCCCTGAGACTAGAGAGGACCTAGAATGTTGATGCTGAATGTGTTCTTCCACTACTCTAACCCTTGGTTTTCATCTCAATGATGATGTGATGGATGGTACCCATAGAGTGCCAAAAAAGGATATATTTTAGATGAAGTATGGAAGGAAGTGTTATACCACCACTTTGCAAGTGGAAACCATTGGACCCATCTCACTTGTTTATCCGAGGTGAAGCAAAGAGAGATATACCTCCAAATACTTATTTATAACTTCCTTTTTCCCATCGGACTAAGGATGACAAGAAGAGATATGAGATAACTAAGTACCCAAACATGAGAATAAATCAGTCCAAAAATTACTAGTAAATATAGGGTTCTGATAACTTACTATGATCTTCGGTGTCCCATGTAGCTTTTGAACTATGTCCATGAAGGATATTGCTACCATGCTAACAAAAAGTGGGTGTGATAAGGCACAAAAATGAGCATATTTTGTGAGTCTATCCACCACAACCATGATGAATTTTTTTCCTTCAGATTTAGCCGATCATATGATGAAGTCCATAGAAACCTCTTCCCACCACTGGCTAAGAATAGATCGAGGTTGTAGAAGACCAGGGGGACCAAACTATTTCACCCTTATTTTGCTGACAAACCATGTATTCAGCCAATTTTTTTGGAAATCCCCTTTAATCCCTCCCTAGAAAAAATATTGTTTGATTCAATAATAAGTATTTAAGAATCCAAAGTTCCCCCTACTAGAGAAGTGTGAAGCTCGGATAGAACACTATTTTCAAGGATAGAGTTCTTACATAGGTATAATTTATCTTTATACCATAAAGCATCCCCTTTCCATAATTGTTTTTAGAAATTCTTGGATCATTCTAGAGATTATGAATGAGGTTTTTTGAAGTTTGTGCATTTCTCCATTTAGACCTTTCCTCCTCTACCCAATCTTTACGTAAGATGGATATGAAACATAACAATCCTAAAAATAATTCATCTTTCCTAGATAGAGAAGCCATAAATACATTCTCCTTCCCTTTCTTGTAGATAATCTCAAAATCATATCCCAATATATTTGAGACCCATTTTTGTTTTTTTCAGATGATAAGTTCTTCTCCAAGAATTATTTCAGAATATCATGATCTGTCTTAACTTTAAAGTGTCTTCCTATGAGATATGGCCTCCATTGCTTTACAACATGAAGTATGGATAACATTTCCTTCTCATAATTTGGATTTGAAAAATTCTTACCTTTGAATTGATGGATCAAAAAGGAAATAGGATGGCCTTCTGTCATGAGAAATGACCCTATACTAGAACTCCGATGCATCACATTCAACAATGAATGTTTTGGAGAAATTTGGAGTATCCAAGACTGGAGTGGTGTACATGGCCTCCTTGAACTTCTAAAATGATTTGGTAGTATCCTCATTCCAATGGAAAGAGTCCTTCTTTAATAAATCTATGAGAGGTGCTTCTATAATTCCATAATGCCTTACTAATCTACGATAATAACCTGTAAGCCCAAAAACCCTGAAGATTCTTTAGGGATTTTGGAACCTTCCACTCCATCATGGCCTTGATATTATTAGGATCCACTTTAACACCTTCATGAGAGATAATGTGACCGAAATATTCAACCTCCTTGACTCTAAAAGAATAATTAAAGGGATTTGCATAATATTGATGTTGTTAAAGGGTTTTCAACACCTTATTTACATGATGTAAGTGTTCCTCCCATGTTTTTTATATAGATTAATATATCATCAAAGAACACTAAAACAAACTTCGCAAGAATGGCTTAAAAACATAATTCATTAAACAACGAAATGTAGAAGGTGCATTTGTGAGTATAAAAGGAACTACCAATAATTCATAATGGCCTTCATGTGTTTGAAAGGCAATTTCATGAACATCCTCATCCTTGATTTTGATTTGGTGGTATCCAGAATGAAGATCAAGCTTTACCATGCAACTCATCAAGAAAATCATCAATAATAGAAATAAGAAACTTATCTTTTACTATGTATTTACAATCGGGAAACATGTGCCACATGTCATATTTATTACGAACCATCACTACCGGAGAAGAATAAGCACTCTGACTATGACATTTTATTCTTTCTTGCAACATATCTTGTATAATCTTCTCAATCTCATTGTTTTGCACATATGGGTACCTATAAGGTCTGATGTTGTGTATTTGGCTCTGTGGTACTAGTTAAATATCATGATCATGATCTCTCTTTGGAGGTAAACCCTTTTACATATTTTTAAACACAAAAAGTGTGCATCCAACACTTTGCTTGCATATCGATGGTATAATGTCCTTAAACTAATGTTCCTCCAATGAAAATAGTTGTGCCACAAATCCCTTTGCACCCTTTTTAGTATTTTGTGCATCTAATGTGAGCTCACTAGCTATGGAGACTTTTCTCCTAAGCCTCTTAGCTCAAAAGTCCTCCTTCGAATAAAAGCACATGAAGAACTCTTAGAACTTCATCTCAATGGTTCCTAAGGTGGTAAGCCATTGAACTCATAACACAATGTGTGATCCTCCCATAAAAATGGCATAAATGGGGATATTTAATATGTAATATCCCACGGCGAGATTAATGTTATGGAATTTTCTAGAACAAGTAACAGTACCTCCATTAACAATCATTACTTGAAATTCATGAGATGGATAAATAAAATAGTTCAGTGCACTACTAACTTATGATTGATGAAGTTGTGAGTACTTCCTAAGTTAATTAGCTATGTGACCCTCTCCTTTTTAAGAATATAAACACCCGAGGGTTTGGGGGTGTTGATGCTTGAAATTTCATGGAAGGAGATCGCTGGTTGGGGATATCCCAACTTCTTTGGCTCGACCATGACCTCTGACTCTTCATCTTCTTCCTTCTCTTCATCTTCACTAGGCCCATTAATGTCGAAGAAATTATTTTCAACACATTTACATCCTGGTCCATATTTACTATCATAGTTAAAACATAACCCTTTTGATCTCTTGTCTTCAATTTTTTAGATTTCAATCTAACTAGCCGAGGGAGTGCTGGAGGCAAGGTGTTGTGATCTCTGATATTAGCAAAATTTTGTCACCTTTTGAAACTAACTTTTATTTTTTCTGATGTGCCATAATCATAGAATCGAAACCTTATAAGGATTAAACATACACACCTCATGCTCAATGTGATACTTAAGATCCCCAAGAAATAGGTCATTGATTCTCTTCAATAATATTTTCCACCCACAAGGAAAGGTTTTAGAATTGATGAATGTAATCCTTATGATCCTATCTATCTTAGCTTTCATAATTGGATAAAGTAATTCTTTGAAACACTAGAAATATAGTGTAATTATAGCTCTTTGGTGACTATTGTCCATGTAACATTGAGACCACTCTTTTACCTACGAGCACATAATCATCGATACTAGATGAGTTCTTTGAGGTTCAAGATACAAAGATGCCATGGTCACCTTTTTTCCCGATGGAATATGATGTAGAAAAAATAAATTATCCATTTAGTTAATCCAATTGAGTGGATCCTTTCCATGAAAATTACTCATCTCCACTTTCGAAACATGTTACGGGCACTGTAGAGTGTTTGTATTTGGATTGGACATGATCCAAGATCCACCGTGGCTTGTTTTTCTATTAATTTGACCTACTGAGATCAACCTTGGTTGATAGAAGTATGATTACCCATTATATGTGTATTGAATTTTTGCATGAAATACTCCAATCATTTTCAATCCTTTCTACATATTCTTTTCTAGCCACCCTAGACACAAGGTTTGCAGGTCAAATTCAATTTGTCTTACCTTATGGTCCATCAAAGTAAACCCTAACCTTGAGGAATATGTAGTTACCGCTTCGAATCTAACACATTAATTACTATCTCATCCTTTTTACGGAGTTTTACCCGGAGTGATGGGATTCTTTTTTCCTCTTATGGAAGGCCCCACCATGATACCCCAAAATAGTAGGATTTATGGATCAAGGTCAAATTTTAGGGTTTAGGAGTTTGATAGAATTTGACCAAATATAAAAAAACTTAAATAACAAAATCTAACTATGATTGGTTAAATTTTTATAAAAAAATATGATTGATTAACGAGTCTTGATAGATATAAATAGTAGGTGATTTAAAGGAATCACTTGATGATTTAAGATAATCATGGGATATTTAGAGGAATCGTTGACGATTACTATAAAAATATTGATTTTCTCAGAAAATTATAAGTTGATACAAAAAGAGATCTAAATAGATGATTTTTAAAATATTGATGTGGTAAAAAATGTAAAGAACATGAAAAAATTCCACAATTTGTAGCATAGGGAGTGAATTTATGAAAAACCCTAAATTTGCAATAACTTTTTCAAAATAAATAAAAAAATTATTAAAGTTTTAGGGAACCTTACTTGGAATGATTCGTAACTCTGGTAAAAAAATATCTAACAAATTCACTTTGGTTCACAAGATATATTTCAAACAAAAATAGGATTTTTTCCCGATTTTTCCCGGATCGCGAGATCGACACCACCTGTAATGGAATTACTTGGATAAATCAGAACATCGGGAGAAATATAAAACAAAAGAACAAAAAAATGTAGATAAATTATCTCAATATGCAAGTATAATAGCTTAGAAACTTCAAGGAGGCAAACTCCAAACCATACAATAAAACTTAAGTGTTCGATCCTTAACTTACACACACTACTATCTCCTATATATACCCTTCATATGCTATGGCCACTAATGATATGAATGAAATATAAAATGATAAGAACATATGAATAACCAAGGGAATGTTTTCCACATGTCAACATCTACATCCAATACACTATATATGATTAAGGGCGTAACATAATCATTGTATGTCACTCGTATCCACACAATCTATAATGACACTGTAGCAAGAGGAAACACTATATAATTACAATACCATTTGTAAAAACATTTGCTAAAAATGAGAAATCAAGGTGAGACATAGTGGTTAACCTTTGTCAACCGGTCCAATTAATACACTACATGCCCTTAAACATGATCAAAACTCATGTAGTTATCATATGTGTAAGTACACGTGTGAATTTTATTCAAGCCAATCCCCTACATGCATCCTCACGTATCTTGACATAAATATATTTGGATAACTATATAGTTGATAATTTACCAAATGCACTAGTGGTGTGATGTAGTTGGTTTTAGTTACTAGAGTGGACCCATTTGTCCCTTGAATACCTTTGACAATGCTTGGAGTGGTTTTTCTCTTGCTAATAAATGGATCTATGACCTTTGCATGCTTGAAATGGAGGAATTTATAGTATTTGACTAGGTGATTTATTTCGAACTATATTAGTTATTTATCTAAATAATGTGTAAATAATTTTGGAAGATGTAGGAGAGCCTTAAGTACTTTTGTATTGACATTTACAATATGAGATTATGAAAGTACCATGTGAGTTATGAAGTGATATTGAATTGTTTATATAGCCTTCCATAGGTGAAATATTATGATATGTCTAGACTTTGGAAGATTAAATGACACATAAGATATTCAAATTAAAAACATAGTTAGAATATGAAAGAGGGTAGGACCATGTAGATTGGCCAATATCATAGTTCACTATGGAAAAACTCTACTGATTTTTCCTAAACTTACAAGATAATGTAAAATTATATGTTTCATAAATATTCCTAAAGGGGATTGACTACTTTTGTTAATTAATAATTCCTAATTGTACACACCTAAAATCCGACTACGTAATTTTACTACTAAAATTGCACTAATTATCCTCTTTCTCGTCATTTTCGTTATAATTAGTGATTTCCGCTAATTAGCTAACATTCCCCTCCATTTTGGTCAATTAACAACACTTCATTAATTAACTAGCCTTTCCTCCATTTGAATGCCAATTAACAACACTTCGTTAGTTATAATCCTCTCCTAATTAATTAATTAACTATTATTAGTTAATTAAGACTTTTTAATCAATAAACCTTCTTATTGGTTAAATCCCCCTTTTAAATCCTCCAAATCCTACCTATTTCCTTCTAAATCACCTCTAAATGGATTTCTAAGCTTATCTTGGCCTATTAATTAATCCTAGTTGATTAATTAAATCATCTCCAACTCCCATGAGTTGCTAATCACTAATTAATCCCTTTTAATCATGCTTATCCATTCTAATTCTACTTTATCTTTATCCCACATTCACTAGGTTTCTAGCTTCTCCCAAATTGGAAAGCTATATAAAGAACCTAGTATCCTCCCTTCACACCTTACACCTTTAACACCACACTTTTGCTAGTGATATTACATGCACATGATAAGGGAATTTCTACTTGGAATAGCTCATTGATCTTGCATCCATTCTTCTCATAAAAGAGTAGTAAAGGAAGATCCAAACATGGCCATTAAGCCATTTTGGTGAGATTATTTCCTCTACATGGAGATAACATTCATTTGATTTCTCATGAACAAGATAGGTTCATCATAAGGAGTAATCACACATACAAAGCACATCCAAATTTCAAAGGGATTGCTTAACATTTAATGTTTTCATGTTGGATGCATTTAGATTAGCTTTCTCTTTCAAGATTTATCATGATGTTGTTGTTAAATTAGCTTAGTTATAGGGATTACTTGGTGTTAATTCCTAGTTCTTAACTTAGCCTAGTTTCACATGCATACATATGGCATGCTCGGTGGGATAACTCCTTTGTCTCATGCACATTTTCTCAAGTTTTTGTAGTTTATTTTCATTTTTGCTTACTAACCCTCTTTTAGCACTTATTGATAAATATTGTATTTATTAACTTGTTTTGTTGAGTTTTCATGTGCCGAGTGCTCTTTGCAGGGGTAGGGGAGGTGAGTTACTTACAAATTTGAAGCTAATCAACAAATATTTGAGCTTTTTGACATTTTTTGGTCAAAATTCTATGTTCTTGAAGTTACACAGCCCCATGCGCTAGCGTTAATATGACTGCGTCTTCGTTAATTCTCATGTGCTAGTGTTAAAACTCGTGCTTCCATTCTCGCTTGTGCGCTAGTGTTAATCCTCATGCGTTAGCATTTCTCTATATATTTCTTCTCTGTCTACACAGAGAACCTCATGCATTAGTGCTAACCCTTTTGAGTGTGTTGTTACTCATGCAAAGTAACATTGTATGCAATTTTTCTCTTTCGCATAAATAATCCTCTCCTGCATCGCATTAAAAGCTATGTGCTACTATTAAAACCTACGTTCTACCATTAATAATGTTGCGCTATTGTTAATACCTATGTGTTAGCGTTGATATCCTTGAGATAACATTAATCCTCATGCACTAGCATTATGTGTAATTTTTGGCTCGGATTTCAAGATTTTCATAATATGATTTTTAGTGTTTTTTGTTGTTTTACAGGTTTTCTAACTCGCTTTACAATTTTTACATTACAAATCAGTTTTCTAACATGTTTACATGATTTAATGAATGTTGTATTTCCATGCTTTTCTTAAGTTAGGCTAAATTTTGTGTATGCTCTTCTCTTGCACCTTTTGGTGATCTTGAGAATCAAAAGAAACTTTAGGTATTCTTTTCTAAAATTTGGATTAACTTGGAAATTTCATCATTTATTTTTCTTAAGGGAATGAATCTTTCATAAATAATTTTTATGGTCATTTGATTTAAGCTTTTCATTTCTATCTAGTTGTATCAATAGTTGTGTATGCTCTTCTCTTGCGTTTTTGGACAATCTTGAGAATCAAAAGCAACCTTGGTCCTGTTTATTGGGAAAACTACTAAATATTTTGTGCACATGACCTAATGCTTGTTGAAGAATCTAATCAAAACAATACTTACTACAATGTATTATAGGTTTCAATGGTGTGCTAAACCATATTTTAATCAAAAGATAAAAAGCACACCACTTTATTCAAAACATTGTATTTGCAAGTTCGGATAAGGGGTAAAAACCATCTCGCTTTAAAATGTGGGAAGTATCTTGGCATAATAAAAAAAACTCATTATGAGGATTACAACATGAACCCCAAAGTAGTCCATAGTTTGAGGGAACGGTGGATGAAATGGGAAGTTCCCAAAGCCCACTTAACTAGAAATACCCATGAGGAATGCTTCAAGTTATCCATATGAGGCCTCTTTCATTAATTTGATTATGGTGTAATGGTCCTTTTTCTAGGATTTATTCTAGAAAACGTATCTCTCTTAGGAATGTATTGGCGAGTATTAAAAACAAAATCTTAGGAAAACATTTGACATTGGGGCCACTTGACTATATCCAATCGTGTTCTAAAGAGCCTTCATAAAGAAAAAACTTCTTTAGAGTCAAAACCTTGTTAGTCAAATAAGGGAGAGTTCATTGAAGTTTGTGCCACGTGTTATTCATCATGAAACTTACCATGTAAAATTTTGTCCTAGTTTCTACCTTGTTATAAAACAAGGTGAAACTTTACCAAAGTTGTGCTACGTATTTTTCATCACCACTTGTTCTATCTCCCTTATTTTCTTGTTGACATTTTTGGTCAAAAGAGAGAAACATACGCAACATTGCCAAAAATAATCATGTCCACCAAAAATTTTGTATTCACTTACATAGCCATGTTACGACAGGGATGATAAGTGTTGAAAGTGTGTTAGTACTAAAATAAATGATAAAAAATATTGTTCCAAGCCACGATATCAGATGATAATAGCACACCACATTAGATTTCAAAAATAGAAGAGCTAAAATAACATATATGGAAATCCATCATAATCCATAATACTCAATACATTACAATAGAATGACTTGAATTATTCAATAAGAAATATGTACATATAGGAGGAGGGAAGTGAAACTACTACCTAAATTAGTGGTGAAGAAATCCCACTAATTGATACTAGTAGTTAAGTTAACTCCATAAGAATAGTAAGCTAACTCCACATAACTGAGAAGCTAACTCGACATAACTAGTAAGCTAACTCCACACAACTAGTACACCTAAGCAAGTTAACCCAACAAATGTAGGGCTAACACAAGTGTAAGAATTATCCTAATAAATAAATAAAAGGATAAATAATAACCTACACTAACACCATCATGTAAGCATAGCTTATGTGGGTGGAAAAGAAGGTGGGTCCCGCAACAAGGCCTTGATGAGGTACCCATGTACAACAACTAGAAAAAATGGACACCATAAGGTACCCAAAACAATTAATAACAAAGTAGAGAGAAAAATCTTGTTTGTAAGATATCCTTAGAAGCTCAGCTCCAAAAACTCATACAATGCTGAAGAAGTGTGGTGCGTAATATGGTATGAATCCACTACTCGATCATATAACTCAAAAAAAACTAACACTGGGCTTCACCAAAATAGCTCCATGCAAGGAGACTATCAATGGAGTGATGTCAAAAATGCAAAAACACCAAACATAATTTGATCAATTGCTATAAATAGGTGTGCCACGATCCAAGAACAACTAAGGCAACAAGGCAAGGACACGAGATCCAAATAAATAGGAGTGCCACGATCCAAGAAAAGCCAAGGTAACAAGGAAAGGACATGAAACCCGAAGAAGCAGTATCAACACCACACCCTCCCATACTATTGAATGAGTAGAGTGATACCATAGATGTGTATGAGTTTCCAAAATTAACTACTCAAACATTGACAAACTAACACTGGGCTTCACCAAAATAGCTCCCCCACAAGAGAGACTGTCAACATGCCAAAAAAAGTGTCAAAAATATAGATCCAAAATATCTCAACAAATAAGAGAGATATAAATGTATACACTCATAGATATAAGAATGTAACACCCAAAATTTTAGGATGTTGGGCTCAAACAAAATTACGTCCACAAGTGATCACAACACCCTCCCAATTGACACTTTATAATTAAGTGAATATAAATATTACAATGAGTAATAATAACTTTTACATTTGTAATATGTGTATAAAAATGTAACCAATGCATAGATCTAAAAAAATACACAATTTCAAAAAAAAGATCACCTTAATCTGAGCTATAAATCAAAAGTTATGAGCTCAAGAAGGTTTTTCTATTAAAATAATATTTTAATGCTGATCTTTTTTAAAAGGTTCATGTGACACCCAAAAGTATAAAGGGTAAAAGAGTGCATTCACACGATACATGCTTGCGACCAAAGGATAAAAGTCTATTCCCAAAGCCTAAAATGTCTAGAGGGTAAATCATTGCGTCGAGAGGGTACATACCAATATCCAATGGATAAAAGAATGCACCCAGAGGGTACCGATCTGCATCCAGTGGATAAAAGACTGCATCCAAAACATAAATATCCAGAGGGTAAAATAATGCATCCAGAAGGTACACACTTATATCTAATGGATAAAAGAATGCACCCAGAGGGTACAAATCTATGTCAAGTGGATAAAAGATTGCATCCAAAACGAAATATCTAGAGGGTAAAAGAATGCATCTAGAAGGGACACGCTTATATCCAATGGATAAAATAATGCACCCAAAGGGTACATATCTACATCTAGTGGATAAAATACTGGATCCAAAACCAAAATATCTAGAAGGTAAAATAATGCATCCAAAAGGTATACGCTTATATCCAATGGATAAAAAATGCACCCAAATGGTACATATATGTGTCAGTGGATGAAGACTACATCCAAAACTTAAATACTAAGAGGGTAAAATAATGCATCATGAAGGTAAATGCTTATATCCAATGGATAAAAGAATGCACCCATAGGGTATAGATCTGCATCCAGATTTGACTGTCTCAAAACATGGTCGAGTTATAGTTGATTCTATGGTTTTGGCACCTTCCAAATCCAATGCCGCACTTTGTTTTGCATAAAAATACATGTTGCAAAAAAATTGCTAAAAATTCCAAATACATGAAAATAATAAACCCTTTCTTGTAAAGAAAAACTTACAGATGGATGTCTACATCATCTATAGCTCTGATACCATGAAAGGAACGATAAGAAGATTGTTCCAAGTTGTGATCTCAGATGATAATAGCACACCACATTAGATTTGCAAAATAGAAGAGCTAAAATACCATATATGGAAATCCATCATAATCCATAATGCTCAATACATTACAATAGAATGACTTGAATTATTCAATAAGAAAGATGTACATATAGGAGGAGGAAAGTGAAACTACTACCTAAATCAGTGGTGAAGAACTCCCACTAAGCGATCTTTGGTAGTTTAGTTAACTCCATAAGACTAGTAAGCTAACTCCACATAACTGAGAAGCTAACTCGACATAACTAGTAAGCTAATTCCACACAACTAGTACATCTAAGCAAGCTAACCCAACAAATGTAGGGCTAACACAAGTGTACAAATTATCCTAATAAATAAATAAAAGGATAAATAATAACCTACTCTAACACCATCATGTAAGCATAACTTAGCTAGGTGGAAAATAAGGTGGGTTGGGGCAACAAGGCCTGATGAGGTACCCACGTACAACAACTGGGAAAAATGGACACCATAAGATACCCAAAACTAGTAATAACAAAGTAGAGAGCAAAATCCTACTGTAAGATATCCTCAGAAGCTCGGCTCCAAAAACTCGTACAATACTGAAGAAGTGTGGTGCGCACTATGGTATGAATCCACTGCTTGATCATATAACTCAAAAACAACTGACACTGGGCTTCACCAGAATAGCTCCATGTAAAGAGATTGTCAATGGAGTGATGTCAAAAATGTAAAAAAACACCAAACATAATTTGATCAACTACTATAAATAGGTGTGCCACGATCCAAGAACAAACAAGGTAACAAGGCAAGGACACAAGATCCAAATAAATAGGAGTGCCATGATCCAAGAAAAGCCAAGGTAACAAGGAAAGGACACAAAACCCGAAGAAGCAGTATCAACACCACACCCTCCCATACTGCTGAATGAGTAGAGTGATACCACATATTTGTATGAGTTGCCAAAATTAATACTTGAACACTGAGAAACTAACATTGGGCTTCACCATAATAGCTTCCCCACAAGAGAAACTGTCAAAATGCCAAAAAAGTGTCAAAAATACAGATCCAAAATATCTCAATAAACAAGAGAGATATAAATGTATACACTCATAGATACAAGAATGCAACACCCAAAAGTTTAGGACGTCGAGCTCAATTGAAATTACGTCCACAAGTGATCACAACACCCTCCCAATTGAAACTTTATAATTAAGTGCATGTAAATATTACAATGAGTAATAATAACTTTTACATTTGGAATATGTGTGTAAAAATGTCACCAATGAGTAGATCTTGAAAAAATACACAATTTGGTTTAATTGCAGCCTTACGGACATTGGTGACATACACAAATGTCACCAATGAGTAGATTTTGAAAAATATAAAATTATGGGACAATAAATGGTTTAATTGCAGCGTTATGGACATATTTGGTGTAGTCAAAGACAGTCTTGAAAGCAAGTATGACACTAGAATCAAGGATTATATTGAAAGAAATGGTAACAAAAAGAAATGGAATTTTTTTTTGTGGATAGAGATGATCTGATCCAAACTATTTCCTCCCTACAAGATCAGTTGGACCTTATCCCCTTAAGTCAGCTAGAAGTTAAGGATGAATTGGTCTGGAACAATTCTATTGATGGGGACTACTCTATTAAAACTAGTTATAATACTTTCTTCGACAATAGTCAAACTGAGTTTAAATGGAGTAGAATTTGGATGAGTGAGCTAACACCTAAAATTAACTTTTTCTTTTGGCTTTCTCTCAGGGGCAGAATTCTTACCACTGACAACCTGATAAGAAAAGGTTTCATAATGCCTAATAGATGTCATCTGTGTAAAAAAGACTCTGAGGATATCAGTCATTTGTTTATCCATTGTGAATATGCTACCAAAATGTGGAGTTTTTCCCTCTCTAATTTTAAAGCTTCCTGGGTGGTTTGAAGGACTTGATCGACTACTGGACCCAATGGAGCCCACCCTATAAACATTGTGTTGTGAGAAGGCTCTGGAATTTGGTAATGCCTCATGTTATTTGGAGGATATGGAAAGATAGAAATGATATCATCTTTAGAAATAGTAAGCAAAATTATAAGCTTAGTATTGGGAAAATTTCTAATGCTATTAAAGAGAATATTGCTAGATTTAAACCCCCCAAGAACAAGAGTTATCTAGAAAATGAAGAGCATATCTTGTCCCAATGGTAGATTGGAGCTGATAATATCCGGAATAATTCCGGTAATAATATTGATAGATCTTTGATACATTGGCATCCTCCTGATCTCAACTAGTATAAGTTGAACTTTGATGGGGCCTCTAAGGGTAACCCTAGAATTACAACTGGGGGAGGAGTGATCCGAGATCATAAAGGTAGTTTGGTTCTGCTTATGCTGGTAAAATGGGAATACAAAATAATCATTTTGCTGAAGCATTATCTGCTTTATGGGGCCTTAGAATTATTCACATTATAGTATCCAAAATCTCATTACGAAAGGAGACTCGCTTAATATCATTAATCATCTTAATCAGTGTTCACCTCCAAGTTGGAACATCAAGGACTTCATCTTGGAATCCATAAGTATTTTCCAAACCTTCAATAATATTCGGATCAAACATACTTATTGGGAGGGTAATAAGGTGGCAGATGCATTGGCTAACTATGGCATAAATGTTAATCACATTATTTGGGATAATTGTGATCACATTCTTGAAAGCAGATTCAAAACAACATACAAGTAGATACTTATGAGCATGCAAATTGGGGTAAGATAAATGAGCATTTGGAGTGGGTCTTTAAGAATAAGAATTTCACATGTGTTGATAAGTTTAAAACAACACTCAAACAGATCTTGACGGCCAATCAAGGATATAGAAAGCATAATGATGACTTAAAGTGGATTTATATGAAGATTAAAGCCACACATGCAGGAAATATCATGCCTATCACAACTTTTAAATAGGTTTTTACGGATTTCCAAGTCCACAATAAGGATGATGATGATCTAGAGTGGGTTTCTAAGGGGTTGAAGTTCACACATGTGGGATTTCCCAGGTACATAGTAGCATTCACGTAGGCATTCGTGGGAAATGTTATGACAACAACGGCTACACTATTCATCATTCCCATCGCGTGAGAAAAAATAGAGAAAGGTGGATTGGAAACTACATCTATTATAGAATTCCTCATAGGGATTTTGAATTTTATACTTTCAATCACTTAAACATGGTGAAAATGGGAGGAGCCCCTTGTCAGATTGAGCCCAGTGAGGACCCGGAGTGGAAGAATAATGAAGAGCTTTGGAATCTTCTCAACCAGGGAGGCATCACAAATTTTATTGAGAAGATATAGGGTCATGACCAAAGAATTTCCATGCAATTTGTGAAGGATTGGAAGGATCACAAAGTTGAATATGGTAGACAGAAAATTTCGATCAATGAAGAGTTAATAGCCAAAGCAACAGGCCTTGGAATGGATGGGTACCATTTTTTTAATAAAAGGATTGACAAGGCACTTTGAGGAGAGGAAATTTGTTGAGGGTAATGAGAAATTGGTCTTCGTCATGGTGGGTTTGTAGGTCAGCTCTATTCCTCTACCTTTTGACAAGGTCACCCGTATGATGGTGCGATACATCTCTTTGGAGGGGAGATTCGTCAGTGCCCTCAAAAAATCTTGTGTTCCTCAATCAATTCCACAAAATTTTCAAGGTATGTTTCCCTCATTATCTACTTAATTCTTTGAGCACTCCATTTTGGAGTTCCAAAAGCATACACGTGTGGTCCCCCTGCATCAAGGTCTCATTTTCTTGTTGCATAAACTTTGTCTTCTTAATTTTCCCAACATTCCAACTTCCCCATCTCTGTTCCATCTTTTCCCCTCACTGCTTTGCCGCTACCCCCATCTCTTCTCCTTCTCCCCCATCACCACTCTCGCTACCCATTTTCCTTCCTTCTCAACTCCCATTGTCATCCCCCCACCTCTTCTCCCACCCCCTTTGCCTTCACTTTGACCGGATCTATAACTAGGTCTTCTAAAAGACTGAACCTGGATACCCCTATTTTGGGGAACGTTCCTCAGGACTTGGAGGTTGCTCATAATATCCTTCATATTAGTAGCATTGGTTCACATGAGGCACACATTGAGAGATCCACAAAAATTATAGAAGCCTTAGAAGCAGACATGTTGTTGTTGAAAGAAGAAGTTAAAAACTTGGCTAAGCAAAAAGGTAAGAGGAAGAAGGAGGAGGAGGTTGATATTGACAATAAACAGGTTGAGGATATCTACAAAAATTGAACTCCCTGGACAACCGTCTAGGGAAATCCAAGACTTGCCATGACCATAATATGGCTATTTTTAGTGCAATCGAAGAATTTATTAAGCAACATGTCCGCAGCGTCTCTAATCTCAGTGGAATTCCAACAACTCTTTGGGGCACGGAAAAGGAAAGAAAATAGACCATTCAACAAATTTGGATATTTCGACTCTACTCATATGACAACATTGGCTATGTTCACCTCTTGGCAGACTATTAAATCTAGAATCACCAAAGCCACCAAGAAGTAATTGTGGATCTGTGCTGCTCTTGTTGCCTTCCTTCATGTTTTTTCTTTGTTTTTGTTGCTTTTCTGCAGTGTTAAATCTTTGGTTTGATGTTTTGGGGTAACTGCTCTTTGGTTACCTTGGGTTTTTATGTCTTATCTAGATCTTGATCCTTCTTGTAATGTTTTTCATTCCTATTCTAGCTTCTAGGCCCTCTTTGTATTCAAGGGTATAGTCCCTTTCAAAAAACTATTTACCAATAATAAAAAAAAAAAAATACACAATTTCAAAAAAAGATCACCTTAATCTGAGCTATAGATCAAAAATTATGAGCTCTAGAAGGTTTTGCTATTAAAATAATATTTTAATGCTGATTTTTTAAAGGGTACATGTGACACCCAATTATCCAAAGGGTAAAAAGAGTGCATCCACATGATACATGCTTGCGACCAAAGGATAAAATCGTGCCCAAAACCTAAAATGTCCAGAGGGTAAATCATTGCGTCGAGAGGGTACACGCCAATATCCAATGGATAAAAGAATGCACCCAAAGGGTACCGATCTACGTCCAGTGGATAAAATCGCATCCAAAACAGAAATATCCAGAGGGTAAAATAATGCATCCGAGAAGGTACACGCTTATATCTAATGGATAAAAGAATGCACCCAGAGGGTACAGATCTACGTCCAGTGGATAAAATACTGCATCCAAAACTGAAATATCCAGAGGGTAAAAGAATGTATTTGGAAGGGACATGCTTATATCCAATGGATAAAATAATGCACCCAGAGGGTACATATCTCGCATCCAGTGGATAAAAGACGCATCCAAAACCGAAATATCTAGAGGGTAAAAGAATGCATCGTAAGGTATACACTTATATCTAATGGATAAAAATGCACCCAAAGGGTATAGATATGTGTCTAGTGGATGAAGACTACATCTAAAACCGAAATACTCAGAGGGTAAAAGAATGCATCGGGAAGGTAAATGCTTATATCCAATGGATAAAAGAATGCACCCATAGGGTCAGATTTGACTGTCTCAAAACATGGTCAAGTTTATAGTTGATTCTATGGTTTTGTTACCTTCCAAATCCAATGCTTAGTACTGCTTTTGCATAAAAATGCATGTTGATAAAAATTACTAAAAAATTCCAAATACATGAAAATAATAAACCCTTTCTTGCAAAGAAAAACTTACAGATGGATGTCTACATCATATATAGCTCTGATACCATGAAAGGAATGATAAGAAGCTTGTTACAAGCTATGATCTCAGATGATAATAACACACTACATTAGATTTGCAAAAAGAAGAGATAAAATACCATATATGGAAATCCATCATAATCCATAATGCTCAATACATTACAATATAATGACTTGAATTATTCAATAAGAAAGATGTATATATAGGAGGAGGGAAGTGAAACTACTACCTAAATAAGTGGTGAAGAACTCCCACTAACTGATATTGGTAGTTAAGTTAACTCCATAAGACTAGTAAGCTAACTCCACATAACTAAGAACCTAACTCAACATAACTAGTAAGCTAACTCCACACAACTAGTACACCTAAGCAAGTTAACCCAACAAATGTAGGGCTAACACAAGTGTAAGAATTATCCTAATAAATAAATAAAAGGATAAATAGTAACCTACACTAACACCATCATGTAAGCATAGCTTATGTGGGTGGAAAAGAAGGTGGGTCCTGACAACAAGGCCTGATGAGGTACCCACGTACAACAACTAGAAAAAATGGACACCGTAAGGTACCCAAAACAATTAATAACAAAGTAGAGAGAAAAATCCTACTGTAAGATATCCTTAGAAGCTTAGCTCCAAAAATTCATACAATGCGGAAGAAGTGTGGTGCGTAATATGGTATGAATCCACTACTCGATCATATAACTAAAAAAAAACTGACACTGGGCTTCACCAGAATAGCTCCATGCAAGGAGACTATCAATGGAGTGATGTCAAAAATGCAAAAAACACCAAACATAATTTGATCAACTGCTATAAATAGGTGTGCCACGATCCAATAACAAACAAGGCAACAAAGCAAGGACACGAGATCCAAATAAATAGGAGTACCACGATCCAAGAAAAGCCAAGGTAACAAGGAAAGGACATGAAACCCGAAGAAGCAGTATCAACACCACACCCTCCCATACTGCTAAATGAGTAGAGTGATACCATAGATTTGTATGAGTTGCCAAAATTAACTACTCAAACACTGAAAAATTAACACTGGGCTTCACCAGAATAGCTCTCCCACAAGAGAGACTGTCAACATGCCAAAAAAAGTGTCAAAAATACAGATCCAAAATATCTCAACAAATAAGAGAGATATAAATGTATACACTCATAGATACAAGAATGTAACACCCAAAAGTTTAGGACATCGGGCTCAACCGAAATTACATCCACAAGTGATCACAACACCCTCCCAATTGACACTTTATAATTAAGTGAATATAAATATTACAATGAGTAATAATAACTTTTACATTTGTAATATGTGTATAAAAATGTAACCAATGCATAGATCTAAAAAAAATACACAATTTCAAAAAAAGATCACCTTAATCTGAGCTATAGATCAAAAGTTATGAGCTCAAGAAGGTTTTACTATTAAAATAATATTTTAATCTTTGATCTTTTTAAAAGGTACACGCGACACCCAATTGTCCAAAGGTTAAAAGAGTTCATCCACATGATACATGCTTGCGACCAAAGGATAAAAGTTTGTGCCCAAAACCTAAAATGTCTAGAGGGTATATCATTGTGTCGAGAGGGTACACACCAATATCCAATGGCTAAAAGAATGCACCCAGAGGGTACCGATCCATGTCCAAAGTGGATAAAAGACTGCATCCAAAACATAAACATCCAGAGGGTAAAATAATGCATCCAGAATGTACACGCTTATATCCAATGGATAAAAGAATGCACCAAGAGGGTACAAATCTGTGTCAAGTGGATAAAAGACTTCATCCAAAACCAAAATATCCAGAGGGTAAAAGAATGCATCTAGAAGGTACACACTTATATCCAATGGATAAAAGAATGCATCCAGAGGGTACATGTCTCGCATCCGGTGGATAAAAGCGCATCAAAACTAAAATATCTAGATGGTAAAAGAATGCATCGAAAGGTATACGCTTATATCCAATGGATAAAAGAATGCACCCATAGGTACACTATGTGTCAAAGTGGATAGAAAGCTGAATCCAAAACTGAAATACTCGAGAGGGTAAAAGAATGCATCGGAAGGTACATGCTTATATCCAATGGATAAAAGAATGCACCGATAGGGTCCAGATTTGACTATCTCAAAACATGGTCGAGTTTACATTTGATTCTATGGTTTTGGTACCTTCCAAATCAATTACTGCTCTGTTTTTGCATAAAATGCATGTTGCAGAAAATTGCTAAAAAATTCCAAATACATGAAAATAATAAACCCTTGCTTGCAAAGAAAAACTTACAGATGGATGTCTACATCATCTATAGCTTTGATACCATGAAAGGAATGATAAGAAGATTGTTCCAAGCCATGATCTTAGATGATAATAGCACACCACATTAGATTTGCAAAATAGAAGAGCTAAAATACCATATATGGAAATCCATCATAATCCATAATGCTCAATACATTACAATAGAATGACTTGAATTATTCAATAAGAAAGATGTACATATAGGAGGAGGGAAGTGAAACTACTACCTAAATCAGTGGTGAAGAACTCCCACTAACTGATACTGGTAGTTAAGTTAACTCCATAAGACTAGTAAGATAACTCCACATAACTGAGAAGCTAACTTGACATAAATAGTAAGCTAGCTCCACACAAATGGTACACCTAAGGAAGCTAACCCAACAAATGTAGGGCTAACACAAGTGTAAGAATTATCCTAATAAATAAATAAAATGATAAATAATAACCTACACTAACATGGTACATCCTCATGTTTTGGTTAGCCTTGTCTTGATACCCATATCAAATATGTCTCATTGTAGTTAGGTTATATCATCATTGATTTATCCTTAAGTTGTTGCGCTACTCACATTATTCCAATATATTTTAATAATTACATCTTGTTTTTATAAAACTTGATATAAGTGTCCCAATTGTATTGTTATGCTGCTCACATAGTATCAAATTATTGTTATACTTAGACCTTGTTTTTGTTCAAACATTGCCTTGAGTTTTGGAAGGTTTTGTAGTTACACTACTCACATCGTATCAATACCATTTTGATACTAACATCTTTCTTTTCCTAAAATATTGATTAAAGTATCCAAGTTATATTATTATGCTTCTCGTATTTGTAGCCTCCATTTTAAAAACTTGGACTTTGTTTGTATTAAAATTATTTAAGTATACCTTGAATCAAAATCACTTCAACCCCTTTTAATACTTAAGTATTGTTTATTCCAAACTCGATTTAAGTATTGAAATTGTGTTGTCATCTTGAACAAAACAAAATTTGAGACAATTTAGAAATAAGGAGTAGGTTCTTGTGTGATTTGTTTCCTTTGTTTGGAACTTGTTGGATTTTCCTTGGCAACTTTTCATCTCCTTAGAAAATTATATGATTATTTCATTCTTTACACCATTTGAATATTTTCTTGATTATTTAATTTTTTAGGATTCTTTGACATTCTTTGTGAAAATTATTATTGTCACACTTCTTGATTTGTGCCTAGGTTCGTTGTAGTACTTGTACACATTTGTCAAACCTTAGCAAAAAAATTCATATCTTATCATGCCTCCTATTACTAGAATGAGACAAAATATTAGGGTTGAATCCTTTCATCAATTTAAATTTATAACCCTTATGTGAAGAAGAAACCATGGTGGACCATATTGGTGATGAGGGGAACTATCCTAGAGATAACTTCAAATTTGACGTTGCCCACATGGATAACTTTATCTTCCATAACCGAGACCAAGTCTTGGTATGATTTGTATAATTAGGGGCTAAAATACCACATAAATTTGATCATACTCTTCTTACGAACATGATCCATTGAGAGGAAGAATTAGAATGGCCATTCCCTCTATTGATGAAATATCAAACCCTAGACACGTTTCTACTTCTAGGCAAGGAAACAAAAAGAAGAAACACCTCTTAGAAATAATAGTGGCTATCGTTTACCACCCCTTAAAATAAATCATGAAGATAGGATGGAGGATAAAGATCATGAATAACCTCCTCTACGTGAAACTCATGAAGAACCCCATAAAGTCACTATTCAACAACAAATACAAGCCCTTAGTCGTCAAATGGAAAATATAGCCTCCCATGTCCACAGAGACATAGGTAGATCTGCATGTCAAGAGAAACATAATATTACATACAATGATATTTATATAGAAAAATAGGGTGGTGATACATAAAAGTCTAACCGCATGTATATTCCTTCCACTCCTTCATGTGGCCAAATATTTGATCAAGAGTGGAAATCTATGAAGAATTCCCTTACAAGTTTACAAGAAAATAATGTTAGACATAGTAAGAAATATCAATTTGAAGAACTATATCCTTATCCTTTTGATAGAGCCATGTTATAGACACCCTTTCCTCCTCACTTGATTGCCCTAAATTTGATAAATATAGGGGTAAAGGTGATCCACACGATCATGTCAAATAATTCTTCATGTCTTTCCTATAGTGACAACTACCTTATTCACCTATTCCCACAAAGTCTTAGGGGCCAAGCACTTGAATGGTTCCTCCATATACCTAAAGGGTCTATCTTCACGTTCGCTGAATTTACAAAAAATTTATGCACCAATTTTCATTCAATATGGAAAGTGACATTACCATGTTAGATTTATGTAATGCCAAACAATGAAACAATGAGAACTTCACTGGTTTCCTACAAAGATGGTAAGGGTTAGCTAGTCGCTTCCCTTGCTCCATTCTATAGAAACAACTTGTTAGCATTTTTGTGCCAAACTTACATCCTGAAATTGATTTTCACTTGCAAATGCATTGTGTGAGAACTTTCAAAGAATTCATAGAGAAAGGAAGCCAAATCGAGAAGGGTTTGTTAGATAAAGGTAATTTGAAGCCCTTTCAAAGAGATAATAATGAGTCCAAACCTGTAGACAAACCTAAATTCTTTAAAATGAAAAAAAAACATTGTAGGTGATAGCATAACAAATTCAAAACGTGTGCAAGTAGTCTCAAATAGTGCTCTTTTGAAACTTTCCAAAGCACCAGCTACACCAGAAGTCAAATGTCGAGTGTTCACTCCTCTTACAAATTCCTTTTTGTAAATATTGGAATAGTTAGATGTAGTGAACATTGTTAATTTTACGAATACTACACCCTTTGCAGATGATGCACCTAAACCATCATGGTACAAATACCATGAGTATTGTGACTTTCATCATGTTAAGGGCCATACCATAGACAAAGTTTTGAAGTTAAAACACTTCATTCAAGACCTCATAGATAGCGAAGATGTTGAAATGGATTTTCCTAAACCCAATAAAACTTATAACCAACAATTGGGAATTTACAAAGAGCCATTATCTAAGCATAAACAAGTAGAGAAAAAGTCGGATCAAGGTCAGTCATCCTAGAATAAAAATGCCAATCATGTTGTCTCTAAAACTCATAATCCATTTGATTCCCTCATTGGCTATGTTCATCCTCCTATTGAGCATATAAATACAATTAAGATCAAGACACGAGAGTGTGTCATGGCGACACGACATGCTCATCTTGTTATTTCAGAACCTCCTCTGCCTACCCCTCAGGATAGTCATTATGATATTCTATAACAAATTGAGAAGACCACTGCTAAGATTTCCATCTTAGATCTTCTTAAAATATCCAACATTCATAAAGACATCCTTTACAAAACACTTCAGGGGTTAGGAGTTTCAAATGATATTGATTCTTCGCGCTTCCAAGCCTTGGTTGCATAGATTACTCCTTACGAACACATTACCTTCAACTAATATGAAATTCTAGTGGATGATCATATTCATAATCTACCCTCATATATCTTGAAGTGATCATGACCCATAAACAGATTAAAAGGGTGCTTGTGGACAACATATTTGGTTTGATTTATACCTTGAAACTAATTAGACATCTAGGATGCACTGATATCTTGAATTAAAGCCTAGTGTGATCATGATTAAGGATTATGATAATGCAGAGCAATAATCAAATGGTACAATAACTTCACCCATAGAAGTTGGGCCTACTATTAATGATACATGGTTCCATGTCTTGGACTTGGAACTACCCTATAATATTCTCCTCGGTTACCCATGGATTCATGCTATCTGATTGTGCCTTCCATTCTTGGAGATCCCCAACCCTTTTCCCATTGTAGAGAATTGTTGGGTTATTTCCCCACTACATATGAGTGTCCTTCAACAAAAATAGTTTTTCAGGTTCAATCCGAGGATCTCACCTCCCGAATTGATCCGAGATACATTAATATCCCCTTAATATGGTGCTTCTACTTATATATGTCCCTTTGCTTCATGGGAGATGAAGGTCCTTGCAACTAGCTACGGATAATACAACGTCCAACATGACATCCTAGTATTTGATTTCCCACTGGCACCCAAGACACATAGTAGGCCCAGTTATAAATATCAATAATCCCAAGAACACTGTAACATTGATGCTTTCCTTCTTGGTGGCCTTCTAGAAGATGATAAACTACTTAAAATTTCTATATCCCAGTCTTCTAATGATGAGATGGCTTCATGATATCAAGATCCTAAATATTCCATCCCTAACAAGATGATGTATGCCATAGGTTACTAAGGATATGGATTTGGCATAGATGAGAATGGTTTACATGAAATGTTTCCAAAACCACATCACAAGGTAAAATAATATGGTATTGGTATTCACCATATGGGTCCCATCCTCTAGAGGTCAAATCCACCTCTTCTGAACGTGATGATAGTTCTTCTAATTATGATAGCGAAACAAATTCCCTTTGTAGCCTATATGAGGACCTTGCCTCCACAAACCTATTTCTTACTTAGGATGTTTTTACTATATCCCCTTCTACTCCCGAATTGAATCTTGTCTACCCATCCCTGGTAAAATGGGACCAACAAGTACCAATTGATTTCTTTGATAATGATGAAGCAATTGGTGAATTTATGGGTCTCCATGATGAAATTCTGTTGGTGACCAAAAAAATGGCTTCTCCATCAACCTTGACACATACGTATACTTTGGGGAGGAGGATGAGTTTTGTGGTTAAAAAATAAGAACTAAAATGAAGGAAAGATTCCTTCAAAAACCTTGATAAATGAAACATTCCAAGTCCCATAGTGAAAAACTCTTGAGGCACTAGCAGACAAACAAATTAAAAAATCAATGGACATACAAAGTGACTAGTTTAACGGTGAAAATCTCATTGATATGCCCTTAGATGAAGATCTAAATACCCCCTCTAATACTACACGTATGGAAGATGAATCCAAACTGCTCATGGAGGAAATTATTGATGTTAATATTGGAACAAAAGATGAACCTAAAATGGTTAAGTTGAGAGCTTCTGTCGTCAGAAGAACATAAAGCTTTAGTCATGATTCTTCACAAATTCTTAGTATTTTCTTGGTCCTATGTGGACATGCCAAGTTTAGATTCTTCACTAGTAGTGCATAACTTGGTTGTGAATGAATTAACCAAGTTGATTAAGCAAAAATTCATAAGATGCATCCTCGTGTAGCTCTGTTGGTCAAAGAAGAGCTTGAAAAATTATTGGTAGTAGGATTCATTAGGCCTATTGACTACTCAGAATGGATTTCTAATATAGTACATATATAGAAAAATCCTATTGGTATCAGAATTTACAAAGATTTTAGGGACATCAATAAGGCATGTTCAAAAGATTAATTTCCTCTTCCAAATATTGACATGATTTTTGATTCAATTGTGGGCTACGAAATTCTATCCCTCATGGATGGATTTTTCAGGCTATAACCAAATCAAAATTGTAGAAGAGGAATCAAAATAAAAATTCCTTCACTACCCCTTGGGGACATTCTGTTACCAAGTCTTGCCTTTCGGCCTCCAAGAATGTAGGTGTAACCTATCAAAGGGACATGACTATCATCTTCCATGACATGATGAATGATGTAATGAAAGACTATGTTAATGAAATATTGGGAAAGTATAGGACTAGAGAAGAACATCCTATAATCCTACAATGTATCTTTCAATTCCTTAGAGATTATAAGGTTAGACTCAACCCAAAGAAGTTTGTTTTTGGTGTGCTCTTGGGAAAATTACTAGGCTTCATTTTTTCAAGGAGAGGAATTTAAGTGGACCCAACATAGGTCATGACCATAACAGAAATGCCTCCTTATAAAAACCTCAAACAACTGTGCATTTTACAGGGTAAAATCCAAGCTCTCTGTAGATTCATATCTCAACTCACGAGATAAGTGTCATTCACTCACACATCTTCTTAAGAAAGATGTTGATTTTCATTGGGGTCCCGAATGCCAACAAGCATTGTCCTTGCTTAAGGAGTATTTGGCCAAACCAATTTGCGTATGCCATCTACCCCAGGTGAACCCCTATTGCTATATATCCTAGCTACCCAATTTTCTATTGGCACACTTTTAGCTCAGTATGATCTGAATCAGAAAGATAAATTTGTATATTACCTTAGTCATACTTTGATTTCCTATGAGCTTAAATATCCATAGATTAAAAAGGATTGTTTAGCCATTGTTTTTGCATTCCAAAAAATCCATCACTATATGTTGAACAACAAGACCAAACTTATATCTAGATTTGACCCATTCAAGTACCTGTTATCTAAATATGTGTTATGGGGAGGATGGCTAATTGGATTATCTTACTTAGTGAGTTTGATAGTGAGTACTTTAGCCAAAAATCATTCAAAGGGAAAGTACTTGCAGATAAATTAGAAGAAGCCCCTTTGTTAGGAACTGGACCATTGAGTCTAGAGATTCTAGATGCTTCTATGATGTATATTGATAATTCCATCACATAACAAATATACTTTGATGGATCATTTACCTTTCATGTCTTAGGAGAAAGATTTGTACTTATCACTCCTACAAGTGATTTGATTCCTCAAGATTTCAAACTTGGTTTCCCATGTACTAATAATATAGCCAAGTATGAAGCCCTCATTGTAGGATTGAAAATTTCTATATGGTGGGATATCATATAGGTTAATGTTATAGGTGAATCTCAATTGATCATCAAGCAAGTGAATGATGAATATAAGGTCAAGGATGAGAAGATCATCCCTTACAAGAAACTGGTTGATAATTTGAAGGAATTATTTGTGCAAATCACCTTACAATAGATACCCAGAAGAAAAAACCACTCAAAAAGTTCCAAGGCCATAATTGGATCTTATTAAGCATTCCATCATGTAACAATGACATTCCATTCTTCATGGAACATTTGACGGTACCTACATATGACATGCCATAATCTTGCTTGGTATGTGAATTTATTAGTCCCTTATCTCCTTGGTATCTTGAAATATATAATTACCTACATAATTGAACCTTCCCTCTTAATATTATCCACTTTGAAATATGTAACCTCATCTAAAACATATACCATTATACTCTACTTGGGGGCACTCTCTATCATCGAGGCTACAATGGGAATCTATTACATTGTCTTAACTTGGAAGAATTTGTGTTAGCGATCAAAGAGGTGCACGAAGGAATATATGGGGCCCATAAAAGTGGAATGGTTCTTGCTAAGAATATATTGAGAGTAGGCTATTAATGGCCTACTATGGAAACTGATTTCTATCAGTATGTGAAGAAATGCTTGCTGTGTCATAAAAATGGAAAAATTATACATGCTCTAGCATAATATTTGAAACCCATCATGACACCATGGCCATTCTCAAAGTGGGGAATCAATTTCATTAGGAAGCTTACACCCACTTCCTCTTATGGCCACAATCACATCATAACTTCCACTGAGTATTTTACAAAATGGGTAGAGGTTGTTCCTCTTACTTATGTCACCAGTGCACAAATTTCCAAGTTTATAATGAATCACATCATTTTCCATGTTACAACATCCCTCTGCCATTGTATCTAACAATGGTAAATATTTCAAGAATAAAAAAGTGAAGGCATTGTGTCAATGCTTCCAAATCGACAAAAATGGTCAACCCTATTACCCTCAAGGTAATGGATTGGAAGAATCCTTGAACAAGAATCTTATTCATATCATGGAGAAGATGGTTAATAAAACTGGCCACAAATGGCACCTTCAAATTCATCCTTTCCTATGGGCTTATAGAACATCCATTCGCACCCCTATTGGTGCAACTCCATATTCCCTTATTTTTGGCATAAAGGCCATCTTACCCCTTGAGATTGAGCTTCCCTCTTTGTGCATATCCTTAAGATATTATCTAGACAAAGAGGAAGACTATAGGGTGGCCCGAGATGGTAGATATGGAACTGCTAGATGAGAAAAACCTCCAAGAACTGGATAACCTTAAAGTGTATTAGAACCGAGCATTCCAAAGTTTTAACAAAAACATCATATCTCATGTATTTTAGGTAGGATACCTCGTCTTAAAAGAGAATTAGTTCAACACCACAAAGGAATGAGAGAAGAAAGGAAAGTTTGAACCTAACTGGTTGGGGCCATATGTTGTGGTTGCTAAATTTGGTTCAGGTGCATATAAAATTTCCTATCCTAATGGTGATGAACTTTGGGAACCCATGAATGCCATGCATCTCAAGAATTTCTATGCCTGAGAATAGGGGTTCTTCAAAAAAAAAAAAGTAAAAAAAAAAAATTTAAGAAAAAAGTAAAAAGAAATAAATTTGTCCAAGTGTGAAAACCACACAATTGTGGCACTTTGGATAGGTCCTTTGGTGAAAAATAGTTTTCGGTGCCATAGGAGGGTTATTTTTCACAAACATCTCACACTTGGGGGCATAATCACTTCTTCCTAAATGATTTCTTTTCCTATGTCTGAGATACTTTTGAGCCTATCCTTCGTGGCCTTGATCGGATGATCATACTCTTTTATATATGCGAGGATTTTTCCTTGTACATTCCCATCTATCATTGCGTGCACCCACACATCATAAATTTATCATACATAGTTTTAGAATTTTTTTAGAAAATACCAAAACAATCCAAATAAATATAACATTGTCTCGTGAAAATACCAAAATAGTATAAAACGTTTGAAAATTGGTCCACAAAAACAAAGTAGTATTTTCTTACTTGGTAGTTTGTTTGTGCATGGTTTTGTTCACTTGTTTGTACATATTGTGTGTTGTATTGCATGATTTTTAGATTAATATGTAGTTGTGTTAACTTAAATTAATTCATTGCTTTTATATAACTATGTGTTGTTACTTTTTTGTAGTTTAACATGTGTATATCTTAGATTTGATTAAATATTGCTTGTTTTTGTGTTCGTTACTTGTACATTGTTTGTTGTGATAATCATCAACATATATCATCACATATAACATCATAATATCATCAATAAAATGCTAAGAAACATCATCATAAAAATTAAAATCAACATGTATGCTAAGCTAACATCACATCACATCATATTATAAATGGGGTGATTAACTAAAATTGACTAAACTAATGTAGTAAAAGATAGTTAATCTAATCTAGGAGGACATATAACACAATAAGTAAATGTACTAAAATAATATGTAAATGAGATAAGTAAATAAACTAATGAAATTAAAAACCCTAATGTGCAAGAAGGGAAAGGAAAGAACTTAGCTGATAATGCATGACTATCAGACTGTGTTACTGATGACGCATAGAAAATCACAAAGTAGGAATGACTATGTAGGAGTACCGAAAAGGAGAGATCTGGATGACGTATCTGGACTTAGGTGCCTAGAAGAGGACTGGAGCACCCACAAGCACTTGGGTAAGGAATTTGGGTGCCATGGTCTGGAAAAAGTGTCAGAACTAGTGCTCATAGGGTCGGAAGGTGATATGAAACTCTTTCTTCCTGTTGCATTAATATTTCTATACTGCACCAAATGCTCTAAGTATTCCAAGAGGAAGAAATAACTTAAAAAAGACCCGAAGAAAGTATCAAAACCATAAAAAAATAAATATATCAAATGAATGGGTCGATGACCTCAACCGCCATAACAATGGGCTTACTAATTGAGTGTTACACTACATTTGAGACTTGGATGTAGTTACGGTTTGTGTGTGCAAGTCGTGCCCTAGGTGCTCTTGTATCAGTCGCACTTTGTGAAGTAGCGAGAAATAGATAAATGTATAAAATGTAGTAGAATGTGTGCATGGAATAGAATAAAATACCCCCTTATGAAGTGTGATGCAAATATCCTAGCTTGTGCCTTGATGATGGAGCTATGTGGATGCTAATGCAATAGATGGATGTAACTCTAGATGGAGTGATAGTAGTGTATGATGCTAGGTCCCTCATTATGGTCTCATAAATTTATATTTATAGGGTTCTCTTTCTCTAATTTCATAATTAACCTTGAAAAGGCCAACCCTAAGAAAGATAAATATGAAAAATGGCTAGAAGAGGCCCAAAAAATGGTGGGAAAGTGCTAGAAGGATCAGGGCACCCCCAGGTGGGACCAAGGCACCCATGGGCGCCCCAATACTAAATTTGGGTGCCCTAGCCGAGGCTAAAATAACATGGGATTATTGAAAATGGTTGGGCATATGGGTGCAATAGGTCATAAATTACGAAATAAAATAAACAAGATGGCAAAGGATGGGGGTTAATTAGTAATTTATTTACTCAAGAACCTTCTAAACAGTAGTATGAGACCGAGATAAATAAAATATCTGAAGTGCATGATTTTTTGACTACATTTTCCCCCCACTTTATGTTGGTGAGCATAAATCTCGGTAACATAAAATAGATAGAGATGCATACCTCATGTCCATGAAGAGTGTAGTAGAAGCGTGCTGAAGGAATAGAAAAAAGTTTGGAATGATAAAAATATGGAGGAGCATGGAAACTATAGATGAAAAATGCATAAAGAAAAAGTAATGAGAGTGAACCTAGGGTGAAACACATGTGTGTAGCTACCGCATAGTGTAGTGTACTGCATAAAAGTGTGATGTGTGTACTATAGTGTGCTACCACATAGTGTTTTTGTCATTGTTGTTGTTGCCCCATTTGATTGCTTGTTTCTCATACGGACGGACCTATAAGGAGAAAATGATCAATTAGTCAAATATGTATGTAAGTGTAAAAATATTATGTAAAAGACACATGTGTATGTAAATGTAAAGTACACAAATGTAAATGGAAAACGTAAATGTAAATGTAAATGGAACATGTGCACCTGATCCATATTGAGAGTGAAAGTGTAGAAGGATATCCTGTAATACAATTTTTTTGGTTGATCTCATGCCATAGGTTGAAGAATTGTAGGGAGGAAATGCTTTGGGTCCTCTAAGATCAAACGACTTCCCTGAATGTGTGTAGAGAGATCTCTTACTGTCCTGGTTTTTTGGGTGATCCAATGATACTAGCCAAATTAGTGTAGGGAGGCACACCCAATGTAACCTCGAATCCTGTAATTACTTCCATGAAATGCTAAGGACACCATGTCTTGTAAAATCCAATGTGTATGGGGTTCGTAGACTAGTTTGAACCCAATCGCTGAATATAACTGAACCAAAATGGTGTAGAATCTCTGTGTTAGTATGTAAACCCCCAAATGATGCCCCCTCTTGGGGGTCACATGCGACATCGTTGATATGATACATGTGGTCCCAAAAAGGGCCAACCACATATACATAGAAAAGTTCTTGGTAGAAACCAAGGCACACACAAATAAGAAGGCTATCCAAAGACAAGTGTAAACACACATACATGAAGAAAATAGTGTATAAGATACATAAACAATGTAAAATCTACTAAGAAAAGTAATGTAAACACGTGATAAGAGAAGTATGTCACAAAAAGTGGGTTGCAAACATGGGACATCACTCATGATGTTGCAAGACATGCAAGGCCACCATGGCCACAAAAAAATGACAAGTGTGTACACCAAACATAGGGAAAATCCCACAAATAATAGAAAAAAATAACAAACAATGAAAAATAATGTAACAAACAAGTATGGAAAACCAATATCCCTGCATAACAAATGATGTGCATGAAGCACCCGTTAGAATGTTAGAAAGATAACTAGTATGTCAAAAGTGTGTATAAGCAAGTAATTTAAAGTGCTAAGTACAACATGAAACAATAGCACCTAGAAGAGATGAATGCGTGGATGCCCTAGTGAATAGTGTAGGAAGGGTAGAAGGCGAGCATCCATGCCACGTATAAGAGACCTATATCTATGATCAAAACTAGAATAAGGCATGCACGCGCGTGTTTGTGTGATATAGATAAATGCCATGCAAGTAATCAAACTAGCTTGTGTAATAAAGTGACCATGAACAAGCAAAATTAAGAAATAATATAAGTAATTATAGTATGCGATTATCTTTGTGGATGTATGAAATGGAATGCAATATGGAGTGATAGGAGCCAAAAGGATTAGCAAGAGTATCAAAAAAGGCATGACCAAAGCTATTAAATTGTAAGATGATTAGATATTCAAAAGGATAATTTTTATCCATGATATGAGTTAGGTTCACCAAAAGCGATTAACTAAAATTGACTAAAATATTGTAGTAAAAGATAGTTAATCTAATCTAGGAGGACATATAACGTAGTAAGTAAATGCACTAAAAATAGTATGTAAATGAGATAAGTAAATAAACTAATGAAATTAAAAACCCTAATTTCCAATAAAGGAAAGGAAAGAACTCAATTGATAATGGATGAGTGTCGGACTATGTCGCGAGTGATGCACATAAAATTAGAAAGTAGGAACAAGCGTGCGGGAGTTACAAAAGGAGAGATATGGATAACGTGTCTAGACCTGGGACACCTAAAGAGGAGTGGGAGCCCATAGGTTCTCGGGTAAGGAATCTGGGCACCCTGGTTTGGGAAAAGTGTTAGGAACTGGTGCTTATAGGGTTGGAAGGTGATTTGAAACTTTGACTTCTGTTGCATTAATATTTTTTTCTGCGCCAAATTCTCCAAGTATTCGAGAGTAAGAAATAACCTACAAAATACCAAAAGGAAGTATCAAAACCCTAAAAAAAGAAATATGTAGAATTAATGGGTTGGGTGAACTCCGCTTCCAAAATAGTGAACTTACTAAGCTAGGCGCTACACTACATTTCAGACCCAGATGTAGTTCTGGTGTGTGTGTGTGTGTGTGTGTGTGTGTGTGTGTGTGTGTGTGTGTGTGTGTGTGCGTGCGCGCCTGTCATGCCTTAGGTTATCTTGTGCCAATCACACTTTGTAAAGTAGTGAGCAATATATAAATGTAGAAGAATGTGCACATGGAATAGAATAAAATCCCTCCCCTATGAAGTGTGATTCATATGTCCTAGCTTATGCCTTGATGATGGAGCTATGCGGATGCCAATGAAATAGATGGATGTAACTCTAAATGGAGTGATAGTAGTGTATGAGGATAGGTCCTTCATTATGGTCTCATAAATTTATATTTATAAGTTTCTCTTGCTCTAATTTTGTAATCAACCTTGAAAAGGTTGACCCCAAGAAATATAAATATGAAAAATGGCTAGAAGAGGCCCAAAAATTGGTGGGAAAGTGCTTGAAGGATCGGGGGGAATCCCAGGTGGGACCAGGGTGCCCATGGGTGCTCCAATACTAAATCTAGTCACCTAGTTGAGGCTAAAACAATACAAGATGTCTGAAAATGGGTGGGCATATGGGTGAAATAGGTTGTAAATTATGAAATAAAATAAACAAGATGGAAAAAGTATGAGGGTTAATTAGTACATTCTTTACTCAAGAACCTTCTAAATAGTAGTATGAGACTGGGATAAATAAAATGTTTAAAGTGCATGATTTTGTGACTACATGGGGAAATGGGGAATATTTTTATCCCCACCATAAATCATAATAGAAACATAGACTAACATGCTATCTCATAAAAAAACTACAATAATCATCAATTTCTATCATTATCATAGACATGTCATAAAACATCAATGTCCATATATATAATAGTGTCTCGATATACATCAAATATAAAATAAGGCATCATGGGCATGGATAAAAAATATGCCTTCATCTCGAGGCATAAAAAAACATACATATATATCGTGTCAAAATTGTGTGCCTTCATCACGAGGCATATACCAAAAATAAATACATGTATATGATAAAGGAGTCATCACGACTCTTGCCGATACCAGGACTATTTGGCACGTGGCTCGGTGGAGGAATCTTGCTAGGTGGAGGAATTTTCACTGATCTAGTGGACCTAGATAGTCTATGTGATCAATACCTCGATCAAGTACATGCAATCGACTATAGGGAAGTTCCCTCCATGCCTCCAGAACTACAACATGATATAGATCTCTATAGTACCTAGCCTCACCTGAAGCTACTATAAATTCATATACTATATCCTCAAATTTAGATAACTTGGATGCATGATGTAGAACATCATGATATCCTATAATATGAGCCAAATCAACCCTCAACTATTTCCTCTCTGTCACAAGATGATCTCACGTAGCTATATCCTATTCCCTCTCTGTGATGGCTTGCTTGTAACTAACTCTTGCCTAAGGAAGCTGCTCTATAGACCCTTATTAAACTGTCTCTATAGGTTATGAACTATGATGAATGCTACATCTCCTTGTAGCATAACCAAGTCCCTATGTATTTGCAAAGTGGATGATGATGACCTACCTATTCCTTGAATCAATATGTATCCCAAAACTAGTATTCACATGATTTGGTGGCTCTATGCGGCCCCAATCCATCTCCATCTTTGTCCCCATAATTCTCACCTATTACACCACTTAGAATACCTTCTATCGGGGTTGATGGTAGTACATGTTGTTGTAGTTGCTACTATAAAATACGTATGGTCACTTCTGAATCAACACCCCTATGCCACTATATACATGAGCACCTCGCTAAATAACTAGTACATGTTGTATCACAAGAACATGCATATGTGGCCCTTATTGCACATGCGAGAACCTCGTGGGTATACTGTGGTCTTGGTACACCATGTCCTTGTACTTGTGGACCTTGTGCCTATAAGGGTTGACCCTGTTTTTGTGCTTGCCCATCGATACCTTGGCCTTCTATTGGCATAACACGGAGGTGGTACCCTAAGACCTACTATTTCTACCACTATAATGACTTCTATAACTACCACCTGGAATGGTGATAGGCTAATCCATCACAATCATGTACCCAAATGCATAATATGATGTAGTCCCGGGTCTACTATTTGTGAACGTCTATCCCATACATGTGAGATGACTCCACAAAAACTCTTTTGTGTTATCCATGGTCTAATAAGGGGCCCAAAATCAAAATTTTCATGTATTACACACACATACCATCTCTCGTTTCTTGGGATACCCTCGATGACACCAAGCTTGTGTTGTCACTTGATTTAAGATCAATGTGTAAGGCTAAAGCACTTGAAAATAACTTCTAATCTATTCATTTCATGGGATTTAAAGTTAGAGATAAACAAAATAAAAATAAGGTGATGCACCAAGTATATTTAATAGATAGACCTACTTAAATGCACAATCAACACCTCACAACAATATATGATATGCACATGTCTTGCAATCTTCCTCCATCTATGATTATAAATAATAATGCAACTTTATAACAGAAAGGAGATAAATTTTCCACAACTGATATTCAAAGTAACTATATCATTTTTTCACATAGATTGAAATAAGATAACTAAGATAAAGGTAGATTAACCAATCACATCAAGGAATTAAACATTCACAAGCTATGAATTGATCAATGATTAACACAATAAACCAGATATTTCATGAAAAATATTGTTCTAAATATAACTGAAAGGCTCAAAGTATCTAAAGCACTCTTCCAAGCTTGAAGAGTAACTCCCAAATGATCTAAAAATTTTTTAAAACTTAATGCATCTAACTATTTATAAGTTCAAGAGGTTGAGCCATTACAACTAAACCTTTAACTAACTAGTTACTAAAAATAGAGTGCAATTAAGTTCAAGGGAACATGCTCCCATAAAAATAGCAAAGTTGTTGCATGGGTTTGACCAAGTCAACCCTAACTTTGACTGACTCAGAGCTTTGGAGTCATTCCAACAATGGCCCCAGGCTTAGCTAGGACTGCAACATCTGTTTCTTGTTCAGGTTTCTCTGATCCTTTTCCCACATAGCCAAATGGTGCTTGTAATCAATGAAATGTTTGATAATTCCTTGTATCTCTTCTTCCTCTAGCCCACATGCATAATGATTTATGACACATTATTGTGTCAACCTCTCTCACAACCTTGAATGGAAGCCTTTTCAACTTGTTCACAACCTTCTTTAGCTGGCTTATGAAATTTTGACATGAAACTAATATGTAAATTGAATTAATATTGAAATTTTTAGTTACCTCATCATCCTCCTTAACTAAACCTTTGAAACTTTCTTTAATATGATCAATCGGAAGAGCATCAATATTCTCATTGAATAATTTATAGTTGATGTTATCAAACTCCTCTGAAATGTCACTTAGTCCATCCATTATTTCAACACGTTTATCCTCCAATTTCTTGATTAAATCCTATAACACCTGAGATCTGAATTCCATGGCCTTTTGATACTCAAAAACTTAGAGACATTATCAATTACACCCTCCTGGAGAAGTAGATCTGGATTCATATCTCTAATTTCCTCCCAAGTAGTCAAATTCAGGTTCAAATTATTATTATCTTCAGAGAGGATTTCATCTAGCTTGAATAGAAACTTTTTCCATCTACAAATCATTGTATAATTCCACAATTGTTTTGATTAAAGGGTTAGTCTCTAGAGCATACACTCAATCCACCCATCCATTGATCATCCCTTCTGACCTATCTTCTCAATTTCATGATATGAGATATCATCAAGATGAGAAGAGATAGTTAGAGCAGTCATAGTTGAAGGATCCATGGTTGGAGTAGGTTGTGTGACTTTCTTCAAAAGAGTAGTGAGTTGCTCAACCTTTGCTTTCAATTCATCCTTAGAAGCCTTATCTTTGTCATAATTTTCTAAAAAATTCCCAAGGGCCACTTGAACATCTATCTTTTTTGCACCCTCATGTGTTTCCTTTCCTAATGAAAACCTAGAGATTTGATAATGTTGTGGTAATGGTTTCTTTGGTTTTTCCTTTAGTGGGGGTGGTTATCTCCATGAACCTTTCTCTCTGACTAGCTTATTGATAAGTTAGAAACAATCTTTTGGCCATTTGGTTGCCCTCTTTGGAGTGGGTTCCACACACTAGATCAATCACATCTACATCTATGAGGGCACCTTCTTTTTCTTGGGGGTGGTGATATAGCCATTCAAGTATATAAGAGATAGAAAAGTGGCATGGTCATAGCTGAACTTGGAGCACTACTTGGGTAAAATAATAACATAGTACAAAAATTGAAATGGAAGTGGTAATGATAGATGGTGTGGGAGTTAGAATAGCTTTGGGAGAAGATGAAATGGACTGGAAATGGAAATGGAAGGAAATGGAAGTTGCTGAGAAAATGGAGTGGAAAGTGGAGACCCAATCATCTCTCCAATTGAGAGAACAAGAAGGGATGAGAAAACTTGGGCCATAGATGGAGATGGAAAAGTAGAGATGAGAAGAGGAGTGGTAGATAATGATGGAGGTGGTGGAGCTGAGGATGGTGATAATGGTAGTGAAAGAGAAAGGAAAAACTTTGATACAACTGGAGAAGCACTAACATCAATAACTTTAGATACTTGCATTGTAGAAGACACAACCTTGGTAGTAGGGATTTTTGCAAGAGAAGAACCACCAACAACAAATGAGATCTTTCTTGGAGTTGTAGTGGCCTTTTGAGTAGACCTCTTACCTTTTGTAGGTGTAGGAAAACTTAGGGTTGGTTGGGATTCTATTCTTATAGGTTGGTCTAACCCTTTGGGTGAGATTCCCAAGGTAGCTAACCAATCATATGTTCTTTGCAAGATGGGCCCCACCCTTTCCTTTGTATTAGAACATTCTTCTTGATACCAATCAATCCATGGTAATGGTTGATTAGAAATATTTATCACTCCTATAAATGGGTCAACACATCATCATCATCTTTGATTCCATCAAGGAACATCTATAATACCATATTGTTTAACTTCATCAAGAGTTAACCTTTCAAACTCTCATTGTCTAATGATGACCTCATCTCGAAAGTGGATCTAGATATCTTCTAACTGAGGAACATGGGAACTAGCCAACCCTATTTCGCTAAATTTTCCCCAATAATCAAAGTTAGTTCTAGGGTGGAAAGTTCACAAGGTAACTTCAGACATTTCTCCATCGACATTATTTTCCTTGTAAATACTAGCACAAGTGTATCTTCCAATTGAAATGGGAAACTAGACTCCTACCTTATGTCATTTATTTTGAATCTTATGATAATCCAATAACTGACAAACCAGTTCTAACAAGACCCATTTATCAGTCGGGCATCTTGGTAATTTATTAGGAGCACCTAGGAAACCTGGAACCCTTGATGTATGTAAATGTTGGGAATTGGAGATATATGGCTCCCCATTCCCTTACCTCCTTGAAAGCTTCATCATAAATTCTGTGATTGTACAAATTCTTATCAAAATGATAAAGGAAGACAAAAAAAAAAGGCATCATTAACTGTGGAAATGTTTATTTCCTTCTTCCATTGTGAGTTGAGGATAAAAATCATAAATCTATGAAATGCTCCTAACACCTTTTGTATTCAACCCATTAAATTCTCCCATGGAAGCTTGCCACATAGATGAGGAAAGAAGTCATGAAGAATTTTTTCAAAGTCAAGACATTTCCCAACTGAAAACAAATTGAACTACTAATATGTTCTCCCCATCTTATAAAATCCTTATTTTCTTAATGGTAGAAATGTAAAGAAACATCCACTCTTGAAATTCTCTTGCTGAAGTGAGACCGAAACTCTACTCAAAAGCACAATAAGGTCATTGAATTCCTAGATGAAGTCTGAGTGGAACAATGTTTTGGGGAGCTTAGTAACATTCTTGGCCAAATAATTCTTCATCATGATCTTTGTGCATAGTTCAGATTCCTTATCCCAAGTATTCAATTGCAAGCCTTGGGAAATTTTTGCATATTCCTCGACATCCGGAAGTTTGAATAAGTCTTCAAAAAAATTGGTGTCTAGCCTAATCACAACTTTACCATCATCATCCTTTACTGATTTAGAGGCCTTATCAAAGTGAGCTGCTGCAACCAAGAAAAACTCAGGGAAATGCATGGATGAAGGAAAACCAAGTAGTGAGAGAAAGCCCACTATCAAATATGGCTTGCATCAAGATTTTTATTAGGGGATTTTAGTCTTTCCTAGAATTCTAGCATATCCAACTATCCCAAGTCCATGTCTCCAATGTTTCCCAAATATGAGGATAGGCATGTATGAGGGGAAACTCCTAAGAAGGTATACTTCATCTTTTCCTTGCCTTTTGATGAAGAAGTTGACATTAGTTTGGGGTTCGGAACCGATCAAACCTTGAAAATTTTATAGAAACAATTTTGAAGACTCAAACACAAGTCGAAGGTCAAAAAAACAAAATCTCAAAAACAATCTAATTCCAAAAAGATGAAGCCCAAAACTCTGAAAAAAATAAAACTCTTCTGAAATTAGTTTCAAAAACTCAAAAGCACACTCCGAAAAGTCCGAAAAGAAACAAGTTCTGAAAGGTCTGAAAAGAAACAAGTTCAAAGGTCTGAAATGATGCTAACTCTAAAAATGAACTCCAAAATCAAACTCCTCACAAAACTGAAAAGCAAAAAAAAATACCTTGAAAAGCATACTCAAAAAAACAGAAGACCTCAAAAAAAAAAAAACACAACAAAAAAGCACACCAACTCCAAAAGCTAAAGGTTCAAAGATCTGAAATGATTTTCAAAATCCTTGGGTTCGATGAGACTCGATGCCTGCATGATTCAAAGCTCACAAGATTGAATGAAAGACCAAACAACATGTTTGAAATGAACAAAAAATGAACAATGAATCGGTAGTGGCTTCCATGTTTAAGAAAGAAGAAAAATATGGAAAGAAACAAAAAACAAAACCATGGCAATCTAAACCAAAAATATTAAAGAAAAAAAAAAAATTACCTTGAAAGTGATGCCTAAAAGTATGATATGGTGCGGTAAAAATCAAGGTGTCAGAGTGAAATCAGTGAAAATGATGGTGAAAATCCAAGTTTATATAGGTAAACCTGAAATTAATGCCCAAAAGCCGACATGTGTGGGGTGGTTGGGAATTAAATGTTTATGCGAGAGAGTCTGAAATCTGAAATGCAAGTGTGACCATTCTAATGTGAAACCCAAAGTCCAAAACCGAAAGACCAAAGTTCCAAAATTTTGAGAACTTTGGGATTTCAAGACTTTGGAACTGGGAATGAAAATAGCCCTAGGTGTAAAGTGAGACCAAAACCCAAAAACCCAAAGTTCCAAAATTTTAGAACTTGGACTTTTGGAGTTTGGAACTAAAACATGAAAAATGATTGAAAATGTCAAAGAGAACTCCGAAACCCGAAAGCCCAAAGTTTCAAAATTTTGGAACTTCAAGATTTCAAGACTTTGGAACTTAAAAAAATTTTTTTTACTTGCAAATGACAAAACCTAAAGTAAGAACCTCCACATTCCAAAGTCCAAAATTTCAGACTTTGGAAAACTCTTGATTCCTGAAAAAACTTAGGAAAGAAATTTCATGGAATGGTAGAAATTTTTTTAAAACTACCCTCCCATTAAAGGTAACTTAAAGGTTAACATTTTTGGTGACATCCAGGAATGCTTTCCTAGCTAAGCATTAGGCCAGTAGCCTTATACAATCCATTGGGAAAAAGAGTCTTAAAAATAAATATATACACCAAAAGAACACACAAAAAAAAAAAAAAAAAAAAAAAAAAAGAAAAAAAAAAAAAAAAAAAAAACAATGTGTGAAGCACTTGGAGGAAATGAACAAAACAAACATTGTACACATACAAAATTCTCAAAAGAAATATTTGAGATGAATCCCATTCACATGAATGGGAAATTCTCTCCATTGAGTCTGGATAAGAAAAATGAATTTTCTTCCTTACAACTTGTGATGATATATGGTCCACTCAGAGGGAATCAAATTTAGAATGCATACCAGCTTGGCCCTATCAACATCCCATTTGAGAACCAAATATCCTTCATGGAACTCCTTGTTGGATGCCTTTTTGTCAAAATATATTTTTAACTTGAGATTGGTGTTGTTCTAGAGTCTTCATTTCCTTGTTCCTTATTTCTTCTAGCTCCATCAATTTGGAGTACCTGACTATCATTGAATCATTTTCCATAAGTTCTAGTTGATGTGCCAATTCCAAAGAAGGAAGCTCTAGAGATAGTGGGAGTTTTTCTTCCCTTCCATATACCAACATAAAAGGTGAATTCCCAATAGCCCTTTTGGGTGTGATCGATCTACCCACAGGGTGGTTTTGAGCTGAGTGTGCCAAGTTCTTCTATTGGTTTCCATTGTACACTTGATGATCCATATGAGATTCTTATTACTGGACTGGCTAATCCATTCCCCTATGGGTAATAATTGGATGAAGTTTTGAGATAAACCCCATTCTTGATGGCCCATTCGGTTAATTTCAAACCAAGAAATTGCCATTACATTGTCTGAAATTACTATAAATGGAACACCAAATGTCATGTCATTATCCCCTCTAGAAAATCAAGAACAACCTTTTCATTTCCCTCTTTAAGTGCCATGACTTCCATCCAATGAGTGAAGTAATCCATCACGGTGAGGACCCATTTGTGTCCATCACTTGATGGAGGATTAATCATCCTGATGAAATCCAACCCCCACTGGACAAAGGGTTGGTCAACCTGAATTGGGTGAAGAGGAAGGCTTTACCAATCTCTACTTTCCTGTGAAGAAAGCACATTCCTTGCATTTCCTTACCCAAAAATGGGTATCTTTGAATAAATCTAGCCAATAGTAACCGACTCTCATGATCTTTGTAGTAGTTATCCATGTAGAGTAATGCCCTCCTGATAGACCATTGTGAAATTCTTCTAGTACCTTATTTACCTATTTTGGTCCTATGCACCGAAGAAGAACACCATTCAAATCCCTTGAAAGAGAACATTATCCACCATAATGTAAGGAATAGACTAAAGATGGAAGCTTCATCTTTGAAATTTTTCCATGCTTGTAGGGTATTCTCTAAAAGGAGAAAAACTTTCATCTTTGATAACCAATCAATCTGGTTATCATCTTGAGGTTCATTAAGGAACATTGTGTCTTCTTCTACCTTTGACTCCAAATCTAGACTAACTATTGACACAGCCTTTACCCCTAATGAGCTTAGTGACCTTAATGTGTACATCATATTCCATCACTTTAGTGACCCATCAACATGTTTCTCATTCACATCTTTATTTAGCAAAAAATATTTAACTCTGGGATGAGACACCATCAAATGTATCTTGTTATTGGACAACATGTGTCTGAATTTCTTCAAAGCTCGAATAAAAAAAAAACTTGTTTCTCAACAAATGAATATTTGAGCTCATAATATTTTAGGGATTGACTAAAGAAGGCAATTGGTTGTTCCATTGATTCGTTATTTTTTTGAGTGAGAATCCCATAAAAATACTTTCTTGACCGAAAAAGGCATAGAGAATGAAATCCTTATCAAACCTTGGATTCACCAATGTAGGTGCTTGAGAAATGGCTACCTTAATGGCTTCAAAACTCTCCTTCCCTTCCTTTTTCCATGAGAAAGGTATATTTTTCTTCAACATGGTTGTTAATGGTTTGGCTAGGGCTGCAAAAACGAGGGATGAATCTCTCACACAAAATTTATTGTTCCAAGAAAACTTTGAAGTCCTTTCTTGTGACTTGGAAGAGATAGGGACAATATGAGTGTATTCTAGCTGGATCAATGGACATTCCTTTGGTAGATACCACATGCCCTAGCAACTTACCTTCTTGTACAACAAAAATACATTTCTTGGGATTTAAAGAAACTCTCGAACTCCCTGCACCTCTTGAATACTTTCCTCAAATGAGCCATGTGATCCTCCGCATGTTTGGAATACATTATTATATCATCCAAGTACACCAGGATAATATCATTGATTAGTCCCTGGAAAGCCATGTCCATGGCCCTTTGGAAGGTAGCGCCAACATTAGATAACCCAAATGGCATTTTATTATAGGCGTATACATGCCCCACTTGGTAGTGAAAGCCATTTTGAATTGATCAGATTCTTTGACCAGAATCTGATTATAACCCAAATATCCATCAAGCAAGGAGAACTTTGTGCTCAGCCACCATTTGAAGAATCTTCTCCATTGATGGAAGAGGATAATGGTATTTTAAAGAAGTGTGATTCAAATCCTTGAAGTCTACACACAACCAAATTTCTCCATTCTTCTTTCTTACGGGAACTAGATTTTCTACCCAAGAGGAATGCTTGATTGGGAAAATGATGCAAGCCTCAACAAGCTTGGTCAGCTCCTTTCTCATCAGTGGCTCAATTTTGGGATTAAACCAACTCTTTTTTGATGGACTGGTTTGGAACTAGGATCAAGTTTGATGGTATGTTGTGCCAAACCTAGATCAAAACCATGCAGATCTTTATAACTCCATGTAAAAAACATCATTATATTCTTGAAAAAGTTTGACAAAAGCCTCTTTCTCCTCTGGGGTACACACTTTTTCGATCTTCAGAACTTTTTCATTTCTACCTCAACTTCTTCAAAATCATCCTCTTTGATTACCATATTAGAATTCTTCCTTCTAGCTTGATCATCTGAATTAAAAATGGACTCAAGAGTGACCAAACCCTTTGGTAATTTGTTACTTTTTAATTGAATGATTTGGTCACCATATGCTTCTTTTAACTTAGCTTGATTTTTCAGCAAAACTCCACTTCTTCCTGCAAGAAAAGAATGATCTGCTCATCACTGTCAAAAACTGCCAACTTCCTGCATTATCAAGAACTACTGGATGAACAACCATCTTAATGGATATTGTAATCTTCCTTCATTACATTAATAGGAATGTCATACTGTGAGCCGATAGTTGCAAGTCTATCTGCATCTTGGTTCTGATTCCTAGGAATAGTGTGAATCCCAAAAGCTTTAAAATCTTCAATCAAACTCCATACTCTATTTTTATAAGATCTCAATAGATCATTTTTGATGCACTACGAGCTCTTACCTGATGCACTATCAACTCACTATCTCTCAAAAAATAATCAAGGATTTGATACCCCTTTTTAGGGCTAGTTGAATTCCTTGTACCAAAGGCCTCATACTCAGCAACATTATTAGTGTAGCTAAATTGTAATCAAAAGGATGAAAAATATTTACTTCCTTTGGAGAAATCATCATGACACCAACACCTGCTCCATTTTTACTCCTTGAGCCATCAAAAATAGTTTCAAAGTCCTTCAGAGCTATTTTGGGGCTTGATGAGTTGTGGTATGATCGCATCCTCTTCGTGAATACAATATGTACCCAATCCCATCTCTCTTCTAAAAAAATAGACAAAATTCTTCTTCCGCTAATGCTTCAACATATGGGTCATACTAATGATTTATACTTACCTCATCAAAATAGTGTCTGGGACTTCTTCCACAAGAGTGGTTGGTTCGTGATCAACATCTTCTTCTTCTGGATCATGAATGGTATAATTCCCATTTATAGGACTAGTGGTATGGGGCTCCACATGATTATGAAAATTGGTTCTACCCTTATAGTCACCTTGGTTCCATATCAGAGTCCTGAGAATCATATGTGACCAATCAGCTGATAGGTAACCACCCATTTTGGCAGTGAAATCTGTGATAGGAAAATGGTGAAAAGAGGAGGAAGATTGATGACTGATATGTCTTGTGTGAATGAAAAACTGGGGCATGCATGAATAGTAAGTTGAAGTCCTTTGATGATTCCAATGGTCTATACCATTGTTCCATCCAACTAAACAACTCCTCTAGAGACTAGCATGTGTATTGGATTCCTAGCACATCTGTAATTTTCTTGGGCATGACTGAGCTACTGGCACCAGAATCAATCATGCAATTATGTACCAAATGATCACCAATGATCAAGGAAATATAGAATGGTGGTGGTTTGTTTATCTTAACAATACTTTTCCCTTTGATGACACAAACTTGTAGCAGTTACTACTCCATGACTTGATGATCTATTGTCGGTTGTACCAAAATTTTTAGAGCCTCTTGCAACAAGTTTCTTTGAGAAGGAATTGAGAGTGCATCCCACATGGTAACACTCAGGTTGGTCTTCTTCATCTGTTCTACAATACTAAAGGGAATTGCTCCTACTTTGTTGATATTTATTTGGGCATTAGAATCCTCTTTTGGAAAGTTCTTGTTGGGTATTATGATGCCCGAAGAACCTTCTTTCCTCACAACCTGGCTAGGTTGTGATTCTAGTAGTTTCTTTCCCACATCTATATCAACTACCACTTGTGGCCGAGGCTATGAAGTAGATGCTTGATCAGCTTTGGAAGCTTGGGATTCCATTTCCCTCTTTTTGGAGTGGGTATTTTTATGACTGATGAAGAATCAATATTCAAACCATAAAATTGTCCTCTTGCCAATTTAGCAAAGTGGTTTCCTCAAGAGCCTGTGCTTGATCGGATGCTTCCTGTGTGGATGAATTTTTTGTTGCCTCTGGTGGAGTAGATACACTTTGAACCATAAGTCCTAGCTCAAAACTCCATTTGGGAAAATATTTTGATTGTGAGGTTGAGAACAAGGATAACACCATTCATAGTCTTGAACTAGATTATTCTGGACTGGTACAATAGCTCTAGAAGAACTAACAACAAGGGATTCCTAAAATTTAGGGGCTTGATGTTTACGACTTTTTGGCTTGATTTTGTGCTTGATTATTCCCTTGAAATGGTGGATGATTTGATTGATATTTTGATTTTGTGATTGGTAGGGATGAGCATATTGAGATTGTTTCCTCTTGAGTGCTATGAGTTCATTCCCAAAAGTTTATAGCAATGACTTGACCTCAACCAGATCATTTGAAGGAAGTGCAATGTGATGCATCACATAGTCTGGTTGGCTAGAAGTTGATGGAATAGGGAAATGGTTGGATGATTACTTGAAAGTTCAGAAAACAAAGGCATGGGAGGTCTGGGTGTAATTTTCCCTACTTGGATCAAAGAGTTCTCAGCCCTTATTACAACTTCATAGGCATCAGGAAGTGTGGTCCCTCCCATGGACTGGATCATAACTGCTATATCGTTGTTCAAAGCTCATAAATAATACAAAAATGCATTATTAGGAGAAGGCTTTATGAGTGTCATGGAATCTATTCCAAGTTTTTTGGAATCGGAAGTTGAAATCACTCATGTACTCTTGAGGAGCTCTCTTTATGGTAGTGAGTTGTTCCATGAGTGATAGGTGGTCACTCTTGTCTTGAACTATTTGCAGATATTCTCCCCAACTCATCCCAAGTGGTTATAGTACTAGCCTCTAACCCATGAAACCACTAAAGTGATTTTCCCTTGAAGGAAGTAGCAAGGAGTTTGACCACAACGTTGTCTTCTATAACATTATGTACTGTGAAAATGTTGGCCACATCAAGAATATGTTCCACAGGAGTAATATGAGTTTCCCTATGTAAAAGGGTAGAATTTTGAGTGCAGCAATAGGTATAGGATCCATTGGGCTAATAGAAGAGGGTTTCTTGCATTGAATGCAGGAAACACTTGGTTCCTTGCCATTCTAACAAGAGGTTGATTATTCCTAGGTGGAGGGAACCTTCCGTAAGGAGGATTTGAATGACCTCTATGTGGTGACATTTGTAACTGGTGATGTTGAAATGCCTCTTCTTCTTCTTGGAGGAGACAAGGATAACTCAATATGTTGATAATTTCCTTCTCATCTTGCAAAAGCTCTTGTCTAAATTCTTCGCATAAGTTAACACACTGAGATTCAAAATCTAGAGAAATGGATTTGTCAGGTACTTTGATTCATGCAAGTATGAAGAGAAGTACCAACTCTCTATCCCACCGGGCATGCAAAAAATTGTTGTCACATGGATCACACACCGTTGAATCTTGAGTGATCTTGTGCAATGTTGGAACATCCCCAAGGTGTGGGACCTTGTCACCTTGGGATGAACCTCAGAGAAGGCTGAACTTCCTTTGAGACTTGGAGCACTTGATTTAAGATCAATATGCAAGGCTAAAACACTTGAAAATAACTAATCTCTAATCTATTCAATTCATGGGATTTAAAGTTAGAGAAAAAAAAGAAAAATAAGGTGATGCACCAAGTATATTTAACAGATAGACCTACTTAAATGCACAATCAACACCTCACAACAATATATGATATGCACATGTCTTGCAATCTTCCTCCATCTATGATTGTAAATAATAATGCAACTTTATAATAGAAAGGAGATAACTTTTCCACAACTGATATTCAAAGTAACTATATCATTTTTTCACATAGATTGAAATAAGATAACTGAGATAAAGGTAGATTAACCAATCACATCAAGGAATTAAACATTCACAAGCTATGAATTGATCAATGATTAACACAATAAACTAGATATTTCATGGAAAAATATTGTTTTGAATATAATTGAAAGGCTCAAAGTATATTTGAAGCACTCTTCCAAGCTTGAAGAGTAACTCCCAAATGATCTAAAATTCTTCTTAAAACTTAATGCATCTAACTATTTATAAGTTCAAGAGGTTGAGCCATTACAATTGAACCTTTAACTAACTAGTTACTAAAAATAGAGTGTAATTAAGTTCAAGGAACAGCTCCCATAAAAATAGAAAAGTTGTTGCATGGGTTTGACCAAGTCAACCCTACAACTTTGACTGACTCAGAGCTTTGGATCCATTTCCAACAATGGCCACTAGGCTTAGCTGGGACCTACAACATCTATTTCTTGTTTAGGTTTCTCTTGATCCTTTTCCCACATAGCCAAATGGTGCTTGTAATCAATGAAACATTTGATAATTCCTTGTATCTCTTCTTCCTCTAGCCCACACACATAATGATTTATGACATCTGTTGTGTCAACCTCTCTCACAACCTTGACTGGAAGCCTTTTCAACTTGTTCACCACCTTCTTCAGTTGGCTTATGAAATTTTGACATGAAACTAATCTATAAATTGAATTAATATTGAAAGTTTTAGTTACCTCATCATCCTCCTTAACTAAACCTTTGAAACTTTCTTTAATCTGATCAATCGGAAGAGCATCAATATTCTTGTTGAAGAATTTATAGTTGATGTTATCAAACTCCTCTAAAATGTCACTTAGTCCATCCATTATTTCAACATGTTTATCCTCCAATTTCTTGATTAAATCCTGCAACACCTGAGATATGAATTCCATGGCCTTTTGATACTCAAAAACTTAGAGACATTATCAATTACACCCTCTGGAGAAGTAGATCTAGATTCATATCTCTAATTTCCTCCCAAGTAGTCAAATTCAAGTTCAAATTATTAATATCTTCAGAGAGGATTTCATCTAGCTTTCGAATAGAAACTTTCTCCATCTGCAAATCATTGTATAGTTCCACAACTATTTTGATTAAAGGGTTAGTCTCTTGGAGCATACACTCAATCCACCCATCAATGATCATCCCTTCTGACCTATCTTCTCAATTTCATGATATGAGATATCATCAAGATGGGAAGAGATAGTCAGAGAAGTCATAGTTGAAGGATCCATGGTTGGAGTAGGTTGTGTGACTTTCTTCAAAAGAGTAGTGAGCTGCTCAACCTTTTGCTTTCAATTCATCCTTAGAAGCCTTATCTTTGTCATAATTTTCTAACAAATTCCCAAGGGCCACTTGAACATCTGTTTTGCACCCTCATGTGTTTCCTTTCCTAATGAAAACCTAGAGATTTGATAATCTTTGCAGTAATGGTTTCTTTGGTTTTTCCTTTAGTGGGGGTGGCTATCTCCATGAACCTTTCTCTGACTGGCTTATTGATAAGTTAGAAACAATATTTGGTCATTTGGCCTGCCTCTTTGGAGTGGGTTCCAGCACACACTCAAATCAATCACATCTACGAGGGGCACCTTCTTCTTTTTCTTGGGGGTTTGGTGATATAGCCATTTAGGTATAATAGATGCAGACAAAAGTGGCATGGTCATAGCTAAACTTGGAGCACTGGGTAAAATAATAGCACTGGGTACAATAGTTGAAATGGAAGTGGTAATGATAGATGGTGTGGGAGTTAGAATAGCTTCAGGAGTAGATGAAATGGGAATGGAAATGGAAATGGAAGGAAATGGAAGTTCTTTGAGAAAATGGAGTGGAAAGTGGAGACCCAATCATCTCTCCAACTGAGAGAAATAGGAAGGGATGAGAAAACTTGGGCCATAGATGGAGATGGAAAAGCAAGAGATGAGCAGAGGAGTGGTAGAAAATGATGGAGGTGGTGGAGTTGAGGATGGTGATAATGGTAGTGAAAGAGAAAGTGGAAAACCTTGTGATACAACCAGAGAAGCACTAACATCAATAACTTCAGATACTTGCACTGTAGAAGACACAACCTTGGTAGTAGGGATTTTTCAAGAGAAGAACCACCAACAACAAATGAGATCTTTCTTGGAGTTGTAGTGGCCTTCTGAGTAGACCTCTTACCTTTTGTAGGTGTAGGAAAACTTAGGGTTGGTTGGGATTCTATTCTTATAGGTTGGTCTAACCCTTTGGGTGAGATTCCCAAGGTAGCTAACCAATCATATGTTCTTTGCAAGATGGGCCCCACCCTTTCCTTTGTATTAGAACATTCTTCTTGATACCAATCAATCCATGGTAATGGTTGATTAGCAATGTTATCACTCTATAAACTGGTCAAAACACATCATCATCATCATCTTTGATTCCATCAGGAACATCTGTAATACCATATTGTTTAACTTCATCAAGAGTTAACCTTTCAAACTCTCATTGTCTAATGATGACCTCATCTCGACAGTGGATCCAAATATCTTCTAACTGAGGAACATGGGAACTAGCCAACCCTGTTTTGCTAAATTTTCCCAATAATCAAAGTTAGTTCTAGGGTGGAAATTTTGCAAGGTAACTTTAGACATTTCTCCATCAACATTCTTTGCCTTGTAAATACTAGCACAAGTGTATCTTCAATTGAAATGGGAAACTGGACTCCTACCTTATGTCATTTATTTTGAATCTTATGATAATCCAATAACTGATGAACTAGTTCTAACAAGACCCATTTATCAGTCGGGCATCTTGGTAATTTATTAGGAGCACCTAGGAAACCTGGAACCCTGATGTATGTAAATGTTGGGAATTGGAGATATATGGCTCCCCATTCCCTTACCTCCTTGAAAGCTTCATAAGAAATTTTGTGATTGTACAAATTCTTATCAAAATGATAAAGGAAGACAACAAAAAAGGCATCATTAACTCTGTGGAAATGTTTATTTCCTTCTTCCATTGTGAGTTGAGGATAAAACTCATAAATATGTGAAATGCTCCTAACACCTTTTGTATTCAACCCATTAAATTCTCCCATGGAAGCTACCACATAGATGAGGAAAGAAGTCATGAAGAAGTTTTTGAAGTCAAGACATTGCCCAACTGAAAAAAACAAATTGAACTACTAATATGTTCTCCCCATCTTATAAACTCCTTATGTTTCTTAATGGTAGCAATGTAAAGAAACATCCACTCTTGAAATTCTCTTGCTAAAGCGAGACCGAAACTCTACTCAAAAGCACAATAAGGTCATTGACTTCTGGATGAAGTAAGAGGAACAATGTTTTGGGGAGCTTAGTAACATTCTTGGCCAAATAATTCTTCATCATGATCTTTTGTGCATAGTTTAGATTCCTTATCCCAGTATTCAATTGCAGCCTCTGGGGAAATTGTTGCATATTCCTCGACATCCGAAAGTTTGAATAAGTCTTCAAAAAAATCAGTGTCTAGCCTAATCACAACTTTACCATCATCATCCTTTACTGATTTAGAGGCCTTATCAAAGTGAGTTACTTACAGCCAAGACAAACTCAAGGAAATGCATGGATGAAGGAAAACCAATAGTGAGAGCAAGCCCACTATCAAATATGGCTTGCATCCAAGATTTTTTATTAGGGGATTTTAGTCTTTCCCATAATTTTGGCATATCCAACTATCCCAAGTCCGTGTCTCCAATGTTTCCCAAATCTGAGGACATGCATGTATGAGGGGAAAATCCTAAGAAGGTATACTTCATCTTTTCCTTTCCTTTTGATGAAGAAGTTGACATCAGTTTGGGGTTTGAAACCCGATCGAACCTTGAAAATTTTATAGAAACAATTTTGAAGACTCTGAAACACCAAAGTCCGAAAGTTAAAAACAAAATCTCTGAAAACAATCTAATTCTAAAAAGATGAAGCCCGAAACTCTAAAAATCTAAAACTTTTGAAGTTTTGAAACCCTAAAAAAAATCACACCTCGAAAGTTGAAAAAAACAAGTTCAAGGTCGAAAAAGTTCAATTTCTAAAAAACAACAAGTTTTGAAGGTCTGAAATGATGCTAACTCTGAAAATGAACTCCAAAATCAAACTCCTCATAGTTCAAAAATAAAAATCACACCTTCCAAAATGAAGACCTGAAACCTCCAAAAAAAAACCTCAAAAACAACAAAAAAAAAGTACACCTAAAAAACTCTCAAAAGCTAAAGGTTAAAGATCTGAAATGAGGTTTTTACAAAATCCTTGGGTTTGATGAGACTGATGCCTACATGATTGAAGCTCGCAAGATTGAATGAAAGACCAAATGACATGTTTGAAATGAAAAAAAAACAATGAATCGGTAGTGGCTTCCATGTTTAAGCAAGAAGAAAAAGAATGGAAAGGAAAAAAAAAAAACCATGGAAATCTAAACCAAAAAGATTAAAGAAAACCCAAAAAATTACCTTGAAAGTGATGCCTAAAAAGTATGATATGGTGCGGTAAAAATCGAGGTGTCAGAGTGAAAGCTAGAGTGAAAATGATGGGTGAAAATCCAAGTTTATATAGGTAAACCTGAAATTAATGCCCGAAAGTTGACACATGTGGGGTGGTTGGGAATTAAATGTTATGTGAGAGAGTCAAAAAATGAAATGCAAGCATGACCATTCTAATGTGAAACCTGAAGTCCGAAACCCAAAAGACCGAAGTTCAAATTTTGGAACTTTGGGATTTCAGACTTTGGAAACTGGGGAACAAAAATAGCCCCAGGTGTAAAGTGAGACTCTGAAACCCGAAAACCCAAAGTTTAAAATTTCAGAACTTCGAATTTTCGAGTTTGGAACTAAAACATGAAAAAATGATCGAAAATGTCAAAGAGAACTCAAAACCCGAAAGCCCGAAGTTCTAAAATTTTGGAACTTTGGGATTTCAGACTTTGGAACTTAAGAAAATTTTTACTTGCAAATGACACAAAACCCAAAGTAAGAGAACCTTGCATTCGAAGTCAAAATTTTAGACTTTGGAAAACTCCGATTCCCTGAAAAACTTAGGCAAGAAATTTCACATAATGGAATATGATAAATGTCCTCTAGGGTCACGGTCATCTCTCCCTGTGGGTAGTTGGAATGTTTGGCTCTCACTATGCCATCTCTCTACTAAGGAATTCAATAGGCTATGATCCCATCTAATGCTAGGAATATGTATGATGTATAACAATCCTATAACCTCGAGCACGGAAATCAAACCCCGCTACTCACGTTGGGTAAAGCTAATCTCATAAGCTCACAAATGTCCTTGGTGATCTCACACATTCGAGGTGCGTGGTCTCTCCTGCAAATCACAAAAAACACAAACAATTAACATAATTTATTCTAAAGTCTTCTAATAATTCCTACAATTTTCTAATTACTTCTCAAAATCTTCTAAAATCTTCTAAGCCCTTCTCAAAGGCTGAAATATGCACTAGCGCACTTATTTTTGTGCTAGCGCATCTCCTTTCATGCTAACACACCTCGGGTACACTAGCGCATGTCTTCACATGCTAGCGTATTTCACACTAGTGCGAGACATTTTCATGCACATTCCATCATTTGAATGCTAGTAAATTTCATGATAGCACACCCATTTTCACTCTAACACTCCTAATTTCATGCCGGTGCATGAGATAACCTAATGCTAAAATAGTGTAACGTTCGTGCCCACAATTTCACACTAGCACATGACATTCACGATGGAGTTTATTAACACAAAGGCGATAGATTTTATTAGAAAAAATGGGTCACAATGGATTTTACCCCTCACCATGCTATTTAGACCCTCATAACCCTAATTATTCAATTTTCCTTACCTCCTGGGCCCATATCACTAAATTTTTCCTCTATTTTCTTCCCTACCCACGTACTCACATTCGTCGCAAGGATTATTTTAATTAAATGGTCATTTTTACTAACGTTTTTGCCTCGTTAGGGAAAATTTAATAAAAATTTAGTAAAAATGGTCAAACCCATTGTCCACCCCCTAAGACCTACTATTTCTGCCACTATAATGATTGATATAGCTACCGCATTTGGAATGGTGATACACCAAGACATCAAAATCATGTAACCGGATGCATAATCGATGTAGTCCCGTGGTCTACTATCTATGTAAATCCATCCCATACCTATGAGATGAATCCACGTAAAAAAATTTGTGTTATCCACGGTCTAATATGGGGCCCATAATCAAATGTCTCATGTACTACGCGAGTATACCATCTCTTGTCCCTTGGGATACCCTAGATGACACCAAGTCTGTCACCGTACTCTATCCACTTGGTACCACTCTAGGATATGTCTATGAATGACTATCAAAAATGATCTACCTCTGCAATACTCAACTCTACCACATCCCTACGCCTAATGATATAACTAGTATGGTGACTAGATCACCATCCGTAACTAAAAGTCATTAACGACTCACCTGTAATATCAAGTATCTACCAAGTGAGATCTAATATCATTACCCACTAGCTCCAAGTCCATGAAAAATGGATTGTATGGAAATATATCTCGTAGAACACCAAGTGGGCATCCAATCATGATATGATCCCATGTCCAAATTTTTAGCAAGGTCGCAAGACTCGGGCTCCTCATTCCTCTATAGCTATCAAGTGTAAATATTTGTATAAATGGCCTAGTATGCACCGACTCAAAGTAAAGACCTCCCCATCCATTAGTTGGTTCACAAATCCTATTAGGCCAAGATGAAAATGTGTCTTTGGTATTATCATGCAACAGGTAGCCTCTAATAAGATCCATGATATATAATGGAATCTATGTAATCCGCCTAGTCTCAAAACACATCGTATAGGTGCAATGCCATACCCTTTTGAGGTATATCCTCTTATAGGAACAAACCATAGTTGTGTTACTGTTTTCACGTGGATCATGCACCCATTGAATCTCTGAGTGATCTTGTGCAATGTTGGAACATCCCCAAGGTGTGGGACCTTGTCACCTTGGGATGAACCTCCGGAGAAGGTTGGATTCCTTTGAGACTTGGAGCACTTGATTTAAGATCAATGTGCAAGGCTAAAGCACTTGAAAATACTTCTAATCTATTCAGTTCATGGGATTTAAAGTTAGAGATAAATGAAAGAAAAATAAGGTGATTCACCAAGTATATATAATGAGATATATGTACTTAAATCCAAAATTAACATCTCACAACAATATATGATATGCAGATGTCTTGCAATTTTCCTCCATCTATGATTGTAAATAATAATGCAACTTTATAACGAGAAAGGAGATAACTTTTCCACAACTGATATTCAAAGTAACTATATCATTTTTTCACATAGATTGAAATAAGATAGCTAAGATAAAGGTAGATTAACCAATCACATCAACAAATTACACATTCACAAGCTATGAATTGATAAATGATTAACACAATAAATCGAGATATTTCACAAACAAAATATTTTTTCGAATATAACTAAAAGGCTCAAAGTATCTGAAGCACTCTTCAAAGATTGAAGAGTAACTCCCCAAATGATCTAAAAGTCTCTTTAAAACTTGATGCATGTAACTATTTATAAGTTCAAGAGGTTGAGCCATTATAGTTGAACCTTTAACTAACTAGTTACTAAAAATAAAGTATGATTAAGTTCAAGGGAACATGCTTAGATAAAAATAGCAAAGTTGTTACACGGGTTTGAAAAATTCAACCCTACAACTTTGGTGACTAAACTTTGGAGCCATTCTAACAATGGCTGCCAAGCTTAGATGGGACCTCTGACAACTGTTTCTTATTAAGGTTTCTCCCGATCCTTCTCACATATAGCCAAACAATGCTTGTAATCAATGAAACATTTGATAATTCCTTGTATCTCTTATTCCTCTAGCCAACATACATAATGATTTATGAAATATTATATGTAAACTTCTCTCATGCAACCATGACTAGAAGCCTTTTCAAAGTATTCACAACCTTCTTGGTGGCTTATGAAATAATGACATGAAACTAATATGTAAATTGAATAAATATTGAAAGTTTTAGTTACCTCATCATCCTCCTTAACTAAAAATTTTAAACTTAATTTAATCTAATCAATAAGAAGAGCATCAATATTCTTGTTCAATAATTTACATTTGATTTTATCAAACTCCTTTGAAATTTCACTTAGTCCATCAATTTGTTTCAACATGTTTGTCCTCCAATTTCTTGATTAAATACTACAACACTTGAGATATGAATTCCATGGCCTTTTGATACTAAAAAAACTTAGAGACATTATCAATTACACCCTCCTAGAGAAATATATTTGGATTCATATCTCTAATTTCCTCCCAAGTAGTCAAATTCAGGTTCAAATTATTATTATCTTGAGAGAGAGGATTTCATCTAGCTTCCGAATAGAAAATTTTTCCATCTACAAATCATTGTATAATTCCAAAAATATTTTGATAAAAGGGTTAGTCTCCTAGAGAATACACTCAATCCACTGTCAAATGATATGAGATGTCATCAAGACCTGGAAGAGATAGTCGGAGCAGTCATAATTGAAGGATTCGGGGTTGGAGTAGGCTATGTGATTTTCTTCAAAAGAGTAGTGAGATGCTCAACCTTTGCTTTCAATTCATCCTTGGAAGCCTTATCTTTGTCATATTTTTCTAACAAATTCCCAAGGGCCACTTGAACATCCTATTTTGCACCCTCATGTGTTGCCTTTCCTAATGAAAACCTAGAGATTTGATAATTTGCTGCGAGTAATGGTTTCTTGGTTTTTCCTTCAGTGGGGGTGGTTATCTCCATGAACCTTTCTCTGAATGGATTATTAATAAGTTAGAAACAATATTTGGTCATTTGGCTTGCCTCTTTGGAGTGGGTTCTAGCAACAATATTTAAATGGTCATTTTAAAGGGCATATTAAATAAAAATTTGCTCTAGACCGATGGTTTGTTGATCATATAGAAATACGATGATAAAAATATGTTCCTAATCCATCTAATATGTTTGTTATATATTTTTGTGAGTTTCATTCTATCTCACTTTCTACTAATCATTTTCCACATCTTCTCGATTCTACCAATGGCCAACTAGGCTTAGTTGGAATCTCTTTCATCACTATCCACATTTTCTTCCACAACACTTGGGGTAATAGGGATTATATTTATTCCCCCTCCCTCCTTTTTCTTCCATCCATTGAAACACAAGATTTATTTTCCCAATCATTCCAATTACACACAAGCCTACTAGGCCCATTTTGCATCTCTTAATTTTTCCTCCTTTTCGATCGCTAATTAACCTCTTCTATCCGAAAAGAACACTAAGAAGATTGTTCCAAGCCATGATATTAGATGATAATAGCATACCACATTAGATTTGCAAAATTGAAGAGCTAAAATACCATATATATAAATCCTTCATAATCCATAATGCTCATTACAATGACTTGAATTACTCAATAAGAAAGATGTACATATAGGAGGATGGAAGTGCAACTACTACCTAAATCAGTGGTGAATAAATCCCACTAACTAGCCACTCTTTGGTAGTTAATTTATCTCAAAAGACTAGTAAGCTAACTCCACATAAGCGAGAAGCTAACTCAAGCACAACTAGTACACCTAAGCAAGATAACCCAACAAGTGTAGGGCTAACACAAGTGTAAGAATTATCGTAATAAATAAATAAAAGGATAAATAATAAATTACACTAACACCCTCCTATAAGCATAGCTTATGTGGGAGAAAAATAATGTGGGTCTCAAAAACAAGGCGATGAGGTACCCACGTACAATAACTAGGAAAATTGGACACCGCAAGGTACCCAATACCAATAATAACAAAGTAGAGAGATAAAAATACCACTGCAAGATATCCTCAAAAACTTGGCTCTAAAAATGCATACAATTATGAAGAAGTGTGGTGTGCATGGTGGTATGAATCCACTACTCGATCATAGAAATAAAAATAACGGACCTTTGTGCTTCACCAGAATAGTTCCATGCAAGGAGATTATCAATGGAGTGATGTCAAAAATGTAAAAAAAAAACAACCAAACATAATTTGATCAACTACTACAAATAGGTGTGCCATGATCCAAGAACAACCAAGGCAATAAGGAAAGTAAATGAGATCTAAATAAATAGGAGTGCCACAATCCAAGAAAAGCTAAGGTAACAAGGCAAGAACACAAAATCCTAAGAAGCAAGATAAATTGTTACAAATAGGTGTGTCACGATCCAAGAACAATAACCAAGGCAACAAGGTAAGGACATGAGATCCAAATAAATATGAGTGCCACGATCTAAGAAAATCCAAGGTAACAAGGCAAGGACACGAAACCTAAAGAATCAATATCAACACCACACCCTCCCATACTGTTGAATGAGTAGAGTGATACCACATATCTGTATGAGTTTCCAAAATCAACTACTCAAACACTAACAAACTAACACTAGGCTTCACCAGAATAGCTCCCCCATAAGAGAGACTGTCAACATGCCAAAAAAAGTGTCGAAAATATATATCCAAAATATCTCAAAAAACAAGAGAGATATAAATGTATACACCCATAGATACAAGAATGCAACACCCAAAAGTTTAGGATGTCGAGCTCAACCAAAATTATGTCCACAAGTGATTACAACACCCTCCCAAATTTAACACTTTATAATTGAGTGCATGTAAATATTACAATGAATAAAAATAACTTTTAGATTTGAAATACGTGTATAAAAATTTCACCAATGTGTACATCTCAAAAAAATACACAATTTAAAAAAAATCACCTTAATTCGAGCTACAATTTCACTCTTCTTTTTCTATATTTCATGCAAAGGTTGCATCTAAAGGCATCTAAGAGCATAAAATGCATTTATCTAGATTTCATTCAAGGGACAAGGGACTATATTTTCTGTATACACACATAGGAGGAGAAGTTTATTTTTCTATCCACACATCTATTTACATTGGTATATCTAGTTATCACCCGTTATCACATGCACTCACACAAGGGATTCCTAGGGCACGATTTCTACACATATGCATAAGAAATACATGGATTATGATATGTAGTGTAGTGCTTGGTTGTAAGTTCACTCTGTTAGGTGACCATTGGGGTGATTCTTAATCCCCATTTACATATTTATTTTTAGGAATTTATGTAATTTGGGGTTTTGCATGATATCATTTGTTTTGAATGTTACATGCAAATTATATGATCATCAAATGACATAGAAGTGATCAAAAGTGAGGGTTAGAAAAATTGGTGTGAAATAATAAAATTAAGTTTCTAAGCCCCTACGTAGTCACGGACATCCAACATAAGTCTCTAACACCTAGGCACCCTCACCCTAGTCTAGGATGATCTGAATGTTCCATGATTTTTTGAGTTTTATTTCGATATTTTATTGCTCTAGTTCATCAATCCTCCCGGTCTAGAATACGTCGAGATCAATTGAAAAATCATCTAAGTATTATTACCTCTCTCTTGCACTTAGGGTTTAAATTTTATCTAGCTTATTACTTGTGTTGGATCTGTATGTTGGCATTTATTTATCATATGTGACTCTACATTTAGGGTATTATAAATTCTATCTTTGTTAAATAACTAATTAGTACACGTATGGATTTAATAAGAAATTTTATGTAATAGAATGAACTATGCTTATGATGGATAATTGTATATGGATTGTAAGGTTTAGTATTGCACATTTATACTCTTCATGTTACATTTTATTTATCATGATAGCATAGTATGCTATATCATTTTTCTATACACATGTGTATTTACATGGAACATTGAGTTGAATGTAGGTTACCGTTTTTCTACACCAACTGGGACATCTATTTTATAGTTTATTTCACACAGTGCTATCATTCCAACATTTAATACTTTATTTTATCTTACCTCATTTACTCAATACATGTATCATGTTATACTCCCGATTACTCTAACATGCTAATGGGTACTTCACGTATAGTATTTTTCTTGCTTGTCCCTTCTAAATGAAAATCATTTTCATTATATGGCTTATCTTTTATTTTAAATGGTTGTTATATGCTTTCTTTTGTTTGCGGGTAATACCCTATGTTAATTTCTTATAGCTTGTTATCTTTAAGTGCCTTGATTATTTTACAAAATATTGAGTGGTGTCCCATGTATGTGGCATATTTTTTCCATGACTATTCTACTTGTGTGTCTTTGCATGCTTTTTCTTACATACACTACGTTGTTTTTATTACTTATCACTAACACTTTACTAGATTTTCTATTATACTATTGTATATGCACCATGGTATACACCATGTGCACTCCTATTTTCCCCTATAGGAATCCTACAACACATGTGCACATCATCTACAAGTCCTCTTGTTTGGGACACATTCACTTTTCTCTATCTCATGCACCCCAAACAAGGGGCAACCATCAAATGATATTTCATCCTCATAGCAACTCAAAACTAGGAAACAAAATAACATGTACAGAATTATACATTGTAGATGTTTATAAAATGGGTTAGAAATGGACTTGGGTCGGGAAGTGCATAGGGAAAAAATCATATAGTAGGGACCATGGTTTATGGACAATATGGCCCATTCCATACACTTCTATTCTAGGGTTAGATTCAATAAATTTCTCAGTTGGTGTATTTTATCGGTAACATATATAGGATTTTTACTCAAGTTAGATTACAAAATTCATGGTACAGGTCAAATTATGGTGACACCAAGGGTACATGCAAGCTAGCATTGCCCCAATACATTGTGTCATAATTTGTAAATCAATTAGGTTCATGCTCATCTGTAGTGGCACTTATCTGTGGGTCTTGGTAAGTATCAAGGTGAATGATATCCTTGTAGGCTATATTTATCATTGCTCATATTTTAGTAAAGGGATGTGGAGTAACTAGAACACTCCCTATATAGTTATCTTTACCATGTAAAGTACATTTGCACTTTTTTATACTCTCCTTAGCACATTCCACTTGGGGAATGATCACCCACAAGTATTTCCAAACAGATCCAACAAAAAGTTCAACAAATCTCCATAGAAACAATAGTTGTAGTACTCTCTCCTCTATCGCAAAACAATTAGGTATACACTTTCCTTTACTTTTATTTTCAATTGTTACATATTGCTATTGTCACATCAAGTTCAATTTTGATTTCCTATACTATGGAAATTGACTACACTATTTTATCGCATGTAAAAATCATGGTAAAGTAAACACAATTGAAATAAAAACAAATCCATAACATAAGCACAAGGCACTTCAAGCAAAGATATAGTATGTCTACACACTCAGTGAATTTTCCATTAAGCACACACTTTTCAATTTCATACTTAAAAGGGGGAAATGTATACACACATTTTGGTAATTCATGTTTTAAAATAACAAAAATTATACAACACAGGAAAATTTTAAGACCCCTTACCAAAATCCAACTTGTATTTTTTTGGAAAATTTGTAAAAATGGATTTCATGTTGATGGAAAATATGATAAAAATGTATATAGTGATGTAGGAGAATAATTTATCTGGGAAAAGGCATGGAAGGGATAGTTATAAGGAGCAACCAAAAAAAAAAAGGCATAGACATGTTTGTTGTATGGAATCCCAATAAGCGGGAATCGAAAGTGCAAATGAGTCATCTATACGGAATCACTTTCGACGATTGCATATACTTTTAGGTGACTAAATATACTATTGGGAATCTACATATACTATCAAGAGACTACATATACTCTTGGGCAACTACATATCTGTCGAAGTAAACTACATATACTATCGGAAACTATATATACTATCGGGTGATTGCATATACTACCGAGCAATAGTGAACACAAATAAATCTACAATTAAAACTTCTCAAATATGAACAGGGGTAACATCTAGTCACCATATCAAATGATATAACACTTCACAGAGAAAATATGTAACACCCATGTTATAAGGGATTTTTTAAAACAAACCTCTTAAATTCAATTAATTATTCTAATGATTAACATTAATAAGTATATTTATATAAATAATCCAACATTGTTTAATATTCCAAAATCCATCTGATAACATATGATAACCATGTGCAGCTATAAGGGTCTACTAGATCTACCCGATCTCCCTTGATCACTCTAAATGAGTGTGTATACTATATATAATTTTGTTAAACCTTTTATAGGTTATGAGAACTTGTGCATCTCCTTAGTGCCTACCGGGAATGTATTTATGTAACTTCCATCTAGATCCAGACACTGTTAAATTAGGGAATTTTTGAATAAGACAATGTAATCAACATTTAAATTACTTTGGCCAAAGTATTCAAGCATTGCTTTGTAAGCTTAGTTTTTAGAATGTACACTAGCCTACAAGACTTGTCTCCCATCCACACATAACCATATCAACATAGTAATCATGAATCATTTTCATTGTTTAAGAAATTAAGTTTTAGTTTTTAAGAAGTAGATCCCATGAATCAACCTACTAATTGAAAGTATCCTATCATCTCAACATTAGGATCCCTATGGGAAAGATAGTGATGACGTAATGATTTTCATCATTACGTCCTCACTACCCTTCTCGTATCCATCCTAATTTGGCATGGGTATGATACTAATGAGAAGATGATGGGACATAACACCTACACTTCATTTACACCTTAAGTTATCTATGAGAGAATAAGTAAATAAGTTCATCTTTAAGACACATTATAATGTGTTGATATATGATATTAGATTCTTGAAAGAGGGTTATAGTAACTCAACAAGTTACTATCTTTCATTAGTTCCTCTTATTGAACTAACACAATGTAATATCATTGTTAAGTATAGGTTTACTAATCATGTTCCGCATTGAGTTGTTCCATTTGACACTCATTAAGGATAGTCCTCAACCCATTTAATTGCCATGATTAGTCCATTTTATTTCATTAGGTATAATAATAACTTTATTTGGTTTTGTCGTATATTGTTGTCCTTATCATTTTATGTTTCGTCATTCACATATTTGATCATTTCAAATGAATCAAGAAATCAGCAATAATTATATAACATAAGATTATTCATCTTTATTTACACTCAGTTGTATAACAACATATACATTCTTTCATATCCATAAAGATAAGTTACAAAACAACCAAGTAATATATTCAGATTTAATAAGGATAATCCCTTATTTTCATAAATAATGATATACAAATCATCATAATAATACATTAGGAAAAATTCCCATAAAAACTTGCGAAGATAATTCATGCACATTTATAAAATAAATACAACAATCCTTTTTAGATTTATAACAAATATCACATGTTGTAAATCAAGTGTAAACAATCCCAACTAGGCACTTTGAGAATGTCATTCCTTCCTGCAAACTACAAGAAAGAGAAACTTTGTATATATGGGTCAATGCAAAGAACTGACATGATTTCACAAACTCATCTTCATTGTTGTAATTAAATGAAATAATATAATAAGTTAAGGTTAACTTATTGAAAACAAATAAACATCCTAGTTTATTAATAAAATAACTATCTCATGCACATATGAAATGATACTTCATATTGTAATAGTATATTTACAAATAGTACATGAATTTAAACTGATAGTCATAAGTATTAGATTGTTAAAGCGACATACTATTGCAATTATTTATTACAATAATCAAGTGATGATTTATATATATTATATATATATATATATATATATATCTGTTTCCTTCAATTATTTTAAGATTTTGGGTTGTATACAATGTATATATTCTGTAAGAATAATATCAATAGAAAATACCTTTAGCTATGAATAAATGTTATACTTGATTAGCTTATCATAAACTAACTCATTACCCATTTCACGTACTTACATGATGACTAAAACAAAATGGATCATTTACCATTACAGTCAAGTAATCAACCCAATGTATACATTTCTCATTTCTTACTCAAAAATAATATTCCTGTAATGAATACAGAGGAAAAGGAGTAGCATCAAAACTTTATAAGAAAACCATTCAATAATCATTACTTGACCAAATTTCATTTCTTTAAGCAATAAGTCAAACAGTCATACTTATAAGGAGCTAAATCATTGCTAACAGTCAAGTACATTGATGAGTTTAATATCAAAACACTTTAATATGCAAATAGTATCTAGTTCTCATTAGTTATCTCCACCAACCAATACTCGAGAGAGAAGGAGAGTTTGACAGTTCATGTTTTAAGAAACTTAATAACAACCATAACATCAAAGCTATGAATGAACTAGAATACACACATGCATTTAATCCCAATGATAACTAAATGGGAATAGTGTCCGTAACATCAATCACAATAACCCACATCCAAAAATTCGCGAAACATTTATACTAATAGAAGATAACAACATGCTCAAGATGAGCTAGAACAATCTATCTCAACAAGCTCTATTTGAGTTGTGAAAATACTTTCTTTTTAACCAAATCAAAAAAATATCAACGAATAATAAATTCAAGTTCTCAATAATTACCTAAATCGAATACACTCAAGAAGGGAGAGAGAAACATGTTTATTCTCTATTGAAATAACTTAATGACAGTCAACAATAACAAAGCCCTTAGTTAGCTAGAACCAAAAATATGTTCAACCCATTAATATATAAGAAGAAAGTAGTGCTTTCAAGTCAATATGAAGATTTAAACGACACAATGAAAACATCCCAACTCCATGAGAGATTTCAAAAATTAAAACAAGTTTTAAACCATCAAATGGCGAGCTCGATGTGAGATATTTATAGCTATCAAATGATAAGCAGACTCATCATTCCTACTCAAAAATATTTATTTATACAACAAAACCCATAAATCTCCCATATTCCATTATAAGTCGGCCTAATAATTCAACCGACTAGATATAAAATATCATAATTTGCAACCAAAACCCATATCATTTTACAAAATTTTCCTTGTTTTCTTATCCAAAATTTCATGTTAAAATCAAAGGGAAATTCTGATTTAAAAACAAAAAATATTCAAGGATTTATTTCCATGAAAAATGTTTAACATCCAATCTCTAAAGAGTTATATAAGCTTAAAATTTCCTTTTCATATTTCTATATGAACCCGGTAAAAATTTAAACAAATAATGTCATTTTGTTTCCTTATTAACAAATTGACTTGCATAGCTAAAAATGTATTTTAAAATTTCATGTTAATAACAACAATGAATAGGAGAGAAAACCCATTCTGGTTTTCCTTATTCTTCCTTGAAATCGCCTACAATTACCTCCCACAAACTTCACAAAATATGCCAAATAAATTTTAAATACCAATACACTGCTGTTAAAAATAGATTCACAATTGTATGCACAAACCCAAAAATAAATTTCCCTGAATATCTCCTCAAAAATCTCCATGCATATTTCAAAAAGAAACCAAACATCAATACAAAATATGTGAATGGGAGATATTTTGTATGTTTTATCTTCCTGAGCAAGCTATCAGTTCCCAAGGAACCAAATTTATTGAATTCCATTAAAAGCGTCGGTGTCGCATCATGGCTATCTCCCTCCAAAATAGCTATTTTAAAAACTTAATAACTTGTATGCCACGAATATCATCTATCAAAATATTTATGTCATATGGTCTATAACCAATGCTCATTAAACATTATAAACCAAACATTAATCATGGTTAAATACTATGTGATCGATGACCATCTTTCATACAACAAACTATATCTTTGTTAAGTGGTTGATGATCAACTTTAATCCATTACCCATTATAAATGCTAAGTTTTCTATGAACAAGTATTCAAAAAACATTAAACGGTGGTTTCCCAACAATGTTTATGTATATATATAATTTTAAATATCATTACAAATTGTTATTTATGATTATACTATTATATTATTAATTAATTCAATCATTAACAAACATATGCCAACTTACGTTATTGATTCAACTTATCACTTGTTGTATCAACTTGCTCTTAACAAGCATCAACGTAACTTTAATCAACCAATAATGTTATTAGCTAGTTGTGTTATGATGGCAAAAAAATGCATTAAATTCAAGGTGTGAAAAAATAAACATGAATCGAACCATGCATGATAGATATGGCATTACATTAATTTCATACTATAATGAAGATAACACAACCAAGATGAAGTGTTTTCATAGATAAAGAAATAATGCTAACCATTTTGCTTGTAGACCTACACTTTTTACTTGAATTTGTTGTGTTTTAATAGAGAATCTTCCCTTGCCTTCCCACTTAACAAATGAATGATAAGTTTCACTTTTCCACTAGTTAGGATTTTGGATCATAAGGTTGTTGTCATGCATCTAAAGTATGCTATCAAGTGTATGCAATCATGTATATGTACTATGTGGGCAAGATTGTTAAATCGAGACATCTTTATGTAAGATCCTTTGAATTTCACAAATGATTACATTTTTATTAATATATTATTTGACGATTTTTCCTCTCTTGTTCCAAGTTAATGAAATGATATGTAAAAAAATAAAATCCAAATATGGGAGGGTTTAAGGCTACCTCAATATGTGATCTTGATGGATGATGAGATATTGGTGCAAAAATCCTTTGGATAACGAGATTAAATACCTACACAACACAAAGGACAACTAGACAAGAAAAATATTAGTAGATTATATGGTGGGATGCCTGACTAAATTTAGTCTCGAGAAGTGATGAAATCCTAAGGAAGGATTTCAACCCACTTGTTTAAGAAATATTGATAAAAAATGAAAGATAAATAACATGTATGAAATAAGTAGATTAGAAAAGCGAGAGATGTGCTAACAAAAAGATATCGATAATGATAAATTAACATAAAGGAAGCAAACTAGATAGGGTCGATGGAGACCCGAGACAGATGACGACAACTAAGAATAGAGAATATCTAGAGGATGGAAACAACATATCTAGAACATATTTTGTGATGTTGGATATGTCCTAGATGTGGTACAACAACACGTGAAACAAAAAGAACACATAAAGTAAATAGATGTGTTTAGTGTAGAGATAGTTGATTGCGATTAGAGGCAAAAATAGGAATTTGACGATGAGTGTGGTAGAAATATGGGGACCTTGGGATATCATATAGGAATGATATAAAGGTAGTTGGACTTGGATGTTGTAAAGACCGAGAAATTGATGGCATGGTGGACATAATGCGGGAAAAAGAGCTCATGCAAATCAAGTTGATAGAAACTAGGGCAGATTCGACATCAACCAAGGTTAAATTAGGGTTTGATAAGGGCTGATGGATGCCAAATTGACTATGAGAAATAAAAAGGGTGGTTGATGTGGTGGAAAAGATCAAAATGATAAACATGCCTAAAAAAGTGATGAAGAAAGATGAAATTAGCTAAGGTTTCTAAAAAAACTCCAAGCTTCATATGTTCCAATATGGTTGATAGGGGCTATAAGATGGCTTTAAGATGTTTATGGAAGATCCCAAGAAGAAAATAAATTTGCAAAATTTCACTAGAATTTGAATCTCGAGTTTCATCCTCCTTGGGGGTGATGGTGTATTTATAAGGTTATCACTCCGATAGGGTCACCATTGACTATGGAGGAAAATTTATTTGGGTTGGGTGGATGATGAAAAACTCAAGGGATGAATCACTATTAAGCTGTTGATTATGATTAAAAGTTGATTTGGTGGATTAGGGTTATATACGAATAAGAAAGAGTTGTGGGATGTTTGAAAACATTAAGCGTGGGTAGGTGATGAGGTTTAGAAATAATTGATGAGAGGTTTATGGAGGTGATTAAGATAATAGATATATTTAGGGATCATTAAATGTGATTAGGGTGGATAATGAGATATGAAATAATGATGGGATGGGATAGAATTAAGATAGGAAAATATAAATTAGAGGAAATAAATCTGATTTAGGAGGGAAATGGGATTTCATGGGTGCGAGTATATAGGATAATGATGAAAGGGTGAGAGAACATAAGATGAGGGGATAGTAAAACAAAAATTTGGTGTTTATATTTTCCCCTTTTTGTCAAGTGGTTTGTGTTAAGTAAGCCACGAGACAAAAACTAGAAGTGATAGAATATGATTAAGGTGTTCCCCCTCAAACTAGGGATCAATGACACAAAGAAGAATTGATTACTAGGTTGACATAGATAGATGGATTTTGGGCCCCAAAATATTGGCTAAGTACAAAAAGGTGTGAGGGCACGCGAGACCTATTTGGATAAGGGTGCATAATTTTAAGGTACACAAGGAATGGTTCTAGCATGGTTTTATAGAACACATGGCACACACGCAAGGAAAGACAAGTTTTGGGACTTATCCATATTTGGCGTTCCAACTAGCAAACGAGAAAAGTGTGATCATGTCTAGCATACAAAGTGCCTGACGACAAATGTGGGATCAAAAGGGAATATTCCATACATGCGATGGAAGGTTCTAGAAGAAAATCATTGCCTGAGTGGAGAGATTAGATCAAAGGAGGAATGCTCTAGTGGAGGTCCACTTGGACACTTGGCGACCGATATGTTACCTCGAGAAGACATGGTAGTGAAGGTAGAACATCTATATATTTAGGTGCATGGGTAGTAGAAGAGGAGACTAGAGGGAGATATATACATGGAATCATCCTGAGAGAGCAGAGGTGGTGGAAAAGAGGTGAAGCCCTATAGAAATATAATGGAGGATTCTATGGGTTGGGATTAGTGAAAATATAGGAGTGATGGCATAGTTAGGGGGATGGGTCTATATTCATCTTTGTAATGTGATGGACATAGTGTAGTTCTAATGCATGACTTGGCTGCATTGTTATATGGGTCTGTTATGACCTCAAGGAATGTAATGTGGTTACTGGACTCATCAATATGAATATAAGACTCTGTTCTGAATCATATATGTGTTCATGAGTATAATCCTTATGCATTTCCTTTATGTATGAATCATTTCCATATGTTTTTTGTTATTTCTCTTCTATGGATGCATTGATGTGATAACTCACCATAGGTTCTTAGAATGATGCATGATTATTTTCTATTCTTTTACACTTGAATATCTGTCATAAGATGATGTATTCTCACAATAATCACATAAACAAGAGGCTCGGTGCCCGCGCATGCCTCAGGTGAGTGCCCAACGCCCACTTGGGTGATAGGATAGTATGTATGGGATTAGAATATTGTTCTAGGGGTATAAAAATGACTACATGGATGATGGGAGGAAACGGTGGAAAGATGAGAAAATAAGCCCCAAGTAGAGAGGATAAATGAAAAACAATATTACAGTAACCCTAGAAACACATTGGTAGGTAACATAGCACAACCTCAATAGAGGAAATGTTAATGTCCTACAAACCCATGAGTCACCAAAGATATTTGTAGTATGGAGGGACTCAAATAGGAATCTTATTCGATGGATGTGCAAGTCATGAGACCAATGGGTCAAAGGAAGACATCAAAAGTATGCACAAAAATGTGAGTATGGTTAAGATAATGGTTTGACAAAATGTCGGGAAACAAAGTGGGGAAAAAGAGTATGTGATGTCCTTCAGATATGAGGAATCAAGAAATTATGTGTCTTGATGGGATTAAAAATGGAAAATTGGCCACGAAGGTATAATTAATATGAGATATTGTGTCCTAAAAAGGAAGCATAGAGATGGCCATGGAGTGGGCTTATGGATGTGATTAAGGATGTCTTTGCAAGATAGGGGATAGGTAAAAATAGAAAAATATGCAATGAAAGGAAAGGAATGTTGTGTTATGGGTGACACACAAGTCTGAAATAGAAGAAAAGATAATTTAGAGAAGTTTATTTGAGGAGATAGGATGAAGGGTGAAAGATAGGGTTGGGTTGAACATGATTGGATTAGATCGACGGTGATTTGGCTTGGGTCAACGGAAACTAGGTTGACACACCTATAAAAATTATGGAGACGGTTGGAAAGGCTCATTTAAGTGACGTGACTTTGATGATTGAGAGCTATGAGTGATATAAAAGCATGATATTTGATCAAAATTGATGCCAATGGAGGTGGAAGGAAGTTATAGAGGCCACGACGAGTGGTAAATACCAAAAATTTAGTTAGTTGTGATTTTATTTTATTTTTTTATTTTTGAATTTTTGGATTTCAATGGCACTAGGCTGATCGGTGATGAATAAGTATGGTCACAATTAACCTAGGGTAGGTCATCATTGACCTATTGGTTGATTTTGTAAGCTAGAGATACCTTGTATTTGTGAGATAGAGTCCCAGGACATGTTGGGGATGATCAAATATGATGTCACAAATGTAGATTGGGATCACTTGGATATATTTGGAGTGGGAGGGTTTCGCCATTATCATAGGGTGCCCCGATCTACAGGGGCTGGTTATAACATTGATAGAGATATGGGACCCGAGGACCCATACCTTTTGGTTCCACACATGAGAGATGAAGATAAAATTAGAGGATTTGTATCATATTTTGATATTTTCAATTCAAGGGGAACCTATAATTCCTATTACATAGGAGTTTCGAGATATATGCACTAGGATGGTTGTTTGAAGTGGAGGCCCCACAATATCACTTTTACATCAAGGGCTCTTCATATTGAGACCCATTCTCATCTATTAGTGTTGGAGAATCAGCTGATATGCTTGGTGATGATGGTGATATCATGTTATGCACTACCATATTCAAGTGGGTGAGATGCCCATGGTCCCTAGCAGAAATGGGGGTAGATATAGTGGAGCATAAGATAATATTTATGTTTGGGATAACTCTCTTGCATGGGTGTATCATAAATTATGGATGTATGTGACAGATAGGATATCAAGTTTAGATGTGGGATTTTTATTGCATTACTAGGCCTACAAAAACATAATTTTGGTGTGGCCACCAAGGATTCCATAGGTTACAGGTGATCACATAGAAGTAACATTTGAATTTATGCGATAGAAAGATGACTAGGCTCACAAAGATAGGGGTGATAGGGGAGAGGAGTGGTATGAAGAGAGGTTAGGGATCCTCATGGATAGTGATGTTAGATGGAGGCCATATAAAGGGAACCCTACATGGCCGAGACCATGCAGATATGCAACTCACGGGCCCGAGGAGGGTGAGGTGGTTATAGGGCGAGAGGATATATATGGTGGAGGTGACACAATTTCCATGGGTGATGAGGTTGTTTTGATTGGTATAAAACAGTAAATGGGGCACCAATCATATACATGAGTGATGAGGTGGAGGGTAATTACCTAGTTTAGTGATTTTAGATCCATTAGAGGAGGAGGTGGATCCAGTGGATATAGATGAGGATGGTGTGGGGTTCACGAGAGGGTATGGGGAGTGGATGGGGAAGAAGTGGGTGACCATAGACTAGAGGATGCATCACGGGTAGGAGGATATGAGGAAACAAAATAGGAGGAGAGGTAACAACACTTGGAGGAGGAGAAGAGGAAGTATAGGGAGTGAAAAAGATAGCTTGATTACAAGTAGAGTTTGATGCGCAGCTTGTCGGGATCATGATGTGATGCGCTAAGAGAGATACATGTCTATCTAGTAGAGAGAGATAGATATCAGAGGTAGAGAGAGGCCTTATGAGATAGGTATGGAGATCCAAGAAATCCTTAAGAGGTGACAGGGGAGTGACTGGGGATATAGATAGGGGATTGGAAAAATGGCTCCTTCTAGTTTTGTGATGATGGAGAAAGATTATCATGCGCTAGGAAGGAGGCACGATATTATGAGTACATGGGGATGATTATATTTCTGATGTAACATGCTATGCAACACATTTGGCTAATGAGAGGATATTGGGATGGAGAGTGGCTTTAGGAAGTATAGTGAGCATAGCATACCCTAGACATGATAGTGGAAAGGAATAGGACATGAAGGAGGATAGGGTCCTACTCCGAGTGATAGAGTCTCAAATTTTTCTTCAAAAATTAGTGGGTGAACATTGTATATGTATAGATAGATCCTATTTGATGCCGATCATTGATATACATACATACGGATGATATATATATATATATATATATATATATATATAAATACATATGATTTTTTCATGTCTTATATGTATTGTGATATGTGGATGAGTAGATTAGATGTATGTGTTAATTTTATGTTTTGATGTGAAATGGATTATGATTATGTTATGTTTAGTATATTATGGGTGTAAAATGATTTGATGGACAAATATGTTATGATGTGATGGATTATACATTAGATTAGATATGGGAATAATGTGATTATATTTAGAAATGGTGTTGATTTGATCTTAGATATAAATGTGTTAAGCTGGATTGGATATGAGATGATATTTTATAGCTAGATTAGATTGGATGTGATAGATTAGAACATAGATCGGGATGGAGCGATTTGATAGACTAACAAAAATGGTTATATGGAAAGGTATGAATGGAACACGACCTCTTTAGGGTGACCCCAAATATAGGAAATACACTTTCATCATAGTGAGGATTATACGTAGGATAGACAGTTTTGGACTGGATTAGAGGTCAAACATGAAAAGGAACACAAACAAAGAAATGTACTTACAGCCATATGGCAAGTGTTAACACATAACTAACAATAGTTAGTCACATATAAGATCATTAGGGGATTATGGAAGGTGTGCTTATATACCTTTTGTATACATGACAAGGGGTTTAGATGTAGTTGATATGGGGGAAAATAGGTTCTCCTTAGGTGATTGTCTTAGGTTTATACCCCAACTCTTAACATTACTGCACAAACTGATCAATGCAAGAAGTTTTCTTTTGATGGGAAATTTGATCGATGTGGGAAGTGTTCCTAGGATGCGTTATTTTATATTCATGATTTTTTATTTTTATATTATGAAGGTTGATCAATACAGAAACCTTTACTCCCATTATATAATAAAGTATCTTTCCTTGAGGGATTGGTCCAAAATTATGGATTTTTACTTTGGATTTTGGACTTCGATTTTAGATGGCAAGATAAAATATGTGATAGTTGTCTTTCAAGGGATCAATATATACTTTTAAAATTATTTTATTTATTTCAATAGTTTTCCTTGAGGGAGAAATCTATATTTAGGATAATATAGATTTTTATGAGTATCCATGATTATATATTTTTACAATAGAGTTGAGGATATCCTAGTTAACCCATTGGGTAGGGGAAGTAATGTGTGAAAGCTACACATGTGGACCCTTATCATCCTTTCAGTAGGTAGATAAAAAGGATATGAATGTAATGATCATGGGGCTTCCACCTAAAAGGAGGAGCTTGTCTTAAAGGAATATGTTATGAGCAGAGTCATGGAGCCCATATTAAAGTTCATAAATAGGATAGTGATGGAATACCACATGATTCCAAATCATTACGATGGAAAATGGAGAAGGCTAATGATGAAAATGAGATCGTTAATGCAAATAGTGGCACGGTAGCAGGTGTATTAACACTAGAAAGTCCCAAGTGAAATTTGTTGAGAGGTTTTGTTTTAGGTGTACTATCGAGGAGGCTAAGTGGTAAGCCCGAACCCATACTTATGAGTGATAATGTATGGTCTAATCTAGTTTGGAGTGAACTTTCCACATTGGCTCCTTTCCAAAGTAGTGACATTTTGATTTTATTTTAAGAAAAGGTCACCAATATTAAAGTTGCATTCTTTAATGTGTTTATTATAAGAACATTTGATATTTTCTTGATACATGTGGTGGTGTTAGAGGCTGATTAAGTGATGTTCATATAATATTTCAAGTTGTGTTAGATGCTCTTGGTGATAGTCCTCATCGGAGATGAAGTTACGAAGAGAAATGCAAAAAGATGGGATTTGAACTTTAAGAGGGAGGATGGCTTCAAAGCCATAAACAAGAGAGAAATAAGTAGCATGCGTATAGGTGTGGACACTATTATGATAATCCTAAAGAGTCGAGGGGATATGAAGGTGTCAATATCAACCTTCGTTATCAAAATTTTGGAAATAATGTTATGAAGAGTTTCGTTAGTATATTTGGATTGGCCATTAGCTTGTGGATAGTATGGAGAAGAGAAGCTAAGCTTGATATTGAAGGTGTCATAAATATTCTTAAGTTCTTTATTTTTGAAGGAATTTCCATTGTCCATGATGATTTTGTGAGGAATGCCAAAGTGAAAAATGATGTGTTTAGACAAATTCAACGATTTTGTTAGCTTTGGTTGATGTGAGTGGAATGGATTCCACCCATTTAGTGAAATATTCGGTAGCGGTGAGGATGGAATGATGACGTTGAGAAGAATGTGGATTGATGAGACCAATGAGGTCAAGTCCCCATTGTGATAAAGGCCATAGATCTTGAGTTGATTGCAAATCCTGGCTAGGGATATGGGTGAGATTGGAATGTTGTTGGCACTTGACGCACTTTTTAACATATTCACAACAATATTGGTTGAGGTGGGATAGTAATATCCCACCTTAAGAACATGTTTGTGATAGCCAAACCACTAATGTTTCTACCATGGATGTCATTATGGAATTCCTACATGGCTCGGATAGATTCATGGGTTTTAAGGCATCGTAGTAAAATACCGTCAAATCCACATTTATAGAGGATACCTCCAAGGATATCATAGCGGTTAGCATGTTGAAGAAATGACCTCCTACCATTTTTGGATATGTTAGAGGGAATTTTGGATTGAGAGAGATAATCAAAGAATTAGGTATACCATAGATTAGATTGGTTAGTTTTAATGATATTGATACGAGGAAGCTCTTTAGTATGATATGGTTGATCAATGCGATGCACAACAATAAATATTTTAGATTCTTTTCTTATCAAAGGGGTGAATGATGCAAGGTATTTAATGGTGTCTATGAAGTGGTTAGATGAATGAGGAACAATTTGGATAATATATTGATCAAAGGATTCGAGGAGGAAATTGACAATGTCCTTGTAATTTTGGAGGAATTAATTTTTACATTGATGAAATCCCTTTATTTTATCTATGATGAGTTGGTAATCACCATATATATTGAGGATTTATATGCCTATAAAGATAGAATTATAGACACCTAAGATAAGGGTTTTATACTCAACTATGTTATTGGTACATTTTAAGTTGAGCATGTACACGATGGGGATAAGATTCCCCTAAGGAGGAATAATGATAACGTCAACACCTATGATGGATCATTGTAACTTCCAATTTTAATTAAATTTTTAAAATGTTTATGTCACTATGAACCAAGGATGTGTCTAAGGATGTATGCAGATAAGGAATATGCAACTCAGTTCTATGGTGGTTCTCACTTTTGGGGGTTCAATTGGTATTGTTCTCTTGTTTCTCTCTACTCTAGGGAAAGTAAATATAGTTATAAGCTACTAAAATGAAAGAAAAATTCAATAAATACATTTAATCTACTGAAACAATGTTGCTGTAATAAAATGATTTCAAAAGGAAATGATTAACTAAATTGAAATGCTCACACAAAATAAATGATAGTAAGGAAATATACTAAAGCATGGAAATATAAGACTGCATTCAAATAATCATTCAAATCAAGATACTAAAACTTTAACTTATCAGGAATAAAGATTATGCATGAAACACCAATCCTCCAATCTCCTCAGTTGAGTGGGCCCTTTCTCTCCTTCAGATTGAGGTACTTAACACCAATAGATACTCAAAACAACATAGATTATATTGATTCAAATGATTTTAGAACATACTCCATCATAAGACTAAAAATAACTATCAACTGATATATAAAATTGTATTGAAAACTACTAACTACAAAATAGTTTCAAGGAGGTGTCTTTAAAATTTGGTTCTGAGAACATGCCACAATTATAGGCAACGGATTTAACTAATAACAACCTCATGAAGTCTCAATGACATCCTGTAATATAGCTAAAAACAGGGTCCTTGTTTGTAGGTTGTTATGAGAAAATCCTTCAAAATGGCATAGTGGCAAAGGACTCGAGTATCCATGACTGTGACTTGTTCAAAATTAGCACAAAATGTGCTTTATCAACCTACACATGTCATGTAGTCATTATTTTTAAATTAATACTTATTTCTAACCCCAAGTGCATCGGCCTATCACCCAAGTGGGCATTGGGTGCTCACCTAAAGCGAGCACGGGTGCTTTGAGCCCCTCTTTTATGTGAGCTTTGTGAGAAGTTTTCATCATTAATGGGGTTATATTTATAGAGATGAAAATACATGCATCCTACAAGAAGAACATAAAATTAATATATCCACACCACACCCACGCATCGAGAAGGTAGATAAATATTGAATGAACCATAGGAAAATAGATATGAGCTATACCATGCTAAATATCAGAAGGGTTTGCACCCATAAACAATATATATAGAATGAACCCATATATATATTGATTTAAAAGAGTTCTAGTAGCCACATTACAATCAAAAGGGTCATCTCAGACCATATACAGTAAGTGATAGAGGTCCAGCCTATATAATAGGATCTGAACGGAGCTCTTGGCTATGCCCTTCTTACTATAACCCATTTATAGACCCTAACATCAATGCCAATGCTTAATGACATTCTATATAGCTCTCTAGTACCCTGAATCCTAAACCCTAGTGTAGCCTAACATTTCTACAGTAGTTCATTGCCCTACCTTCTACTTCCTGGTACCCATATATGCATATGTATATCCCACCTCTCTTTTATGCCTCTCCATACACACATCAATCTACCTCTCTCTATTTTTGGCCTAAGCATTCCTTTATATAAGATCAGTACCCACTGCCATGCCTTCTCCAAGAACAGATTGTGTGCTAAGTGTCGATGTGGTCCTTCATAGGTGAATGCTTATCCCTTTGCAAACCTTCCACTCTCTGTAATGATGTCTCTAGGAATATTCCCTGCATGGAATATCCTTTTCTTGGCCTCCAAGTCTCCATTCCAGTAACTTATCCATTTATCACACCTATTTGGGTCCTCACGTTTTTCCTCAAGTTCTTCTAGAATGCCAAATATCTAAGTCCTTTAAACCCATGTTCTTACTCCTACTGCACGCCTTGGTTTTACTTAAACCCTTCTTAAACCCCATTTTCCTACGTACTTTCCCCTAAGCGCCCTTCTTCTCACTAGTCCTATGCATGCATGACTCTTGGCACTTAGCCAATATTTTAGGGTCCAAAATCTCATCACATCACTCAAAAAGGTAGTTAGTGGAAATTCCTACGGTCGTTAGTTCACATGAGAAAAAATAAGGAGAAATGCATCAATCTTACTTTGGATACAACTATCTAGAACATCCTCGATGCATTAATTCACATATTTAGGATAAAAATCTATAGCTATAGGTATAATTTTATAATTCAATTTATGCACTCATCAACCTCCCCTTGCTAACACTTAGAACCATCAAATACTAGTGTAATTTTACGGGGAGAATACTCATGATAGATTGTGTTGATGGATTTGTCAAGAAATTTCTCATGGGGGATTTGGTTATCGGAAGAGGGGCTTCGGTGAGGTGATTAGTGATATTCGGCCCTTGATTTATTTTTAGGAGATGAAATATAGGTCAAAATCAATCAATTTCATGAGCCATTGAGTTATGAGATCATTGTGATAGGTTTTGGAATGCATTTTTGAGGGGGTTGAATCTAGTAATGATGTATGTCTTGTAATTGAGAACTTAGTGACTAAGTTTAGAAGTTGCAAAGTAGAAATTGCAACACAATTTTTTGGATTTGGTGTAATGGGTTTATTATTCATTAAGAGTCTGGATGATATAATAAATAACCTATTCCCTTCCTACTCATCGCAATCTTCCAACATGGCACCTAGATCATAGTTGGTTGTAGGGATGTATAGATAGAATGGCTCCCCCTCATGTGAAGGTGTGAGTATAGGTGATGATAGAAGATAATATTTAATTTCATCGATGTCATTTTGAAAATTATTATCTCAATTAAAGTGTGTGTATTTTTAGAGGAGATGATGGAAAGGTTAGAAAAAATTAGAAAGTTGTGATATGAAGGGGCAGACTGATTGAAGTCATTGTTAGAGACGACAATGTTGTTTTAGATTGGTAGGAGGAGGCATCTCAAGGATTTCCTTGATCTTTCTTGGGTCAACTTCAATACCCCTGGTGGAAATGATAAATCCAAGGAATTTTCAAGTTATAACTCCAAACAAACACTTGGTGGGATTAAGGAGAAGAAAATATCAGATAAGGCACGTGAAGAGGATTTCAAGGATGGTAAGATCGTCTTGTCAATGCTTGGACTTACCCAAGAGGTCAACGAAATTTAATCCTCTATGGTTTTGTGGATGAGATCATGGAAGATATAAGTCATGATGCATTGATAGGTGTTCCCTATGTTTTTGGACAAAGGGCATAACATGATAATAGAAGGTTCCCTAAGGTGTGATGAAGGATGTTTTAAATCGGTCTTACGGTGTGATAAATTTTATTGTAACTAGAAAAAAAAAGCCATAAGAGAAAGTATTTGGTGGTCGGTTGTTAGGTCGATAAGATGATTGATGTTAGGAAGGGTGAAGTCATTATTTAGTAAAGAAATATTTAATTCTTGAAAATCTATGTAGAGACAAAGCTTCCTTAAACGTTAGAAATGGCGATGATTTAGAATCCCATTGAGGATAATCGATATATTGGACAAAGTTGGCTGAAATAAGATGTTATAATTCATATTTAATGAGGATAGCTACACGAGGATGCATATGATGTAGCTTCTTCTTAATTGTCTTAGCGTTAGGAATGGTGATGATGTTATGGATGACGATACTATGATTGAGGCTTGGCATGTTGGTATACAACCATGAAAAGTCTTGGATATGATTGGAGAGGAAAGTGGTGAGGGCTTCTTGCTCTCGTGGATCAAGAAATTGGCCGAATTTAAGGATGTGGGGCTCTTGCAAAGTCCCTATGTTGATATCAATGGTGTATTCCTTAAGAAGGGTAGACGTATCGGAGGTAAGGTCTTTTCAATATGGGAATCTTCCAACCCCATATGGGAAATAATAGAATCATCATCACTACATTGAAGAAGGCCATTGGTAGAGGAATCCTCTTCTACTATGTTGGGGAATTGTAGAGGAAGGGACCTAGTTTCAACTTCAGCCTGATAGGTGACTATTCCTAGAGTGATTATGGAGATTAAAAAAATTTAGGGGAAGGGACACGATGTCATCCATGTCCATGGGATTGTTGGATGGGGAAGTGGATGATGGATCTATGTGCATGGAGGATTTAGATGAAGTATATGGGAGAGAGTCAATGGGGTTCTATTTAAATCCCAACCCATACTTCTCATGGGGTTTACGGGATTGATCAAGGAAAATATCACGCATGCTTTATTTGTAATGACCTAGACCAAATCCCTTCCGGGAAAAACAATGGAGATAGGTATATGCAAAAGATTTTTTTAACATAAATAAAATCCATTGGTGTATAGCTTAGTATGGTATTGATTTTGGCATGGGAAGAAGGATGATTAATTCCACCGTGAACAAGATTGGATTTCAATTAAAGGTGGGCCAAAGTAAATAATAACCCCAACATTAGATTGATACATGTGAGCTTTATCGGTTCTACCAAATTGATTGTGTGTCGAGGATAACATTAAGAGAGATGATTTGATACTCCCCAATGAGAGGCATTTTATCACGGTGTCGAGAGATTCATCGTTGGGTAGCTTGCATGTAAGTACGGATGAACTAGTGAAAGCTTTAGAAGACAAGTCCTCCATGAGGAAAATCATATCATTTGGCCTATAGGTCATATGACATGCCTTTAAAGAAGGAATATAAGTAGGGAGTGTGTGGATTTTCCCCTCATGCTCGTAATTATGATAAAAATCTAGGGTGGATGGGACACAATGTATAACATGGATCCATGGGAATCAAACCAAGATTTAATATTGAAATTACCCTTCTACAATGTAGAAGAGTTCATGATGAAGTTTTTCACAAACATGGATAGGAAGGATGACCGTTTCCAATGTAGGGGCAATAGTGTCATTAAAGGACCAAAGGACCATGGGTGAATGTTGATGATGGTGTAGAGAATATTGAGTTGATTGAGTGTGTGGGTTGAGATAATGTTGATGCTAGCACCATTACCAATCAAGGATTTTTGGATGAAGGTGTCATTGATACAAAAAATTATAAAGAGAGGAAGGTAATGATCTTCGGGTAGAATTTTGGGGATCTCAGAATCATCAAAGGAAATGGTGGTAGAAGCTATAAGAGCTCCAACAAGGGCTGCAAAAGGTTGAGGTTTATAACTTGTGATTGGGATGTGTTGTAAAGTTTCAATGAGATATTTTCAATGGTGAGGGGAGCTTTGGATAATCACATAAAGAGACATTTTGATAGGGGCATGATGCATTTGTTTTACAATGCTTTATTTTATAGTGACATGCACTTGGTTTCATGGAGTGGATAGAATAAATACCTTAGCCTTGGATGAAGAGGGAGATGAGATAGGCTCATTAGGAGGAGTGATGATAACTATAGGTTTTATTTGGGTGGATGGTTGAGTAACATGGGGGTGAGAGAAAGTGGTAAAACCAATGGCATTTATGAAAAATCAGGACCTTCTTTATAATTTCTAGAATTTGTTAATGTGATTGTGACTAAAGTTGTGAATGGAGGGGTATATTTAAAGTCTTTGGAAGCTAAAGATTTGTTTTGAGGATTGTGTTTGGATGTAGATGAGCTAGTGGATGGAAGAGAGTGATCTTCTTTGATGAGGAGAACATATTCTTCTATGAGGTTGTGTATGATGGCTTGGATATACTTACGCAATGCTCTGTGTCATGCCCAGGGACATGATGATAAGTGCAGATGTTGTTTTAATAAAACCACGTTGGATTCCACCCACATGAGTCAAAGAATTTGATGGGGGGAAGGGTACTCATGGATGCTTGAATAATATGATGAATAATTTTGGTGTAAGACAAAATGGGGTTTTTAGGGATGAAGTCTTGTGGACTTTGGGTTGATTTGATTTAGGATATGTGGATGAAGGAAAGAGATGTGCCTTAGTCTTATGTTTTTTTATAGGGGCCTTATATTCTAATTTGGATTTGGGAAGAGGAGTAGATGATTTAGGTTCAAATATGGTGGTGATGGGATATTTGGATGGAGGACATGTTACCAAAATGGAGGGTCAAGGTCCTAAGATAAATGGTTGTACATTAGGTAATACATTATGTTGATGGATAAATTCTCTAGGAAAATTCATGTAAGTTGTGTGAAGGATATGAGGTAATTATGAGGGATGCCATTATACCAGCCTAAAGCAAGGTTGGCTAATGACATAGGAAAGGTAGGAAGCATAAGATCTTGATCATGGGAAATGAGGTAGCATGAGTGCCTAAAGGCATAAATATGTTGTTAGGGATATTCTTAGTTATTAGATTAAGAGAATTTAGGGTCCAACATCACCCCACACTACAAATTTTCTTCATCCTCAGAAATAACTTGCTTCTACAAAGAATAAAGAATATTGGAACTAGGAAAATCTAAATAAAGCATGAAAGAATACAAGAATTTGTTACTGCTATAGGAGGAGTGGGAATTCCTTCTTTACGGTTTCCTCAATATTCTCCCAGGAATCTACCTCACCCTGCGCCTGCTGAAGTAGGTCACCTACTAGAGTACTTACTTCATCAAAACTCAATTCATTTCTCTTAACATTCAGTGTATCTACAATGCCTTCTAGTTGCTTACTAATATCACCCAGTGTGTCCATTCTGTGAGTGACCTAGGGATATAGCTCCTTAAGCCGATTCTTAACCGAACCCCACAAGGTTTTGATTACTTCCAAATTTTCTCAACCTTGTCTAGGATATTATCATGCTCTGCCCTATTGCCTTTGTTATTTTATTGAGATTACTTTAGATCCACATCATGTGTGGCAACTAATATACTTTCTACCTTTTCTCTATCAGTGCAATTGTCATATACATCCTCGTCCATTTCTACGGTAGTATTTACTTGAGAAAGGATCTTGGAATACCAAGTAACCATCTCCCCAGTCTTAATTTTTATTCCTCCTTCTCACGCGTCATCACCTCTTCTACCAAATCCAATATGAGTGGCCACCTTTCCATGGTGATGATGTGGGTTAAGTCTTCCAAGTAGTGAAAGGTTGAATCATACTTCTAATCTAGAGGAGTTAGATCTGGATGCAATAGAATGATGGAACCTACAATATCCTCTACCTTCTTGTAAAACTCCCACACTTTAGCCTTTTCATCCCTTAACTCATGCCTTAATTATGCACTGATCATATCCTTATGCTTTATCTCTTTATCTCTTTCAATGATCTCTTCATTTTTATTCTTAATTTCTTCCTCCAAAGACTCTTATCCTATCATTTCTCTGAAGATCCTTGCCTCAAATTCTACCGAAACATTGTTGATTAAGTTATAAACTTGCTCATCTGATAGTTGTTGGGAATGCATAAGAGGGTTCATCCCTTTGGCCATAAATGTCTCTACTAATGCATCCTTATTTACCTCAAACTCAGGCTCATCAATGTGGGTTTCAAATGCCCAAGATAACATCTTTCTTGTGCATGCATAGGCACTTTCTTTGTCAAAGGAGGACCAATAGAGGAGTTGTTCTTTGAGCATTGATATTTGGAAGCATGTGCGTAACACCTTATTGGGATTTTCAACATATTTCATTACCTTTTCATGTGCTACTACCATTCCCTTTTCTCCCGTGAACGCTGCATTGCAGGAACACTAACTATCAGGATGGGATCCCCACCCATGCTTCCATACTACTTCCCAACACTCGCACTCTCCTTTGTCTCCTTTAATACTTCCTTGGCGCTATGATCCAAATCTTGATCCAAAAATTCCTTTATAATGTATGCTACCTCCATCTCCGCAACATCCTCTATCTTATCCTTAGTCAAGCTTGGAGTCTTTTAATCCTTCATGTTTACTTCTTCACTTCCTCCCTGGTTATGGGCGCCTTCCTCATCCTCATCCCTTTCTTCATTTCCCTCCTCATTTGACTCTTGTACATTGTACACAGGGTGATTTTGAGCCTCATTGTGCTCTTCATCATCCTCATTTCCCTTGTTAGCCTCCATGCTCTCTGTTTCTTCTGAGTCCTCCTTTTCTATTACTCTTTACTTCTTCCTAACTGGTGATTCCAATATAGGAGACTTTTCTTTTTCTTCTTCCCTAGGAGACTCCTTTCTCACCGACGATTCTTATTTTGTAGGGGACTTCTCTTGATTTGTCACCTCTTCCTCACATGTCTTCTTTTTTTTTCTTCCACATGGGACTTCTTCCTCCGTGCATGGGTGCTTGGTCTTGTGCCCAAATCCTACGTGCCTACAAATTACATTATATATGTGGTTGGTGCCTTTTTCTCGAGAGCATCCTCTCTCTCCCTTTTATTTGGCATGGCCTTATTCCTTATGGTGGGGTCTTTTGGGATAGAGACATCATTTTCAATGTAAGTTCATTTCTCATACTTAGGCATTTATATACAGGTATACCCTTGTTGTTGTCCTCCCAGCAATAGGTAATGTCACTGGTTTCAACATATGTATGTCATGGGAGACATACTTCTCCACATAGGTGCACTTCTTGGGATATATCAATTTTCTTGTATAGCTCATGGTAATCTTGTTCTACCATGCTGAGGTCAAACCTTAGCTTCTTTTCCTCTTTGAATCAATTGACCCCGACTTGGAAGTATTATGTTGTGAAGGAGAATGAAAATTTGCACTAGGGACCCTTAGCGCCATCTTTCAGAGTAAACCTGCCAATACAAAAAAATTTGGTATACGGTGAATTCAGCCTTGCCTTGTAGTAAAGCAGTAAGCTGGTTAGATATTCTCCATTTATCACCGAATGTGTCACGCATCCTCTTATACCATTTTTCTAGGTGTGCCTTGTCGGCGGAAATCGTCATGGTGTCACAGTGTATTGATTAAATATTTTGGTGGGGGAAGGTTTCTCATCTGGGTATTCCCAAAAAAAATTATCTAGCCCATCGGGCACTCCAATCTTTGAAAAGGAAATGGTGAGGAGGACATTACCAAACATGATCTTCTCTCCAAGCGCGCGTGAAATTGATGATTTCTTCTACTATGAAAGTTGATAGGTTATAGATGGTCCCTTATGATATCTTACGACAAATGCTCAACGGGCCTTATTGATCTATGTCCATATCTCCTGGTTATTCAACTTTGTGACCAAGTGTGCAACCATCCTCATTACGGGGTTGAAAATTACAAAATTATCGAAGTAGCGCAAACCCTTATTATAGTCATAAGCTTCAACGGTCTTCTTAATGGCCTCCTTATCATCTAAGTCATCATTTAATGATTCTCCTTCATACATAAGACCGGTAAGCTTATAAATCAGCTTGGGAGTTACTCACATCCTTTGTCCTACAAAGTAGAAGTGGTCTTCATGCACGTGTGACATTAACTACTAGTATAGTCAGTCAAGTTTTCCAAAATAGGGTAACTCATAGAGTTGCAATAACCCAGCCTTCTCTATTTTAACCTTTACTTCATCATCGTAGATATGCATTCCATCTGGTGTCCTCTTGTCTATAGGGAAATCTAGTTCCAATACTATCTCATTCTTTTTGGTGCTCGTTCGATGGTTGTAGTCAATCAAAACCATCTTTCTAACATGTGATAACCATTATTTTCTAAGTAATATGACATTTGGATATTGCATCTCCACGTACTATTCTTCATTAAAACTAGTAGAAACGTCTTGTTTAGATTTTACCTTTCCCTTCTTTGGTGTCCTTCCTCCATCGGGTCACTAAAATTTCTTCCATTCCTCTTGTTCTATATTTTCTTAACATCGTAGCCTCACTCCTTTGCGAAAATCCCTTCAATCATGTGCCCTAGTTGTAGAACTCTAACCTAGGAAAAACTCCTTTTCCACAAGACGACGTAACACCCATGTGATCCTCTCACACAACCTTATCCGCTCACGCCCATGTAATATTTTTCCACTCTGATTTGCTGATCAAACTTGCTATGCATGCAAATATTCACAAGCCTTTTTGCAAAAAAATTATTCAAGGATGCCCTAGTTCACAAGAGCTCTTTGATAACACAAATACAAGGTAAAAAATAATGTACCCCGACCTTCTACTTATAGCTTTTGATTTTTCTCGTAATAAATGTCATGCCACCTACCAACGTACTTTTACATTAAAGGTGGATTTTTCTAATGCCAACCTTCAATGCTTTTACCCCACACCCAATCCTACATGAAAACTTCTACAACCTTCGGCACACAAAAACCCTTATTGACCGAATATCCTTACGCATGTGCTTTTAGTGCGAAGGCACTTCTTCTATCCTTATCTTGATTTTTGACATCACCTACCTCATGTTGTTCCTGAGTTCTCACCCTTGTACGTGGTTTTTGTAAAGCCTTTCTAACACCAAACTCCTCATGTTCACCTTTTCTACATGCGCTCTTTTAATCTATGTGCTTTTGATCCTTCAACCCGAGTCATCAAAACACAACTTCCAATACCAACTTCTAGTACTTGTTACATCACTTCACCCCACACAAAAATAGATGTGTGGTCCTTTGCGCATAGATTTTTTTGAAATAATAAGTGGCTACCAGCGTAAAATGCACATACAACAAACAAAAAGAAAGGGAACAATCAACGAAAAGGGAAACATAGATAAGGGAAATTTATTAAGGGAAATCCTAGGATAACTGGAAATACTACCTTATTTACAAACACAAAGAAGAATTATTTATAGTAGGGATTTAACCTACTCCCATTGAAATGGTCTGGTAACCATGTTCCATCCAACGCTTGTAACTAGAAAATGCCTGAATCGAGTATATAGGATACAATGTATGGGCCCATCCAATGGACTTTGAATTTCCCAAGATGGCGCAAAAAATTGGAATCGTACAATAGAACCATCTATCCAACCTCAAATTTTTTTCTTGATGTGTCTATCATGCCATGTCTTCTTCATGGATTTTTCTATTTTCGACTCCTTTGAGCAATATCCCACCTCTCATCTAAATTTGCGTATTAACTTATCAATCATCTCCTCAAGTGTTTGTTCATCATCTAATCCTCCTGTGTGCACTATATGTAACGATGGTAACATGAATTCAATAGGTAACACTTCTTCCATGCCAAACACCAATTGAAAAGGTGTGGCCTTGTTTAGTCTTTTATAAGTAGTCTGGTATGACCATAACACAACAAAAACTTTATCATCCCAATAATTTCTTCCCACATCACAAATCTTGGTTAACATGTGATTCAAAATTTTGTTAAATGCCTCAATCCCATTAGCTTTTGGGTGATAAGGGGTAGTATTTTGGTGGGATACCATGAATTCTACGCTAACAAGATCCTAATTGTCTCATTCAAGAAATGAGCACCCTTATTACTTGTTAAGCTCAGTGGGAATCCATATCTATTGATTATGTTTTCCCACAATAACCTAGTTGTTGTTACCATTGTGTAATCTCTTGTAAGTGTCACTTCGCCCAACTTGTAAGATAATATATGCATGAAATGATATAACATGAACCTGTCCTTCACAAGAATAGGGAAATAGGGCCTACAAAGTCAATTTACCACTTCTCTAATGGTTCTACATGACAATCCATCTTAATGACATTTCATCTCTTTTCCCTAGTTTACAAGGCGTTGGCCAAGTGGTCATAGGCTTTACAATCCTTGTAAACAATTTCCCACCTAAAACCTGCTAGAAGGATCTTGCACATGGTTACATTCCCTGCATAGTGTCCTCTTGCAATTCCATCATGTGCTTCCTCCATGATTGTAACACATTCATGTTCTAACACACACCGATGCAAAACCTCATCGCGGACTAGCTTATATTAGTCTCCACTAATTAACATGTAGGTTGTGGCATGTATGGATATCTTCTTCCTTTCCAAAGTATTCATTCCCTCCAGTGCCACACCCGTCTTGAGAAACACAACAATATCTTCCAAGTTAGAGGGCATGCACCATAATCTAAATAGTTGTGCATCTGACATTATATCCTCAATTCTCTGTGTTTCCTCCCCTAATTCAATCCTTGATAAATGGTTAGGTGCCAATTTTCTCTTACCTAGTTTCACAAAAACTGTAAACTCAAACTCTTAAAATAAAAGGACCCACCTACATATGTGCCCTTTAAAAATGGGCTTGTTTACTAAGTACTTCAATACCATGTGGTCCGTGTAGAATATAAAGGGTGTTTCCAATAACTACTACCTAATTTTTTGCAACATGTAGATCATGGAAAATGCTTCGTATTCATTAGTAGTATAGTTGTATTTTTCTAGGTTTAGCTTCCTACTAGCAAAGCACAAGGGGTGGTCAACGATTCCCTCGCCAGGTTGTGCTAAGATTTCCCCAGTCGCTACTCCTAAAGTATTAACATGTACATAGAATGGATTATCCCAATAAGGAAAGTATAATATGGGCACGAGTGATAAGATTGTTCTTTAATGTATCAAACGCCATCTGGTATGCCTCTCCCCAATGAAATGTACTTTTTTTGTTTAAACAACTTTTCCAATGGTGTAAAAATCTTGGCATACCCCCTAATAGTTTTTTGGTAATACCCCATATGCCCAAGGAATCCATGCACTACGATCTGGCTGGTAGGTTCCCCCAATCCCACACTAATGAAAACTTTGGCATGATCCACTAGGAAGCCTTCCTTATATATGATATGCCCAAAAAGGGTTCCAAATGGAGTAGTGAAAACACATTTCTTAATGTTGAGGGATACCCCCAAATTTCGACATATTTCAAACATTAGCCTCAAATTGTCACAATGGTCCCTCACTAATCCATATATCGTCCAATCATCAAGTTAGACTTGAAGAAACTTATGGATGAAGTCTTGAAATTCTGCACCACAATGCATGAAAACACAACATGCATGTTTTTCAGTATAAAAGGCATGATTATATAGGAAAAGATTCCCCATTCAGTGGCGAAGTTGTCTTTTCTTGGTCCTCCTTTGTAATTCTAACCTGATGATATCCTGAGAATCTGTATATGAAAGAATAGATCTCACGCCTAGCTACTCCTTCCAGGATCTCCTTAGTGAAGGGGATTGGAAAAGGGTCAATAACACATACCACATTCAGATCCCTATAATCAACACAAATCCTTATCATACCATCCTTCTTTATGTTGATGAACATCAGACTTATCCATTCTGATTCCTCAACAACCTTAATGATTCCGATGTGATCATCTTGTCAATCTTCTCCTTGAATTTGATGCCTGTAGATTGATTCATTCGATAATATCTCTTCCGAATAGGACATGAACCTTCCTTTAACTTGATATTCATTTCTCCCAACAAGTGGTGAGCTGATTTAAGCTCATGGTACCCACGAGAAAAAATCTTAAAATTTACGCAATAGATCGATGATATTTGAAACCTCCTTTTCTATCTAGTAATCTCCAATAGTATCCTCCTTAGGTTCTACCTCCGAACTAATGTTAACCTTTTTGGTTTTCAAGGGTTCATGGTAGGTGTGTGCTTTCTCATTAGCACTATCCATAACCTCATGCATACCCACAATATGGTTAACATCCAAATTTTCCACTTCTTCACCATCGATCACATAGACCAATTTTCCTTTCTCTTTTTCCATGCATGCATGCTCAAGTTGTATCTCCTTTTATTCTTCTCATCAAAGTGTGCTTCTAAGCCAAGTTCACACAATAATTCTAGTATCCTATCCTCCATCATGGCACTATCTCCCATAGTTAGGTGCTTAACAACCTGCAACGCCTCATCCACCGATGACTTAGTATTCGATATTCAAAAGCTTGAAGGAGGCTAGCCATCAACTCCTGCCATTTTCCTATTTGACTGAGCATATTTGAGTGAATGAACCATACATGTGTGCAACCTTGTAAGGTGGAGTATAACTTATGCACCCATAAATAAGGTAGTAAGGCTTCCATGCCTTCTATCTAGGCCTTCTCATATGCTTGGATGTGAAACAAGGTAGGTTCCTTCCCATGATAATATTGTATGATAATAGGTGCATTACTTTGGAAAAAATAACAGAGAACATGATTCTCACTTTGCGCCACTCTAGAAGGTTATCGTAATGGGTTACCCACCAATGTGTTGTGGTCCCTGAGCAAGGTATAGATAAGCATCCTTCTCCTTTTGATCTCACATCTCCATTGGGTCTCCATTTCTTGCAGGAAAACATCAGGTTGGCTCCCTAGAATAACTTGGAAAATTATTTCCTCCTAGGTGTTTGACTGAGCACACCTTTGTTACTATTGTCATAGAGCCTCTTAACTACCTTCCGATTAACTCATATATCCCATGCGCCCAATCATCACATGCCACACTAGTTGTATCACTTATAGATTGAGTATATTCCCATTGAATAATGCCCTCTTTTATTGGTTTCACAACTTTAGGGTCCTAGATAGTGCGCACGTAAATTCTGTCTAGGTATTCTTCTCCTAAAGTCTCAATATAGGGTGTTGAATTCCCATCCGTCAAAGGAATGATAACACATTCCTCTTTGTTCTCAAAAATTATATACCCCTTATTGAAATGTAAGTCAACATTGTTTTTATAGCACTAGGGGCACCAAGTAAAGATGGAAATTTGTCCCTTTGTAGTAAGTGTTAAGACTTTGAAGTCCCAGTGAATTTTTCCCCTTGGATAGTGATAGCAACATCTTTTAAAACACTAATGGGCATTTCCTTTGTCTTATTAGCCATATACAACAAATTTGAAGATGGCTGTAATGGGGGCCTTCCCATTTAATTCTAGGCATCTAGGGTGAGAACATTAACTTCCACACCCATGTTAATTAGAATATTTCTTAGGAGCCATCCATCAACAACTACATTCAAGGTAATCTCCTTATCGTAGTCAAGGTTATGGGGAGGAAGGTTAACATGCAAAACCTTCCTCTCACACTTTGCTCCAGCACTTGGTATCTTATCCCTCAACCATTCTCCTAATAAAGGAATGATATTCTCTTGGTGTAGCATCTTACACACCTCTTTGATATCATCTATATCTGACTGAGGGACCTCAACACTTTTCTTCTACCCTAACTTCCTAGATTTCTCCTTTAGACATTGAATTTCCCCTTGAAGACTCCTGATTATGTCCATGGTCTCTTGATAGACTTCCTTCTGATGGGTAGGGTCTAGATACTTCCCATACACCACCTCTTCTCTTGTAATCAGTGGTATATACTTTGGTATTTCCTGGTGTGTGCAGCCTCAGCTCACATTATCACCAGTATAGGTTCTAATTATGACTCACGTGCCACCCTCGGCATCCACTGCGAGTATTCTTTCTTAACGTTGACTATCCTGGTGCCCTTTTCCTTCCATTTTTCTATCTCATGTGTTCAAATAGCTCTAGGAACTCCTCATACTTTTGCTTCTTCCCACACCATGAGCACTATAATAGGTTAGGACATTCACACTTGTAATGCTATGTGGACCCACAATTATAACAACTTCTATGAGGTAGTTAACCTCTTCTGCCTCCTCGATTTTCATAACCTCTAAATCCTCCACAAAATCCTCTTCCATGAGCTCCTCCATCCACGTGTCCTTCATAGTGATGACCATCATCCTTGGAATTGTTTGTAATGCTGTTGGCACACACCAATATCAATGACATCATGTATCTGGTCAATTAATCTACAATACTTGGTGTCATGAGTAGTAGAGTGTAGATCTTGTAATAACAAGACACATTCTTATGGATTTCATTTTGCGAGTAGTGGACACTTTCTTGTATCATGATCTCCATGGAAAATTTCATAATCTACCATCATGGCATGTACCGATCTCTAAGGACAACTTTCCTTTGTATGCAGCTCTACCTCACAATCCATGCACCATAGGCCACAACGAGTCTCACGGGATGAGTTTGTAGATAGCTTCTCAAGTTATTTTTTCCCTTTGTAGCAATCGAGCTTGATAAAAGGAATAACACTGGTATCCATGCTTCCCACATCCTCAGGGCATAGGGCAGCCTCTAAGGCCTCGTGTAGGTTTTGAAAGTATTATGTGAAATTTCTCTCCTGAAAGGTGTTATTAATCCTCCAACAAACCATTGAGCATGCTGAGAAGGATGAATATCATAAGATAGTTTTGATAAGAGAGTTTTAAAATGTGCATCATACTCCCACACACTCTCTACCATACCTTTTTAAATCTCCTTCAGTGCACTAATGCTCTTATGTTCAAACTCAAGAAGATGGAATATGCCTAAGAAGGCATTACATAATGTGGTATAATCTACTACTATCTGGTGGGGGTCATAATTCTGGTACTAACTATGTGTGCTCCCTTACAATGTTGTTACACAATGAGTTACCTTTATTTCTAGGGTAGTGATCCCTTTCACGTGACATAGCATCTCACATTTTTGTACATGTTCTGTAGAATCCTCAACACCTTTGTAATCTAGTAGATGCAAAGACATTTCAAAAATACTTGCTGAGGTGGTTGAGGCCCATGGCCACCCAATCTAGAACTTGGATTCCCTTTGGTTTTGCCTCCACCACTAGATCCACTATCGTATATCCCTCTTGACCCACTAGATCCTCCATATCCATTCCACCATGTCAGCTAGTTCCTATTCCACTTGACCCACTAGATCCACCTCCGTAGATGGTAAAGGTCCTAAAGTGGTCATACCTTGTGTCCCCAATGTCACACCGAATGAACGCCAACAATCTATATATTATTGCACTGCTACCATATGTGTGTCTTGTGCTACTTCTAGACATGATACCAAAGATTTGTGTACCCACACTTTTCTTGAATTTCATTCGAGACAATATACATCCACACACATGAAATGATTGTGTAGCCATAGATGTGCCAAATGAAAAGTTATACCTCTTAGGTGTTGATTGGTTACTTCCACCAATACCAACTAGGTTAGTAATACTTATCTCTAGATTTGGAAAGCTAAGCACCATGGGTTGGTCACTAGGTGGATTTAGATGTGTGCCAATGAATCTTAGCCATTCTTCATACGACGAGCTCTCTCCGAGGTGGAGGGGTTTCTCTTCCATGCTTTCCAATATGGGGTAACATAGACTTCTCGGGTTTCACATCCTCGTGTGAACCTCAAATCCTTCATGCAACGTCTCGCCTCTATAAATACATCACTCCTGCAGCTTTGTGTTGTCTTGTTAACTCCCTCTCCCAAGCATCATTATACTTAAGTCATATCTCTTCCCTCTCCTTTTCAGCTGCAAGGTCCACCATCTACCTCCACTCTAGCTTCCTATCCCCGGTGCTCGGAAGAAGCTTAGGTGATGATAGGAAATGCCTCTAAACTCATTGTAATGATTAGGATCTTTATAGCTAAAGGGATAACACGTAAGAACAATCCTCTTAGATCCCTTAAGAACTCAAACTCAGCAATCTCTGGACAGAATACGTAGAAATCACGTACTCCAAGGTGTAACTTGTCAACACTCTACTCCACCAATGATCAACAACACATGTCCAAGTCAGATCAACATCATGCAGCCTCTAACACTCATCTTGGGTCCATACGCGAGGTCTATAGTACCAACTTGATCTAGATGCATACGTTGAGTGTCGTTCATAAAAATCCATGGGAAAACAAAAAAACAAGGTCTCATATAGCTCATGATACAGATGATCTTCTACCCATTTACGTGCATCAAAATCAGGTCAAGTACAAAATCTATGAGTAAACTCATCCTCCGTGCTTTTAAGTCATGCTTCGACATTGTCCAAGGTCAAGTGCTATGTCATCACACACCATTCTTACAACAACTTCAAAAAGAGGTCCCAGAAATGGAACCAATATGTAGTCATTATTTTACCCTTAATACTTATTTCTAACCCCAAATGCATCAGCCTATCACCCAGTGGGCATTGAGTGCTAACCTAAGGCACGTGCGGGTGCTGAGCCCCTCTTTTATGTGATCTTTTTAAGAAGGTTCCTCCATTACTAGGGTTTATTTTTAGAGATAGAAATACATGCATCCTAAAAGAAGAACATAAAATTAGCAGATCCACACACACACCCATGCATCAGAGAAGGTAGATAAACACCAAATGAACCATAGGAAAATAGATATGAGCTATAACATGCTAAATATCAAAAGGTTTTGCACCCATAAATAAGATATACAGAACAAACCCATATATATATTGATTTAAAAGAGTTATGGTAGCCACATTACGGTGAAAAGGGTCATCTTAGACCATATACAATAAGTGATAGAGGTCAAGCCTATATAACGAGTCTACGAATGGATCTTCTAGTTATGCCCTTCTTATTATAACCCATTTATAGACCCTAACATCAATTCCAATACTTAATGGCATTCTATATAGCTCTCTAGTACCATGAATCCTAAACCCTAGTGCAACCTAACATTTATGCAACAATTCATTGCCCTTCCTTCTTCTTCCTGGTACACATATATGCATATGTATATCCCACCTCTCTTTTATGCATTTCCATACACACATCAATCTACCACCCTCTATTTCTATCCCGAGCATTCCTTTATATAAGATAAGCACCCAGTGCCATGATTTCTCCAAGCACAATTTGTGTGCCAAGTTTCGATTTGGTCCTTCATAAGTAAATGCTAATCCCTTTGCAAACCTTCCACTCTCTTTAATGATGTCTCTAGGAATATTCCCTGCATGGAATATCTTTTTCTTATCCTTCAAGGATCCAGGATAATACCTTATCCATTTATCACGCCTAGTCAGATCCTCATGCTTTTCCTCAAGTTCTTCTAGAATGCCAAATATGGCTAAGTCCTTTAAACCCATGTTCTTCCTCCCGCACACCTTGGTTTTACTAAAACCCTTCTTAAACCCCATTTTCCTGCACACTTTCCCCGAGTGCCCTTCTTCTCAATGGTCTTATGCACGTGTGCCTCCCGACACTTATCCAATATTTTAGGGTCCAACATCTCATCACATCACTCAAAAAGGTAGTTAGTGGGAATTCTTATGATCATTAGTTCACATGAGAAAAAATAAGGAGAAATTCATCAATGTTACTTTGGATACAACTATATAAAACATCCCCAATGCATTAATTCACATATTTAGGAGAAAAATCTATAGCTATAGGTATAATTTTATAAGTCAATTTATGTACTCATCAACCTCCCCCTTGTTGACACTTAGAACCATCAAATAACAAAGTGTAATTTTAAGGGGTTAATACTAAAGATCGATTGTGTTGATGGATTTTCCAAGGAATTTCTTGTGGGGGTTTTATTATAAATAAGAGGGGCTTCAGCAAGTTGATCAATGATATTCGGCCCTTGATTGATTTCTAGGAGATGAAATCTAGGTCAAAATCAATCATGAGTATGAGCCATTGACTAATGAGATCATTGTGATAGGTTTTGGAATGCATGTTTTTGAGGGAGTTGAATCTAGTAACGATGTATACCTTGTGATTGAGAACTTAGTGGATGAGCTTGGAATTTATGAAGTAGAGAGAACAACACAATTTTTTGGATTTGGTGTAATGGATTTCATATTCTTCAAGAGTCTGGATTATATAATAAATAACTTGTTCCCTACCTTTCTCATCACACTCTTCCAACATGGCACCTAGATCATGGTTGGTGGTAGAGATGTATAGATAGAATGGCTCCCCCTTATGTGAAGGTGTGAGTATAGGTGATGATAGAAGATAATTTTTAATATCATGGAAGATATTTTGACAATTTATGTCTCACTTAAAGTGGGTGTCTTTTTAGAGAGATGATAGAAAGGTTAGAAATGATCATAAAGTTACGATATGAAGTGGCGGACTGATTAAAGTCAGCTTTGGATACTACAAAGTTTATTTAGATTAGCATGATGAGGCATCTCAAGGATGGCCTTGATCTTGCCGTGGTCAACTTCAATACCCCGATGGAAATGATAAATCCAAAGAGTTTTCAAGTTAGAACTCCAAACACACACTTGGTGGGATTTAGGAGAATAAAATATCAAATAAGGCACATGAAGATGATTTCAAGGATGGTAAGATGGTCTTTTCGATGCTTGGATTTACCCAAGAGGTCATTGACATAATCCTCTATGGTTTTGTGGATGAGATCATGGAAGATAAAACTCATGGCACCTTGATATGTGTCCCCTACATTTTTAAACCAAAGGGAATAACGTGATAACAGAATTTTCCCCAAGGGGTGATGAAGGATGTTTTATGTTGGTCTTCTAGTGCGATAAATATTTGATTGTAACCAGAAAAACCATCCATAAGAGAAAGTATTTGGTGGTCGGTCGTTAGGTTGATAAGATGATCGATGTTAGGAAGGGGGAATTCATTCTTAGGTAAAGAAATATTTAATTATCAAAAATGTATGTAGATACAAAGCTTCCCATAAGCTTTGGAAATGGGGATGATTTAGAAACCCATTGAGGATAATCAATAGGTTGGATGAATTTAGCCAAAAGAAGATGTTACAATTATTATTTAACAAGGATATCTAGACGAGGATGCATATTACGTAGCTTCTTCTTAATTGGCTTGGTGTTAGGGATGGTGATGATGTTATGGAAAACAATACTAGGATCAAGGCTTGGCATGTCGGCATACAACCATGCAAAGGCCTGGATATTCTTGGAGAGGAAAGTGGTGAAGGATTCTAGCTCTCATGGATCAAGATATTGGCCAAATTTGAGGATGTGGGGCTCTTGTAAAGTCCCTATGTTGATATCAATGGTGGATTCATTAAGAAGGGTAGACATATCGGGAGGTAAGGTATTTTCAAGATAGGTAGTTTCCACCCCCATATAGGAAAGAATAGAATCATCATCACTACATTGAAGAAGGTAGATGGTAGAGAAATCCTCCTCTACAATGTTGGGGAATTTTAAAGGAAGGTACCTAGTTTTAAATTCAGCCGATAGGTGACCATTCCTAGATTGATTGTGGAGATTAAAAAAGTTAGGGGAAGGGAAATGATTTCATCCATGTCCATGGGATCATTTTATGGGAAATTGGATGATGGATCTATGTGCATGGATGATTTAGAAGACATGTATGGGAGAGATTCAGTTGGGTGCTACTTAAATCCGAACCCATAATTCTCATGGGGTTTGTAGGAATGATCAAGGAAAAGATCATGCATGCATTATTTGTAATGTCCTAGACCAAATCCCTTCTAGGCACAACAATGGAGATAATTTTAGGTGAAATATTTGTTGTAAAGGAAATAAAATCCATTGGTGTATAGCTTAGTATGGGGTTGATTTTCGGTGTGGGAAGAAGGATGATTAATGCCACCGTAAACAAGATTTGTTGTCAAGTGAAGTGGGATGAAGGAAATAAAAACCCCAATGTTATATTGATACATGTGAGACTTATTGGTTCTACCAAATAGATTGTGTGTGGGGATAACATTAAGAGAAATGATTTGATACTCCCCCAACAAGAGGTGTTTTATCACAAAGGTGTCGAGAGATTCATCATTGGGTAGCTTGGATGTAGGTACGGATGAACTAGTGAAAGATTTAGAAGATGATTCTTTCTTGAGGATGATCATATCATTTGGCCTATAGTTCATATGACATGCCTTTAAAGGAGGATCATTAGCAGGAGTGTGTGGATTTTCCCCTCATGCTCGTACTTATGATAAAAATCAAGGGTGGATGGGACACAATACATAACGTGGATCCATGGGAATCCAACCAAGATTTAATATTGAAATTACCCTTCTACAAAGTAGAACAATTCATGATGATTTTTTCACCAACGTGGATAGGAAGGATGACCGTTTCCAATGCTAGGGCAACAGATTTTATTAAAGGAATAAAAAACCACGGGTGATTTCGATGATGTTGTAGAGAATCTTAGGTTAATTAAGTGTGTGGGTTGAGATAATATTGATGATAACACCATTATCAATCATGAATCGTTGGATGAAGGTGTCATTGATACAAACAAAGTGATAAAGAGACCAAGATCATGATATTTGGGTAGAATGTTGGGGATCTCGGAATCATAAAAGGAAATGGTTGTAGAAGCTATAAGAGCTCCAATAAGGGATGAAAAAGGTTGAGGTTCATTTCTTGTGATTGGGATGCATTGTAAAATTTCAATGAGAGCCTTTCAATGGTGAGGGGAGCTTTGGATAATCACATAAAGAGACATTTTTGCGGGGGCATGATGCAATTATTTTACAATTTTTATTCTATAGCGACATGCACTTGGTCTCATGGAGTGGCTAGAATAGATACCTTATCCTTGGATGAAGAGGGAAATGAGATATGATCATTAGTAGGAGGAGAGATGATAACTCTAGGTTTCATATGGTTGGATGGTTGAGTATCATGGGGGCAAGAGAAAGTGGTAACACTAATGACGTTTATGAAAAAAGGGGGACGTTCTTTAGAATCGGTAGAATTTGGAAATGGGATTATGACTAAAGGTGTGGATGGAGGGGTAGATTTAAATTCTTTGGAAGCTACAAATTTGGTTTGAGGTTGTGTTTGGATGTGGATGAGCTAATGGATGGAAGAGGGTGATCTTATTTGATGAAGAGATCATATTTTTCTATGAGGTTGTTCATGATTTTTAGAGATCATTAAAATTCTTTATGTCATGCACGAGGACATGATGATAAGCGCAGATGGTGTTTTAATGAAACCACGTTGGATTCCACCCACATGAGTCAAATAACTTGATGGGGGAAGGGTGTTGATTATTGAATAATACGATGAATAATTTTGGTGTAAGACCCAATGGGAGTTTTCAATGATGAAGTCGCGTGGACTTTGGGTTGATTTGATTTAGGAGAGGGGATGAAGGAAAAAGGGGTGCCTTACTCTTATGGGGTTTTATAGGGGCCTTAGATTCTAATTTGGATTTGGGAAGAGGAGTAGATGATTTTAATTCAAATTTGGTGGTGATGGGAGATTTGGATGGAGGACATGGTCCCAAAATGGAGGGATAAGGTCCTAAGAAAGATGGTTAGACATTAGGTTGTTTGGATTGATGGGGATTTACAGGGGGATGCTCTAATTTTTGAGTGGATGGGTAATGGATATTTGGATGGGGGTACCAAGGTTCTTATATTTTTTTTGCAAATTCTTACCTTTGGTGGGGATCACAATGATTTCAACAGTGGAACCATTGTTATGAATAGGATCGAGATGGTTTAGATGTGGGTAGTGTTGTATATGTGGTGGTCGAAGATGGGTAGGGTTCTTTAGTAGGATCATCTATATAATTATGATGGCTCAAGGATTGCATAGAATTGGGAAAGGTTGATGTAGGAGTTGTATTTATGGTAAGTAAGGACATAATTAATAAATAACTTGTGACTAAATCAAGGGAAGATGTTAATTTAGTAGAGGCTTCAAGGGATGATATAGATGCGGTTGTGGATGTGGATGTGGATGTGGGTATAGGTGAGGGTATAGATGTAGTTATAGGCGTGGATGTAGGTATGGGTGTAGATAAGGATATAGATGTAGGTGTAGAAGTAGATGTAGATGTGGGTGGAGGTATTAAAGCGAGGTGTGAGTGTAGATGTGGATGTAGATATAGGTTCGAGTGTATATGTTGGTATAGAAGTTTATGTAGATTGAGATGTTGAAACCTATCACGAGGTGTTGATTGCGTGGGATTTGGTGCTTGAGATGTGAGAGAATTGGATTTGTTGTTTTCTAGATGATTCGGAAATGGTTCTTGAAGATAGCTAATGGTTTATTAGGGGGAATTTGGATTGTGTCATTAGAGATACCCACAATTGATAATTCATTGCACTAAATTCTTAAAGGTAAAAACTTCCTTGATATCATGGCCATGGAATTGATGATGTTTGAAAAATGGTTCTCACAATACCATGTGGGTTTTAGGCCTAAGTCATCAACATTGAAGATGGGAGGAAGTTGGAGAAGGTGTGCATCCATTATCTTGTCAAAGATAGAGCTATATGAATTGCCAAGAGGATTATAATTGGGAGGTGTTCAAGGTGCTCTTTTTTGTTGTGGGTGAATGATTTGGTGAATTCAGTCTTGGGTTTATTAGAGTGAAGCTTAACATGGCCTTTCTTAAGGGTGTGTAGTTCTAACTTGCAAGCCATAGTAAAATCTTCCTCAAAGGTTTGGAAGGATTTAATTTGAAGGGTAGATGAGATATGTTTGGTGCATGATCTAGAGAATATCTCAATGAGTTTGGTTTGAGGTAGTGAGAAAGATAATTGGTTAATAATGTCATACCACCTAGTGATGAAATCAACAATTGATTTTTCCTTAAAGCGCTTCATGACATAAAGATTAGTGATGGTTGTCTTGCACGTTATGTTGATGGAGAAGTTCTCTAGGAAAATTTGCACAATTCATGTGAAGGAGAAGAGGTAATGTTGAGGGATTCCATCATACCATCTAAATCAGTTAATGAATACATTATTTGGTTTATTTATATCATTCATATGATTGATAACTTATCATTTAAACATGATTTGATAATGCATGAGGATGCTTAGTATAGGTATATATTACTGAGTTTAATGCATTTCCTTACTTTTCTCATGCAACCTAATTAACCGTATAAATTCCTCCTAACTTCCTTCATGAGAGAAATGTGGTGATATGTGTAGGAAAATAATGAAAGTTTATTACCAATGTAATTAAGGAGCCCCGAGTTTGGAGTTGGAGTGCAGAAGTGGAAGAATTTTTCCATCTATCGGCCTATAAGTATGGGTCTTGTTTAGCAGTCCTATAGGAATTTATGAGTCTTGATCAATACTATTAGTGGAAGACATTAGTGCCGTAATTTTGGCATATTCTGTAACCACCTATGTCTATATAAAGACACCTCCTTGAAGAACAATGTAGTAGTTGGTAATATTTATAATCTGTGATATAGCTTGTTGCATTTAGTACTTTTCCTTTCCGCACTAAATATGTCATGAAACTTATTTGAATTAATATAAGGATATATCATTTTGATAATATTGAGCTATTAATATTTCCTCTATCCTAAGGAAGAGAAAGGGCCCACTCAACCAAGGAGATAGGAGGTTGTTTATGTTTACGTACGCATATGGTTTTCTGATAAGTCATAATCACTTAGTTCCTTTACTGTAATTTCTATTTCAGTGTGTTTCATGCAATTCCTATTCAAGTGTGTTTATTTTCCTTATTATAATTTCCATTTAGATTGTGTGTTTCCTCTTATGCAAATTCTAGTTAGCGTGTGCTTTTAATTTTACTGCAAGTTTTTATTATGAGTGTGCAATTTCAATTCTATTCTTTCAATTCGTGTGTGCATTTCCATTTGAGTTATCAAGTATACATTTCAGAATTCATTTTATCACAATAACTTAATTCCGTAGATTTACATTGAGTTTCCAGAGATTAGTAGCGCATTCAAAAATATCGAATAGAAACCCCCATAAAAGACCCAAAAGTATAATTGGCTACATAGGACTCCATTGCATACATCCTAGGACACAACCCTAGTTTGATAATGATACTAGTAGATTAATCTATTAGTTAAATTATTGGAAGAATACATCGACCCATCATTTTTGGCACCGTTGTCTGGGGACACCATAAGCATAACACACCATTTTATTCACTTTATATGTTATGGGTGTTAATGGAGTTCATTTGTGCAACCATTAGAAGTCTTAGGCCTTCTTTACATAACCAACCTTGATGCATAGGACATAGGAATATCAAGGGAGATTTATACCACACAAAATCTAACAAATATCTCCAAATAGAATACACATAGGGAACACTGAAAGTGACACTAAATCCAATCCAATGCCTATAAGCCCTTATGAACATTCTACATCATCCTATTTGGAACCAGAACAACATTCAGAAATGGGAGACAATAGGAATAATGAGAACCGACCCTTGGGTAGAACCTTTACTTATCCCATTGTCTTGGATGAAGATGCTGATGCACCTATGAAAAATATATCACCATCCATCCTCCCTATCTTTCTTGAATGAAGATGAGGAATGCCTGTTGAAGACCTCAACTAGTTCTTGTTTGAATTCAAAGTTATTTGCCAAACATATGATTACTAACAGAAAATCAAAAACTCAAACTCTTTCCTTCTACTCTCAAATACTCGCTGTATGAGATGGTTCATGGGATTGTCCTCTAACTCCATTCACTCTTGGGAGGCCGTGGAGACAAGCTGTTTTGGATGAATATAAATACTACTGTAGGGGAAGGGATAGGAAAGAATATTTCTTCTTGATAAATAAAAAATAAGATGAAAATCTATAGGATTATCTAGATAGATTTCTCTTTCTCCATCGTAGGAGTGGTTATGAGTTACATGCATAAATTAGTAAGACAATTTTCCTTAAAGGACTTGATGAGGAAATCAAGGATTCCCTCCATCTTATGGTAGGATGTGATGTTCAATAACTTAGTATAGAACAAATCACTGAGCTATACCGAAGTTACTATAGAACATGAGGAGGTATACGAAAAATAAAAACATCCAAGCTTGCCCTAGGAACCTCTGAACTTCTGGAGGAAATGGCCAACATGAAAAAAAACATCTTGTCACAATTGACATCAACCATTGATGGGATAAAATCCAAAACTAGTGTTGTAAAATAACCATTGGACATATATTTCCCTAAATGCAGGAAGAGACATCCTCTAAGAGAGTGTCCTTTAGGGGTCACGGACATGTGTTTGATCTATGACATTGCTGATCATGATACTAAGCATTGCACTTTCTTACCTTAGTTGAAAGGAGGATTGAATGTTATCTCTCAAGCTAAGGTAGAGGTAAACTTTGTTCAAAGACCAAATAATCAGGTTGTGTATGCTCCTCAACCTGCTCAAAACCCTTGGAGGATGTCATGGCCTAGTTAGCCTCCTTAGCCTACTTGGGGACAACTTGAGTGGGCACCACCAAATTGGATGGATTACCCACATCCACCACCATGGATGAGTACCTATAATCAACAGGAGTGTAAATTACCAGCCCATGCAAATCCATGGCAAAACCAATAGTGGGTACCTCAACAGAATCCTAACCACAAACAATAGTGGATACCTCAATAGAATTCTAACCAAACCCAACCATGGAAACAACAATGAATACTAGTAAATAGAGGAGGTTCCAACAACCACAATTAGCTTTAATACCCCCACCACAAAATTATCAATAACATGGACAAGTAGCAAAAACACAAATTCCATCCCGATCTATAGCGAACCCTAAAAATCAGTAGACAACTTCACTTGATGAATTAGGATAGAGTGATATAATGCGAGTTAATATTATCAAGTAATTTACAACAAAGGTATGGGAAAATATTGAATCCTCCTATTGTTATCATGGAAATACGTATAGAAAATGAGAAAGAAGAGATACTTGAAGAATATTAAGAAAATTCTCATGCTCAACCAACACATGACAATAGGAATGATCAAGGAAAAAATAAGAATGTTCATACAACTCCTTTTCTGAAAATTACAAGAAACTCAAACTGCAGAGGAAACACCGCTAGTTCAAGAGTTGAAAAAGGTGAACATTGAGGTCCCACTTCTGAGAGAAATAAGGGATATTCTTGAACTAAACTAGACCATTAGAAATGAATGTATCAAGACACCAGGAAGGAAGAAGAAATACCCGAAAATAGTCAAGGTGGAAGGGAATTTAGCTGATCTTGTTACTAGAAAACTTATTTCACCAAAATATGGGGATCCGGGAGTCCAGTCATTACTATTTGTATAAATGATCAATCAATATCTAACATATTTTGTGGATCTTGGTGCTTCCATCAATGTTATAACAATAGACATGTTCAATTTGTTGTCTTTAATAGGATTGCAACCTACTAATACCATTCTTCAATTAAGAGATCAATCCATTGTTGTACCAGATGGTGTGATTGAGGATATAATGGTAACATTTGAATCCTAGGAGTACACTATAGATTTTATGGTCTTACTGACCTAAAGCCTAAAAGTTGGGATATCTAGTCATCTTAGGAAGACCCTGGTTGGCTACTATTGCTGCATATATTGATATGTAGGTTGGGAAAAATGACCATTTTAAATGGGTAAAAATCAAATAATATTTCATTATATCCACCTACCCAAATTGTGTATGTTTCGATTGTGAACATGTATGGGTAGATTATTCGAGATACTAACCCTCTGAGTTCTTCTTATTAGGCCATCATTGCAATGAAAAATCACATGACGAAATTGTTGAGTCATATACATTGTTTGATGAAGAGGATATTTTGGCTACGGAAATTAGAACAGAGGCTACAGAAATTGAAACTAAGGCTACAAAACCATTTGTTCTGAACACATCCGATACTATTGCCTTGGTAAGTGACATTTCTAATGAAGATTGTAAGGAAATATATGCTTATAATGTAGAATGCACAATCACTGATTTCTATTTTCCTTTAACCAAGATTATGTCTCTTAACAATGTAACTATTTTACACATGCTTCAGCCTCATGTTTTTCCCTTGAATTATTTAATCACTGATGCAAAGCTCACTATTTTGAAATATACCAAGCAAGTGTCTGTTGACATAGGAAAATAACTGACCATTGGTAATAATTTAGAGGCTAGCCAAGAGGCTAGGGTTTTTGAAATTTTGAGGAAACATTCCCAATATTTTTCTTGGGATTATACTGATATGAAGGGAATTCATCCCAACATCTTCACTCACCATATCTATAAGAAGGATGTTAAACCCATAATACAACCGCAACAAAGAATTAATCCAACACTCAGAGACATAGTCAAAAATAAGATAAATTTTTTTTTTGAAGGTAGGATTCATCTATCCTATATCTAATAGTCAGTGGGTATCACCATTAGTTATAGTTCCCAAGAAAAATGGTAAATTGAGGATCTGTGTAGACTATAGGGAACTTAATAAAGCAACTAAGAAAGACTACTTTCCCTTGCCTTTTATTGATCAGGTTTTGGACAATATCGTAGGTAAGAAATATTTTTCCTTCTTGGATGGGTTTAGTGGGTATAACCAAATAAGCATTACACCTGCTAACCAGGATAAAACCACCTTCACTTTCCCTTGGGGTACGTTTTCATATCACGTCTTACTATTTGGGCTTTGCAATGCACCCGCCACTTTTCATAGAACAATCCTAGAAATTTTTGCAGATCTCACAAATGATTGTGTTGAAGTTTACATGGATGACTTCACTATCCATGGATCCACTTTTGATGAATCTCGAATAACCTTGAAAAATTATTAAGTAGATGTGAGTAGCACCAACTTTCCTTGAGTCATGACAAATTATTATTATGGTTGATTAGGGAATTGTCTTAGGCCATCATGTTTCTACCAAAGGAATATAGGTCAACCCCAAAAAGATTGCAGTCATCACTCAGTTGTGTACACCAACAAATCAGACTGACATCAAGAGTTTCCTTGGTTATTTAGGATATTATAAGCGCTTCATCAAAGACTTTAGTAAAATTTCTGCACTTATGTTTTCTTTTCGACAAAATATTGTGTTTTTGAATGGTTCCCTTAGTGTCAGCTAGGCATTCGATATTATCAAGGAGAAGCTAACCACCACTCTAGTATTGAGAGGACCCGATTAGGGGAAACCTTTCCATATTCACATTGATGCCTCTAATACAGCCATGGGAGCTATTCTTGGACATAAATATGAAGAAGATCAGATGTATGCCATTTACTTTATCAACAAGAATCTGACCCCTACAAAGAGAAACTACACCACTACGGAAAAGGAATTTTTAGTTGTTGTTTACTCCCTGAATAAATTTAGACATTACATTACTAGGTACAAAATATTTGTTTATATTGACCACTCGGCCATAAGATATTTGATGAATAAACCAGTAGTCGGAGGTCAGATTATTAGATGGTTACTCTTGTTATAGGAATTCAATCGACCATTATTGATAAGCCAGGAAATCTAATGTTGTTGCTGATTTTCTTTCAAGATTGAATGTTTTAGGTGATGAAGAAGCATTCTAGGATCATTTTCCAAATGAACATCTATTTTTTGTATCAACTCAACCTCCATGGTTTTCCGATCTTGAAAATTATTTGACTACAAGGAATTTTCCTGCCTATTTTACTCATAAAGAGAGACGAAGATTAGTAAAAAATAGTGCAACATATAAGTGGTGTAATGGAATTTTATTCAAATGTTTTCTGATATGGTTCTTCACAGGTGTGTTTAGGAAGATGAAGTATACAACATACTGCAAGCTTTTCATGATGAACATGGAGGAGGACATTAATCAATGAAGAGGACAATTCACAAGTCCCTTGGAGATAGGTACTATTGGCCTTCCATCCAAAAACTTGTAAATAAGTATGTGTGGCAGTGTGATGCATGTCAAACAATGAGGAAGCCTACACTATCCATGGAAATGCCTCTCAATCCTCAGCTAGTCTTAGGACCATTTGAGAAATGGGGAATTGATTTAGTTGGACATTTTTATCCCCCATATTTTGGGAAAACATACCTATTGGTGTGAACTGACTATGTCACAAAATGGGCCAAGGTTTAAGAAATGGAATTTTCCAATGAGGACATTGTTGCTAAATTTTTATACAATCCCATAATGCTAAGATTAGGTGCCCCTTAAGCACTTGTATCTGATCAAGGACCTCAATTTGTGTCTAACATGATTGAGGATTTTCTAAAAATCTACTAAATAAAGCACCGTAAATCATTACCATACCATCCCCCATCTAAAGGGAAAGTGGAGGTGACAAACCAAGAACTTGAGAACATTTTGATGAAAGTGGTCAACTCAAACAGAAAAAGCTCGGGTACCAAAACTCCCGAGGTAGTTTGGGCCTATAATAGGACCTAGAAAACCACTACTTGGTTTTCCCCTTATGAGTTAGTATATGGAAAGAATCCATTGTTACTGTAGATTTCAAGTTATGCACATGGAGAACAAAATTGTAAATCGACATCAATTTGAGCGAAGCACAACGAGAACGATTGATGATCTTGAATGAATTGGATGAAATGAAGATGGAAGCATAATAAAAATGGAAATTATCCAACATCATAGGAAGACATGGCATGATGATCATAGAAAATACATAACATTTAATAAGGGAGAATGGGTCTTACTCTTTGATTCCAAATATCAACAGTTTAAAGCTAAGCTACGGACACGTTAGTTGGGACCATATCGGATTGACAAAGTGTATTTTTATGAGGCTGTTACCAATCAATGGTGACAGAAGGAATCTTCTTGTGAATAGACATAGAATCGGGATGTATCAAAGCATCCTCTAGACAAGGAAACCTTCACCAATGACATCATGTTGAGTAAGGAAATGGATACGAGAGGAGGTTCTTAGCCCCTCCAGTCAGGAGTAATTGTTGTTTTTCAATTTAAATAAAGGAGGATGATCATGAATTTGATATTATTACCTTAGTTAGTTGTCTTTTTTCATTAAAAGTGGAAATATTCATTGTTTAAAAGGCCACTAATCACATTTTATCTCAAACTGCAGGACGTGGAAATCTACGGATATCGGAAGCTAAAGTGGCATGGGTAAGTGCATTCTAATTGACTACGGATATTTTTCTTATGGAACAATTCCGAATTGCATGTACTTATTATAATTGCATTCATACACAATGTTCAATACATTTATTGGAAATATCATTCCAAATCTTATGACATGAGGTGGGGTATAATAAGTCTTAATTATGGAGGGTATCATTTGGTATCGAGATTCCAAGAAAAGAACACACTGATTTATAGGAGGGACAGGTGTCAATACCATTTTAAATGAGGGGATATGTGCGGTACCACATAATAATCCTTCCCATGCATGCTCGGTCCTTTCAACTTTTCACACCGCCAAATTTGTGCCAACTTTAGGCAATTCGAGGATTTAGGTGCATTTCAAATTGATCCTTATTAACCACTTCCTATCGTTGCTTGGTGAATTTTAACACACTATTATCATTGCCATTATAATTTGGGTTGAAACACACCCTTATTCGTGTTTATCTATGTTTTAGATTCACCTTCACCATGGGACAAAAGAAAAGTCGAGCTGATTCTTAGGACCCATTAATCAGGAATGCCATGATTTCGTAGGTATTTTATGATTCCGGTTGGCTGGAATTCATACATAAATTCAAAGGTTTTGATGAAAGTTTAGTGGATGAATTCTTGGTAAATTTTGAATTTATTTACTCACGCGTTAGAGGAAAGAGATTGTAAATTACCAGCCATGTTATTTCTCAACTATCTTGTTTACCAGATTTTTGTCTGAAAGTGATGACAAATGCTCCCCTCAAGGACTTGCTTGCTCTATTTCATGTGGATGGTGAAGCATTTCCCGAGGTAATCCTTACCTCCCAAGGTTCTCAGAAAGGAGTTAAGAGGGAAATTATTCCTAAAATTTGGAGAGAGGTGGTTAAATGGGTTAACAAATACTTTATATGTGATGACCAACTATCTGTGCTAGGTGGAGATTCACTCAAAATTCTCATTCATTTAAAGAAAGGTTGCATCAACCCTGCACTCAGGTGAATTTACCAGAATATTTGGCTGATGTAATTATCAAAGTAGGCCAAAAATACAAGAATGGAGGAGGAAAGGAAGCGCTAAAGCACCTAGGGCTCATTCAATTACTCTTCTCATATCAAGTTTTTTATAGGCTGAAGAGAAGGCTCGAGCATATGTGTGTGGGGGAGGGTTCTAAGCCAAATATGATCAAAAAGGGGTCATCTTCCATACCTCGACCCACTATCAAGTCAGCCTCTCGCCTTCCACAAGAGAATGTGGAGGAACTTGATCAGTGGTAGGTGGAGGAACCTAGTACTCAAGAGAATGTGGAAAAATCTAGTAGTCAAGTGAGCCCATCTTCTACACCTTCCAATTATAAGGGTAAGAACATCTTGCCTCTCTATTATTCTATTTCACTATGGCCATGATGGTTTTGTACGTAGTATAAAACTTGAAGTTCTCAGCCAGAGGTTTTTGATGTTGATTCTTCTCCTATTCTTGAAGATAAGGGCGAGTCGAAACCCTAGATTTCATTGCTTAAAAATATCTAGACATCATATTCACTATAGCTATAACTACCTCGAAGAGCTCAAATATGCCCACATCTTTATATATCAACTCAGTAGCTCCAAAAATGTCTTTTATACGAAGTAAAGATTCTCTCTCGAATCAATTACACTTTGAAGATTAGTAGCCATGGGTTATGTGAAGTTGATGTACCACGAGGTTATTTGGAAGAGATTGCATTCCTTAAAGAATAGTTGAAAGGTATGAAAGAAACAAATCTATCTTTGCAAACTGAATTTACCCAGTGAACAATAGAAAAGGTTAGAGAAATCACATCTTTACAAGTAGAAGTTAGTATCCTAAAGCGACAAAGAGATATAGGTCTTAGCATTTTGAATGATATCAATCAATTATCTCTTTAGAATTTGTAATTAAAGAAAGAAAACAAAAAATTAAAGGGAGAGATAGAAATCAACAAAAATGAAAAACAAAAATTGCAATCTCTTTTGGACTCTGTTTGTCCTTTATCTTGTAAGCTCCTCTTTTTGGAAACCATATTTGACCTACAACATGTTTGTTTAGGAACAATTTTACTCTTGGTAGTTATTGAGGTTGTGTTTTCAGGAGCCTTACGAAGCTCCTGATGGTAATACTTTTCTATCCATTTACAAAACTAGTAGCCCTAATATTCATAATCTGATCTGTGAGTTCTACCTCCATAACATGCTAGTAGCCAATGTCCCTGACTTATTCATTAACTTGTTTTTAGGGTATTTCAATTAAAATATTTTCATTCCTTAGATTTTGTGGGTTGAGCATATGGATATCTTCAATCAAACAACTCACACGATAGGATTCTATAGTTATCCTACACATCACAATGATTTTCTATGAAAAATAACTTTAGATCTCTTTACTACAAAGATGGTATTGGAGAGAATACTTCATGAATAGTACTAAAATTTGTGGAGGAATTTAAAAATCATAGTCAACAACACTTAGGGGAAGCAAGCTAGGCCGTTGATAGGATGTGGGACACCTTGAGTTTACCATTAAAGAGAAGAGAGGTTATTTCACCCCAAAATTTGAGTTGGAGTATCAGAAGAGGAGATGCACTCATCACCATAATTCATCAATTATCAGAAAAAATGATAAACAATACACTAACAAATGGGTGGGACTGTAGGTAAGGCCACCTCTTATCCTTAGCCCAACTACAACTTGGAAAAATAATGTTATTTAATCCAATGAGAGTTTACCAATTTGGATTGAAGTAATTTCAAATACTCGGGGATGTAAAGGTCCCAGGAAGTAATATCTTTGACCAATTTGAAGAGTTTTACATGGCCCAATAGCTTGATCACAAGGCAGGGCATATATGAGTTGCCTTTGGGACATTCAACAAGTAAAGTGAAGGGGAAATGATGAGTACATTATTTGGCTTATTTATATCATTCATATGATTGATAATTTTTAAATTTAAACATGATTTACTAATGCGTAGGGATGTTTTATATAGGTATATCTTAGTGAGTTTAATGAATTATCCTTGCTTTTGCTTATGCAAACTGATTAACCATATAAATTACTACTAACTTCCTTCATGAGAGAAATGTGGTGATATGTGTAGGAAAATAATGAACGTTTATTGCCAATGTAATTAAGGAGCCCCGAGTTTGGAGTTGGAGTGCGAAGTAGAAGACTTTTTCCATCTATCGGCCTATAAGTATGGGTCTTGTTTCTAGCAGTCCTATAGGAATTTATGAGTCTTAATCAATACTATTAGTGGAAGAAATTAGTGTCAGTAATTTTGGCGTATTTTGTAACCACATGTGTCTATATAAAGACACCTCCTTGAAGAAAATGTAGTAGTTGGTAATATTTATAAACTGTGATATATCTTGTTGCATTTAGTAATTTTCCTATTTGCACTAAATATGTCATCGAACTTATTTGAATTAATATAAGGAGATATCATTTTGATAATATTGAGCTATTAATATTTCCTATGTCCCAAGGAAGAGAAAGGGCCCACTTGACCAAGGAGATAGGAGGCTATTTACATTTACATATGCATATGGTTTTATGATAATTCATAATCACTCAGTTCCTTTATTGTGACTTATATTTTAGTTTGTTTTATGAAATTCCTATTAAAGTGTGTTTATTTTCCTTATTAAAATTTCCATTCAGAATGTGTGTTTCCTCTTATGCAAATTCTAGTTAGCGTGTGCTTTTACTTTTACTGCAAGTTTTTATTATGAGTGTGTAATTTCAATTCTGTTCTTTCAATTCTATGTGCACATTTCCATTTGAGTTAGAAGTATAACTTTAAGAATTAATTTTATCACAATAACTTAATTTCGTAGATTTACATTGATTTTCCGTAGATTAGTAGAAAATTTAGAAATATCTAACAAAAACCCCCAATAAAATACCCAATAGTATAACTAGCTACATAGGACTCCATTGCATATAACCTAGGACATAGCCCTGGTTTGATAATGACACTAGTAGATTAATCTATTAGTTAAATGATTGAAAGAATATAGCGACCCATCATAGTCATGGACAATGACATAGCAAAGGTAGGATGCATAAGATCTTGATCATGTGTAATGAGGTAGCATGAGTTCCTAAAGGCATAAAGATGTTTTTGGGGATATTCTTTGCTATTATATTTAGAGAATTTAGGAATCTCCAAAGTGTGGATGATATGGATTGATGGGTACAGATGGATTGATGGGCTCATTACAAATTTTCTCATAGGTGAATGTGCTTTTGGGGCCCAAGGTAGTGGCCTCTAGGTTGGCCATTCTACTCAACAAGGCTTGCATGGGATCATTTGATGTATGAGGATGGGGAGCTAATTGATGTGGTTGTGGATTGTAAGAGATATATGGATTTTATTATGGATAAGATTGATAATTTTGGGTGTAATTAGGATTTTTGTGGGTGGTTGATAGGAAGGATCATAATTGAAAGTTTGTGATTAGATCAGTTGAAAAAAAGGATGTTGTAGAGGGATGCAATTGGAAGGGTAAGATTTCAAATATTGTTATTGAGTGATGGGGGTTGGATTGGGTTTGTGTTGGATGAGTTTGGATATGTGCATGAGGTGGTTGGGATGTTTGAATGGGTTGATTGGGAAACATATGTCGAAATATGCTTTAGAGTGGAGGTTGATTAGTTTGAGTCAAATCCGAAGGGAGAGGTTTTGAGATAATAACATTGGTATGGACATGGGATGTGAAAAGAGGAACTAACATTTGAAGGTGTTTCTTGGGTAGTGGAGGAGGTATGTCAATATATTTAAGAGTTTGTGTGGGAGTGTTGATGATATAAGTAGATGTGGCAGGAATAGGAATGGAGGATGTGCAGATGGCTATGGCGGTATTGATGCATGGAAGATTAGGTGGGATAAGCACCACCAATTGTGTGGACTGATGGGTTTGGGAAACCATGGTAGAAGACTCATGAGGGACATGTTCATTTTGGGATAATGTTAGCTCATTCATGGCCCTAGGGAAAAATATGGAAAGTTGGGAAGTGAGAACTTCAGTGGATTCAGATTGTGGGGGATAAGCATAAAGTTATTGAAGAGGGGGTCCATCAATAGGAATATTAGTGGATTTTTTTAGCAAGGTAGTCATGGAGAGTGACGGGGTTAGCATCGAGGAGTTATTGAAACTCCAAGCATATGTGAGGGATAGTGGGAGGTCCAAATGCTCCTAAGGAAGTAGCGGAAGGAGGTGTAGCTGGTCTAGAAGGGATGGAGTGATGGTAGACAAAGGGATTGGTTTTGATATGGGGATTGGTTTGAATCACATGGGGCTCATGAGGAGGAACCGTAGGAATAGTGGGTTGGGAGACCAAAGATGAGGTGATCAAAGGTGTAGAAGAAACAAGAGAAAGTGTGGATGTTTGTTGTGAAGGGTTGTTTGAGGTGGGGATGTCATTAGAAGAGGTTGATTGTTCCATTTTTTGGCTTGGGAATGAGTAATAATGGGCATGAAATAAATAAGAAAAATCCTATGAAAACTATTAATGGAGTAGACCAAGTAGAAAATTTTTGTTTATCTTGTTTATTTATAGAATGTGAAGAGGAAAGAGGGTGAAAGAGAACCTACGAAATGGGTAATCTATGGATGGTTTCATATGTGTTTAAGAATGGAGTCCTTGATATACCCGAAGGTACGTGAGGCACAAATATTTGATGACTATTGGTATGTGGCCTGATATAGGGGCCTACCCCCGCACTTCACGTGTCATAGTAATAAGGGTGTTGGGTGCTTAGTCAATATACCAATAATAAAAAAAAATTACACACCTAGATAATCGTGGTGGATTACTTATTAGGTGTTGAAATCCCAATAGCTCCACTTGGTAGGAAATGTTATATGTGTATATTATTATGTGGTTTGGTTATGTGTGAAGGAGATGTGAATGTAAAATATTTACCACCTATTTAAGCTATGTGATCAAGTAAACATGCAAAAGTGTTTGTTTTCGATCCAAAGCCCAAATGTGACATTTGATGAGAAAAATCAAGAAAAGGAAAAAAATAATGATGCAAGAAAGGAGAAAATAAGGATCAAAATAGGAATACCTAGATAACATTTTTCCTTTTTCCAAATTAGACACATATTTTTGAGAAAGCAAGTGAAGAACTCCAACGTATAGAGTTAGTGGAAAGAGGAAAATAGAATATGGAATAGAAATTGAAAATAAATAAGGAACTTACCAAATGTGTAGGTAGGTACCACTGGGCATACCAAAATCTTTGATGCATTTTCTACTCTTATTCCAAGTTAATGAAATGTTATCCAAGAAAATAAGAAACTCTAAATATGGGAGGATTTAAGGCTACCTCCAATGTGTGATATTGATGGATGATGAGATATGGGTGCAAAAATCCTTTCCAAAGTGAGATTTAAGATCTGTACAACATAAAGGAAAGTTAGATAAGAAAAATATTAATAGAATATATGGTGGGATACCTTAATAAATCCATTCCGAGAAGTGATGAACTCCCTAGGAAGGATGTCAGCCCACTTTCTTAAGAAATATTGATTGAAAATGAAAGAAAACTAACATGCAGGAAATAAGTAGAGTAGAAAAGAAGAGGTGTGTTAACACAAAGAGATCTAATAATGATAAGTTAAGATAAAATGAAGAACACCATATAGGTTCAACGGTGACCCAAGATAATTGACAATGACTGAGAATAGAGAAGATTCGGAGGTTGGAAACAATAGATCTCGGAATTCAAATTTTAGATGTTGTAGATGTACTAGATGTGTTACATCAATAGAATAAATAGAAATAACATAGAAATTAGGAAGATGTGCTTGGGGAGAGATATTCGATAGAAATAGGAGGCGAGATAGAGGTAGTCGATGAAGACTGTGGAATAAATATGGGGACCTTGGGATATCGGGAAGGAAGGACATAAAGGTAGTTGGACTTGGATGTTACAGAGATTGAGAAATTGATTATAGAGTGGAAAAAATGTAGGAAAAAGAGCTGATGTAGATTAGATCGATGGTGTCTAGGCTAGAGTTGACGGAAAACAAGTATGAATTGGGGTTTGATGTATTTTTATGGATGGAAAATTTACTACGAGAAATAAACAAGGGTGGATGATGTGATGGAAGAGCTCAAAATTCAAAGTTGATGAAGAAAGATGAAATGAGCTAGCTCTCTAAGAAAAATCCAATCTTCTAATCTTTCAAGATGGTTGATAAGGGATCCAATATGGCTTCAAGATGTTGATGGAATCTCACAAGGAGTAAATAAATCTAAAAATATCGCTAGAAGTCGAATCTCAAAAGTTTCATCCTCCTTGAAGGGGCGATGGTATATTTATAGTGTCACCAGGTGCTCGATAGGGTCGTCATCAACTATAGAGGACCATTAATTTGGACTAGGTGGATTATGCACAACTCAATGGATGAATCCCTATTAAGTTTTGATTAGGGTTAGAATTCATTTTGATGGGTTAGGGTTGCATAAGGATAAGAAAGAGTGGTTGAATATTTAAAACTATTAATTGTGGGTAGGTGATGAGGTTTAACAATAATTAATGAGAGGTTTAAGGAGGTGATTAAGATAATAGGTATATTTAGGGATGATTAAATGTGGTTATGGTAGATAATGAAAGATGAAATAATGATTGGATGAGATATAATTAAGATAGAAAAATAGAAATTAGGATAATTAAATCCAAATTCGGAGGGAAATGGGATTTCATGGTTGTGATTATACGGAGATGACAACAAAGGGAGAGTGAACGTGGGATTAGGGGCGATGAACCAAATTTCAGTTTCTACATATATATATATATGTAGAAGGCTGAAATTTGGTTCACCGCCCTCATCCCACGTTCACTCTCCCTTTGTTGTCATCCGTATAGTCACAACCATGAAATCCCATTTCTCCGAATTATATATATATATATATATATATATATATATATATATATATAATATGTAGAAACTGAAATTTGGTTCCCTGGCCCTCATCCCACGTTCACTCTCCCTTTTGTTGTCATCTGTATAGTCACAACCATGAAATCCCATTTCCTCCGAATTATATATATATATATAATATATATATATATATATATGGTATAATTTACCCAATTGGTGTTTTGAGGTGGTGGTGATATACATGCATAAGTATGAAATTTATTTTAAACACTAGATGAGTCGACCGTAAAACTAACTTATACCCTAAAATTTTAGGTGAAATGTTGCTTTTTACTACTAAAAATATTTAAATGAAATTTTCAAAAATGTAAATATTCTTAAATTAGCAAATATTCACTACTAAAATCTACCCTATACAACACCTTTGCACTAGTCCACACTTGTCCAATTTGGTCAATCATGTTATCTGATTTAATTTAATTTGAGTTAAATCTAATACTACAGAGTAACTATTGAAATAAATTATGTTTAAAATGATAAAATACATTATGACACAATCAAAATATCACATAAATTATGTAGCCCTAAGTAAGAAGGAGAGATAAGAAGACTTATCTAGTTTCGAGTGAAAAGGAAGTGATCTAGGTAGGTGTGACTGATAAACAAGCTACAAACAAGGTCTTCACTAGTTACTAAAAATATGGAGTACAAGATTAGAACCTGAGACATGGGAACCCATAGAAAGACATGGGTTCCTAGGCACTAGATATCAGAACTAGGTGTTGGTGATTGTGTAGGAACTCAAAATCTAGTTTATGCTATGTCACTATGGTTTTACTGATTACTCTTTGTTGATTACTTGATGTTCACACTATAATTGTTGATGATACTGTAACTCCTGCAAAAGTGAAGTTCACCTACACAATACCATAAACCGCATCAAACCTAAAAAGGAAAATGTAAAATGGGGAGTCATACTGACCCCGATGATCACCCCGAGAGTGAACTTATGATCGATCACCGCACTACATCTTAGACTCCATGTAGTTCTTGTGTGTATAAACGATGCCTTAGGATGCCCTTGTGTAAGTTGAAAAAATAATAGTGGGTTGTAGATAGAATGTATAAATTTAGTAATATGTGTGGATGGAATAAAATATACTTCCCCTTCATACACTATGTATGTAAAAGTATGCAACCCTTGTCCTTTAATGGATGTTAGATAGATACCTTGGAGTGATTTTTGTGCATTTTGATTGCAAATTTAGGTGATAATAGTAATTCTTAGTGCTTGGTCCTTTATTTTGAAAACATAAATATGTATTTATATGATTCCCTTTTTTGAATTTCATAATTGACAACTAGAATGCCGACCCATAAGTGAAAAAATGCCCAAAAGATAAAAGAGACCCAAAAAGAGTGAGTGAGGTAGAAAAGGGTTAGAGATTCCCGAGGGGACAATAGAGCCTTGGAACTATTTTCCTAGTTGGGTGTTGGTGTCTGAAGCCATGAAATATAAATGAGTTAAGTTTTGACTGGGTTATAGGGTGTGTAAGACCAAAGAGAAAGAAAGAGATAAATAAAAGAGGCCAAAGGAGTTTTCAATCACTATTTTTCTTTCTTAGGAATTATGCAAATTCTAACATGCTTTTAGGACCTAGAAATGTACCCAAGTGCGTGATTTTTTGTCTGCATATACCTAGCTATTTTAGGCACTAAATCCTACAATTGGGTATATTTTTAGGTCTTAATCACATGTATTACATTCATATGTTTCCTAAGGGAAAAAAGTACTAACTTATCACTATATTTGGATTCTTAGGTTATTTTTATAATATCCTTCTTATCCTTACACACCCTATTACCCAATCTGACCTTCGACACTTCACCTTTTTTGGTTTTGGACACTACCTCCCAGCCGGGATGTTAGCTTCTAGGCACCCTCATCCCATATGGGTTACCTAGACCTATTTGTATCTTTCTTACCCCATTTGGGTCCTTTTTAGTTGTTAGGTATACTTATCTCTTAGGGGTCATCCTTTTAGTGATATATTACAAAATTCAAACAAGGGAATCATATAAATACTATGGGATCAAATTAAAGGACCAAGCTCTAGGCATCTATTATCACCACCTAAGGTTGTATCCACAAGGCATCTAAAGGGCATAAAACATTCATCTAGCTTCACTCAATGAACAAGGGACCAATTATTCTACATACATGCATAGAAGAGGAAGTTCATTTTTCCATGCACATATCTATTTACATTTTATACATCTAGGTACTTGTTTGCTATCATGTGTGACATGCACAAGAGCCACCTAGGGAATGATTCAAAAACACACACATAGAAATACATTAGGTCGATATGCAAGGCAACACTCGGTCGTATGTTCATTTTTTTAACAACCGAGGATTTGTATGACCCCTCATTTGTATTATTTTCTTTTTGGGGTTTGATGCTCTTTTGGGGTTTTACAGGTCATTTATTTATTGCAGGTTATAGATGACATCTATAACCATTTTATAACATTATAGCGACATACAACGAAGGATTGTAAAAACTTAGTGACCCTACAAAGATCATTTTTGAGAATCTTCTAGGACTCGGTGCCCAGATATGGATCCTAGTGCCTAGGTTCCCAAGACTTCCCCTAGGCACCCTAGTCCAACCTTCTTCTAAACTTCTACATTTTTTAGGTTTATATATGACCTCATGTGTTCCTATTTTACTAGTTCTCCACCATTTCATGGTCTAGGTTTTAACATGAATCACCTAAGTATTATATCTCTCCATTACACTTAGGTTTTTATTTATATTTATCATTACTTTTGTCACTTCATGTACTTTAAATCCTTATCTATCGTTGTTATATTAAATAACCTATCTAGGGTTTAGACAAAAATATTATTTTGTTAAATCATTTGGTTAACTAGTCCTCTCGAAAACCTTTAGGTATTTATTTCATTATTTCTTGCATTTTTATAATATACTCTCATCTTGGATTTTTATTCATGATTTCTTGCTCATAAACCCCTGAATTTAGAGCTAAAATCATTAATCTCTTGGCTAATACTTGTGTTCTTGTTACCACAAAAAAATAGCACCCTCTGATTTTTCATGAATGGATGATGAGAAATCAGTGTTTTTGTGTAGCATGGTATTGTCTCTAAAGTTGTGGGACTTGCTACTTGAGACAAACCTCCATAGAAGGTTGGTTACTCTACCCGATCATAATTCTAACACTACTCCTAAGGAAGTAAATGTAGATAACTAACCCTACACTACATTTCCAAGGGACCAAGTGTTGGTGTTCAAATTAATCTCACCCTTATTTGGTTAAGTTTTGTCATCATTTTCGATATATTTTTCTCGCTTTCCCTGTAGTGGTGCAAGTCGCTTTTGTGGCTTTTCGTGTATGGTTTATTTTTTCCTCTTTTTCGGTCGAGGATCATGTTTGAATGTGCATTATCTGGTGGTTTCTTATGGGGAAGCCATTGTGTTTTAAGTTCTGGAGTTTGAGGGATCGCTTGTTGTAAATTACTTCTGGGTCTTGTCTTTTATTTGCATTTTCTCTCCCATTGCCCATTGATACATGGCAATTCCCAATTGATTGCGGTGTGGTGGGTCAAATTTTCAAACTTGTAATTTTCTCTCACATTCAAAAAGTGTGAAATCATCCTCACCCGATAAATGTTCTCCAAATATTCACAGTCAAAAGGTAATGCAAGTAATTTCTCAATTGGTGTCAAGGAGTGTACATGTGTCACAATTGGAGTGGATGTGGGGAGGTGGTACATATTTGTAGCTTTGTGCATTTAAGAGGAAGGGATTGAAGGTGTAAAAAGGTTCCTGAAACCCGTAAGGGACACATGGCTACTTATATGTAAAATGTGGAGATGTGGGTCGCCGAGGAACTCAAGCATTTTGGTTTGAAAAGGAAGTGGGATAAAATTGTAAAAAGTGCCGCAACCCCGCTATCACTCAAGTGCGACCATGTGTCGAGCCCATATTGAAAACTAAAAGGCAGATGGGTGGGTCAAGTTTTCCAAAAATGTGTAAATTATCTAATGCTACAAAATTACAAAAGGTGCCCCCTGAGCCCGTGATAGTGAAAATCTTCATTCCACGTGGACAATTTTTTTAAAAATTATGAACGATGGATTGAACGGTCATGATGCATTGCATTTATTTCTATGCCATTAATTTTGCTACACAAATCAAGGATGTTTTAAATCTTGTGAATGCTTTCATCTTTATTTACCAATTGGCTTGATTTTTGTTGCTACCTTTGTGATTTTCGCGAAGAATTATCACATCATTAACTGTGAAGCTCAAATTACAAACCTGAGGACTTAAGAAGTTATTGATTTGGGTTTAAATTACTTAGGAACTCATGTATTTATCTTTTAGTGGAAGGTTGGTTCAAAGGAAAGTTAAGGTTTTTGAAGGATGGAGACTATGCCATCTTCATTCTCAGTCGCAGGATCACGAATGATTTGGACAAGATTACAGACATGGAATTGATGTAAGATGATCTAAATTATTTTCTTGAGGCTTCCTAGCCCCCATAACAGTTGAATCCCTTAAGGCAATTCAAGACAGTCGTATTGCTTTAGCAGGTGCTATCCCACCAGTAGTTCATTTCCCAGAATTGGTGTGGCATTGTGCTATGAATTATGATCCCAAAAAGAGGGAAGTATTAGATGGGAGTGGGGATGTAGTTTTGACATTGACACCTGCAACCATTAGAATAATGCTAAAATTGCCTGTAATCACCAACCCAATCACCATTGCTATCAAATTATCTCTACAGGATTATGAAACAAAGAAGAAGGACTATGTCAAGATGATAAATACAAAATGGCTTATTACGAAGAAGACAATGGCTAGAATCCCTAAAAAGTTAGTTAGGGCACAATTTGTTGAGGAGGTTGAAGATGTCATTATGTTGCTAAGTCAAATGGCAGGTTTGGAAACTGTAAATGAATTTAAAGAGTGGATGGTTACCTATATATGGATCATTTTGAGAGAAAAGGGAGTATCTTGTTGGGAAAATTTCATTACAGATGCACTCCATGATCACATGGTCACCTTAGCAACGAGAATTGAGATGGGTGACAATTCAGAGCTAGAATTTTACATGATGACTTACCTAATCTACAATGTTGTTAGGCATAGACGCTTCCCAGTTTGTCACCATGTGCAGATTTCAAGCAAAGTGCAAATGCATGAGATATTTCCCCAACTACAATTAATCAACTAGAGTGGGAATGTAAGGTTAGTTAATGATGCTTTCTTTTCCCTAATCATTTTTCTTTTCAAGCTAGAGTGGGGACAATATAGGATGTCTGAACAAGCTAGACAAGTGATTTTGGAATACGGATGCTACTTCATCTAATATAAAAAGTTCACTTACATAAGAGTTAGTGGTTTTGAGGGAAATCCATATAAGTTTCCTAGGTATGTAGATGATAAATTGATTTTCTATGAACTAGCAAGGGAGTTGACACCTGTGCATAAAACTATTGCTAGGAGGCATAAGACAAATATCAAATTTCATATTCAAATTGGAAGGTATTCATGCCCTTCCATCATAAAGGCTAGGTTGATTAAAGAGGAAATGCATAAATTTGATATGGAAAAGTTTGAGGCAAGGGCTAGTTATGACATCAAATGGGTATTCAACAACATTGTCAACACTTTTGAACATGAGCCTTAGTTTGAAGATTATTTGATGAACTATAGGGATGAGGAAGAAGTCAGATTAAGGGATTTCTCTAGAATGACCCTTTCACAAATAATTGATTTCAAAATTGTAGTTATTCCAGAAGGAATTGTGGATGACCCACATATGGTAAGTAGGTATTATGTTGATCAGAAAGTGGAGGCACAACCCATAATTCCCCCATATTGGAATGAGATAGAATCTTATGATTCTTATGTAAGGATAACAGATGTAATGAGAAGAACTGTGAATTGGTTAAATCAGAAAGGCATTGACTTATCAGTTCAAAATACCAAAATCTTAAATAAATTTAGGAATTTGGGAAACTTAAATGATGATATTCCACCCCTGAAGGAGGGAGCAGATAGAATGGATCCTTTGGGAGGAAATGCCCCTCAATTTCCCTCAAAAAGGCCTACTTCGAACTCATAGATGAGTGGACCTCAGCCACTAGTGGAACTGGTACTCCTATGTCAATTCTTAGGTAAAAGACTAAAAGCATGCTTTTGAAATCTATGGAAAATTCCCCATTACTTTTGCAATGCCAATCTAGGAAAAGGGAAAGGGCTTAACATCCCATGTAGTGTGCTCAGGTGTTGCACCAAAGCCTCATAATACTAATAAATTAATGAGTGGCACCATAGCAAGTGGTCTTACTCAACCTAAGTTGCATAAAGAAGGGAAAAGAGTTGCTCCTAATCTTAAAAAGTTTGAGAGGGCACACAAGAAACATAAAGTTGCTCATGTACCAGTCTTGGTGAGAGTAGGTGCCCACACACCCAAGAATCACAAGCACAAAGATATGGTAATTGATCCTCCTAAGTTTGAAAGGAGTGATGTTTATCAGGCACAACATGCCCCATCATTTCCACAAGTGGGACAATCAGAGTCTCCTTTCCCACCTCTTCCTATGAAAGAAGCAACAATAGAAGCCACTCAAGATCAAACAACCCAGAAAGATGTTGTGGATAGTTCAGTAAGTAGCAAAACTTTAACTCTAGGTACAAAGACATCTGAAACATTTCTTACTGATGATATGAGTATTCCTTTGACTGAAACATTGTATGAGTCTAAAAAGGCCCTAGATAATGTAATTGATGTTGATGGTGGTGAGGGATTTTCCATGTTAGATGCTCTCAAATTATCAATGAGTGAAACATTAATGATAATGGTAAATGACCCCAAAATTGGTGAGAAAATAGGTTGAAATACTTCTCCATTAAATAGCAAGGAAAATTCTCAAGTAACATATGATCTTCTATAAAACAAGTTGTTACTGTAATCGGGTAAACAAGAATTTACTAGTGGAGGAGATGTAAAGACAGAGGTGTTAACAAAAGAGATTATTATTGTTTGTTGAGGTTACTAAGGCCGATGACTCTCTCAAAAAGGATTTTTTTCATGAAGAGAAAGTAGAGGTAGCACAAGCCACAATTGTTGGTGAAATGAGCATTATTGATGAGGATATGTAACCCCTAGATAGAAATGTGGAGTTGGCTTCGGATGAACAACCTACCATATCATTTCAGGAACATCATCAGAGCACGAGGAGGGTAGGATGCCAACTCAATAGAGTTTAAAGAATGAAGAACTCATAATCCAGTCAGTAATTCAAGAAAGTGTCGAAGGAAAAGTGGGGTCCAATGTGGCATCCATTGAAGAAATAAGGAAAGAATCAACCTGATTGTTGATATAAATCAAGGAAGAAATGATCAACTTCAGTCTCTAGACCAAGGAGAGGAACACCCAAAAGAATTATTAACATAGGGTGATACTAACAAGATGGTCATTTAAGTAAATAATGAAAAATAGGTAGAATTATTAAATCTGGATGAGCAGTGGTTTTCAAACAGTTAATGGTTTTCCCGAGGAGTCAGTAACATGAAACGCAAGAGGCAATGGCTAGAATTTTTTGGAAAAAGGGTAGATTGATGACCTAATTTCAAATGAGGAAAAAGAGATCCTTCTTGTGTAAGCTATTGACCTTACTACTCTATCTTTTCCAAAGATAGTAAGAGCCTCAAAAATATCTAAAACCATTATTAAAACCCACATTTATTCATCAGGAGCTAAAAATTGGAAATAGCAATCCCCTTTGAAGTAAAGACTAGGGATGACATAAAGGCCAATGATTAAAACGTCAAGATTATTCCCTTCGGAAAGCATTCAAGAGACCAATTAAAGTAGGGGGTGTCTGAAGCTGTCAATGACCTTTTGCAAAAAGTGGATGAAGATAGAATGGTGAAGAAGCAATTAAAAGAGAAAGTTAAGGCCCTAAGTTTGAGTTTGTAGCAATTAATTGGGAAACCTAGTCAGGATCAAACAAGTGCCTCCATTGATACCCCTGAGGGAATGGATAAAATAAACAAGGTTGTTAAGAATGTTCAGTAGTGAACACATGGATTAAAAAATAAACCATGAGAAAGATTGAGAATAGAATTGTAGAGTTAAAAAAAAGACCACTAGAATACAAGCATAAAATGGGCCATTGCATTGATATAATATCTAGGCATGCACTTGATTTTCAAAGCACCATACGTAACCGGATGAGGATTTGGTTAACGATTTATTCAAAAGGTATGATGCATATGTGGTGATGTTACCGAAAGAACAAGATATAGAAGTAGATCTGAAGAAGAAAAAAATGCAGATGCAAGGGTGATGAACATGCTTAGACAATTATTCCTTGAACTGTATTCTCTTTTAATATTCATCCTTTTAAACTAATATTTTAAAATAACACTTCTATTACATGGGATGTGTAACATCCCTATTTTAAGACTTTAGAAACAAGGAAATTATTATTATTATTATTTTTACACAATGTTCTCTATTCTAAATAAAAATCATTTAGAACACACATTCCATGCCAACCAATCTCATATGAGATAACCATATGCAACTGTAATGACTTGGTAAATAACCAATCTCTCATTTCATGACTCAATTACTAACCGATCTCTCATGTTTGTCTTAAAGTATAAAATACTTTATTTATACTATGCATACTTGGTTTTCCTACCCTATTTTGGGTACTGAGTGATCTATTTAAAGAACATTTTTGAATATTTGTTACCAATATTCATCTGACATCACGTTTCTTTAAACTAGGTGACATAGGACAACACAACCAAGTAGCTTGCGATACTTTGGCCAAATATTTCCAACATACTATTCATGTTACTATTCCTAGATGGCATACTCATCATTTTGGAATATGTCCTTCACCTCACTCTATTGTTATCTAGAATGGTCTTTACTGACTTCTGTCAGTCCACTTGCCCAAGGTTTGACCCTAACCTAAGTTAGCAACATAATTTGTTATAGGGAGATGCTCATGATGACTTAGGGTATATGGGCATACTCAACCGACCTAAGTCGACCGAATGTGCCAAGGTACCCTGGGTCATAGAAAACTACTTCCTATTCTAATCATGCTACTAAATTGACCTAGAGAGAAACTAAGTTCAAGTCTAGATGTGTGTAGATCTACATGAACAAATTCAGAAGGGTGTTGCCACATGTCAACTACAACACTGTATCCTCGAGAATCCCTTAGTCTTCTCAAAGGTATAGTCATGCAGTTGGCATGTGCTAACATCCGTTAGAATTGCTTCATCGCTATGTACATACCCTTGATGGTCATTAATTATTAATTAAATTTAGATTAAGATTTATATTGCAGCAACCATGCATAAACCTAATTCCAAAATTCATTAAGTTCTTTATCCATAATTAATCTTATTTAATATTAAGAACTTCATTAACCTCATGATTGCTTTTATGTTCATTAACTTGGCATAGTAAGAAGTTATCCCAAAAACAGGGCAGCAAACATCAAACGGTTAATTTTAATGCAACTTAGCTATCCAAAGAAGGTGTATCATCCACTTAGGTTCAGCTAGAGTTTACTTCATATAAAACTAAGTATAAAGATTAACGATCATAACCCCCATTCCTTTTATTTTTCATTCTTTTGAGAGAGGAAGAGTCTTCCTCTACATGATTAAATGTTAGGGTTATCATATACTTTTTATCATTCACAACTCATATATTTTAATTGTATGTCCAATACATATTTCATTATTATACTATAATTGTTTAGATAGAGAATGACATCTTATGTAACTTAACAAGTTACACCTTAGTAAGGGAGATTGAACTATTCCCTTATTCCAACTTATTAAAAGATAATTGATAATAGGTATACAAATAGATGTGAATACTATCTAAAAGATATCATTATAATTTCCTTCATATATGTATAAGAGAATTTACACCACAATTTGGAGTCAGTCTCCAAACCTTTCAATTCATCATGATAAAATATACACTTTACAAGACTATGCATTTCAGGCATACTGCATATCAATCAACATTAAGATCATAGAAGAATACAACTTTTATTTTCCAATACAACTCAAGAATGAATCATAATCCTTTATAAAAGAGCCAAACTATAAATTAGCCAATACATCATAAAAGTTTTTGCCTTTTTTTATCACTTATGAAGTCCATCTGTAAAAATTGCTAACACAAGTAAGTTCATTGAATTGAGCATGATAAGCACTAAGCATTAAAATGAAGTGCATTCCACTAATTGTTCCATTAAAACAACTCTTCTTTAATGAAATAATTAATATATCATACCAATAAGCATAAGTAATAACAACCATAAAAGAAGTACAAATAATAAGTTTGAATTCACTTTTAAGAAAAGAGCATAATATAATCAACAACTACTGCATTATATCATATAAGAATTGACCCAATCAATTACTTATTTAAAACAAACAACAGATCTTGTCATCTAATTATTTCATAATTCTTTCTGAATTGAAATATAGAATTCAACTTTACTATGTAACAAAAAGAGTTACTTTCAGAACCAAAAACCTTATTGTTGTTTTACCAAGTTTCTAGAATCATGTACAGACAAATTCATTTCAGCATAATACATATTTAGGATGAATCATCCTACAACATAAATAAATAAGAAGAAGAATCAACATGGACTATCCAAAATTCACCATTCATCAAAGAGATAGAAATCAAGTTCAGAAAGTACATAATTGATTACCTACATAACTACATCAATCAAGGAAACCAATAAAAGGATTCACCTTTTAAGAGACAAAATTTGATATCAAGAATCCCAAACCAATATGAGAAGGGAGAGAATCAAACAATCATCATTCTACTTACAAGCCTTAAGTATATTCTACATTATAGAAGATATCATTTAGAGATCGAAACCATACGTTCCAAAAATCAAAGCAAGACTTACACAAGGATTATCTCTTACTCGTGTCCATCCAGGGAAGATTCATAATATTATTGAGTGCATAGAAAGGATTCCATCCGAAAACAATATCCTAATGATGCATGACTCATTCATTCAAGATAGTCGAATAGCAATGATTCTATTTTCCTTTCTATAGGACAAACTCAACTACACACTTCCCAAATCGACACGACCATTGATTCTATACAAGTTATCGAGATCAAGAAAGATCAAACGGGGACGATTTGGTTTTCCCAGTACCAAAAATGACAATCCCAAAGTTTCCTGAACATACAACTATTCCCATGAACTTTCCACAGCCAACTAGTAATGATTAAAAAAACAATCCACAAGGAGTTTTTGTTTTAGAAGAGTGAGTTCACATTACTTCATACAAGATAGAAAGGCAGAAAAAGCTGAATTCAAGAAGTCAAATAAACCTATAATGATAAACACTCTATAACATGAAAGAGATTCAATCTACAGAGAATTTCAAACCACGAGAACTTAACTTTACAAAATTTAAAGGAAACTCAATAGAAAGGGTCTGATCCTAGAATTCATTCACCATTGTTTTATTAATTGAATTCCAAATCCCAATTAAAACCCAAAATTTCTCTCGCAAGTTCCAAAAGAAGAATACAAAACCAAACACGTATTTTATAGAAAACAATTCTTCTATTTTTCCTTATGAATTCAAACCTTATCAGAACAACAATATCAACACTAACCTAGTTCATATACAAATATAATTCTAGGATGCAATAATGCCAAAATCCATATTCATCTATTCAACATTGTTTAAACACAAGTTTGAGTTCATACAAAAGAGAAAAGTATATAGTACAGTCCCGAAGCCAAAGTATAAAATCTTAGCAAAACAAGATACAGTCAACAAGAGTATTCAACTCCTTTTAAAAACTAGAAATCCATAAAAATGGATCTAAAGAGAATACAAAACCAAACACAAGTTTTAAGTCAAACAAGGTTTCAGCAATACCCACGAAATTAAACTAAATAGAAATCCCAACTATAATAACTTTCACAACTCCATCTATTACATAAATATCAAAGCAGAGAAGTTTATGGCAGAGAAGGTAATTGTTAAAGTCAATTTTAACACAAGTTTAAGTACAACACAACACTTCCATATACTTCAAAAACCCATTATTGATTTCTTTCAAACAAGCTCGAATTCATACCGAAGGGTAAGTAAATAATATAGTCTCGAACCAGAGGTTCTATATCCTCACAACAAGATACAATTTCATAAAAGGTCATGCACCCTTCTCTCAAAACAATCAAAGACTTTAAGATACAAACAAGACATAGGTTACCCAGAATAGAGGAAAACATAATATCCTCAAATGTTTTCACATCATTTCGTGTTCAAAGTAAACTGTACAATCCAGAGACATGGAGTACTATGACCTAATTCAAACTCAAAGATGAATCCAAGAGAAGATTTCATAAGAGACTAATAGTTCATACTCAACCAAAAACCAATTACTCAAGATCTTTTTTTTTGAGCAAGACAACACAAAGTCCCAAATGTGAGTTCAACAAAACACAAAAGCCTCAAGAGTTCCATATGAACTTCAACATTGAACTTGCTCGGCAGAGAGAGAACAATCCAAAACTAATATTATCATACAATGGATTCATATCCAAAAATTAAAGAGATTCATTCAATCATGAAATTAAATAACCAAACAAAACATGTAACCATTTATCTCATGAGAGAAGAGTTATTTTAATGAAACATTTAGAGGAAAGCAAGAAATCTTAATGGGTAGAGCCTATCATGCCTGATAGTGCTTACGCCAATTGAAGGAGACTTCAAATTTGAGATTCTAACTCTTTCTCCTCCAAGAAATATCAAAACCAAACATATCTTTCTCCAATGCCTCATATACTTTCCTTAGATCGAAAAATAGACCATGGAAACCAAAAATAGCACAAAGTGAAAGTCAAACTGGTGGTTTGAAGAACCGGATAGCTCCATGCAGAGAAAAAATCACAAAGCATGCAAGACCAAAAAACCTCCAAAAATCTGCCCTCATTGTTTCCAAGATGGTTTTCTCACAAAAATCAAGATTCATTAATGCCATTACTCCCCAATCTCCACCTATCTCTCCTTGCCACCGCCTCCCAAAATTGGTGAATGTTATTTCAACCTCTGCATGCATTTCTAATTTTAACTATGATTCCACGTAAGCTTCCACCAAGTTTACATGTCTCTGCCAAAACTAGAAGTACTTCCTATTAATTCGAAAATCAAATCAAATAAATTCCTTTGGAACCATCACCAACTTGCCATACAACCCTTAGGTCCCTTTCATTAGTTTAGGATAGATTTCCATAACTTAGGTTATGACCTTAGGTTAGTTTAGAAAGTAATTACCTTAGGTTTATAAACATCGCCTTAGGTAATTAGCCAACTTAAGATAGGTTATTATTCAAACCAATTTAGTAGTAGGTAATAGGTTAAGAGTATACCAAACATCACCTTAGGTTTTTCCCCATCCCAACATAGAATATGAAGCTTAGGATAGATTATCACCCATATAAGTAAACATAGCTAGTAAATAGGTACATTTACCTTAGTTTAGAATAGTGTTGGGATAGATCTCATAAGTTTAGGACTTAAATTCCTTTCCTAGTTGTGAAGGAGACTTCGTTCCACTTAGCGCCATTAAATGTCCTAAAGAGATCAATCTGAAAGACCCAAGCACAAAACATACAACCAAATGTAGGCACGATCTTACAAGACCATAAAGAATTTGTAAGCATAAAAATTTCAGTCCACTACATTCTCTCATCCTATGAATGTTAGTTTATAATTCAGACCAGGTAAGGAAAAATATTCCTTGGCTCAATGGAATTGATCCAAGGATGAGTCGATTAATAGATATAAGTTTGTAACCATCATAACCAAATTACAACTCACCTATCTGAAGTGAAAATGGATTATTACAAGCCTCAGTATTTCAGTATAATGAATCCAAGAGAAAAAATGATTTATCCCTGGCAAGCATGATTTTCAACAAGCAAAAGAGCAGACCGCATCAAGAAAATCACATGTCAATGCTTGTAATGCAAAAGAGAAATATATGAGTTTGTCAAAAGAGTTATAGGATGTAATTGTTTCTCTAAATTTTATTGTTCCCTTATTTCAATTGAAAAATGGAAGAAGGTAGTAATGCCATATTTACTTTGATGAAATTAACATACATTTGGATAAGCATGTAAATGATTGATATTGTTATGTTTCTTGCATTTTGAACAAGGAACAAAATGGGGTTCTATAGGGGCCCCTACCCATGATAAATAAAGATATACACATGCCAGAAAGAGAAACAATGAAAGGAAGACAACATCTAGGCATTATTCAACCCTACTTCATATTTTCTCCTAGCAGAGGTTTTCCTGATACAAACTTGCTTGAGCCTTGTGTTGTCTTAAAAAATGATTAACCCTGCTAGCTCTGGGAAATTCCCATATCCATCAATACATCTAGAGTCATTCGAGATGACTCATGATTTTCTCTGTAGTGCCCACTTCCCTTTAACAATTTTAGATAATGATCTTGATACTGTTGATCTTATCATGGACACTACTATGTTTTATTTTAGTATGATAGTTAGATGTGAGATCATGGATTATTATTGACCTGGATTCAGTTATTATGCATGATGGTTACTAGAGATATTCTTTTTATATGTGGATGATGATATACTATTTGACATGGACATATTATAGATGTTGATTTGGACATGTGACATTGGATATTGTGAGTAGACCTAGTATGGAAGATTATTGATGATGATATAGTTGATTAATTAATTGAAAATGATAATGTTGAATTCTTGATGTTGTTGTGATTCATATGTTTAGATGATCTTGAGATGTTGTTTATATCATTTTGGATGTTCTGATATGGCCATGAGGCTGAAGGAGGTATTTGTGTTTTGCAGGTTAAAATATCACAACAATGTCGGGGGACTAGAGACTAACCATATTAGAATTCTAGGTGAATGCAACAAGGTCACCATGGTAACATGTTTTGTGTGTGTGTGTGTGGTATTTGTGTTAGGAGTTCCCATGGGGGATTTCCATTATATGTGACCATGGGTTTGTGTATTTATTAATGTGGTTTCTTTATTAATGTTGCATGTATTTATTTTGTGATGTGTTACCCCTTTCATTAGTTATTTTATGTTGTGTTAATGTTGTGAATAATCATGTGTTAAAATAAATAAATCAATATGTCATAGGAATGTAATAAATAAAGTTGTTACTCTTAAATGAAATATTGTAAGAGTGTGTAAGAAAGGTTGTAAGAATGTGTAAGAAATATGTAAGATAGATTTGGAGTGTGAAACACTTCATCCTCTTGGGAAATTCGAATTTGTCCTTAGAGGCTATATTTGGAGGCTTGTGGGACAAGTTAATCTTTTCCCACACCTCTTAAAATTTATTCACCAACCATACCTATGGTTTGGAGGTTAAATTTAGACCTTTTTAATGCATTTTGAAATGACTAATTGTAATTTTTAATTTCACTTCTCTTACATGTTTTAAATTCAGTCCTTTTGGGGTATGGGTTATTTTGGAGTGTGTAAGTTAATTTGTCATTTATTTATTATGTTTAGGTGAATGATTTTGATTTTGTTTTTGGGGTTGAGGAAGAGTGATGTGGCATCCCACATGGATCCACATCATCCTCTTCTCTTCCTCTCCTTTAAAATTTGAACTCATAGCTTTTGTTTGTGGTTGTTGAAACTGCTTATTCCTCTTGGGGTGAATTTTTCTTGCTGTTTTGGAGCCTTGCTTGTGAAAGGAGTTTGGAGACCATTGCATGTTGGTGTGTTGCTGATTTGGGACTGTTTTTTTAGCATTGGGAAGCTTTTGATCTTGGAACAAAACTCCATTATGGAGAGGTAGGAACTTGAACCTTTTGAAAATATTTCTTTTCTTTCTATGTATGTTTAAAATGGTGATTGATGTATGTGTGTGTATTGGCTGGTTGGGTAGAATGCTTAGGACATGGTGTAGGAGAAGGCTATGGGGATTTCAAATGGGGGCATAAGGGAATTCCAATGGCATCATTTTTATTGTAGAGGGAGTTTGGGATTGGGATCCACCATGGAAAAGAAATATCTTGTATTTCTTACTCTTGGGGGGCATAAGGGAGAAACTTTGGGGGGGGGCATAAGGAGGGGTTGGGAGGCATAAGGTTTATGGGATATGATATTGATATTGGTAGTATGATTATTGGTGGATGCCCAATTCCCAATTGGGAGGCATAAGTAGTTTTCCCATAGTTCCTTGCTCTTGTTGGCTTGTTTGATGAAGCCTCAATTTTGTTTGCACTTGTTTAATGTAGTTGTGAACTAAATTATTCTTGAAATGTATTTTGAATGTGAAAATGCTACATGTTTTTGTGGAAGCCTTTGTTGCCATGTGTTGTATTGCATCTCTTATTTCAATATGGTTGGGGCTCGGGGGCCAATGAGGAAGGATGGCTTCTCCCTTCTCATTGGATGTCTTGGTTGGGTGGAGAGCATTGCCTTTCCCCCTTCCTTGTTGTGATCAAGATGTAAAGATGAAGAAACTAGCATGTTGTTGTTTTGGAGAAAGAGGAATATATAGTTTGACAAAGTCCTTTCTTTTGAACAAGTTATTGTAATCCTTCCCACTTTGGAGTGGATGAATTGTATAGCCATTTGTAATGTGAAGATATTTGTATTGAAAATGGAAGATTGAATTGTAATGTGAAATGTAAAGAAGTTATATTCTACTCTCTGTTTTGAAAGGAAATGTGAAAAGATGTTATATGCATTGCATTTTGTATTTAGAAATCAAATGGAAAAGAGAAAATTGTAAATTTGTATTGGAAATGAATAAAGGATTGCATTAGTTCTCAAGATTGTATTGTGTATTGGATTTGATTGTTGTTAAAGGATGAAATCTCTGTTGAAAAGAAGAATGCGTAGGAAGGAAGTATATTGTTTTTGCATCCTTGGAATTATATTAAAATTGAATTCAAAATTTGTAATTTTGACTTGGGAATGAATTTTTAGAATCAACTGAATGTATTAGACTATATTGGAAATAAGTTGTTACATTTAAATGATGGAATTGATAAATAGATCCTTTAAAAATTTGATCACTGGCATTGTAAATTCTAAAACTGGTAAATCTAAAAAAATGCATAGTTTAGACCTACACTTAATAATCAACTTAAAAATTTTATGGAATAGCATGCTAAGACACTAAGGAATTCAATTTGACAAAGAAAACTCAAGAAAACAACTTCACCATAGCTAATTCGAATACAATTCCTTTAACAGTCATTTTTTTGTCATTTGATGGAAAAATAATATTTTTAAATCAATTGAATAAATTAACTTCCCAAAAACACTTTAAACCCTCCCTAGATCAACACTCCATGTCTGTTTGACATGTTGAGTGAAGGAGGAAACCGAATTTAATCAAATTGAAAAGTTGAAAATTGCCAGTTTGACAATTAAAACCTGCAGATCATTTTTCCAAAAGTGACCCTTTAAATTTTATCAAAAAGTAAAAGTTTTCATTTTTTTACAAAGAGGGCATCGAGAGATTTCTGAAAAGTCCTCATTTTCCCAAAACCAATATTTTTAGCTCAAGTTATGGTCATTTGAAGTTTTACTTCAATTTGGCATTCAAAAATTAAAATAAATCTAACTGTTAACTTTAATTTTGACTTTGGAAAAATTTCCACAAAAAGTTTACGGCCTCGCCATCCCTCAACCAATCGGGACCTACCACATGGCACATCGGAGGGGTGGACCAAAAATTTAAACTTATCTTTTTTGAAAATTTTACCTGGGAAAATTTTCCCACTTTTCCCCGCATCCCCGCCGGCCCGTAGCCAATCATGTGCTGACACGTGGCATGACGGAGGGGTGGACCCCTTTTGAACTTAACCTTTTAAGTTTTGGACCTGGGAAAAATTTCCAAATTTTTCCACATCCCCGCTAACCCACAACCAATCCCATGCTGACACGTGGCTCGACAGATGCGCGAGAGAATCTTGAAAACTTAACTTTAATTCTTCTTTTGGAAAAATTTCCTTTTGACTCCGTGGCCCCGCAACCCCACCTTGCTTAGAAAATCTCTTTTCATGGATGCATGATCCCATGTGATCTTTTTGAGCTTGAAACCCTTTTGGTTCAATCCATCGATTTATTTTCCACCCCATCGCCCACACCCAATCATGGGTTGACACGTGGTGCCACCCGGCTTCGCCAAGGAATGTGGAGAAATGTTTCCCTTTGAAGTTTGGGATTTTGACTGGGCAAAAATCCAAACTTTTCCCCCTCCACCTTTTTTCCCACGTCGAATCAAGTGATGACACATGTCCATTGAGGACCTGAAAAGTGTGGGAGAAGTGTGGATTTTGTGCCATGTAATGGGAAAATTTCCTTGAGCCGCCCCACGACCGGCTAACCCGCCAAAAGGCCTTCCTCTCCTCTTGACATGAGTCCCCCTAGGGGAAAGTTTGACAAAAAAACTCCGCCCACCATATCTTGAGAAATATAAGGAGTTAGGAGGACTTATTTATATCACCAGAAAGGTGAGAAAATTTCCTATCCAATGGGAATGGTTTAGGGAAATTTTAAAAGTGTTAAGTATGAGAAATTTTATTGAAACTCGAGGTTGTTAGAGAGCAGGCATGGGTTAAATTACTCCCTGAACCTAACTAAAACATATAACCCTAAAATTTTAACCTTGTAAACTTGTTATTATTTAATGAAGGGAACATATGTTGTAGTAATTTGGCCTTTTTCTACAACCTATTAGTGAAAACTGATGTCTTGCAACTTGGTTATAGACACTTCAAATTAGAAAAAAAGTATCCACAATTTTTTTCTAGCTAATCCTAGGTTGTTTCTTGGGTCTCAAGTGGTTTTTAAATGGGCACCATGAAATTTGTTTATCAGAGTGAGGTTTAAAGGCTTGGACCATTGGGCACACTAAAAAACTTGAGACATGAAAACTTAAACCTATTACACTTGTAAATATAGAAAACAACTTAGCTAGAATTTGTATGTTTTAGTAAACATGGAAGTTGAATAAAATTAGAAAAATGAACTAACTCTCACTTTGGTCTGTGCAGGAGGCTTAAACAAAGTGAGAGGAACCTTCATAGAGACTCAGACTCACCACCACCACCACCACCACCGGATCAGGGTGTAGCAACCATTCTACCTCAGATTCTACATACCCTTCAGGATGTCAATGTCGCTCTATGCGGAGGATTAGGAGAAGGACATGTAGATAGTCATGATAGAGCCCCTTCTATCAAGGTTCAGGTATCTCCTCAACTTAGCGAGGAGCATAGAGGAGAGAAATCCCATGCAGAGTCATCCAGAGAAGAGTCACCACCTAGGAGGTAGGGTGACAGAGTTCTAGAGCATAGAGAGGTCTCAGAGCCCTAGGCTTAGGGATGAGCATGCTGAGAGACCTAGAGGCGATAGACCATAGCAGCGGATCACATCAGGGAGATCCTGAAGCTTCAGACCTCACATTACTTAGGTGATACAGGTGGATTTTAGGTAGAGGCCTAGCTAGTGAGCTTGAGCGGTTGCTTCAAGCTTTTTCTTGTTCTAACAAACATGAAAGCTTGTGTTGCGATCCATCTACTAAGGGATGGAGCGGGAGTGTGGTGGATGGAGAGGAGCAGAAGCTCCATGTAGATTCAGAGATAGTGACTTGGGAGCTATTCGAGGATAGATTCAGGAGCAGGTATTTATCATGGAGGTTCATCCAAAGTAGAGGATTGACGAGTTCCATGACCTCTGATAGGCTTCTCTTTCAGTAGCAGAGTATGAGAGTAGATTTCTAGATCTACTCCAGTATGTAGAGTATATGCAAGATGAGCAGTGTAAATTCATAGGTTCATCCGGGGCCTGAATTTGGATATCGGAGGTGCAGTGTGGATCCAATATCTCAGAGACATTAGTAGAGGCCATCGAGAAGGCCTATATTACAGAGGAGACTCGGGGGAAGACCCAGTAGGCTAGAGACCAAGTCCAAACCTGCATTCAGTAGATGTAGGATGGTAGATCGAGAGGGTCTAGTGCCTCTTCCTTGTGGTGGCTAGGGTACAACATAGTCATCCTTTAGGCCACAATAAGAAGAGTAGTAATAGTCTCACCCACCCCATAGACCTCCACAGAGAGCTGATGCATAGAGAGGTCAAAGTATGGGGCCTCCTCCTAGGGGTCCCATCAGGACACAGGTGGACCTAGAGCTCAGTTATCAGGAGCTCACCAAACAGAGGAAGCATTAGACCATGGTTGGATCATCAGGATCCATGCCACATAATTCTAGGGCACCTACTAGAGGTGCTAATCCTTGGAGAGGATTAGGTGGTTGCTTTGGATGCAAAGTTGTGGGAAATTTTTGGAGAGATTTCCTTCAGAACCCTAATAAGGGTAAGGCACAAATTTTGGAGCCAACTGTAGGTGACATGGGACACAACCACAAGATTTATGCAGTGGTTGAGAACCACCAGGTAGAGCATCAGAGCATAGTCATTGAGACCACAGGTAGCATTGGTGGTATTCCTACCTCTGTATTGTTTGACTCTGGTTCTTCTCGATTCTTTTATTGCACCATCTTTAGTAGAGCGATGCAGGCTGGTGGCTATTAGGTAGGGTCATTGTTGGGATGTTGAGATGGCTTCAAGAGCCAAGATCTTTATAGACTCCTTGGTTAAGGAGTGTGTTGTAGATTTGGGACCTTTCACCACTACCTCAGATCTCCGTATTCTTCCTTTGGGCTCGTATGGAGTCATTTTGGGTATGGATTGGTTATCTACACACAGGGCTAGGATGGATTGTTATCACAAGACTATAGCTTGTGCAGATGATTTGGGAGTTGAGTCGGTGATCTTGGGGGTCAGGAGACCCATTTCTATTTGCACCATCTCCGCTATGTAGCTTAAGCGGTGTGTGCGATGGGGTTGTCAGATGTATGTTGTTATAGTCAGTGATAGATCAGAGGATGGGTCTAGTGGACCATCACTAGATGATCATCCCATCTTGAGAGAGTTTTTTGATGTCTTTCCAGGGGAGCTACTAGAGGTTACCACCCCACATGAGATTGATTTTCATATAGACCTAGTTCTTGGAGTAGATCCTATCTCATGAGCACCTTATCGGATGACCACCCTAGAGCTCTGTGAGCTCAAGTTGCAGCTTGAGGGCCTTTTGGAGAAGGGCCTTATTTGTCTTAGTGTATCCCCTTGGGGTGCACCGGTGATCTTTGTGAAAAAAATGACATATACTTGTGGTTGTGTATTGATTACCGATAGTTGAACAAGGTAACGATTAAGAATCATTATACTCTTCCTTGTATCGATGAATTGTTCGATCAGATGAAGGGAGCCATAGTTTTCTCTAAGATTGATCTTAAGTCAGGGTACCATTAATTGAGGATTTTAGAGGCAGACATTCATAAGACTGCCTTCCACACAAGATATGGGCACTATTAGTTCACAGTGGTGCCTTTTGGTTTGATGAATGCCCCTACAGTGTTTATGAGTTTGATGAATGGGGTATTCAGGACCTTCTTAGAGTGCTTCATGCTCATCTTCCTTGATAACATTTTGATATACTCACATACACGTGAGGAGCATGAGGGCACCTTCTGCCAGGTTCTTCAGTGTCTTCATGAGCAACAACTTTATGGGAACTTGGAGAAGTGTGCTTTCTTTCAGATAGAGGTGCAATATTTGGGTCATATCATTTATGGGGAAGGTATCGCAATCAATCCTTCCAAGATTAGAGCCATTATGGATTGGCCAGCACCCACTACAAAGTGACCGAGGTGTGCAGCTTCATGGGATTAGCAAGATACTACCGGAGATTTGTTCAGGACTTCTCTCAAATTACGCACCCTATCACTTCCCTTTAGAGGAAAGGGAAGAAGTTTGTTTGGTTAGAAAGATGTGAGCAGGCCTTCAAGAAACTAAAGGAGTTCCTCACTTCACACCTATTCTTATAGTTCGGATCCACAGGGTGAGTTCTTTGTTTGCATGGATGCTTCGTTGGTAGGACTTGGAGGTGTGTTGATGCAAGATGGCGAGTAGTAGCTTTTGAGTCTCACAAACTCAAGGATCATGAGCTTAATTATCCAACCCATGATCTTGAGCTTGCGGTAGTTGTGCATGCTTTGGTTAGATGGAGACATTTTCTTCTTGGATGGAGATTCACACTTAGGACTGATCATTTGAGTCTTCACCACCTCTTCACGCAACCCAATCTCAATGCTCGTTAGCGGCATTGGATGGAGTTGCTTTGTGAGTATGACATGGAGATTGAGCATGTGAAGGGGAAGGAGAATGTGGTAGTATATGCCCTTAGTAGATGGAGGCATGTGGCTATGGCCACCTCAGTGAGTATATATTTGCGGAGCATGATTCTTTAGCAACTTCCTCTTAACAGCTTCTACATTGCAGTATGAGTAGAAATCGAGTCATAGAGACCCCTTGAGGGGAAGTTTGCTGGTTTTTATTTAGAAGTAGATACTCTTCTCATGCATAGATGCTAGATATATGTTCCTAGAGATGGAGGCTTGAGGTAGGACATCTTGGTAGAGGCACATCATGCACCCTATTTAACCCATCCTAGGGTGAAGAAGATGTACGCCACCTTGTGACAGTTGTACCATTGGAGAGGAATTCATAGAGATGTGGCTGGTTTTTGTCATGGTGTTTAGAGTCCTAGAGGGTTAAGTCGAGCATCGATCCGTGAGGTCATCTTTATCCTCATGCCATATCGGAATGGAAGTGGGACACCATTTCCATGGATTTCATTGTTGGGCTACCGATGTTGAGATATCACCATGATGCCATTATGGTCACGGTTGATAAATTGACAAAAGTTGCTCACTTTTCTCTGGTGAAGACCACTTATACATCTAGATCATTGGAAAAAGTATATTTGGATGAGATTGTCAGGTTACATGGGATTCTGTAGAAGATCATTTGTGACCGTGATCCTTTGTACACATCACATTTCTAGACTACCATGCAGTATGTCCTCGGGACGAGGATCAACTTCAGCACAACATATCACCCTGAGACAGATGGACAAACCAAGCGAGTGAATCAGATTTTAGAGGATATGCTCAGGATGTATGTGATGGATCAGTAGTCTAAGTGGGAGGAGTACATGTACTTAGTGGAGTTTTCCTACAATAATAGTTTTTGAGTTCCATAGGCATGGCTCCTTTTCAAGCTCGTATGGTAGAGAGTGCGAGACACCTCTTAGGCTGGGACGGAGTTAGAGGACAAAGTATCTCTTGGACCAACTCTTTTATAGGACATGGAGCAGTAGGTAGTGTTGATTAGGAGGAGATTACAGGAGGCGCAAGACATGTAGAAGAAGTATGCAGATCAAGCATAGGATTGACCATAGCTTTAATGTGGGCATGAATGTGCTCCTTCATGTCATACCACACAAGAGCCCTATCCATTATGGAAAAGGTTCTAAGTTAGCTCCTAGATTCGTTGGACCTTTTGATATTTTGGAGCGTTAAGCATGAGAAAAATCATGTTGAAACTCGGAGGCTACTAGAGAGAAGGCATGGGGGTAAATTACTCCCTAAACCTAACTAAAACATGTAACCCTAAAATTTGAACCTTGTGAACTTGTTATTAGTTAATGAAGGGAACCCATGTTGTGGTACATTGGTCTTGTTCAGGAACCTTTTAGTGAAAACTAATGTCTTACTGACTAATTATAGACACTTCAAATCAAATAATATTATCCCATAAATTTTCTAGTTAACCCTAGGTTGTTTCTTGGGTCTCAAGTGGTTGTTTAAACGGGAACTATAGTTTGGTGTATCGGCTCTTTGGCCTACCATCTAAAGCATTGCCACCCAGCTTGTCTCGCGTACATGATCTGTTTCATGTTTCAGTTCTTAAGAGATATATTGCAGATCCTTCTCATGTGTTGGATTGGACATCATTCCAAGTGTAATACCAGGGGTAGGTGATGGTGGAGCCCTTCTGTATCATAGATTGTAGCACACTGGGCCTTCGAGGTAGAGATATTGATTAGGTACGGGTGTAGTGGGACAGATACGACGAGACTATAGCCACTTGGGAGGATGCCACAGTATTACAAGTGCAACTTCCACATTTGTTCCAATGAATTCCAGGAGGAAGTTGAGTCTAAGGGGAGGGGGAAGTAATGCCGAATTCCCTTTGACACTTTTAGATATTGATCTTGATATTGTTGATATTATTATGGACACTACTATGTTTTATTTTAGTATGATAGTTAGATGTGAGATCATGGATCATTATTGACCTGGATTTAGTTATTATGCATGATGGTTACTAGAGATATTATTTTTATATGTGGATGATGATATATTGTTTGACATGGACATATTATAGATGTTGATTTGGACATGTGACATTGGATATTGTGAGTAGACCTAGTATGGAATATTATTGATGATGATATAGTTGATTAATTAATTGAAAATGATAATGTTGAATTCTTGATGTTATTGTTATTCATATGTTTAGATGATCTTGTGATGTTGTTTATATCATTTTGGATGTTCTGATATGGCCATGAGGCTGAAGGAGGTATTTGCATTTTACAGGTTAAAATATCACAACAATGTCAGGGGACTGGAGACAAACCATATTGGAATTCTAGGTGAATCAACAAGGTCACCATGGCAACATGTTTTATGTGTGTGTGTGGTATTGTGTTCGGAGTTCTCGTGGGGGATTTCCATTATATGTGACCATGGGTTTTCATATTTATTAATGTGGTTTTTTTATTAATGTTGCATGTATTTATTTTGTGATGTGTTTCCCCTTTCATTATTTATTTTATGTTGTGTTAATGTTGTGAATAATCATGTGTTAAAATAAATAAATAAATATGTCATAGGAATGTAATAAATAAATTTGTTACTCTTAAATGAAATATCGTAAGAGTGTGTAAGAAAGGTTGTAAGAATGTGTAAGAAATATGTAAGATAGATTTGGAGTGTGAAACACTTCATCCTCTTGGGAAATTCGAATTTGTCCTTGGAGGCTATATTTAGAGGCTTGTGGGAAAAGTTAAACTTGTCCCACACCTCTTAAAATTTTTCACCAACCATACATATGGTTTGGAGGTTAAATTTATACCTTTCTAATGCATTTTGAAATGACTAATTGTAAGTTTTAATTGCACTTCTCTTACATGTTTTGAATTGAGTCCTTTTTGGGGTATGGGTTATTTTGGAGTGTGTAAGTTAATTTGTCATTTTATTTATTATGTTTAGGTGAATGATTTTGATTTTGTTTTTGGGGTTGAGGAAGAGTGATGTGGCATCCCACATGGATCCACATCATCCTCTTCTCTTCCCTCTCCTTTAAAATTCAAACTCCTTACTTGTTTGTGGTTGTTGAAAGTTTGCTTATTCCTCTTGGGGTGAATTTTTCTTCATGTTTTGGAGCCTTCGTTGTGAAAGGAGTTTGGAGAAAATTCCATGTTGGTGTGTTACTGATTTGGTACTATTATTTTGGCATTGGGAATCTTGTTGATCTTTGAACAACCTCCATTATGGAGAGGTAGAAACTTGAACCTTTTGAAAATATTTCTTTTCTTTCTATGTATGTTTAAAATTGTGATTGTTATTGTGTGTGTGTTGGTTGGTTGGGTAGAATGCTTAGGACATGGTGTAGGAGAAGGTAATGGGGATTTCAAATTGGGGAATAAGGTAATACCAATGGCATCATTATTATTGTGGAGGAGTTTGGGATTGGGATCCACCATGGAAAATAAATAGCTTGCATTTCTTACTCTTGGGGGCATAAGGGAGAAAATTTGGGGGGGGGCATAAGGAGGGGTTGGGAGGCATAAGGTTTATGGGATATGATATTGATATTGGTGGTATGATTATTGGTGGATGCCCAATTCCCAATTGGGAGGCATAAGTAGTTTTCCCATAGTTCCTTGCTCTTGTTGGCTTGCTTGATGAAGCCTCAATTTTGTTTGCACTTGTTTAATGTAGTTGTGAACTACATTCTTCTTGAAATGTGTTTTGAATGTGAAAATGCTGCATGTTTTTGTGGAAGCCTTTGTTGCCATGTGTTGTATTGCATCTCTTATTTCAATATGGTTGGGGCTCAAGGGCCAATGAGGAAGGATGGATTCTTTCTTCTTATTGGATTTCTTTGTCGGGTGGAGAGTGTTGCCTTTCCCCTTCCTTGTTGTGATCAAGATGTAAAGATGAAGAAACTAGCATGTTGTTGTTTTGGAGCAAGAGGAATATACAGTTTGATAGTCCTTTCTTTTGAACAAGTTTATTGTAATCCTTCCCACTTTGGAGTGGATGAATTGTATAGCCATTTGTAATGTGAAGATATTTGTATTGAAAATGGAAGATTGAATTGTAATGTGAAATGTAAAGAAGTTATATTCTACTCTCTATTTTGAAAGGAAATGTGAAAATATGTTATATGCAGTGCATTCTATATTTAGAAATCAAATGGAAAAGAGAAAATTGTAAAGTTGTATTGGAAATGAATAAAGGATTGCATTAGTTCTCAAGATTGTATTGTGTATTGGATTTGATTGCTATTAAAGGTTGAAATCTCTGTTGAAAAGAAGAATGCGTAGGAAGGAAGTGTTGTCAAAATTTCCCCCGGGGTAAATTTTGATAACATGCATCAGTATTCAAGTCCTGTGATTGATTGATTGGGGCCAAAATCATGTTGCTAGAGTCCCCTCAAATATTTTCTAAGTCCCCTGTCATGCGAGAGGAAAAGAGCAAACTACGAGAAAATGCAAAAAAGGTTGCGGAAGGCAAGTAGGTTGATCCAGGAAAAAATCATATAAAATGACTAAGTCCTAGCCCTAGGGCAATCGGGACATTTGGGACATAAAGGCCGAATAACTTGGCGGCTCGGCGAAAAGCACAAATGCCATAGGAATGAAGCAATAGGGACATCGGGACAAAAGTACACGGTGTGGCGAAATGCCGGTTCGAAGAGAGAGGAAAAATTAGCTAATAGCATTTGAGAGGGTCACCTTGGGACGAATGGGACAAATGGTCGCGAAATGCCCGAACCGGCGGTTCGCGTGAAATCAGCACAAGGAGCCCAAAAGCAATTGGGGCCGCGCGGGATAAAAGGCGCGAACCGGCGAACCCAACTGAAAAGGGTCAAGTCGATCCGAAGCAAAGTGGGACAAGCGGGCCAAAAATGCCGAACTGCCGAACCGGCCGAAATGAGCACAAAGGGCCCAAAATCAAATGGGACATCCGGGACAAATGGAGGTGAAGTACGTGAAGGAGCCGAATCAGCCGAGGACCAATCAAAAGCTGCCACGTGTCCTCACAAGAGAAAAGTCAAAAATTCTCAATGGGTGAGTTTTCGAGCACCGATCCGAACCAATGGGATAGTGCCACGTGTCGAAACCTAGGGCCCACAAGGAAAATTCAAAAGATAGCCCGCCGAAAGGTAGAGGAGAGAGAATCACGCGACCAATCAGAACATGTCACGTGTCATCCAAGTGGCAGAGCGCGGGAAAAATTCCAAAATCCGTTTTGGTCTGCTCTCAGCCCTAAATCTTGGATCGCCATATCTTTGATCCGAGCTCGATTTCCACGTTCTTTATATCAACGGAAAGTGTTGAGATGCTCTACATGATTACGGGATCAATCTCGAGTTTTGGTGTAGTCGAAGAGAGAAAATTGAGAAAAAGGCTCGGCGTGTGGTAATGGCGAAGGCGACCTTTCAACAACCCGCGTTTTTATGCTAATGGGTCGCATTCTTTCTTGCCGCACGGCGAAGTGACATTTTAGTGGCCAAATTAATACAAATGGGTCGCATTCTCCTCCAAAATCACTCAAAGTGATGGTATGGGTTGGTAAGATTCCTCCATGCTGAGTTAATGCATCTGTAGATCAATGAGGAATGGGCTTGCACATTTTCCTACATTTTGTCCCCTGGATTCGATCCCCATGCAATGTAAAAGCCATATTTGGCTCATTTGAAAAAAAAAAAAGGTTGTTCATTCTTTCGGCTCGGCCCTCCCTTCTTTTCTTCTCTAGGGTTGAAAATGGAGTTCGAGCCTCCTCCCTACTCTGTAATGGCATTTTTTGCCTTTTACTAATGGAATGATGTTCTGTGTAAACTTCTGGAGCAACAAAACATGTTCTGTGATGCATCTGTCCATCCTCTCTCGTTTTTGCTTGTTCTCTCCTTACCTCTCTTCATTTGCAGGTATCTGTGCATGTCTAAATGTTCATTGCAGGTTTGGAGCTGTGTTCATGGAGTTTTGGGACATTTTCTGTGTGAAATCTATCCTTGGGGTTGTGATGCTTCTGTCCATCCTTCCCAATGGCTCACCTCTCTTTGTCCCATGGCAGTTTTGATAGATGTCCAACATTCTCCTTCTCTGGTGTATCACCATTTTAGTGTAGGCTTTTTCTGTTTTTCCCCTCTCTCTCTCTGTCTCCTTGGCATGGTTAGATTAGGATTAGATTAGCTTGCCTGCACTGGAATAGCTTGTGGCAGGTAGTTTAGGAGCAGGAACCAGCCTTCTCTGGAGATTCCTCTCTCGAAATTTTACAAGTCCCACGCTTGGAGAGAGGTTTCCATGTTGTGCAATCACACTGGATGCACGAACATCAACCTAGAAGCCTAATGTGCGTATTGGGGTGCTTTGTGATTTTGCATCAACATGAAGTATATTTATTTTGCATCTTTGTAATTATGTTAAAATTAAATTCAGAATTTGTAATTTTGACTTGGGAATGAATTGCTAGAATCAACTGAATGTATTAGACTATATTGGAAATAAGTTGTTACATTTAAATGATGGAATTGATAAATAGATCCTTTAAAATTTGATCATTGACATTGTAAATTCTAAAACTGGTAAATCTAAACAAAATGCACAGTTCAAACTTACACTTAATAATCAACTTAAAAATGTTATGGAATAGCATGCTAAGACACTAAGGAATTCAATTTGACAAAGAAAACAACTTCACCATAGCTAATTCAAATACAATTCCTTTAACATTTGTTTTTCTGTCATTTGATGGAAAAATAATATTTTTAAATCAATTGAATAAATTAACTTCCCAAAAACACTTTAAACCCTCCCTAGATCAACACTCCATGTATGTTTAACATGTTGAGTGAAGGAGGAAACCAAATTTAATCAAATTGAAAGTTGAAAATTGCCAGTTTGACAATTAAAAATATGTAGATCGTTTTTCCAAAATTGACCCTTTAAATTTCATCAAAAAGTATTTTTTTGGTTTTTGTGCAAAGAGGGCATCGAGATATTTTCGAAAAGTCCTTTTTTTCCCAAAACCGAGCTTTCTAGCTCAAGTTATGGCCATTTGAAGTTTTACTTCAATTTGGCATTCAAAAATTAAAATAAATCTAACTGTTAACTTTAATTTTTGACTTTGGAAAAATTTCCACAAAAATTCCATGGCCCCGCCATCCCTCAACCAATCGGGACCTACCACGTGGCACATCGAAGGGTGGACCAAAATTTTAAACTTATCTTTTTGAAAATTTTACCCTGGGAAAATTTTCCCACTTTTCCTCACATCCTCGCCAGCCCACAACCAGTCATGTGCTGACACGTGGAACGGTGGAGGGGCGAACCCCTTTTGAACTTAACCTTTTAAGTTTTGGACCTCGGGAAAACTTTCCAAATTTTTCCCACAACCCCACTAACTTGCAATCAATCCCACACTGACACGTGTCTCGACGTATGCACGGAGAATCAGTAAAACTTAACTTTTAATTCTTGTTTTGGAAAAATTTGCCTTTTGACTCCACAGCCCCACAACCCCACCTTGCTTAGAAAATCTCTTTTATGAAACATGCTGGCTCGCACTGCAATATTTTTGGGCTCAAACCCTTTGGTTCAATCCCTGGATTTCTCCGCCGACCCCTCATCCACACCCAATCATGGGTTAACACGTGGCACCACCCGGCTTCACCGGGGAATGTGGAGAAATGTTTCCCTTTGAAGTTTGGGATTTTGACTCGGGCAAAAATCCAAACTTTTCCCCGCCGCCTTTTTCCCACGTCGAATCAAGTGATGACACATGTCCACTTGGGGATTTGCGGAGGCATGGGGGAAGCATGGATTTTTTGCTGCACAATGGGAAAATTTCCTTGAGCTGCCTCGCGACCCGCCAACCCGCTAAAAGGCCTTCCTCTCCTCTTGACACGTGTCCCCCTAGGGGAAAGTTTGACCTAAAAACTCCACTGGCCATATCTTGAGAAATATAAGGAGTTAGGAGGACTTCTTTATATCACCGGAAAGGTGAGAAAATTTCCTATCTAATGGGAATGGTTTAGGGAAATTTTGATGTGTTAAGTATGATAAAAATCTTGTTGAAACTCTGAGGCTGCTAGAGAGCAAGCATGGGGGTAAATTACTCCCTGAACCTAACTAAAACATATAACCCTAAAATTTGAACCTTGTGAACTTGTTATTAGTTAATGAAGGGAACATATGTTGTAGTAATTTGGCCTTGTTCTGGAACTTATTAGTGAAAACGGATGTCTTGCAACCTAGTTGTAGACACTTCAAATCAGAAAAAAAAACTATCCCACAATTTTTTTCTAGCTAACCCTAGGTTGTTTCTTGGGTATCAAGTGGTTGTTTAAATGGGAACTACATTATCCGGTTCAAATTTCTTCTCTTGAGATTAAATTGAATCTAAAAGATCCATACTGTAAATGGGAATGGCTTAGCATCCCATGTAGTGTGCTTAGGTGTTGTACCAAAGCCTCATAATACTGAGAAATTAATGAGTGGTGCCATAGCACGTGGTCTTACTCAACCTAATTTGCATAAAGAAGGGAAAAGAATTGCTCCTGATCTAAAAATGTTTGAGAAGGCACACAAGAAACATAAAGTACCTCATGTACCAGTCTTGGTGAGAGTAGGTGCCCACATGCCCAAGAATCACAAGCACGAGATATTGTAATTGCTCCTCCTAAGTTTGAAAGTAGTGATTTTTACCTGTGCACAACATGCCCCATCATTGCCACAAGTGGGACAATCAGATTTTCATCTCCCACCTCTACCTGTGAAAGAAGCAACAACAGAAGCCACTCAAGATCAAACAACCCAGAAGGATGTTGTGGATAGTTTAGTAAGAATCCAAACTTAACTCCATGTGCAAAGACATCGAAACCCTACTTATTAAAGATATGATTATGCCTTTAACTGAAACATTATATGAATATGCAAAGGCCCTAGATAAAGTAATTGATTTTGATGATGGTGAGGGATTTTCCATGTTAGATGATCTCAAATTATCAACGAGTGAACCATTAATGATACCAGTATATGACCCCCAAATTGGTGAGGAAATAGGGATAAATGCTCCTCCATTGAATAACAAGGAAAAGGCTCAAGTAACAGATGATCCTTCTATAAAACAAATTGTTGAAGAATCAAGTAAATCAGAATTACCTAGTGGAGGAGATGTTAATATAGATGTGTTAACAGAAGAGATTGTTTCTGTTTCTATTGAGGTTACTAAGGCCGATGAACTCTCTCAAAAAGGTAATTCTGTACATGAAGAGAAAGTAGAGGTAGCACAAGCCACAATTGTTGTTGAAATGAGCATTGCTAATGGGGATATGCAGACCCTAGATAAAAATGTGGATTTGGCTTTAGATGAACAACCTACCATATCATTGCCAGGAACATCATCAGAGCACGATGAGGGTAGGATGCTAACTCAATAGAGTTTGAAGAATGAAGAAATCATAAGCCAATCAATAATTCAAGAAGGTGTCAAAGGAAAAGTGGGGTCTAATGTGGCATCCATTGAAGAAATAAGGAAAGAATCACCCCTGACTATTGATATAAATCAAGGAAGAAATGATCAACTTCAGTCTCTAGACCAAGGAGAGGAACATCCAAAAGAATTATTAACACAAGGTGAGACTAACAAGATGGTCATTGAAGTAAATAATAAAAAATATGCAGAATTACTAAATTTGGATGAGCAGGGGGTTTTCAAATAGTTAATGGTTGTCCCTGAGGAGCCTCAACCTGAATCACAAGAGGTAAAGGCTGGAACAAATTTGGCAAAAGGGTGGATTAGTGAACTAATTTCAAATGAGGAAAAAGAGATCCTTCCTGTGCAAGCTATTGACCTTACTGCTCTGTCTTTTCCAAAGATAGTAAGAGCCTCAAAAAGAGCTAGAACCATTACTAAAACCCACACTAATTCATCAGGAGCTAAAACTTTGGAAATAACAATCCCCTTTGAAGGAAAGACTAGGAATGACATAACAACCAATGATTATAACGTCCAGATTATTCCTATGGGAAATAATTCAAGAGACCAATTAAAGCAAGGGGTGTCTAAAGTTGTCAATGAACTTTTACAAAAAGTGGATGAAGATAGAATGATGAAGAAGCAATTAAAAGAGCAAGTTAAGGCCTTAAGTTTGAGTTTGGAGAAATTAATTGGGCAACCTAGTCAGGCTCAAACAAGTGCCTCCATTGATACCTCTGAGGGAATGAATAAAATAAACAAGGTTGTAAAGAAGGTTTAAGAAGTGAACATATGGATTAAAAAATATACCATGAGAAAGATTGAGAATAGAATTGCAGAGTTAAAGGAAAGAACATTGGAATACAAGAAGAAAATGGGCATTACATTGATGCAATATCTAGGCAAGCATTTATTTTCCAGCATCATACAGGACCAGATGAGGATGAGGTTAACGAGTTATTCAAAAGGTATGATGCATATGTGGTGAGGCTACCAAAAGAACAAGATATAGAAGTAGATGTTGAAGAAGAAGAAAATGTAGATGCAAAGGGTGATGAACATGCTTAGAAAATTGTTCCTTGAACTGTATTCTCTTTTCATATTCATCCTTTTAAACTGATATTTTAAAATAACACTTCTATTACATGGGAAGTAATTGTTTCTCTAAATTTTATTGTTCCTTTATTTCAATTGAAAAATGGAAGAATGCAGTAATGCCATATTTACTTTGATGAAATTAACATATATTTGGATAAGCATGTAAATGATTGATATTTTTATGCTTCTTGAATTTTGAATAAGGAAAAAATGGGGTCTATAGGGCCCCGCCCATGGAAAAGAAAGCTATACACATGCCGAAAGAGAAATAATGAAAGGAAAACAACATCTAGGCATTCTTCATCCCTACTTCATAGTTTCCTCCTAGCAGGGGGAGCTTGTTCAGAAGTTTTTTTTTCCTCAACACAAACTCACTTGATCCTTTTGTTGTCTAAATGAAAATGACTGACCCTACTAGGTCTCGGGACATTCCCATATGCATTAACTTCTCCATATTCATTCTAGGATGACTCATGATTTTCTCTGGTTCAATTTTCTTCTATTAAGATAACACCCAATCTAAGAGATCCAGACCTCCTTTGAAGAATTTCTTCTTTCCTTTCTCTTTATGAAGGGTCGATATGCTTGGATTGGGTTTAGAGGGGACACCCAAGGTGGTTGGAAGGGAAATTACTACATGTTGTTGGATCGGGTTGATGCAAGGCCTTGAACTTGACCCAACCTCCCATTTCCTTGTGAAAGGTGGATTGTCTTTCGGAGAAGGAATTGGTTGAGGGCCCAAAAATTCATGCTCTACTTAAGGAGCATGATGCATTAAGCGGTGGATGACCAAATAGAAAATCTCCCCTATTGTCCCGAGTGGAGGAAATGGCTTCCCTTGAATGATGAGAAGACAATGATCAGTCCTCCTCTCCATCTGAGATAACGATTGGAGGTTGAGGTTGTGGTTCACCTTTCCTTTTCCTTGAAGATGACCCTGGTGCTGAAACTGGTTGCGAAGGCATGGTCTCTACTTGATTTTTCTCCAGGAAATTGATCCTTTTCTCTAACTCATCTATTTTGTGGGAAATAATAGGCATTGTGTCGATGGAGGATTTATCATACAAAACATATGATTCCTTGGGAATCTATTTTGATATAAACCCTTCATTACAAAAAAAGGGACATTGAAAATAGGTTTTCCCAGTGACCTGAGGTCTTCTCTCAATCTAGTATATTTTTAGATCTACGAGAGATTTCGAGTGGTCCCAAATAAAAATATGGAAATACATAACCTGGAAGGTTGCAAACTCATGATTGATCCTAATTATCCTTGTAATAAGTGCTAACCGGACTTTCTGGTATGTTAAGGGCCCTCTGGTGTCACCCACACATTCTATATCAAACAGAGCCTTGACAAAAGCTTCATCAGGACCGCTTAAATTGAAAATCTGATTTAAGTCCTCTAAAGAAATCTCCTTTAGGTTGTGAGCTACAAGTACCTTCGCCATTTTCTTTGAAATTTTTTATAATCAGAACAAGAAGGGAAAGGCATGATGATAATGAAATTGAGCCAGGTTTTATAATGAAAAGGAGACATGTTTTTGATTTGATGCAATATTTCCCATGAAATGAAGGAGATTTTGTTCAGTTCACATAGAGGAGAATTTAAGAATTGGAAAAGGTTAGGAATGAGTAGAGATGGTAAATCAAGGTGATTCGACAGAAACTATGTGTGGAAATTAAGCCAATGAGACATGAAAGCAGATTGTGTGGTGCCTAAGGTAGATTATTGAAAAGTGAGTATGGATATATGTCATATAAGTGTCATCCGAAGTGTTTAGAGATTGTTTGAAATGATTACCTAATCAATATCATGAAAGAATGATTAAATTAATCCGCCAAAAGTGATGACCTGATATCCCAGTCGAGAACTAGTGAATTTGATTGAAAAGACTTGTGATTTGTACACTGAAACTTTAAAAGAAAAACCTTTCTAAATGCCATGTTCTAGAACAAATTTTGAAAAAGGAATATTCCTTAGAATATTCATACTTTTAGGGGAAAGAACTTTGAAGGTTAACAAGTGAAGGGGGTGATATAAAAGGAAAAGGATAATCACGAAAGAAAGGGGGTTAATCTTTCTGAGATTTATTCAAAGAAAAGAGAAGGAGAAAAAGCCAAGAAAATCCATTTTCTGAAGGAAATTATTTGAGAAACTAGTTATTTCTTGTGTATCTTTGAAATTGATCATGTCAAGATGGTTGCAAGTGTCCAACCATTGATAATATTTGATATTGTAAATAAAATTTCCCTTGTTGATCAATTTGAAAAACCTTAAGTGATTTGTGTTAATCATGAACCGTGTTGTGTCTACTATCATTTTGAGATATCTTCAAATAGTTATCTATGTTCTGTTGCAATATTATATTAGGAGTCCCTCTGAAATCACACAAGATCTCGTCCTCATGATAGTATTGTGGCATTTGCAATTACATTATGAAGAGAGTTTTCATTTCATAATGCAATAAATAATTTAAATTCACTTTACTTTCATTTTAGTGATACAGATTGTTTGTCAGTTTATGAGTGTATCATAAGCATGATAAATCAAGGGCTTCGATGTTTAATTAAGTCTTTAACATGAGTTTTTGTGTTAAATCCTTGAATAATGTGTCAAGTTGTGTGTCTTTGAGTTTTCATAGATGAAAAATTTCTAGTTGAAGGTTCATTCTGACTCTTTGAAGCCATTTTTCATTTTGCTTTGTGGATTTTTCAATATTTGTTAAAAGTTCTAAAGAATTTTGTATAATCAAATTTATCCGCTTAACTTCCTAACCAAAAATTCATATTCAAAGTGATAAATAATACATGAACCATCCTCGCTTACATCGTATATCCTCAAATGATGAATAAGATCATTGAATGTTTCTATCCTTTACCAAAATATGTAGATGCAATCAGTTTTTATCATTGTCTTTAGTGACCTAGACCTTGTCTAGAAAAAATATTCATTCTCTAGGTGAAAACTCATGAGAGTTAGGTTATGTTGTATTGACCATGTTTTCTCAAGGTCTCCTTCAAAATATTGTGAAGGAAGATTCAAATATTGTTAATCCATTGATATCTTCCACAAACATAGGTCAAAAAATGCATCCTCTCACCCTGGTTAAAGGCACAACCTAAAGTAGTAAGGGTATGTCAAACTCTTAGCACAATGTTACTCAGTTCTTTTCAAACTAGAGTGATAAGGAGTCATCTAGAATCCATCCCCAGATACAAAATGACTCCTATTATGATTTGTTTATCTCTAAGCATCCTTATCAACTTGTGATGTTTGCTCGGTTTTAAAGGAAGGATAAATTTGGGTACCAACACCAATCTGGATCTATTTTTGGTGATTATTTGTGCAAATACATATGCACATCAACCTCTGGTAATGATTCATATGAAAATATTTTGTTTAAATGTCATCATTTGTTAAAATTTGTGAGAATTGTATGAGATCAAGAGTTTTTGTGTAATATTTTCTGGTTTTAGTAAATGTTGCACTAGATCGTGTGGATATTGATAAATATTGACAAAGGATGATTAGATCCATCAAGATTTGTAGAAATTGAGTGTTGATAAATAGTTGATAAATTACTTATAGTGCTTTAGCATATCTAAGGTGAAAATCCTTGGTGGCGACTCCGTGTTAGTTTATAATTTTGGTGGTTACTAGTGTCTTAATATTTGTCAAGAAGTTTTGTCATTAATATTCACAAAGCTGGAAGGAAGAAGATATTTCTTTACTAGGGATCCTACTAGAAAGTTATTTCCAGAGCTTGGGAAGGAAAATTCAAAAGGAAGATGAGTCTGGAGAGTATTGGGAAGTCAAGAGTCAAAAGAAAAGGTAGTACCAGTTCTGGAAGGTGATCAACCTGTAGTTGAGGACTACCCTACATCTTCAAATAATTCTGAATCAAATAGCCCTCGTAAAAAACTAAATTCTCCAACTGGTGAAGGGCCATCATTTGTGTCTGAAAAATGTATCCTCATTTTTCCCTTCATCGTCCAGATTGATAGGGTGTTTCATGAAACTGAATCATTAGAGGATATTTACTTGGAAATTTATACTCATGTGCTCCAAAGGCCCTTGGTCCCCTATCATTTTAATTCTCATGTAGGATCACCTCCTCAAGATAATATGGCTCAGCCTCCACCTAGACCTCTTTTGTTGTTAATACTTTTGGACCAATAAATTTTAGAGGCATGGTTGGGTATCCTAATGTTGTACCCTAAGATGTGAGAAATAGGTTACCTAAATTTCAAGGAAATAATTCCATTACTGGGGATCAACATTTGAGAATTTTTTTAACATGATGGAAGATTTTGAAATTGAGTATGAGGATGTGTACATAAAATTATTCATTCATACTCGAAGAAGAATATGCATGTGACTGGTATAAGGATTTACTAGAAAATTCAATAGACTCATGGACTGAGATGAAAAATGCTTTCAAATTATAGTATGGGGATAAGACTGACCCAAGGTTCCTTCTATCTGAATTTGAAAATATTAAAAAGAATCCCAATGAGTCTGTCTAAGATTTTAATATCAGATTCAATAAGACTCGAATAGATTACCCATAATCTTGAGGCCAAGTGATGAGTCTTGTTTAATCAAATATTCTTGATGCCTTTGAAAAAAAGGTTGCCTACTACTTAAGAGACAAGAACCCTGGAACATTAAGGCAGGCTTTCACTATGGCCTTACAAATTGAAAATAATATCAAGGTAGTTGGAAAACCTCCTAAGAGAGAAGGTGTCAAATTGATCAATCCTGATAGACCTCAGGTGAAAAAAGCAGTTGATCTGGAGGAGGTTGTGAAGACTTTGGCTAGGGTGGTTAAAGAAATATCGCAAGTTGGCCAGAGTAGAAAAAGGGATAGGACAAAGCTCTCAAGGTCAGCATAAACCAAAAACTAGGATAGATTTGGAAATCATCCTAGAAATGATCATAGGTCAGATGACAAAGGAAAGGGGCCTATGGGATCAAGTAATAAAACCAAAACTTAAAGAGAACATATTTGTACCATATCCTTTGATTGCTAGATTTGTTATGGTGTAAGAAGCCCATGTTATTGATTGGTGTGATAAGTGTTTCCTGCCACACTCCCCATGTGATTTGAGTAAGGAGGTTGAAGAGGTAAATGATGATGAAGCTTATGGTGATGTGTGCATGATGGAATGCCCTAAAAATTCACAACAGAGGGCTACTTCAACTGATTTAATAAGTTCCAGAATTGTTCAAAGTTTCTGGGATTACATTCACCGAGTATTACCTCTCTCGCATGATGATGGTGTTGAGATTGATATGGTGCAGGATTTTGATTTACCTAATCATGATTTTGAATACTTAAGGGCCTTGATGATTAAGAAGTATGATGGGGGAATACCTTCTGAGGAAGATAGGAAACTATTGATGAATGTAGTGGTTGCACAAGAAAAGGAACATAATACAAGAAGTAGAGTTATCAAAGGGGAGGTCCTCAGGATAAACCAAAAACTCCACTTCTCACTAATATCCCCAGGAAACCCCTAAGAAGGATACACTCAACAAAGGCCCTGTTTCTCCAAATAAAACTTGTACCCTAGCTCATGCCCAAGTTGCAAAGACTATTATACCACCAGAGGGAATCATAAATCTTCCATCCAACACTACCTTACCCAAATATGCTCCATGTGATATAGCCCATATTTTGAGTCAAATCAAATTCACTGTACCTATTGTTGAATTGCTCATAATTCTTGAGCATAGAAAGCAAACATTTGAGTATTTGGGATTTAAAGAAGAGATAACAACACAAGGAAATAATGTGAATGGTGTGGATCTTCCTCCTATCATCGTAGAGCTTGAGATACCACAAGCCCTGGAAGAATTGGGAGAATCACCAGAAGTATACTTGGGCACCTCACTTGTGGAATCTCAACTTGATGTTGATCCTTTTTACACCACTTTGATCATCAAGGATAGGTTGGTGCATAACTATATGTTTGATTTGGGAGCTTCATGCAATGTGATGCCTCTTGAGGTGATGAACGAATTGAACATCAAAGTAATAAAAACCTTTGGAAAATGCATAGCTATGGATTCAAGGGAAGTGCTCTGTGATTGGATATGTTAAGGGATTAATAGTGCAATTAGCAGCTTACCCTAGAAAATCCTTAACTATGAATGTGGTTATTGTGGATTGCCCAGCCAAATGGGGCATGCTCTTATCAAGGAAATGGGTTGCTAGTGTGGGGGAAGTGTGCAAATGGATATGTCATATACAACCATACCATTGGAAGGAAATCTTGTAAAGTTATATGGTGAAAAGAAGATGTTACATCTGATTGAAGATCCAAACAATGCTTCGTATGAAGTATTATATATAGATGTAGATGTTGACAATTTTGTTGGTTATGTAGATTTCAAGGAGCATGAAATTGATAAATGCAAATTTCTTGAGAAACTTGGTTCCCCTTGGACTTTTATGTTTGATGGAGCTTGTTCTAATTTTGGAAATGGTGCTGGTATTGTATTGATATCCCAGATAAGAAAGAGTTCAATTTTTCTTTTAAACTCCAGTTCGAATGCACTAACAATATTGTAAAATATGAAGCGTTGCTTTTAGGTTTAAGGATTGCTTGGAGATATGGTATTAAAGACATTATTATTAAAGGGGATTCAAAATTAGTAGTCAAGAAAGTTTGTAAGTTGTATGCAACAAAGAATCAGAGAATGAAACAATATAAGCATGTAGTTTGGGATTTCATTGAAATGTTTGACTCCTTCAACATAGTGTACCATGAAAGAAAAAAAAATACTGTAGCAAAAATATTGGTAGTACTGGGGTCTAGGTTTGAAAATTACACAGTGTCTCCATATTGTGAATATGACATTGAGGTGCTGACAAGACCATATGTCCCTGATAATGTCAAGCATTGGCAAGTTTTTGAAGATGATGCCCAAATTCAAATATTTTTACAAAATAAAGGGGAATTCACAAATCAAAATGTGGATTGGGAGCCAATGGTCTGTATTAATGAGGGAAGAGAAACCTTGTTTGGTAAAGATATTATTCAGTTGAAGAAAAATACTATTCCAAGAGGTTTGGTTGTGCTTGAGTCAAACTTTGATAATGTTGATCACATTGTTAGTAGGCATATGTCAGCTTCAAGAGATGTGGAAGAACACAACCTGGGGATGGAAAACAAACCTAGGAGAATATGGCTAGGTAGTAACTTGAATAAGGAAGAAAATAAATCATATGTCCAACTGTTGAAAGAGTACTAGGACTGCTTGGCATGGTCATATTCAGAATTAAAGGCATATAGGGAAGACCTTTTCCAGCATGAAATACCATTGGAAGCTAATGCCAAGCCATTTAGGAAAAATAAAAGACCGATCAATCCACTTCTCTCCCTCAAAATGCAAGAAGAATTAAAAATTTAAGGGATGGAGGTATTATACAACCCACAAGGTATTCTTCATGGGTGGCAAATCTAGTGCCAGTTCAAAAAAAGAATGGAGATATAAGGTTGTGTGTGGATTTTAGGAACTTGAATAAAGCATCAATCAAAGATAATTATCCCCTTCCCAATATGGATAACATGCTGCAGTTAGTTACTAGCTCAGAATTATTGTCCACTGGATGGATTCTCAGGATATAATCAAGTGGTGGTGAAACAGTCAGAAAGAATCAAGACCGCTTTCACCACTCCATGGGGTACTTATGTGTATGTAAGAATTCCCTTTGGTCTATCTTATACTACTAATCCATACAATACATTCGTAACATATCCTCTAAAACTTGATTAACTCTTTTAGTCTATCCATCCATTTCTAGATGATACGCAGAACTGAAATTCAACTTAGTTCCTAGAGCTACATTAAGCATTTGTCAAAACCTTGACGTTATTCTAGGATTTCTATTCGATATGATTAATTCAGGTACTCCATGTAATCTGAAAATTCTATGTACAAATCTCTAAGCCAATACAGGAGAATCATCATTCAGATTACTAGCAATAAAATGTGCTACCTTTGTTAGTTTATCAATAACTACTAAAATAACATCATGTTTATTTCTTGACATAGGCAACCCTTATACAAAATCCATGTTTATTACTTGTCATTTGTACTGCGGTATGCTATGAGGATACAATAAATCAGTTGGGTGCATATGTTCATCTTTAACATGTTGACATTCAAGGAAATGTGTCACAAAATCAATAACATCATTTTTCATCCCTTTCCAGAAATATTGTTGTTTTATATCAGCAAGCATCTTTGTAATACCAGGTGTCTAGAAAAAGGTGAATTGTGAAATTCTACTAATAATTTCTTTCTTAAATCATTTAGCAAAGGTATGTATACTCTATTTTCAAATCTTAAGATTCCTTCGTTGTCAAAGTGAAAACCTTTATACCTCACATCATTTGGATCTACAAAGCAAGTGTTGTTTTTACTTGCTGAAAGTAAGAATCAGATTCCATAACACTTTTACTTCATCCTTAAACCGAGTTCTCAATGTTATAAGAGTAGAAATGTGCTTCCTATGACTTAAAGCATCAGCCACTCTGTTTTCCTTACCTTTGATATAATTGATATCAAAATCATATTGAGACAAAAAATCTAACCATCTTCATTGTCTTGCATTAAGATTTGGCTGAGTGAAAATATACTTCAGCCCAAGATGATTAGTTTTTAATTTAAAAGGCTTACCAAGTAGGTAATGCCTCCAAAATTGTAGTGCATGAACAATGGTAGAAAGATCTAAATCATGTGGAGCATAATTCAACTCATGTAACTTTAGTTTTCTACTTTCGTAAGCTATGACATGATCATTTTGTAACAAAATACCTCCTAGACCTTCACCAGATGCATCTGTTACTACCATAAAGTCTCCATTAGGATCTGGTACCACTAGAATAGGTGCTTGAAGTTAATTATTCCTTCAAATTTCTGAATGTAGATTCACATTTCTCATTCCAAACAAACTTCTTATCCTTTTTCTATAAAGAAGTTATTGGTGCAGCCACCTTAGAAAAATCTTTTACAAATTTTCTATAGTAACCAGAAAGCCCCATGAAGCTTCTAACTTCATGTACATTCTTTAGTGCAGACCATTCAATTATATCTACAATTTTAGAAGGATCTATAGAAATTCCATTCTTACTTATTACATGTCCTAAATAGTGCACTTTTGTGTCATAGAAAGAACATTTAGATAGCTTACCATATAACTTTCTCTTTCTCAAAATTTCCAAAACTATCCTCAAATGCTCATGGTGTTCCTCAATACTTTTAGAATATATGAGAATGTCATCCAAGAATACTAGCACAAATTTTTCCAAGTATTCTTGAAAGATATTATTCATTAAATTCATAAAGGTTATAGGTGCATTTACTAATCCAAAAGGTAAAACTGTGAACTCATAATGCCCATACCTTGTTCTGAAAGTTGTTTTATGAATGTCCTCATCCTTAATCCATAATTGATGATATCCAAATCAAAGATCTATCTTATAATATACCAATGCTCCACGCATCTCATCAAATAGATCATCAATTCTAGGGAGTGGGTATCTATTCTTAATTGTTACTTTAGTTAGCATTCGTAGTCAATGCACGATCTAAGTGTTCCATTTTTCTTTTTCAAAAAAATTACTGGTGCTCCCCAAGGTGAAACACTCGGTCTAATCAAACCTTTAGAAAAAATTTCTTGCAATTGAGCCTTGAGCTCTACCAATTCTATAATAGTCATCCAATATGGTGCCTTAGAAATAGGCTCGGTTCTAGGCTTGATTTCAATTGTGAAGTCAAACTCCCTTTTGGGTGGAAGACCTAGTAACTCTTCCGGAAACACGTCACTAAATTTTCGTAACAACGGATATCGTTCCATGACATCGTTGTTCTCTTCAGCTGTTTCTATAATTTTTACTACATATAAGGTACAACCTTTATTTTTGGCCTTGTTAAGTTACATAGCTGATAGTTTTCAAACAAAAATCTCACATTTCACACCTGAATCTCTACTGCTTTGTGAGGTCATCTAAACAAATAATATGTTTTTCAAAATAGTCCACTTTTTCCTTATGTTATGCTAACCAATTAACACCTATGATTACATCATAATACCCCAAAGGTGCAACATAAAGATAAAATTTAGTAGAAAAACTAGGTAAGTCAAGGACTGCTCCAAAAAGACACATACTAACTATATGAACAACATTGTTTTCATAATGTACAGTCCATGTTTCCATCTTTTATTTTTAGTTTTGATGCTAATTTACTAGAAATAAAACATTCAGTAGCTCGATATAAAAATAATAGTTATAGGTATGCCAAATAACTTACCTGGAACCTCTATAGGTGTGGCCTAGTTTTCAACCTGCTTGTCAGCTACTGTAGTGTGTATCTTGTGTTGCTGATTACGATCATATTTTTTCAAAGGGCATTGATTTACGTAATGATATTTACCACAATTATAATAGCATCCTACAAGTCCTTTCTAGGCTCGGATTTATATTTAGCCTTAGAGTTATCATTCTGACCTCCATAGGACTTATGTCGTTATTATTATTCTTGACAAAGTTGTTCTGTGCATTACCAGTAGACTTGTTTGTTGCTTCTTTCTTACTAGTATCAGATGAAAACTTACTTTTCATTCTGAATTTCTTCCATGGTCCTTTCTTAGGTGTAAGAGATGATGAAGAGGAGTTGGGGATTTTCTTCCTTACTTCCTCCTTATGAGCAAAAATTACCTTCAATTTTTGTTCCTGCCTTATGGCCTTTTCAACAACCCCTTCCATCGTGGTTAGGATGTGAACATCCACCTCTCCTCCTATAATGGGATTCAATCCCATGATGAATTTATGTATCCTGAACTTCTTGTCGTTTGTACTGAGTTACATACTTAAAGAGTTTAGTAAACCACTCCCTAATACTCGATTCTGATTAGCTTTCCTTGAGCCAAGTTCTAGAATTCGGTCATTTTCGATCATAGTAAAGTTCTGACATCCAACGCGTTGCCTAAAGTAACCTTTAAATTGGTCCCATGTGATATTAGTTTCATCAATGTTTAACTCGGCCTTTACGGCTGTCCCACCATGAAGATGCCTCATGGGAAAGTTGATATGCTCCCCATATCGCCTTTGTTTCTTCCGAGAAATTCCTTATTGCAAATTATTTCTCCATTTCACTTGAAGCTAATTCTCAAAGCACCATCTCCTAATGTGGTGCCATCAAACTTGGGTGGAATTATCCTTTTATATCATTAGTGAGTTGACTTCCACCTAGCCTTTTTGTTCTTAGGCTGATCGGTATGTTCACATTATTATTATTAACACCTAAATTGGTGTTGTCTTCGAGGGAGGTGTCTGGTTATTATTACCAACATCTTCTTCCTCATCCTTTCCCATTACTTTATGTTCCAAGACAACCAAATGATCTCTTGTGTCCAACAGGAAATAAGGATCTCATCGAGTTTCTAGGTAGTTGTTGCCCCTTCATCCGGTGGAGGATTATTTGTAACATTTCCCTTGTTCTAACCATTTTGTTAACAAGAAAATTTAAGTTTCATTAGATTATGGACACAATAGGTCCAAGAGCTGTAACCTTTAGCTCTGATACCAAGATCTAACATTCCCATTTTAAGATTTTAGATACAAGGGAATTTTTTTCTTTTAAAACATAATATTATCTTATCTAAATAAAACATTATTTAGAACACACATTCCATGCTAATCAATCTCATAATAGATAACCATATGCAGCTGTAATGACTCAGTATGCTATTGATCTCTCATTCCATGACTCGTTACCAACCAATATCTCATGTTGACTTAAAGTATATAATACTTTATGTATACTACATATACTTAGTTCTCCTACCCTATTCGGGTACTAAGTGATCTATTTAAATAACATATCTGAATATTTTTTACCAATATTCATCTGACATCACATTTCCTTAAACTAGGTTACATAGGACAACCCAACCAGCAACTTGTGATATTTTGGCCAAATATTTTCAACATATTGTTCATGTTACTATTCCTAGATGACATACTCGTCATTTTAGAATACATCCTTCACCTCACTCTTTTGTTATCTAGAATGGTCTTTATTGACTACCATCAGTCCACTTGCCCAAGGTTTGACCCTAGCCTAGGTTAGCAACATAATTTGTTATAGGAAGATGCTCATGATGACTTAGGGTATATGGGCATACTCAACTGACCTAAGTCAACTAGATGTGCCAAGGTACCCTACCCTAAGTCATGAAAGCTACTACCTATCCTAAACATGCTACTAACTTGACCTAGAGAGAAACTAAGTTCAAGTCTAGATGTGTGTAGATCTAGATGAACAAATACGGAAGGGTGTTGCCACATGTCAACTGCAACACTGTATCCTCAAGAAGTCCCAGGACTTCTTGAGGGTATAGTCCTGTAGTTGGCGTGTGCAAACATCCGTTAGAACTGATTCATAAAGATGTACATACCCCCTTAGTGGTCATTAATTCATAATTAATATTGGATTAAGATTCATATTGCAGCAACCATGCCTAACCCTAATTCCAACATTCATTAAGTTCTTTATCCATAACTAGCCTGATTAGATATTGAGAACTTCATTATCTCATGTTTGCATTGTTGTTCATTAACATGGCATAACAAGCAGTTATCCTAAAAAAATAGGGCAAAAACATCAAACAGCTTAATTATTAATGTAGCCTAGCTATCCAAAGCAAGTGTGTCATCCACCTAGATTCAACTAGTGTTTACTTTATAAATGAAGTATAAAGATTAAATATCATAACCACTATTCCTTTTTATCTTTCATTCTTTGAGAGAGGAAGAGTCTTCCCCTACATGGTTAGATGTTAGGATTAACATAACCTTTTATCATTCTTTACTCATATAGTTTAATTATATGTCCAAAGCATATTTCATTATTAAACTTTAGTTGTGTAGATAAATAACGACATCTTTTGCAATTTAACAAGTTTCCTTATAATAAGGGGGAATTGTATTATCCCCTTTATCTAACTTATTAATTGATAAAAATAAAAGTACACAAACAGATATAAAGAATACCACCAAGATATCACTACTAATTCCATCATACAAGTACAAAATAATTCACACCACAAATTGGAGTCCAACTCAAAACCTTTCAATTCATGATGATAAATATACATTTACAAGACTATGCATTTCAGACATTCTGCATGTCAATCAGAATTAAGATCTTAAAAGAACATCACTTTTCTTTTCCAATACAACTCAAGAATGAATTGAAATTCTTTACATAAGATCCAGAATTAAATAAGCCAATGCATCATAAAAGTTTTTTCCTTCTTTTATCACTTACGATGTCCATCTGCAAAAATTGCTAGCACGGGTTAGTTCAATGAACTAAGCATGATAAGCACTAAGAATTAAAGTGAAGTGCATTCCACTAATTGTTCCATTAAAACAACTCTACTTTAATGAAACAATTAATATATCATACAAATAAACATAAGTAATAACAACCAAATAAGAAGTACAATAATGAGTCTGAATTTACTTTTAAGAAAAGAGCATAATACAATACGCAACATCTACATTATAACATATAGTTTAATTGATACTATCAATTACTTTTAAACAAACAACAGATCTTTTCATCCAATTGTTTCATAATCTTATCAGAATAGAAATACAACATTTATCTTTACTATGTAGCAAAAGAAGTTATTTACAACATAGCTCATATTAGGATGATTCATCCTACAACTTAAGCAAAGAAGAAGAATCAATACATATTGTTCCCCATACACTAATCATTTGAAAGACAGAAACAAGTTTAGAACTCACCTAACTACTTCAGTTCAAGGATAACAATAAAGATTCAATATTAAATCGGAAACATCTAAACAAGAATCCCAAATCAATCCAAGAAGGAATAGGAAATCAAAATAGTCTAACTACAAGTCTTACTAACTTCTACATGTTAGAAGATATCATCCAAAGATCTGAAACCAGACATTCCACAAATCCAAGCTAGACTCACACAGGGTTAATCTCTTCTCGAGTCCATCCAAGAAGGGTTCACAATAAGATAGAGTGCAAAAAGAGAAAACCTTCCAATATCAAATCCAAATGAAGTATGACTCAGTCAAACAAAATAATCGGTCTAAGCATGTTATTATTTTATTTTCAACAGATCGACTCAGCTATTCTCTTTCCACATCATTACAACAAATGATTAGTACAAGTAGACTAAACAATCCACAAAGAAATTTCCATCTCAGAAGAGTGGTTTCCCACTATTTCCTACAAGACAGAAGGACAGAAAGCCAAACCCAAGAAGTCGAGCAGACCTAAGAGAACAATCATTCTACAACCAAGAAGAGAATTGAGATTCAGAGAAGTTCTATCAAATGAACTTATCTTTTCAAAAGTTAAAGGATCTCAAAAGGAAAAGGTCCAATAAATAATTCATTTCATTTCCAATATCAAATGAATTCCATTTCTATTTCCAAAATCAGAATTTCTTTTACTAGTTCCCAAAGGAGAAAACAAAACCAAACACACAGTTAGAAGAAAGCACACTTCTAGTTTCCCTTACAAATCATTACCACCTAGTTTATCTATTCCACAAGTTTGAATTCAATTCTCAGAAAGAAGTACATAGAATAGTCCCAAAAATAGTATATTGTCCACAAGAGAACATATTCCTTTCTCTTTTAAAGACCCAGAGATTCATTCAATGAATCCAACAAGGAATAGAAAACCCAAAACAAGTATAAGATAAACAAGATTCAATAAAACTCACGAACTCAAGTAAAAACTATAATCCCATTTACAAGGCTTCAACAGCTCAATACAAAAGAGCAAGTAGTTCGTGAACTAGTTAAGAACAGTTATACAAACAATCCGAACTAGAGATATTATATCCTTCCATACAAAATTTAGTACACTAAGGTATTCAATCCATATTTTTAATAAAACCTTAAATCAATTAAAAAGATCTAAAGAGAGTAAGAAAACTCAATATACGTTTAAGTCAAGTAATGTCCCAATCTTACCTCCAACGTGACTGAAATAGAATCACAACAAAGACTCTCAAGTTCCATCTAAAAATATTGCGACAAGGAAGGTATTCATTTCAAAATTGATCACAAGAAGGAGAATGCATATTGTATTTCCATAAGCCTAAAAAATTGTTAACAACTGTTCCAAACAAACTCTATATCAAACCAAACCCACAACAAGATACAGTTCTAGTCTATTAACACTTCAAACAAAATAGTCAAGCCTTCCACAAGATGTGGGTTTTCTTAGAGAAAAGGAGAGAATATTATCCTCCATATTTGCACACCTTTACAAGTTCAAAGAAGGTGGTATAGTCTCCAAAAATAGAAGTACCACAACCATTCCAACAAGAAGCTACAAGGAGAAGATCTCAAAAGAGATTACCAAATCAACTTCAAACCAAAATTAATCTCTCAAGCCTTTTTGAGTAGATAGTCCATAAATGAGTTCAAAGCATTTCAAATCCTTGAATATGAGTAAAAATCCAGCTCAGTAATACAAGTACATAACCAAACACATCGACTTGACTACAAGTTCAGAACACGTAAGTATTGAATATGAGTACAATGTCGAACATGAAGCTTCAAACAAAAGTTTAGAACAACACAAAGCTCCAATACAAGATCAGAACAAAACATGAAGCTCCAATAAAATCTCAGAACAAAACATGAATCTTGAATACAAGTTCAAACGAAACACAAGGCTCCAATAAAATTTCAGAATGAACCATAAGGCAACGAATGCCGGTTCAAAATAGTACAGCCTTGAACACAAGTTCAGAATGAAATACAAAGCTTTGAATACAATTTTAACATGCACGTCACCACTAAACTTGCAAAGAGAAAGTTTACAAAAGCTAACATTACTTTGCAGTGGATTTACATCACAAAAACCACAGAGATTCATAAAAGCATGAAAGTAATTAACCAGACAAATCATGCAAACATTTATCTCATGAGAGTAGAATTTTTTTAATGAATCACTTAGAAGAAAGAAAGAAATATTAATGGATAGAGCCTATCATGCCTGATAGTGCTTCTACCAATTCGAAGGAGACTTCCAGCTGAGCTTCCAACTCTTTTTCTTCTCCATGAAAGATCAAAAACCAAACAAATTTTCTTCCAATGCCTCATATACATTCCTTTGATAAAAAATAGACTAGAGAAACCAAAAATAGCCACAAAGTAGAAGTTGAACTGCTAGTTCAAAGAACTAGATAGCTCCATGCAGAGAAAAATTCGTGAGACATGCAAAACCAAACAACCTCTCACAAATCCACCTCCCTTGTTTCCAAGATGGTTTGCATGCAAAAACTAAGGTCCATTAATGTAATTACTCCCAAATCTCCCACTTATCTCTCCTTGCCACCGCCTCCCAAAATTGGTGAATGCCATTTCTAATTTAACATGCATTTCCATCTTTAGTGAAGCCTCCACATATGCCTCCACTAAATTTAACTAGCCTTTTCCAAAACTAGTTGTACCTCCATTCATTTAACCCAATCAAATCAATTAAATGCCATTGGAACCGTCACCTTAATGCCATGCGACCCTAGGTTCCCTTTTAATAGTTTAGGATAGATTTCCCCAAAACTTAGGTTAGTCTAACAATAATTACCTTAGGTCTTAAACATTGCCATAGGTAATTTCCACCTTAGGTTAGATTAAATTCACAACCATATAGTATTAGGCATTAGGTTAATATAGCCTAACATTACTTTAGTAATCTCTCCCTTATTCATTTAGCACAAGATCTTAGGTTAGGACGCCATCCCAACAAAATAGAATAAGAAGCTTAGGTTAGAATGAAACCCAAATAAGTAGACATAGCTAGGAAGTAGGTGCTTTTACCTAGTTTAGGATACTATTAGGATAATCCTTTAGTTTTAGGATTCTGATCCCCTTCATAGTCATGAAACAAACTATATTTTTTTATGCCATCAATGTCCTGAAGAGATCAATCCTAAAGACCCAAGCACAACATACAACCGAATGAAGACACGTTCATACAAGACCAAAGAATTTGTAACATACAAAGTTCAGTCCACTATGTCTCTCAAACTAATGAATGTAAATTTACCATTCATTCCATTAAGGATATTTAAAACATTCCTTGGATCACTGAAATTGATCCAAGGATGAGTCAATAAAAGAGATAAGTTTGCAACTCTCAAAATTAGATTGTAGCTTATCAATAAGAAGTGAAAATGGATTCTTGCAAGCCATATCATTTCTGTCTAATGAATCCAAAATAAGAAATGATTTATCCATAACAAGCATGATTTTCAACAATCAAGGGAACACACCTCATTCAAGAAAATCACATGCCAATGCTTGTAATGTAAAAGAGAAATATAACAGTTTGTCCAAGGTGTTACATGTACTGTCTTTTATTTACATTTTCTCTCCCATTTCCCACTAATACATGGCAGTTCCCAATTGATTGTGGTGTGGCGGGTCAAATTTGCAAACTTGTAATTTTCTCTCACATTCACAAAGTGTGAAATCAGCCCCATCACCTAATAAATTTTCTCGAATATTCGCAATCAAAAGGTAATGCAAGTAATTTCTCAATTGGTGTCAAGGAGTGTACATGTGTCACAATTAGAGTGGATGCAGGGAGGTGGTACATATTTTTATCTTTACACATTTAAGAGGAAGGGAGTGAAGGTGTAAAAAGGTTCCCAAAACCCATAAGGGACACATGGCTACTTAGATGCAAAAGGTGGAGATGCAGGTCACCGGGAACTCAAGCATTTTTGGTTTGAAAGGGAAGTGGGATAAATTATAAAAAAGTGCCACAACCCTGCTATCACTCAAGTGTGACCATGTGTTGAGCCCATGTTGAAAAATAAAAGGTGGATGGGTGGGTCAAGTTTTCCAAAAATGTGTAAATTCTCTAATGCTACAAAATTACAAAAGGTGGCCCCGAGCCTGTGATAGCAAAAAATTTCATTCCACGTGGATGGATTTTTTTAAAATTGTGAATGATGGATTGACCAGTCATGATGCATTACATTTATTTCTTTTTCCATTAATGTTGATACACAAATCAAGGAAGTTTTAAATCCTATGAATTCTTTCGTCTTTATTTACCAATTGGCTTTATTTTTGTTACTACCTTTGTGATTTTCGCGAAGAATTATCGCATCATTAGCTTTGAAGCTCAATTTGCAAACCTGAGGACTTAAGAAGTTGTTGATTTGGGTTTAAATTGCTCAGGAACTTGTGGATTGACTGGTAAGAGCTTAGAAACTCTTGTATTTCTCTTTCAGTGGTAGGTTGGTTTAAAGGAAAGTTAGGGTTTTTGAAGGATGAAGACTATGCCATCTTCGTTCTTGGTTGCGTCAGGGGTCACGAGTGATTTGGACAAGATTACAGACATGGACTTGATGTGTGCTGATCTAGATGATTTTCTTCAAAGGCTTAATAGCCCCCATAAGAGTGAATGTCTTTAGGAAATTAAAGAAAGTCGTATTGCTTTATCAGGTTCTATCCCACCGGAGTTCATTGCCCATAATTTTTGTGGGATTTTGCTATAAGTTATGATCTCAAAAAGAGGGAAGTATTAGATGGGAGTGGGGATGCAGTTTTGACATTAATGCCTACAACCATTAGAATAATGCTAAAATTTCCTGTAATCACCAACCCAATCACCATTGCTATCAAATTATCTCTAGAATTATGAAACAAATAAGGACTATGCCAAGATGATAAATATAAAATGGATTATTACAAATAAGACAATGGCTAGAATCCTAAAAAAATTTAGGGCACAATTTTTGAGGAGGTTGAATATGTCATTATGTTGCTCAATCGAATAGTGGGTTTGGAAACTGTAAATGAATTTAAAGAGTGGATGGTTACCTATATATGGATCATTTTGGAGAGAAAAGGGAGTATCTATTGGGAAAATTTCATTGTAGATGCACTCCATGATCACATGGTCACCTTAGCAGTGAGAATTGAGATGGGTGACAATTCAGAGATAGAATTTTACATGATGACTTACCTAATCTACAATTTTGTTGGGCATAGACGCTTCCTGGGTTTGTCACCACGTGTAGATTTCAAGTAGTGCCAAATGCATGAGATATTTCCCAACTGCAATTGATCAACTAGAGTGGGAATGTAAGGTTAGTTAATGATGCTTTCTTTTCCCCAATCATTTTTCTTTTCAAGCTAGAGTGGGGACAATATAGGATGTCTGAACAAGCTAGACAAGTGATTTTGGAATACAAATGCTACTTCATCCAATATAAAAAGTTCACTTACATAAGAGTTAGTGGTTTTGAGGGAAAGCCATATAAGTTGCCTAGGTATGTAGATGATAAATTTATTTTATGTGAACTAGCAAGGTAGTTGACACCTGTGCATAAAATAATTGTTGGGAGGCATAAGAAAAATATCAAATTTCCTATTTGAATTGGAAGGTATTCATGCCCTTCCATCATAAAGGCTAGGTTGATTGAAGAGGAAATGTAGAAATTTGATATGGAAAAGTTTGAGGCAAGGGCCAGTTATGACATCAGATGGGTATTCAACAACATTGCCAACACTTTTGAACATGAGCCTCAGTTTGAAGATTATTGGATGAACTGTAGGGATGAGGAAGAATTCAGATTAAGGGATTTCTCTAGAATGACCCTTTCACAAATAATTGATTTCAAAATTGTAGTTATTCTAGAAGGAATTGTGGATGACCCACATACGGTAAGCATGTATTATGTTGATCAGAAAGTGGAGGCACAACCCATAATTCCCCTAGATTGGAATGAGATAGAATCGATGATTCTTATGTAAGGATAGTGGATGTAATGAGAAGAAATATGAATTGGTTGACTCAGAAAGGCATTGACTTATCAATTCAAAATACCAAAATCTTAAATAACTTCAGGAATTTGGGAAACTTAAATGATGATATTCCACCCCTGAAGGAGGGAGAAGATAGAATGGATCCTCTGGGAGGAAATTCCCCTCAATTTCCCTCAAAAATTCCTACTCCTGAACTCATAGATGAGTGGACCTTAGCCACTAGTGGAACTGGTACTCCTATGTCAGTTCTTAGGCAAAAGACTGAAAGCATGCTTTTGAAATCTATGGAAAATGCCCCCATTACTTTTGCAATTCCAATCTAGGCAAAGGGGAAGGGCTTAGCATCCCATGTAGTGTGCTCAGGTGTTGTACCAAAGCCTCATAATACTAAGAAATTAATGAGCGGTGCCATAAAAAATTGTCTTACTCAACCTAAGTTACATAAAGAAGGGAAAAGAGTTGTTCTGATCTTAAAAAGTTTGAGAGGGCACATAAGAAACATAAAGTTGTTTATGTACCATTATTGGTGAGAGTAGGTGCCAAAACACCCAAGAAGAACAAGCACAAAGATATTGTAATTGATCCTCCCGAGTTTGAAAGTAGTGACGTTTATCGGGCACAACATGCCCCATAATTGGCACAAGTGGGACAATTAGAGTCTCCTCTCCCACTTCAACTGTGAAAGAAGCAACAACAAAATCCACTCAAGATCAAACAACCTAGAAAGATGTTGTGGATAGTTCAATAAGAAACCAAACTTAACTCTATGTGTAAAGAAATATGAAACCCTACTTACTAATGATATGAGTATGCCTTTGATTGAAACATTATATGAATCTACAAAGGCCCTAGATAATGTAATTGATGTTGATGATGGTGAGGGATTTTCCATGTTATATGCTCTCAAATTATCAATGAGTGAACCATTAATGATACCGGTAGATGACCCCCAAATTGGTGAGGAAATAGGAGAAATGCTCCTCCATTGAATAACAAGGAAAAGTCTCAAGTAACAGATGATCCTTCTATAAAACAAGTTGTTGCAGAATCAGGTAAACCAAAATTGCCTAGTGGAGGAGATGTTAATACAGAGGTGTTAACAGAAGATATTGTTTCTGTTTCTGTTGAGGTTACTAAGGCTGATGAACTCTCTCAAAAGGAAAATCTGTTCATGAAGAGAAAGTAGAGGTAGCACAAGCCACAATTGTTGGTGAAATGAGCATTGCTTGATGAGGATATGCAGCCCCTAGACAAAAATGTGGAGTTGGCTTTAGATGAACAGCCTACCATATCATTTCCAGGAACATCATCAGAGCACGAGGAGGGTAGGATGCCAACTCAGCAGAGTTTGAAGAATGAAGAACTCATAAGCCAGTCAGTAATTCAAGAAAGTGTTGAAGGAAAAGTGGGGTCCAATGTGGCATCCATTGAAGAAATAAGGAAAGAATCACCCCTAACTATTGATATAAATCAAGGAATAAATGATCAACTTCAGTCTCTAGACCAAGGAGAGGAACATCCAAAAGAATTATTAACACAGGGTGAGACTAACAAGATGGTCATTGAAGTAAATAATGAAAAACAGGTAGAATTACTAAATCTGGATGAGTAGCGAGGTTATCAAATAGTTAATGGTTATCCCGAGGAGCTACGACTGAATCATAAGAGGCAAAGGCTGGAACAAATTTGGTAAAAGGGTGGATCAGTGAACTAATTTCAAATGAGGAAAAAGATATCCTTCCTATGTAAGCTATTGACCTTACTACTCTATCTTTTCCAAAGATAGTAAGAGCCTCAAAAAGAGCTAGAACTATTACTAAAACCCACACTGACTCATTAGGAGCTAAAACTTTGGAAGTAGCAATCCCCTTTGAAGGAAATACTAGGGATGACATAACAACCAATGATTATAACGTCTAGATTATTCCCTTGGGAAATCCTTCAAGAGACCAATTAAAGCAAGGGGTGTTTGAAGCTTTCAATGACCTTTTGTAAAAAGTGGATGAAGATAGAATGATGAAAAAACAATTAAAAGAGAATGTCAAGGCCCTATGTTCGAGTTTGTAGAAATTAATTGGGCAACCTAGTCAGGCTCAAACAAGTGCCTCCATTGATACCCCTGAGGGAATGGATAAAATAAACAAGGTTGTAAAGAAGGTTCGAGTAGTGAACACATGGATTAAAAAATATACCATGAGAAATATTGATAATAGAATTGTAGAGTTAAAGCAAATACCTTTGGAATACAAGAAGAAAATGGGCCATTGCATTGATATAATATCTAGTCGTGCACTGATTTTCCAACATCATACAAGACCAGATGAGGATTAGGTTAGTGATTTATTCAAAAGGTATGATGCATATGTGGCAAGGCTACCCTGAAAGAACAAGATATAGAAGTAGATGTTGAAGAAGAAGAAAATACGGATGCAAAGGGTGATGAACATGCTTAGACAATTATTCCTTGAACTATATTCTCTTTTCATATTCATCCTTTTAAACTGATGTTTTAAAATGACACTTCTATTACATGGGAAGTAATTGTTTCTCTAAATTTTATTGTTCCTTTATTTCAATTGAAAAATGGAAGAATGCAGTAATGCCATATTTACTTTGATGAAATTAACATACATTTGGATAAGCATGTAAATGATTGATATTGTTATGTTTCTTACATTTTGAATAAGGAACAAAATGGGGTTCTATAGGGGCCCCTACCCATGACAAATAAAGATATATACATGCCAAAAAGAGAAACAATGAAAGGAAGACAACATCTAGGCATTCTTCAACCCTACTTCATAGTTTCCTCCTAGCAAGGGGAGCTTGTTCAGAAGTTTATTTTCCTCAACACAAACTTGTTTGAGCCTTGTGTTGTCTTGAATGAAAATGATTGAACTCCAGGTCCCAAGAAATTCCCATATCCATCAACGCCTCCAGATTCATTCTAGGATGACTCATGATTTTCTCCAGTTCAACTTTCTTCTATTGAGATGACACCCAATCTAAAATATCCATACCTCCTGTGAATAATGTCATCTTTCCTTTCCCTTTGTGAAGGGTCAACATGCTAGGAGTGGGTTGAGAGGGGATGCCCGAGGTGGTTAGAAGGAAAGTACTACATGTTGTTGATTGGGTTGATTACGAGGCCTCAAATTGTCATGACCTCCCATTTCCTTGTGTAAATTGGATTGTATTTTGGAGAAGGAATTGGTTCAAGGCCCAACAATTCATGCTCTTCTTGAGGAGCACGATGCATTAAGTGGGTGGATGACCAAATAAAAAATCTCCCCTATTTTCCCGAGTGGAGGAAATGGCTTCCCTTGAATGAAAATTAAACATTGATCAGTCCTCCTCTCCATCTGAGATAATGATTGGAGGTTGAGGTTGTGGTTCACCTTTAATTTTCCTTGAAGATGACCCTAGTGTTGAAACTAGTTGCGAAGGCATAGTCTCTACTTGAATTTTCTCCAGGAAATTGATCCTTTTCTCCAACTCATCTCTTTTGATACAAACCCCTCATCACACAAAAAGGGACATTGAAAACTGGTTTTCCTAGAGACCTGAGGTCTTCTCTCAACCTAGTATCTTTTTAAATCTTTGGGATATTTCAAGTGCTCCCATCTAAAAAGATGGAAATACATAACGATGAGTTTGCAAACACAGGATTGATCCTGATTAGCCTTGTAAGAAGTGCTAACCAGACTTTTTGGTATGTTAAGGGCCCTCTGGTGTCACCCGCACATTCTATATCAAACAAATCCCGAAAAAGATTCATCAGGACTGCTTAAATCGAAAATATGATTTAAGTCCTTTGAAGAAATATCCTTCAAGCTGTGAGCTACAAGTACCTTTGCCATTTTATTTGAAATTTCTTATACTCAAAACAAGAAGGGAAAGGCATGATGATAATGAAATTGAGCTAGGTTTTATAATGAAAAGGAGACATATGTTTTGATTTGATGCAATATTTCCCATGAAATGAAGGAGATTTTTTTTTCAGTTCGCACAGAGGAGAATTTAATAATTGGAAAAGGTTAGGAATGAGTAGATCTGGTAAATCAAGGTGATTCGACAGAAACTATGTGTGGAAATTAAGCCAATGAGACATGAAGCAGAGTGTGTGGCGCCCAAGGTAGATTATTGAAAAGTGAGTATGGATATATGTCATATCAGTGTCATCTAGAAGTGTTTAGAGATTGTTTGAAATGATTACCTAATCAATATCAGGCAATAATGATTAAAGTAATCTACCAGAAGTGATGACCTGATATCTCAGTTGAGCACTAGTGAAGTTGATTGAAAATACTTGTGATTTGTACACCTGAAAACTTTAAAAGAAAAACCTTTCTAAATGCCATGTTCTAGAACAAATTTTGAAAAAGGAATATTCCTTGGAATATTCATAATTTTAGGGGAAAGAACTTTGAAGGTTAACAAGTGAAGGGGGTGATATAAAAGGAAAAAGGATAATCATGAAAGAAAGGGGGGTTAATATTTCTGAGATTTATTCAGAGAAAAGAGAAGGAGAAAAAGCCGAGAAAATCCATTTTCCGAAGGAACTTATTTGAGAAACCAATTATTTCTTATGTATCTTTTAAATTGATCATGTCAAGATGGTTGCAAGTGTCTAGCCATTGATAAGCTTTGAGATTGTAAATAAAATTTCCCTTGCTGATCAATTTGAAAAACCTTAAGTGATTTGTGTTAATGATGAACCGTGTTGTGTCTATTATCATTTTGAGATATCTTCAAATAGTTATCTGTGATCTTGTTGCAGTCTTATATTAGGAGTCCCTCTAAAATCAAACAAGATCACATCATCATGATAGCATTTTTGCATTTGCAATTACATTATGAAGATAATTTTCATTTCATAATGCAATAAATCTATTTAAATTCACTTCAATTTCATTTGATGATATAGATTGGTTTTCATTTTATGAGTGTATCATAAGCGTGATAAATCAAGAGATTTTGATGTTTAATTAAGTCTTTAGCATGAGTTTTTGTGTTAAATACTTGAAGAATTTGTGAAGATGTGTGTCTTGGAGCCTTCATAAATTCACATTTTGTAGTTGAAGGTTCATTTTGACTCTTTGAAGCCATTTGTCATTTTGCTTTGTGGATTTTTCAACATTTGTTAAAAGTTCTCAATAATTTGGTATAATCAACTTTATCCTGCTTAACTTCCCAACCAAAAATTTCATATTCAGTGATAAATCATACATGAACCATCCCTTCTTGCACTATATATCCACAAATGCTGAAGAAGATCATTGAATTTGTCCATCCTTTACCAAAATATGTAGATGCAATTAGTTTTTATTATTTTCTTTAGTGACCTGGACCTTATCTAGAAAAAATATTCATTCTCTAAGGTGACAACTCGTGAGAGTTAGGTTATGTTGTATTGACCATGTTTTCTCAAGGTCTCCTTCAAAATATTACAAAGGAAGAGTCAAATATTGTTAATCCGTTGATATCTTCCACTAACACAGGTCACAAAATGGGTCCTCTCACCTTGGTTGAAGGCATAACCTAAAGTAGTAAGGGTAGGTAAAACTATTAGCATGGTGTTACTCAGTCCTTTCCAAACTAGAGTGATAAAGAGTCATCTAGAATCCATCCTCGGCTACAAAACGACTCCTATTATGATTTTTTTGTCTCTAAGCATCTTGATCAACTTGTGATGTTGCTCGAGTTTCAAAGGAAGGATCAATTTGGGTACCAACACCAATCGGCATTGTTTCAGAGGACTATTTGTGCAAATACATATGCACATCGACCTCTAGTAATGATTTGTATGCAAATATATTGTTTAAATATCATCATTTGTTAAAATTTGTGAGAATTGTATGAGATCGGGAGTTTGTTGTGCAATATTTTCTAGTTTTAGTAAATGTTGCACTAGATCATGTGGATATTGATAAATATCGACAAAGGATGATTAGATCCATCAATATTTGTAGAAATTGAGTGTTGATAAATAGTTGAAAAATTACTTACAATGCTTTAGCATATCTAAGGTGAAAATCCTTGGTGGTGACTCTGTGTTAGTTTATAATTTTGGTGGTTACAAGTGTCTTAATCTTTATCAAGAAGTTTTTTCATTAATATTCACAAAGCTAGAAGGAAGAAGATCTTTCTTTACTAGGGATCCTACTAGAAAGTTATTTCCAGAGCTTGGGAAGGAAAATTTAGAAGGAAGACGAGTCTAGAGAGTATTGGGAAGTCAAGAGTCAAAAGAAAAGGTAGTACCATTACGGAAAGTGATCACCTGTAGTTGAGCTAATAATCTAATGCCATACTCCTCACAAATTTTAGACTATCTTTGTACTTATCTTTGGCCACTACGAAGCATAAGCCAATGAAACAACTCCACACTACTTTGCAAATCACTTATTCAATAGCCCCTGAGTGACCATTGTGAAGTGTGATCCAATGAGAAAACTCCATAATATTCGTAATGTCAATCCTTTCAATTACCTCCTCCGACAACCATAAAATGTGAGTTGATGAGATATCCCCAAAATTTCTACGCAATTTCACTGTGTCAAACTTTTCTTAGCCCATCATCATGTCGGTTGCAAAAATATGAACCAAAAGGAAGGCTCCATGTGTCTTTGGATTTCATAGTTTTTAGGCTCATATGTTGGCTTCACGTCATGAATTTTAACTTGATCTTCCCCGAACTGATGCCCTTATGAAACTTGGCTAATTTCACATAATTAAATTATGTGAAACCAAATGGCTATGAACAAACCTGAAATCCGGCCACATATCCATTTGCATCGCAATCACTTCAACTGATTTAACAGTGTATACATTAACGTAGGCGTGAACATCAGTCAAATTTTAAAGGAATCTATCAATGTTTTAAAAATTAGTCTCCCATGGGTTTTAAATGCCAATTCCCAAAGTGCTTTAAAGCGGTGGAATTTGATGACCGTTTGAATGTATTTTTCCCCTTAAAAATGGATGATTCCATTTCTAATCTTGTTAAAGCCAAAATAACCCTGGATGGTATTTTGGGACAACAGTTCCTTCTTATATTCATCTAGATATAATTTGTAACACATTTATAGATTATTTTTCTTAGCACATTACTTTTCCATATATTAATCTTGCTGATATTTTTTCTTTTTGAAATGATCCTCCTTTATACATAATGATTCACATCAATGATGTGTGTGTCAAACAAACTATAGTCGATAATGAGATATGATATTAATCTATGTATTTTATCATTCATCGAGGTAATCAACCTTTATATTTCTTATGTTAGTCCTTTTTCCATTTCTCTTCGTTTTTATGATGGTTTCGTTCATCCATGCATAGGCCATATCACTTTACCCATCACTTTCAGGCCAAAAACCCTTCATACAATTTTCTTTATCATTGAAATCTAGTTCAATACAATTTCCTACTTAGTATACCATGGTTTCATTCCATGCAAGAAGTACCCTCTACAGTGCATCAATGTGTTAAATTATTACATGAGGGTGTAGAGTATACATTCATTGGTGATCGTGAACCATTCAAATATTGCACCCATGATTCAACCACTACCCTTCCTACTCCAACATTTGTTACTACTAATGACCCACAACCCATGGATTCTCCAGCTCACTTGCCACCACTTGAAGGTGCTATTTGCATATTATACATTTTCATGTCCACATCATTTCCCCATACGATTCTAAAAATCCTATGGTACTTTATTGTGGGCCTATCTAAACATCAGACAACATTCCACCTACTTCACTTTCTCATGTGTAACCACCATTGGCACGTTCTCCTTTTACATGCACAATTTTCATGAATGATTATTATTGGGAACATATCCCATTTGATCCTACTTGCTCCAATACTATATGTACACATGATGGCTTGACTCGGATAGGATTTGCATTCGATGACCTCTATCCTCCACCTCATGATCCCCATCTTTATCATAGTTTTATCTGCATTATTGTTGTTTATGGTCTTCGTGTCTTTCACCTAATAGTATTTATTGTACATGTTCCTTGCACTTATCCAATTACGCTTGGGCAATATTTTCTTGACTACATTGGGTGTACTTTAGACCTTGATTATATGGATATTTAATTTTTATGCCCTTTGGTCATGTTTTCATTTGCAATGATTCATTTATGGGTTATTCAAAAAATCTTACTCAATGGTATGCACATGGTTTTCCATTGCATCCTTTCACTAATGAAGAATATGTTATGGGCATATAAAATTTACGCCTCAATTTCTCTTTACTCAATTAGATTGATATTATTGCTTATCAAGTCTCTGATGCTTCTCCATTTGGCTTTGACCATGACAACGATGATCTCCAGACAATGTTATATGACCTTAATCTTCCTCATACACTTGGGGGCATCATGTTTATCTTCCCCCATACATCATTAGGTGTATATCACTTCTATTGTCACACCATTATACAAATAACTCCCCTAACTATTTGGAGCACCTATATTCACATTCTATCTCTAAGGTTCTACATTGTAGGGTTGTGTACTCTTAAATCATCTCCTTAGCACATCTACTTGGTTGTAGTTCCTCACGTGTCTTGCACACTCCACTTTGATTCCCTCCTTCCTTCCATTTTACTTTTCCTCTTTGTTCCACTCCTCCCCTACATGCATCCTCTATACATCTACCTTCTTCCCAAAGTAGTTAAGCACCTGCGTGTGCACCCGAACTTGCTTCAAAATCAGATAAGTCCCTAGAACTTTCGCGCACCCATAAAATTACCTCGGTAATAGTTGCACCTCTCCCATAGGTTCCTTCCTCAGGTATTTCTTCCATTTCTTCCCACATGCATTACCTTTATGTGTGCCTTCCCTCTATTTTCATTCCTCACCTCATTCTCCCACGTGCATTCATTTGCGCCTTCTTCTGCACCCTTTTTTGCCATGTGGTATGTGTCAAAATTTGAGTGTGCTACATGCAACCAATCAAATTATGCCAATATGGTGCCGAATGCTTACAAAAAAGTGTTGAGTAACACATGGCAGAATTGAAAAAACAAGATCTACATTCGACCAATCTTTACGTTTTTATCAATGCGCAACATGTGTCTTGCATGCCTAATTTACATCGCAGATCTTTAGAAATACGGTCATAAATTTTGTGTCGGTGCTCATATCCATGTGCACATATAATTTTTAGAAATCTATTGACATGGGATACACATTGGTCTATTCAAATTCAAATTTTAGCAAGATCTAGTAGGTGAGGATCTCGAAAATGCATTTCACACCATTAATGAAAATATCGTATTGCTTCAACCACCTGATTTGATCTAATCTACCTTCCTTTCTTCTCTAACATGCCAAATAGACATGGAGAAGCATATTTTGTAGATTTCACGTGGATTTATAGGCATTAATGACTGGTGGGTGAGATTTTAAGTTAGATAAACCACCTCTTCTTCTCCTCTTTTTCCTTCATCTATAGATGTAAGAACTTGGCTCATTGAAAATGTTGGACATTTTTCATCCTTTAGTGTTGTTAAGGATCTTATATATCTATATTTTTAGTCATGAGACCTCTAGATCTAGTTCATACATGTGAATATAAGTCATTGGATGCCATTGTAAATGACTATGCATTCACGAGAGTAATAAAAGCATCATTTTGTGGTTATCTTCTACCTTAATGTGTTTAGGTTCTTCTTTATTACCTTCTTTTGCATTGTGTTCTTGTTATGTCAACTGAAAATTCCTTGCATCACCATTTTCTGGTTGTGTTTCATGAAATCTATGGTGTAAAAATTTGTTGGTTTGTGTTACGCATGCCTATCCTTCCCTCATGCTTTCTCTTTTGTTTTCACTCAGAACATGTAGTGTTCATACCTCTTTTTCTGGTGTTATCACCTCCCTTTTAGTTTTAGTTTTCCATTTTTAATCCTTCTATCTCTGATCCCTTGGCATTGTTAGCTTATTTTTACTTTCCATCATTAGGAGCAGCAAGTGGCGGAGAAATAGATAGAGGAACCAACCTTATCGAGAGATCCATCTCAAGCATGCAAGGTACCACAACTTGGGGATGGTTCTATTGTTGTTTCAAATGACTTGGTTCAATCAAATCAAAGAAAATGGTACAATTTTGACAAGCAACCATTTCTAGCACACTTGGTGGGACAAGTATTGAAAGCTTAAATTTTATATTTTTAAATTTTTGGTGTGTAACTTAGTGATTTCCAGCCTTTGGAGGCTTGTTTCAACACATCTAGTGACTCCTAATACTCATATCTATTGTTTTAGTAGCTAGAGCACCTTTTATGAGAAGAGTGGACACTAGAAAAGTGATGTAGCTGAATAATATTTTGAATATATCTAGCTTTCTCTAAGAAGCTGAGCAACGGATCTCCTACGTGTGCATCATCATCTCTTTTGTGTTGTGCACACTCTACTCCTCCTCATAATAGACAAGCACACCTTGTCATGGCATTACAACCACCACCTCTTCTAAAAACCTTTTCTAGCTTCATTGGTGGAAGCCCTCTCAATCTCAATACACAACATGATATTCCAACAACTATGTTGAAGAGCATCCTATATTTAATGAGATAAAATCAAGCTACCCCTATCGATCATATTCAAGATGTGGCTAATGTATGATTTATTTATGTAATCACGCATGATGATGTAGTAGTCGAGAATACTTTTGGATTCATTTAAAGGTAAAGCAATCTAATGGTATTGTGGCTTGAGACCTACATCTATTATAACCAGGATGAGCTTGGAATAACCCTATGTGATTACTTTGAAGACAAATCGATCATCTATCACTAGTGGAGAAACTGACTACAACGAAGAGGGCACCCAACGAGCAGATGACTGATTTCAACATCAGATTCCGAAGACTTGGGACATAATTCCTCAAGTGGTAAGGCCTATAGCCCAACATGTTTTCTTGTATTATCTAAGGGATTTGAATAGTGACATTTCAGTCATGATTTAATCCATGGGAAGAAGGAATTTACTTGCTACATACACCATCACCATAAGGGAAGAGAACAGTCTCATTGAAGGAGGTAAGTTAGTTCCTAGGCCTCTTATGCCCTTGTTCATAGATATTTCTCCAATGCCCCACCTTCTATTACTCTATTTCTAGTGTAGAGCATGCAACCATTTGCACCTATAGAATTAGTTCTAATCAGTGCATAGCCAAAGCAATCAACCTTGGTGAAATCAACATGGAAATAAGAGATATGTGTAAAACAAGTAGAATGATAGATGGAAAGACAACACGCATTTTCCCCTTCAACTAATTCCTCTAGCATAACATCTTCCAAAGTCTTTGAGCACAAGTTAAGCACTTGTACCTATTCAGAAAAACATGGCGTAAGATTCGGAATGGTGCTTCCATTGCAACATGCCTCATAGTCAATATCACTATGCTAATGTTGCGTGCACGTAATCCTATATGAGCCATAATGTTTCTAATCGTGAGCCTCCCATCGGCGTAGGCAAGCTTGAAAACCAAAAAGGCCATAAGTTCCTCCAAGATTCAACTTGATATTATTTAGCTACCGAGGAATTTTTGCAATCAATTAGGTTCGCAAATGAGGCAAATAGACCATGTGCCCAAGATGCGTAGAAAACACAAGATATAAGAAGGTAATGCTCAAGTCCGGCACGCAATTCATAATTCTAGCAATGCAAGCAGATCCTTAAAAGCATAAACATGCATGTGAGGCATCTAGTAGTAAAATTACACAAGTTCTTAAACATGAGGATCCATGCAAAGCTCCTCCCGAAGTGGCACACGCCTCCTCCTGGTAGGTCAAGCCTATGCGCCAACTAGGGATCCTTCCTTTACACTTGAGTAATCAAATAAGGATGCTAGTGTGCCCCAAATGCATAAATTAGTGGTCCTCCCTTTCAAAATGTGGACTAGATGAAGAATATAAACATAAATGTCAAATTTGGAATGCCCTAACCTTTCCATCTCAACGCATCCTCTGCACAAAGCTCGGCTCAACTTCAGCAGCTGTGACCCAATTGTTCAAAATCCATGCACCTCTTTTAACATCTACCAAGAAGAAGAGAAGAAAATAAGTAAGGTTGTCAAAACCCTACCCTTATACATGTCCTTGATCATAGGAAAACATTTTTTCCATAAGCGTATGATTGACTCAGGTGTTATTACTTTTTCATGCCTAAGAAAATTGTTGATGTCTTAGGCCTTAAGTATAGACCCTTAACAAAAGGAGTCCTGTAACTTGATGGTTAAACTATAAATACCCTAGGAATCATTGAGGATCTTCGATTAACCCTCCATGTATATCCAAGTATGAAAATAAATCAATCTATGTCAATCATTAATATTCCCCCTCTATTTTCCCCTGTATCATCAAGGGACTTGTTAATGTAAAATCACAGCACCCCCAAATGAGTTCTAAAAATCTACTTTTCTAAGGCAGACTCATTTGGTGTGATTGCATAACATTGAACTTTCCCTAAGGTGTGGGACCTTACAAAATGGAAAATCTCTCCAGATTAAAGGTTGGTTCCTTATTCCTCTGTTCAGGTGCATGCATGGGAGCTTGTAGAGGATTTATCTCTAAACCTAATCTAAAACTTGCCAAGGAGATAGGGATAAGAAAGGGGTACAAGAAATAAACAATAACTAAACTACCAGGTGATGCACCAAAGGAATGATGAACACTTATTTTGCTAATAGACACAAACCAACAAAATGCATACAATAAACAAGCACAGATAACCAAATATGTAATGGAAGACCAGATGAAAGCAAAAGAGACAACAAAGGATCTAAAATTGATCAAAGATGTGCTTTATTGCTCTATAGATTGATACAGTCCATTACAAAGTAGCCAAAAGGAAGAAACGTAATGCAATTTTGATAGAAGGCGTGAACCCCATAGATCCCTTTACTAGAAGGAGGAGAGAGCACAGTAAAACAAGAAATATCCAACCCTTTACAATGAATCCTATCCTGTATTTATAGATTCAACCGAAATAAGAAAAGAGAGCAGAAGTGGGAAAATAAGGTTGAAGTTAAACCACCATTGTTAATGCCTCGATGAAATCTCTCCCCAAAATCCATCTTTACTACATCAATCCTTGGTTCGGTGCCTTGAAGGAAGAGGAAACAGTGAAACAGATCAAATCTGATTTAGTTGTTGAGGCAAGAAGATCTTGCATTAAAATCCTAAAGACATTTCCTTCATTTTTCTTCACGTAATCTCCTCAAAATTAAAGTTTTGAGACCTTCATGACATGGTTGAGTTTGATATATTTCAACGCCATCAGATTTGTAATATTTCGAGCCCTGAGTCAAAAGATATGCCCTTTCAAAGTTTGTATCAGGTCCGTACAGAAGGGTGGGAAAACAACTTGAAAAATGGGTCCCCTTTCTATATGGGACACATGACAGCTAGATTGGAGCTAAAAGTGGGCCTATGGGTCCATAATTTATCTTTTTCCCTTTCTTTCGATTCCCGCTTTGGCTTTGGCTCGGGCCCAGATGTTGACTTTTTCCTTGGGTAGAGTTGTGGTCCATTTTGTAACTATTACCCCTTTCGAGATAACAAGGGGCAAAGAACCAAAATTTTCCTCGACGGTCCACTTTCCCCGGGACATGTGGCGAGTATAACACTCATTTAGAAACCTTTTCTGTCCACCTTTTGACTTTGTTTCCTCTTATGCGGGATCATGGTCGATCCAATATTTGGCACGGGGTGAAATATGGATAATAATTTGGTAACTCATAGGGGTATCTACCTGCTAGATGAAAACACCAATTGCCTTGCCAGATCCGTTTGGCATGGAGTCATGAGTGATAACTCTGCTCGATCTAAACTTTGAAAATTGACACCGGGCCGCTTGAAACCCATTAGACCTGAAACCGATCTTGACCAATTTTCGAATCCAAACACTACATGAGAGCAATAAAACAACACCACACTATATACAAAATTTTAAATCATATATGCTCCAAATGGAACATGTAGAGTGTGCAAAGAACTTAGGAGAAAAGCAATCTACACTACAATAAGACAATGTGCATAAGCACTTAGAGAAAAGAGAAAACTAAACTAATATGTACAAGGTGAGAACTCCCCTTTTATTAGCGAAGTGCTTAAGATAGATCCCATTTATTGGAATCATAAATCTTCATCATCCAATGTAGACAATTGGAAAGCATTGTTACTTTTACATCTTGTGATCATATAGGGGCCACTCCAAATGGCGTAAAATTTGGAATTCCTTCCTGGTTTTGCTCGATCTACATCCCATTTCAAAATCAGTCCACTTTGTGGAAGGTCCTTGCCTTTTTCTTCTTGTCAAAGTAATTCTTGATTGAATCTTGATTCTTCTCTATTACTTGGAGAGCATGATCTCTAGTTTCTTCTAATTCCATCAGCTCCGCATACCGGCCTCCATTAGTCCAAATTCGGACATCTCTAGTTGCTTTACGAGCTCCAATGTTGACAACTCAAGTGATATAGCTGTCCATCCGAATGTTAAGATCTTCTTCAACATCAACGTTATTGGCTTAACAAGGGAAGAAAAGTTTGGAACAAACCTGCAGAAAAAATTGATTTTTCCCAAGAAGATTTGAAGAGCCTTCTTATGACTTGGCAATGGCAATGCTCTTATTGCTTGAACTCTTTCTAGGTCAATTTCCAATCCTTCCTTTGATACGATATGGCCTAGAAGCTTACCTTCATGGGCCAAGAATATGCATTTTTGGGGGTTTAGTGACACCCCAAATCTCCTACATCTCTGAAAAACTTGCCTCAGATGGAAGAGATGATCTACTGCATTCTTGGAAAAAATAGTGATGTCATCCAAATAGATCAGCACTATTTGGTTAATTAGCCCCTTGAATGCCATATCCATTTCCCTTTGAAAATTGGCTTTGGAATTGGATAATCCAAACGGCATTTTCCTATAGGCATAGGTGCCCCATTTGGTGGTGAAATCTATTTTGAATTGATCATCTTCTTTCACCATGATCTGGTTGTACCTTGAGTAGCCATCTAGGAGGGAGAACCTTTCTGACCTAGAAACTACTTGCAAGATCTACTTCGTTGAAGGGAGTGGGTAGTGGTCTTTGAGGGAGGCTCTGTTCAAATCCTTGAAGTCAACACACAACCTGATTTCTCCATTTTTCTTCCTGACTAGGACCAGATTTGTAACCCAACTTGAGTGTTTAATTGGAAATATGATTCTTTCCTCTATTAGCTTCTTCATCTCCTTCTTCATCAGAGGCTTAATATGTGGGTTGAGTGGTCACTCACTTCGCCCGATGGGTAGAGCATCTGGATCCAGTTCGATTGTGTGTTGTGCTAGTTTTGGATTGGATCCTCTTAGGTCCTCATAACTCAAAGAAAACACATTAGGGAATTCTTGGCAAAGTTGTATGAATTCATACCTTTCTTGTTTAGTGGCCACTTTGACAATTTGAAGTGTTTTGTCTTCTCTAACTAGGATTGATGTGAATCTTCTCCTTTGATCTCGCATGTTAGCCTTCTCTTTTTCGAACTCGATCATTAGGATTGAAAATAGATTTCATGTCACTAAGCCTTTGGGAAGATTGTTTGTATGTAGATGTACTATCTGATTCCGCATCGCTGCTCTAGTCTGCTCTGGTTTATAGATGAGAATTCAACTTCTTCTTGTAGAAAGTGAATGATCGCTAATCATTCGAAACATCTTCTAGCATGTATTATTATTTGGAATCTGCTACCCTCAAAACCATATGGACATGTGGTTTTTCTCTGTACCTCTTGATGTTTTCAACCACATCAAACGTTGCTCCAACTATTGCAAGTCTATCAGCAGCTCCGTTCTCCTTCTTGGGTATGGACACAATACTCAAGGCCTCAAAATCCTCCCCGAGATCCCATACCCTACTCTTGTAGTTCTTGAGCATGTCATTTTTTATAGCATTTAGTCCTCTGACTTGATTGGTAACTAGTTCACTGTCACGAATACTTGTAAGTTCTTAATTCCTAGATTCCTTTCCCAATGAAGACCTCGGACTAAAGCCTCATACTCAGCAGTGTTATTTGAAAAAGAAAACTAGAATCAAGACTGAATAATATCTCATATCTCTAGGGGACATAATCATGGATCCTCCTCCAACTCCTTGTCTACTCCTTGAACCATCAAAGACCAATTTCCATACCTCATGTTGGTATCCGATTTAATCTCCATCACAACTTGAACAAAGATCATGAATTTGCACAAGACACTCAAGGATAGATAGATTTTTGTATGTTGTTTGTAGCTAGGAGAACACCTATATGCTTGTTTACATTCAAGAATTGAGGGAGTGGATGGCACCTTCATAAGGGTTTGATCTAACCCTCACTATTTTAGGTTGTGCCTATCAACCAAGGTAAGAGAACATGTATTGCAGCCCCTATATGGTAAGGGGATGAAGATATCCTTGTGTTTTGTATATGGTGTGGAGGAGGCTTTGTGAAAACATGATAAAATATCCATTATCCAAAATCAAAAGAGCTATCACTACTAAATGATGGAAATGTTCTCAAAACAAAGCTAGAGATGCTAAAGACATGATAAAACCACGATCAACTTTGTGCATTGTAGTGAAAGGATTGAATTATTTTTTGGACACACAATGCAAATGCAGGGGTATTATAGGTAGGATGAGTTAGTTTAAAATGAAATTTTGATGAGAAACCTTGGAACAAGAGTAGATAGAAATCATCACCTTCTTTGGGAAACCTTGAAAAGAATTACAACACCTAAACATCAGAGATGTTTCAATGAATTTGAAGTACACTTTCAACTAGGATGTGTGCACAATGGATGCCCAAATCTACACTATTCCATACAAAATTTGATAGCCTGCCACAAAGGTTTGAAGAAAAATATCAATAAAGCATTCAGAACCCCTTGTTAGATCATGTCCTAAGGTACACCCAAAGGTTTACAAACACCCTCAATTTACAAGGAAGGTAAGATGAGTTTAAATCTGTTTATCTTCACTCAAATGAATACTCTTCTGAATGAAAGATTGCATATGCCTTCAAACCCTCTACAAGAAATGATACCATGCATGACCAATAAAGATCCCAAACACAATATTGCAACATGAGCATGAAACATAGATTAAAAACATACTGAAATATAGGTGTATGCAAGCTTTGCTAAGAGATAAAACCAGTTAATCCAAGAATTTGATCAAACATATCAACAAGGGAATGTTATTTAGACAATCTCAAAGCTTTTTGATGTATTTACAGATGAAACCAACTCAACATGATGAACATTTGATACAAACTAGAATGAAAATGGCTCTCGTGCGCGGTTTCTTAAAAAAAAGAAATGGACTTTTTCAAGTTTTTCCTGTGAAAATTCTTCTCTCCTTTCTCCAAAATTCTCAACAAAACCTCAAAAATGCTTCCAAACTACATCATATACCCTATGACAACTTGTATCCTTGCATCCCAAGCAAAGAATATGCCAAAGGGATCAAATTTGTTACAAAACCCTATCCATTTGATGAAAAATGATATAAAACTATGAAACAACTCACCAAATGCCAGAGATGCACAAATATTTTAAAATATTGCATGAACTTGGATCCTTATCCATCCTAGGGTCACGTTTTTGGCATTCCACCATGCCAACATGCATTTGCAATCATTTTTCACCTTTTTCCCTCATCATTTTTAACTCTGCAACTTTTCATTTTTACCTTTCATGTGTTTTTCACGGGATGAGAAAAATATCTCATGAAAAACACTATATGGCACCAAATTATCTCAAATAAATGATTCCATTGTGTTCAGAAGGCCGAAGGGATGTAGATTCATATAAAATTTCATGTGTTTTGGTGCAAAAATGACGATTCCACACTTCTTTGGAGCTCCAATGGCACCCAAAAAAATGAAATTACACAGTTACCATTGATTAAAATCAACTTTAAATGCCAACCCTCCACGTGGGAGATCCAAATCCTCTCTCAAAATTCCAAAATTACCTTTTTCCTTTGGATAAGGTGTACACGTGTCCCTCCCTTTTAAAATTTGCATTTTAAACCCTTTTTGATCTCGGGAAAATTTTGAACATTTTCCCCGTGAGCCCCTGGATGCGCCACGTGTCCTCTCATGGGCCCTACCCAAAACCACGAGCCGATTTGATGAGTTTTTCCACATTTTTGAGAAAAGGATAATTTTCTAAAAATTCTCCGTGCCCCCGAACGCCCATTGCCGCTTATGCCACGTGGTGGTTTCCTATTCACTGTGGAACCGACCCCTCCTTTTTCCTTTACTCCTCCACGAGTCACAAAATCCCTTGTGGGCCCATGCTTCTTCCTTTTCCATTTGAAACATGCCACATGTCACCCCCTGATTGGATGCCAGGCACACCTCCAAATTTTCCCGCGGGCTTATTTTTCACCTTGAGATTTTTGCTAAAATTTTGCAAAATTTTCAACTTTCTCTCTGCGCTCCAAACCTCCACCAAATTTAGGACACGTGTCCTATTTTGTTGGACGTGGGCCTATTCTTCATTTTTTACTCTTTAAACATAGAGGCAAAATTCACAAACTCCTCCTTCGGCCCCTTCCTCCATTTCATCCTCGTATACGTGTCACCTTCTCATTAGGTGCGGGCCATCGGGTCCAAATTTTCTTTGAGGTTTTGAGCCAAATTTTTTAAAATTTCAACTCTTCGCTTCCCTGCTTGACATCCCTGTGCCACGTGTCACCCTTCCATTGGGCGCGGGTCTTCGGGCTGAATTGTAACTTTAACAATTTGAAGTTAAAAGACTTTGAATTTTTCATAAATTCTGCCCATCCATGCTAACTTTCTTGGACACGTGTCCACTTCGTATTGGGTGTGGGCTCGCGGGCCAAATTTTTCCCCTGACACCCCAAGCCAAAAAACACCAAAATTTTCCAAGTCCTTGACCATCCACCTAGCCCTCCTGGACACGTGTCATCATGCCATTTGTTGCGGGCCTTCAGAGGAAAAACTTAATTTTGAGAAAATTTTCCAAAATGGAAGAAAAATTTCCTAAGTTACTTCCGCCACCCACCAATCCTCGACCAATCATATCAGGCCACGTAAGCATATCCTCGTGACATCTGTGGGGCGCGGAGAAAAATTTGATTTTGAGAAATTTTCAAAAATGAAGGCAAAAAAATTAAGTGACCTTCGCCACTCGATGCTCCATCATGGCCCAATCAAATCATGCCACGTAAGCACAAAGTAGGAAAATGCGGGTGGAGCAAATTTTTCCTTTGCAAAAATTGAAAATTTGACTAGTTATAACATTCTTTCGACCACACCTAGCCAATGAGAGCCTATCATGTCAAAGATAGAGTTTAAAATGATAAATTTTTTACCGCTGAGAGCACATCAAAATGAGAAAAATTCAGGAATGCCCTAGAAACCGATGACATGGAAGGAAGAATTATTCATTTTAAAGCCAACTAAATCATCTCTTTACATCATTTGCGACCTTGGGATTGGGGAAATACTTGCACGGATTCAAGATTTGATTAATTTAGAGCTCTTTCACGATTTGACAAAGGAGAAAATGGTATAGCACGAGAAAATGAATAAATCAGGGCACGAATGGGGGGAGAACTTGGATTTTACTTCAATCTAGGGTAGAATAATGACAATGAGGGAATTTTGAAAACATTCAACTGGATAAAATGAGTTACAGATCTTTAGTTCGAGCCACAAGGATGTTTTGGAGTAAAAATGGAACATGGAGAATTAGAGTAAAGTGTGTAAACCCATAAATTGCACCAACATTGGCTCCTGCCTAGGGATGGGCACTCCCAGTGAGTGCCACAAGATCAAAACGTAGACCAAGTGCCAAAATCCATTGGGCAAGGAGTCAAAACATGCATAACAACCCTAAAAACTAGAATTTTCACCAAAAATAGACCGAGAAAACCACACCAACAATGGTTGCCAAGGACAAAAGGGAAAACCACAAGCCAACAACAACAAGAACAAGGAAAAGACAAAACAACAACAAGGGCTATACAAAATGTACAACTTGTGCATACCTCCTTTGGGGATTTAATCCAAAAAGTGTTTTAAATGTCTGCCATTAACAGGCAGCTCCAACAAATCCCCATCCAAATCCTTGAGAAAAAATGTATTTTCTCCAATCCTGATATCAATGGCATAAGGGCCCATCCATAGAGCATCAAATTTTCCATGCTTACCCTTGTCTTCATGCCTACTATCCCACAACAAAACCAAATCTCCAACACTGAAAGCTCTAGGGGTGACCTTCTTATCAAACAACTTCTTCAATTTCTCCCTAAACTTGACATGCCTTTGATGAGAAGCTCTCCTTTCTTCATCCAACTCAATGATCTGATTGATTCTTGATTCATATGGGCCATGTTCTTGATCTTCCAACTGCTGGGCAAACTGAAAAGTGGATAATTGTAGGTGTAATGGCAGCAAAGCCTGAGTTCCATACACCAGTTCAAATGGGCTTTTACCAGTTGCTCTTTTTGGAGTTATCCTATCAGCCCAAACTACAAATTTCAACTATTCTCCCCACTTCTTCTTGTTGATTTCCAAGGTTCTTCTAATGATCTTGAGCAATTTTTTGTTACTTGATTCAGCTTGCCCATTCCCTTGTGGGTTGTAGTTTGAAGAATAGGTCAGATTTATCCCATATTCATTACACATTGCCATCAAAGGCTTAGCTCTAAAACACATAGCATTATCAGACACAATCTTAACTAGAACCCCAAATCTGCATATGATATGATTCAGCAAGAAATCCATTACCACTTGGTGTGTTGCCTTTCTAGATGGAATTTCCTCAACCCATTTTGTAAAATAATCAGTTGCTACAAGGATCCATTTATAACCAGCACTAGAAGGATCTGAAATCTCACCAATAAAATCCATTCCCCATTGTTTGAAAGGAGCTTTAACTAATACAGGTTGCAAAGGAAGGGAGCTTGAAGCTTTCAATCTTCTTGAAAAACATTGGCAACTATCACACCTTCTAACCAGCCGGTTTGCATCTTTGAAAAGAGTTAGCCACCAATAACTAGATCTTAAAATATTATGTGTTCATCACTCTCCCAAAAAAATGTCCTCCAAAACTCCCCATGGAAATCAACAATCAACTTGGGAGCTTTATCTTGAGTTATGCATTTCAAAAGGACACCTTGTGGTTCTTCCAAGCCATCCCAAGGTCTGTTATGACATATTTCTGAGAAGCCAGCTTGAGGGCTCTTTTTTTATTTTTATTCAAGTGATTGGGACAGCATAGGTGCTTGAGGTAATAGACCACATCCTTTTACTACTCAGAATTCATCAATTTTTCAAGGAGATCCCTTTCTTCCCCTAAAGCAGATTCATTTCTACATTTTGCAAATTACTCTCAGCCATAAGTTTGGCAAGACCTAAACCTCTTACCATCTTTGTTGTTTGGATATCCATATCATACTCTTGTAATTTTTTAACCCATCTACATCTCTTTCTTGATATCTCCATGTCAGATAAGATGTCTTTAACCATGGTGTGGGGAACATAAGAAACAACCTTTGAACTCAAAATGTAGGGCCTGAAAATATTTGTTGCTTTTACTAATGCAAATGCTTGTTTCTCCATAATTGTGTACCTCAATTCAGCTACTTGTAAATCCTTTCTAAAGAAAGAAATAGGCCTCTCAGCTCCATTTTCATCCTTTTGTAGCAAAACTGAAGCAATAGTAAATTTAGATGCAAAAGAGAAGATTTGGAAAGGCATCTTATAGTTTGGAGCTGCCAAAATAGGTGCATGCTTGAGTGCATCCTTTATTCCTTCAAAAGCTTGGATGGCAGCCTCCTCCCACTTAATAACTTGATCCTTTCTTAGCATGCTTGTGATTGGAAGAGTCAACTCAGCAAAATTGGAGACAAACCTTCTAATGAAATTGATTTGGCCAAAGAAATATTGAATACCCTTCTTGGTTCTTGGCATAGGCACCTTGCTGATTACTTCCACTCTCTCAGGATCTATCATAACACCTTCTTTGGACACAATATGCCCCAACAGCTTGGCTTTTGGCACACCAAAATGACACTTCTTTGGATTAAGTGAAATGCCATACTCCCTACATCTGATCAGCATCTTCTCTAGGTGTTGCAAATGGTCTGCTCACTGTCTTGAAAAAATAGTCACATCATCTTGGTAAACTGCAATAAACTCATTGATATAACCAGCAAAGGCAACATCCATTGCCCTCTAAAAAGTAGCACCAGCATTCATCAATCCAAAAGGCATCCTTACAAAAACATAAGTCCCCCAAGGAGTAGTGAAGGTTGTCTTAAGTCTTTCTAATTCTTTAACAACTACTTGATTATATCCGGAGAAACCATCCAAAGTAGAAAGAATTTCTGACTCTATCACAAGCTGTAGCATATTCTCCATGTTTTACAAAGGATAGTTTTCCTTCATATATGCTTTGTTTAGATTCCTAAAATCCACACAAAGTCTGATATATCCGTTCTTCTTTCTAACTAGCACAAGGTTGGCAACCCAAGAAGAGTATATAGTAGGCTGAATGATGCCACCATCTCTCAATTTCTTCAACTCTTCTTGCATTTTCATGGAAATTAGTGGGTTAATAGGCCTTTATTTTTGTCTAAATGGCTTAGTCTTGGCCTCAAGGGGAATCTCATGTTGAAATGAATCTTTCCTATATGCCTTCAGCTCTGAATAAGACCAAGCAAGGCAGTCTTGATATTTCTTTAAAATTTGGGCATATGATTGTTTTTATTCTTTGCTGAGATGACTGCCCAACCAGATCTTCCTTGGTTTGTCTTTAGTTCCCAAGTTATGCTCTTCCACATCCCTTGAAGCAGACATCTTTCTATTAATGATGTAATCAACATTGCTAAAATTGGATTCAAGTGCAACAAGACCTTTAGGAATGGTATTTGTTTTCAATTGTATAATATCCTTGTCAAACAAAGTTTCTCTACCTTCATTCATGCACACCATTGGTTCCCAATCAATATTCTGACCAACAAACTCTCCTTGGCATTGTAATAATCTCAACACTTGTGCATCATCATCAAAAATCTGCCAATGTTTCACATTATCCAGACAACTGGCCTTGTTAGCACTTCAACATCATATTCACAAAAAGGTGAAACGGTGCAATTATCAAATTTAGAACCAAGAACAACCAGCTTATCAGCAGCAGCATTAAGACTTCTATCATGGTAAACAATGTTAAAGGAATCAAACATTTCAATCAAGTCCCAAACAGCATGCTTATATTGTCTCATACGCTGATTTTTTGTAGCATACAACTTTCTTACTTGCTTGACAACCAGCTCTGAATATCCTTTAGCAAAAATATCCTTTAGAAAAATATCCTTTACTCCATACTTCCATGCAATCCTTAATCCCAATAATAATGCCTCATACTCAGCAATGTTGTTAGTACATTCAAAATTGAGCTTGAAGGAAAAAGGAAACTCTTCTAAACTAGGGGAAACCAACACTATACTAGCACCATTTCCAACTTTGGAGCAAGCTCCATCAAATAGTAATGTCCATGGAGAACCTTCCATACCAAGGCACTCTGATTTGTCCATCTTATTCTCTTTTCCATCAGCAAAACCAATGAAATTATCGACATCTACATCAGCAAACAACACTTCATAAGAAGCATTGTTGGGATCTTCAATCAAGTGTAACATCTTCTTTTCACCATAGAGTTTGACAAGGCTTCCCTCAATGGGAATGGTGGCATAGGACATGTCCATTTGAACACTACCACCAACACTTGCAGCCCACTTTCTTGACAAAAGCATACCCCATTTGGCAGGGCAGTCAACAATTACAACATCAAGTTTTAAATTCTTACCCAGGATAGGCTGCAAGTTGCACTACTAAACCCTTCACACATCCAACAACCGGAACTTCCCTTGAATCCATGGCTGTACACTTTCCATATGCTGCTATCACCTTGATATCCAACTCATTCATAACTTCTAGAGGCATAACATTACATGATGCACCGGAATCAAACATGCAATTGTGAAGCAACCTACCTTTTATGAGAAAAGTTGTGAAGAATGGATCAACATTCAATTGGGAATCAACCAAGGATGTCCCCAAATATAATTCAGGTGCCTCTCCAAGATCTTCCATTGGTGGTGGTGTTTCAGGGCTAGCAATGCTTTGAAGAGGACTCTCAACAACATTTACATTTCTGCTTGGTATACTCTTTTCTTCTTTCAATCCCAAGTATTCAAAATCTCTTTTCTTGTGTTCAGGAATTCTAAGCAATTCAATAATGGGAACACTCACTTTAATTTGGCTCAATACCTGGGCTATATCATATGGAACATTCTTTGGAAAAACAACATTGGAAGGGAAACAAGAAGGTTCATCAGATGGAGAAGTATTCTTAAAGAGCTGGGTATGGAGAGGATTGACATTTTTACATGGGATAGCAGGGTTCTTAGCAATTGTTTGAGCCTTCTAGGGTTATCTTTTTGGAATGCTTGTGATGTAGATGTAGATTCATCCTGCTCACAAGGAATACCACCATCATACTTCTTGATCATTAAATCCTTAGGTATTCAAAGTAATTATTAGGAATTTCAAAGGCCTGAACTACATCTACATCATGAGTTTGAGGAAGAGAAAGAAATGGTACCCTCTTTATGCAATCCCAAAAGGTTGCAGCAGTCCTTGCACTTATCACATCTATTGATGTTGCTACTTGTTGTGAGCCTGAAGAAGCGCCCATCATACAAATTTCATCATCCATCTCATTCTTAGTATCCTCATCAATATCTTGCTGGTCCATTTCACATGGAGGATGAGGAAGAAAAAATCTGTCACACCAATCCATATCAGCAACTTCTTGAACAACAACAACTCTTGCAGTCAGAGGGTCAGGCACCACTCTATTTTCACGTGCTTGGGGTTGTCTATTTGTAGATCCAATAAGCCCTTTACCTCTATCATCTTGTCTTTGATCACCCCTAGGATGATTGCCAAATCTATCATGGTTTTGAGTTCTTTTCTATCCTTGTGAACTTTTCCCAATTCCTTTCTCATCCTGGGCTAATTTGTAGGAAATTTCTTTGACAGCCCCTGCCAAAGTCTTGACAACATCCTCCAAATCAGCACCCTTGCTAGTTTGAGGCTTCTCAGGGTTTATCAGCTTCACACCATCCCTCTTAAGTGGTTTACCAACAGCTTTAATATTATTTTCAATTTGAAGTGCCATGGTGAAAGCTTGCCTCAAGTTTGTAGGATTTTTGTCTCTCAAGTAATAGGCTGCCTTTTTATCAAATGCATCTGCATATTTGATCAAGCAAGATTCATCACAAGGCCTCAAAATTACAGGCATCCTTCTCAATGTCTTATTAAACCTTGTATTGAAATCATGAACGGTCTCATTAGGGTTCTTCTTGATGTTCTCAAACTCGGATAAAAGGAACCTTGGATCTGTTTTGTCTCCATATTGTAATCTGAATGCATTACTCATCTCAGTCCATGAATCAATAGAGTTATCAGGAAGAGCTTTATACCAATCTCTTGCATCTTCCTCAAGTGTATGGATAAACAAATTGATATACACATCCTCAAATTCTATTTCAAAGTCTTCCATCATGTTAACAAAGAGTTTGAGATGTTGATCTCCAGTTATGGCATTGTTACCTTGGAATTTTGGTAACCTATTTCTCACATCTTGTGGGACAACATTTGGATAACCATCTATTCCTCCAAAATTTATACGACCAAAGGTGTTTACAACAAATGGAGGTCTAGGTTGAGCCATATTGTTTGGTGGGGGTGATCTTGGAGGTGAAACAAGTGACGAGGAGTAGTAGTGGGCCTGATTGGAACGAATGACTGATCTTTAAAATGATAACCCCCAAAGGATCTCTCTCTTGATAAACTTTAGAAAACTTAGAAACCATAGGAGTAGATTTAGGAGAATTTTTTTAAATACACAAGAAGGTCCCTCACCTGTGAGAGAATGAAAATTAGCAAGAAGATTTCTGAATCAGATCTACTTGAAGAGGAATTATAATCTTCAATGATAGGCTGCTCTCCTTCAAATTCAACTATGGGGATTCCTTTCCTTGCAACCAAATCACCAACCACTTTCCACACTCTTCTTCCTTCTAGTTCTGAGCTTCTTGATTCGGTGAGCAAATTCTTAGAAGAGTCCTTGATGAAGAGGGATCTCCTTCCCTCCAGTTTGAAGATTTAAACAACAAGTTTCAAATGATAAAAATGTGTTAGACAACTGGTATTTTCAAGATCCCAACAACATGGAGTCGCCACCAAGGATTTTCACCTTAGTTGTGCAAGAAAGCACTAAAAATATTCTGTCAAATGCATGCTATACTAAAAAATTGCAGGGATTCACAAATCATATTTTCTTCTTCTTAATTCAACCAAAACAAAGGCATCCAAATCATATAAACTCTTTGGTAGATGAGGAGAAAGCTGAGTTTGAAGTCTTTCTTACCCAAAACATCCAAATCTGAAGTATGAAATGATATCTCAAGAATATAACAGCTTAAATACTTGATCACACAAATGCTCAAACCTTTCAAGTACTTCAAAACCACCAAGAAATTACAAGAAGTCCCCTGGAAGCAGTGCCACTCAGGTGTTGGTATCCATATTTAATCTCCATCACAACTTGAACAACATCATGAATCTACCTGGGACACTCAAGGACAAATAGATGTTTTGTATGTCATTTTGAGCCAGGAGAACACCTATCCGCTTGTTTTCATTAAAGAATTAATGGAGTGGATAACACCTTCATAAGATTTTGATCTAACCCTCACTATTTTATGTTGTGCCTATCAACCAAGGTAAGAGAAACTGTATTGCAGCCCCTATATGGTAAGGAGATGAAGATATCCTTGTGTTTTACATATGGTGTGGAGGAGGCTTTGTGAAAACATGATAAAATATCCATTATCCAAACTCAAAAGATCTGTCACTACTAAATGATGGAAATGTTCTCAAAACAAAGCTAGAGCTACTAAAGACATGATAAAACCATGATCAACTTTGTGCATTTTTGTGAAAGGATTGAATTCTTTTGTGGACACAAAATACAGATGTAGGGGTATTGTAGGTAGGATGAGTTAGTTTAAAATGAAATTTTGATGAGAGACCTTGGAACAAGAGTAGCTAGAAATCATCACCTTCTTTGGGAAACCTTGCAAAAGAATTACAACACCTAAACATCAGAGATGTTTCAATGAATTTGAAGTGTTGTTTCAACCAGGATGTGTGCACAATAGATGCCCAAATCTGCACTATTCCATAAAAATTTGATAGCCTGCCACAAAGGTTTGAAGCAAAATATCAATAAAGCATTCAGAACCCCTTGTTAGATCATGTCCTAAGGTACACCCAAAGGTTTACAAACACCCTCAATTTACAAGGAAGGTAAGATGAGTTTAAATCTGTTTATCTTCACTCAAATGAATACTCTTCTGAATGAAATATTGTAGATTCCTTCAAACCCTCTACAAGAAATGAGACCATGCATGACCAATAAATATCCCAAACACAAGATTGCAACATGAGCATGAAACACAGATTAAAAACATACTGAAATATAGGTGTATGCAAGCTTTGCCAAGAGATAAAACCAGTTAATCCAAGAATTTGATCAAATATATCAGCAAGGGAATGTTATTTAGACAATATCAAAGCTTTTTGATGGCTTTACAGCTGAAACCAACTCAACATGATGAACATTTGATGCAAACTGGAATAAAAATGGCTCTCAGGCAGTTTCTCAAAAAAGAAATGGACTTCTTCTAGTTTTTCCCTGTGAAAATTCTTCTCTCCTTTTTCCAAAATTCTCAACAGACCTCCAAAAATGCTTCCAAACTACATCATATACCCTATGCCAACTTGGATCCTTGCATCCCAAGCAAATAATATGCCAAAGGGATCAAATTTGTTACAAAACCCTATCCATTTGATGAAAAATGATATAAAACTATGAAACAGCTCGCCAAATGCCAGAGATGCACAAGTATTTTAAAATATTTCATGAACTCAGATCCTTATCCATCCAGGGGTCATGTTTTTGGCATGCTAGCATGCATTTGCAATCATTTTTCAACTTTTCCCTCATCATTTTTAACTCGCAACTTTTCATTTTTACCTTTCACGTGTTTTCACGGGTGAGAAAAATATCTCAAGAACAACACTATAGGGCCTTTGAATTATCTCAAATAAATGATTCCATTGTGTTCTTAAGGCCGAAGGAATGGAGATTCATATAAAATTTCATGTGTTTTGGTGTAAAATTACGATTCCACACTTCTTGGAGCTCTAATGGCACCCAAAAAAGAAATTACACAATTGCTCGTGATTAAAATCAACTTTAAATGCTAGCCCTCCACATGGCAGATCCAAATCCTCTCTCAAAATGCCAAAATTACCTTTTTTCCTTTGGATAAGGTGCACACGTGTCCAAAAACCATTGGCACGTGTCCCTCCCTTTTAAAATTTGCATTTTAAACCCTTTTTGATCTCGGGAAAATTTTGAAAATTTTCCCGTGAACCCTAGATGCGCCATGTGTCCTCTCGTGGGCCCTACCAAAACCACGGGCTGATTTGATGAGTTTTGCCACATTTTTGAGAAAAGGATAATTTTCTAAAAATTCTCCGCACCCCGAATGCTCGCTGCCGCTTATGCCACGTGGCGGTTTCCTATTCGCTACGGAACCGACCCCTCCTTTTTTCCTTTACTCCTCCGCGAGTCACAAAATCCCTTGTGGGCCCGCACTTCTTCCTTTTCCGTTTGAAACATGCCACGTGTCACCCCCTGATTAGATGCGGGGGCACACCTCAAAATTTTCCTACGGGCTTTTTTCTCACCTTGAGATTTTTCTCTAAAATTTTGCAAAATTTTCAACTTTCTCTCCGCGCTCCAAACCTCCGCCAAATTTAGGACACGTGTCCTGTTTTTGTTGGACGTGGGCCTATTCTTCATTTTTTACTCTTTAAACATAGAGGCAAAAATTTGCAAACTCCTCCTTCAACCCCTTCCTCCATTTCAACCCCGCATACATGTCACCTTCTCATTAGGTGCGGGCCATTGGGTCCAAATTTTTCTTTGAGGTTTTGAGCCAAAAATTCAAAAAAAATCAACTCTTCACTTCCTTGCTTGACATCCCCGTGCCACGTGTCGCCCTTCCATTGGGCGCGGGTCTTCAATTAACCTCCATGCATATCCAAGTATTAAAATAACTCAATCTATGTCAATCATTAATATTCCCCCTCTATTTTCCCTGTGTCTGTCAAAGGACTTGTTAATGTAAAATCATAGCACCCCCAAATGAGTTCTCAAAATCTACTTTTCTAAGGCAGACTCATTTGGTGTGATTACATAACATTGAACTTTCCCCAAGGTGTGGGACCTTGCAAAATGGAAAATCTCTCCAGATTAAAGGTTGGTTCCTTATTCCTCTGTTCAGGTGCATGTGTGGGAGATTGCAAAGGATTTATCTCTAAACCTAAACTAAGACTTTCCAAGGAGACAAGGATAAGAAAGGGGTACAAGAAATAAACAATAAATAAACTACCAAGTGATGCACCAAAGGAATTATGAACACTTATTTTTCTAATAGACACAAACTAAAAAAATTCATATAATAAACAAGCATGAGATAACTAGATATGTAATGGAAGACCAAATGAAAGAAAAAGAGACAACAGAGGATCTAAAATTGATCACATATGTGTTTTATTGCTCGTAGATTGATACTGATCCATTACAAAGTAGCCAAAAAGAAGAAACATAATGTAATTTTGATAGAAGGCCTGAACCCCACAGATCCCTTTGCTAGAAGGAGGAGGGAGCCTGCAAAACAAAGAATGTCCAACCCTTTACAATGAATCCTACCCCGTATTTATAGATTCAACCTGAAAGAAGAAAAGAGAGAGAAGCGGGAAAATAAGATTGAAGTTCAACCATCGTTGTTAATGCCTCTGATGAAATCTCTCCCCAAAATCTATCTTTACTGCATCAATCCTTGGTTTGGTGCCTTGAAGGAAGAGGAAATGGTGAAACAGATCAAATTTGATCTGGTTATTGAGGCAAGAAGATCTCACATTAAAATCCCAAAGACGTTTCCTTCATTTTTCTTCACCTAATCTCCTCAAAATTAAAGATTCAGACCTCCATAACATGGGTGAGGTTGATATATTTCCAACGACATCAGATTTTCAATATTTCGAGCCCTGATTCGAAAGATATGGCCTTTTGATGTTTGTATCGGGTCCATAAAGGAGGGTGGGAAAACAACTTGAAAAATGGGTCCCCTTTCTATATGGGACACATGACAGCTAGATTGGAACAAAAATTGGGCCTACGGGTCCGTACTTTTTCTTTTTCCCTTTCTTTCGATTCCGCTTTGGATTTGACTTGGGCCTAGATGCCGACTTTTCCTTGGGTAGAGTTACGGGCCATTTTGCAACTATTACCCCTTTCGAGATAAAAAGGGCAAAGAACCAAATTTTTCTCCTATGGTCCTTTCCCCAGGACACGTGGCGATGCCGGGTGCTCGTTTAGAAACCTTTTCTATCTACCTTTTGAATTTGTTTCCTTTTATGCGAGATCATGATCGATCCAATATTTGGCACAGGGGTGAAATATGGATAACAATTACCAAGTGTCATAGGAGAGCGCGAGAGGTGGGTTTTGAATTCTAATCTACCTCCTCATAGCCTTTACTACGATAAGTATATTATCTTGAATGCGATTGTTGATGGATGGCTCCTAAGTAATATTCTAATGTACATGGGTATGGAAGTTAATGTTCTCACCTTAGACGAATGGAATAAAATGGGAAGACCTCCATTATAACCATCTTCAAATGTGTTTTATATGGATAATAAAACAAAGGTAATGCCCATTAGTTTTTTAAAGGATGTTCATATCACTATCCAAGGGGAAAAATTCACTAGAGACTTCTAAGTATTAGCACTTATTGAGGTGGAAAAATTTCCAGCATACTTGGGTGATGCTGGTGCTATAAGAAAAATGTTGACTTACATTTCAATAAGGGGTATATAAGTTTTGAGAACAAGAAGGGACACGTTATCATTTATTTGACAGATGGAAAGTCAGATCCCTATACCGAGTTGGGAGAAGAAGACCTAGACATAATCTATGTGCACACTATCAGGGACCCTGAGGTTGTGCAACCAAAAAAAGAAGGTGTTATTCAGTGGGAATATGCTCAATCTATAAGTGATACAACTAGTGTGGCATGTGACAATTAGGTGCATGGGACATATGAGTTAGTCGGAAGGTAGTTAAGAGGCTTTGTGAAAAGAGTAACAAATTTACACTTAGTCAAGTGCTTGGGAGGAAAACAGTTGCCAAGTTACATTGGGGAGCTAACCCTAATGTTTTCCTATGAGAAATGGAGACCCAGTGGAGATGTGAGATCGAAAGGAGAAGTATGCTTAGCTATACTTTGCTTAGGACTGCAGCAAATTGGTGGGTGACCCATCGCGATAACCTTCTAGAGTGGCATGAGGTGAGAATCATATTCTTTGTTAGTTTTCTCCAAATCAATGCACGTACTTCTATATAAGTCTATTATGGGAAGTAACCCACCTCGTTTCACATCTAGGCATGTGAGAAGACCTGGATGGAAGGTGTGGAATTATTGCCTCCATCTTTATAAGTGTATAAGCTTTACTCCACCTTACAAGGTTGTATGTGTGTAGGGTACATTCATTCAGAAATGTGACGATAGACATGAAACTAGAAGAGTTTATGGCTCATCTCCTTCAATATTTTGAGTATCGAATACTAAACCATCGGTGAATGAGGCATTTCAGGTTGTTAAGCACCTAACTATGGGAGATAGTGCCACGGCGAAGGAAAAAATAATGGATTTGTTTGGTGAACCTAGCTTGGAAGATTTCTTTAATGAGGAAGAATCATAGGAGGTACATCTTGAGCACGCATGCATGGAAAAGGACAAAGGAAAAATTTTCTACATGATAGATGGTGAAGAGGAGGAAAAATTAGATGGTAACCACACTATCTGTACACATGAGGTTATGGATAGTCCTAATGAGAAAGAGATTGCTTACCACAAACCCCGAAAACTAAGAAGGTTAACATTTTTGGAGGCGAGAACCTAAGAAAGCTATTATTGGAGATTACTATGACGTAAAGGGAAGTTTCAAATATTATTGATCTGTTTCCTGAATTTTAGGATTTGTTTCCACACAGGTACTATGAGCTCAAAGGAGTTCACCACTCCTTGGGATAAATGAGTATCAAATTAAAGGAAGGTGCCTACCTAATTCGAAGAGACCTTATCGAAAGGAATCTAAATCGTGGGTCAATGTCAAGGAGGATATTGACAAGATGATCGCATCAAGAATCATTGAGGTTGTTGAGGAATCATAATGGATAAGTCTGATGGTAATCATAATTAAGAAGGATGAGAGAATAAGGATTTACGTTTATTACGGAGGATTTAAATGCGGTGTGTGTCATTGATACTTTTCTAACCCCCTTCACTTAGGAGATCATTGAAGGAGTAGTAGGGCGCGAGATTTATTCTTTCATAGATGGATTTTCAGGATATCATGAGGTTAGGATTGCAAAGGAGGACTAAGAAAAGATGAAATTCACCACTAAATGGGGAATTTTTTCCTATACTGATCATGCCTTTTGGTGAAGAACATTCCTATTGTGTTTTCACGCATTGTGGTTCAGGCATTTCAGGACTTCATCCATAAATTTCTACAAGTATACCTAGATGAATGGAAAATATATGGATTGGTGAGGTACCATTGTGACAATATGAGGTTGTTATTTGAGATATGAAAATAGTTGAGTATTTCTCTCAACATTAAGAAATGTGTTTTGCTACTCCATTTGGCACCTTGTTGGGACATATCATATATAAAGAAGGCTTGTTAGTAAATCCTACCAAATTTGTTGTTATTGTGGGATTGGGGGAGCCTACCAGCCAAAGCGTGGTGCGTGGATTTCTTGGGAATACAGGGTATTACCATAAATTTATTAAGGGGTATGTCAAGATTGCATCACCATTGGAGGAGTTTCTAAATCAAAAAAGTACATTTCATTGGGGAGAGGCACATTAAATGGAATTTGACACATTGAAGAATAGGCTTATCACCGCGTCCATATTACACTTTCCCTCTTGAGATAATCCATTCCATGTATGTGTTGATGCTTCAAGGATGAAATTGGAGAAATCTTAGCACAACCTGGAGAAGGAATTTTTGACCATCCCTTGTGCTTTTCTAGTAGGAAGCTAACTCCAGCAGAACATAATTATACTACCACAGAGCATGAGGCATTATCGATAATCTACGCATTTCACAAATTCAGGTATTATTTTCTAGCGACGCCTTTTATCTTTTACATGGACCACATGGCATTAAATTACTTGGTGAACAATCCCATCTTGCAAGGGCGCATATGCATGTGGGTCCTATTGTTTTAGGAGTTTGAGTTTACGGTTATTGTAAAACTAGGTAAGAGTAATTTGGGGCCTAACCATTTATCAAGGATTGACTCAAGAGAGGATGCATAGAGCATTGAGGATATAATTCTAGATGCACAACTATTCATATTGTAGTGTACACCCTCTGACTTGGAATATATTTCGTGTTTATCAAATCGGGTGTGGCACCTTGGAGGGAATGAATACATTAGAAAGGAAGCAATTATCCATATGCACCACGCCCTACATGTTAATTAGTGGAGACTTATACAAGCTAGGCCATGATGAGGTTTTATGTCGTGTGTTCTTGAGCATGAGCACACTGCAATCATGGAAGAGGATCATGGTGAAATTTCAGGGGGACACTATACGGGAATGTGACTGTGTAAAATATCCTCTTAGCTAGCCTTTGTGGTGGGAGACAATTTACAAGGATTATATTGAATATTGTAAGTCTTATAATCATTTCCAGCACCTTGGTAAGCCAAGAAAAAGGATGAAATGTCATTGAGACCAATATTTAGTGTTGAACCTTTCGATAAATGGGAAATTGAATTTGTAGGCCCTATTTCTGTCACACGAAGGAAAACTCATGCTATATCATTACTTGCACTGATTATCTAACACATTGAATGGAGGTAGTGCCTACGAGGGATTACACTGTCGTGGCCATAGTAGAAAGATTCATGTGGAAAAATATAATTAGTAGGTATGGGTGCCCTCTAAGTTTGACTAGTGACTGGGGTACTCATTTTTTGAATGAGACAGTCAGGATTTTGTTAGCAGAATTCATGGTGGCTCATGACAAGACTACCCCTTATCACCCTTTGGCTAATGGGACTACTGAGGCATTTAACAAGATATTGATTCATACACTTACATATAATTGTGATGTTAGGAGGAAGGATTGGGATGATAAATTCTTAGCCGTGTTATGAGAATATAGAAAAACTTACAAGAGATTAAACAAATCCACATTGTTCTAATTGGTGTTTGGCATCAAAGCTATTTTTTCGATAGATTTCATGCTACCGTCTCTGCGTATTACACTGACATGAGGATTATCGGATGAATAGGTGTTGCAAGATTGCATTGACAATTTAATGGAGTTAGATGAAAGATGATCCCTTTCTAGATGGATTCAGAAGACTGAGAAGGTGAGACAAAATGCCTGACATGATCATCACATAAAGAATAAACAATTTGAGGTTGGGAAGATGGTTTTACTTTATGATTCTAAGTTCTGCGCCATCCTAGGAAGCTCAAGGTCCATTGGTTGGGACCATATTATATGTTGGGCCTCGAATATTGGTTAAGTACAATAAGGCACGTGGGCACGCAGGACCTATATGTAGATGGGTGTGTGGGGTGAAGGTGCGTATGGGGACGTGGTTTTAGAAGGGTTTAGAAGAATCTAAGGCACACCCACAAGGAAAAGGAAGGGGTTTTAGGTCTTATCCATATTTAGTTTCCTAGGAGGCACATGAGAAAAGCGTGACTCGACTGAGCATGTGGAGTGAATAAGGTGCCATCCTAGTAGCTCGATGGTCAAGGAAGGAATATTCCATGCGATGGAAGGATCTAGAAAGACATCATTACAAAAGTGGAGATCTCGGATGGGAAGAAGCATGATCCATTGAAGGACCACATGGAAACTTGGAAACCGATCTACTACTTCAGGAAGGCATGGCGGTGGATGCAAAATCTATATATAGAGATGCTTGGGTTGAAGGAAGGGATGACTCTTTGGGAAGAGGGCGTCAAGAGAGATATCAAGAGAGGTAGAAAAGAAGAAGAGGAGAGGTGAAGATCTACAGAAATAGCAATGGGTTCTAGGGATTCTCATTAGGGAGGATATAGGAGAGATGAATTATCTAGAGGGATGGGTCTATGAACATATTTGTAATCTAGAAAGCATAGTTTAGGATTTTGATGTATAAGTCTTATCTACATTAAGACATTTGGTTTGTAATGACCTTGAGGAATGTAATGTGGTTACTGAGAGTAATATGAATATATGGATTTATTTTAAAATATATACATTGTTCATGGGTATAAACCCTAGTGCCTTTTCTTTGTATTATCAGATCTATTATCTATTTGATATTTCCTTGTTATCTAAATAGATGCATTTATATAGTAACTCATCCTAAGACCCTCAGAATGAATGCATGGTTATTTCCCTTCTTGCATCTAAGCTTCTATCAGTAGGGGATGTATTCTCACAAAACTCAAATAAGAGAGGGTTTGGCATCCACATTTTCCTCATGTGAGCACCCAATACCCACTGGGTGATAGGCCAAAGCACGCATGTGATTAGATTGTTGTTCTAAGGGAATAAAAATGACTACATTTTGGTTCCATTTTAGGGACCTCTTTTCAAAGTTGTTGTGAGAAATGGCATACATCTTGGTCCCTATGATGCATGATGATTGAACTTCTGACCTTAGAAAGTGTTGAAGCATGGTTTAAGAGCACAGAGGATGAGTTTTCTCAAAGATTCAAAGATTGTACTGAGTTCAATGCACGTAGATGGGTAGAAGAGAACTTGTACCATGAGTTATATGAGACATTATTCTAATATTTTCCATTATAACTATATGAATGGCTTTCAACATATGCATCTAGATTGATATGGTACTATAGATTGCATGTATGGACCCAAGATGAGTACTCGTGAGGCTTAAGGATACAGATCGACTTGGATGCATGTTGTTGGTCATTGGTGGAAAGGAGTCTTGACCAATTATACTCTAGAATATGAAATTTCTACGTATTATTTCCCAAATGTTTCGAGTTTGATTTTTCCGAGGGATCCTAGAGGATCATTTTTATGTGTTATCCCTTTGGCTATGAAGATCTTGATCATTTCCTAAGTTTAGAGGCATTCCCTATGGTGGCAAGCTAAGCTTCTTTGAGCATTGGGTGAGGAAGCTAGGGTGGAGGAAGATGGCAGAAATTGTGGCTGAAAGGGAAAGAGAAGAGAGATGACTCAAGTATAGTGAAGATCGTGAAAGGGATATGGCTAGACAACATGAGGTTGTAGGTGTGATGGATCTATGGAGGAAGATGTTGCGGGAAGGAGTTGAGGTTCACGCAAAGGATGTGGAACCTGAGTAGTTTGTGCTACCCCATCTTGGCAAGCATGGGAGAAAATCCCCTTCAGCTTCTTATCGATTCGTCACATGGAGAAAGGAGAGTTATCGGTGTGCATCTTAACCCTCTTGGTGACCAACCCCTAGCACTTTTTTTTTCCAGATCAAGGAAAAAGTATTGCTAATCCGATAAGTATCAGTGGAAGTAACCGATGTACACCTAGGACATATAATTTCTCGTTTGGGACATCCATGGATGCGTAAACTATTCCCATATTTGGAGGAATTTTTGGATAAGGTGAAAATACACAAGGTTTTGGTATTGCATCCTGGAAGTAGCATAGGACACTTAATGGGAACAGGGCAATATCACAAACCATCGGCACACAGTTTGGTGGGACGTTGGGGACACTAGGCGTGACCACTTCAGGCCATTTTCGGCTACAAGAGGTGGGTCTAGTGGTATAGGAGCTGAAGGACCTAGTGGAGCTAGTGGATTTGAATGATCTAGTGGGTCGGAGGAATACGACCTAGTGGGTCTAGTGGATCTAGTGGTGATGAAACATGGGAGAAAACTAAGGTTGGGTCGGGTGTATAAGGGCCTCAACCACCTCCACAAGTATTCTTTGAGATGTATTTACATTTTCCAGACTACAGAGGTATTGAAAATTTCACGAGATCATTTGCATAAGTGTAAATGGCTATGGAGCATGAAAGGGATCACTACCCCATAGAAAAAAATAAATTCAGCTTTACAAGAGACGCACACATATCCGGTATCGTAAGTGTGACCCCCATAAGATGGTCATGGATTACATTGTTTTGAAGAATGTCTTCCTATCATATATTCATATCCATGGGTTCGAGAAGAAGAGCATTAGTACTCGAAGGAGATCCAACAAGGAATGGTAGAGAGTGTGCAGGAGTATGATGCACGATTCAAAACTCTCTTGTCAAAACAAGAATTTCACCCTTCTCAAAGCATGCTCAATGGTTTTTGGGGATTGATAATGCCATTTATAATTTCAATATCACATAATACTTTCATAAACCCGCGTGAGGCCTTGGAATCCACCCGTGTGTTAAGGCTATTGAGAGCATCGATATTGTTGTTAGCCCTTTTCTAGAGGCTCAATTTTCTGCAATGGCTAAGTAGTTGGAGAAGTTGTCTTAAAATTTAGCACATGACATTCGTAGTGGTATTTGGTTCATAGACTATGAAGTGGAAGGGAATTCAAAGGATAGTTGCCCTCGAATGTCGGTATGTGTCATGGCGGTAGACTGTGAGATTTTCCATGGGGATCATGATGTAAATAGGTGTCCTCTACTACAACATGCAATCCACAAGAATGTTTCTTTCTATTGCAATATCTATACCTCTACGACCCATGATACCAAGGATTGTAGGCTAATTGACCAGATTCATGATGTTATTGATCTTGGTGTGCACCAGAATAGCCTTGCAAGCATTTCCAAGGATGATGATCGCCATTATGAAGGGCACGCAGATGGAGGAGCACATGGAAGGGGTTTTCGTGGAGGATTTCATGGTCACAATAACCGTGGTGGAGGAAGAAGTGAGTTCCCATGAGGAACCTGTTATAATTGTGGGTCTACAAAGCATTATAAGTGTGAGTGTCCTAATCTATTGTAGTGCTCATGGTGTAGAAAGAAACATAAGTATGAAGATTTCCTTGAGTTTTTGATCACATGATCCAACAACACCGAAAAAGACAAAGGTGCTTGGATGGTGAGTATAAAGAAGGCCGACCCTCATTGGATGCCAAGAGTGGCGCATGAGTCAAGATTAGAACTGTACTAGTGACAATGTGAGCAGAGGCTACACGTGTAAAGGAGATGCCAAGAAAGAAACTAGTTATTTAGGGAAGAAGTGGTACATGGGAAGTATCTAGACCCTACTCATCAAAAGGAAGTGTATCAAGAGACTATGGATGTGATTCAAAGTTTACAAGGGGAAATCCAATGTCTAAAGGAGCATTCAAGGTAGTTGGAGAAAAGGAAGAATGTCGAGGCTCCACAGAAGGATCTGGATGAGGTCAAGGAAGTGTGAAAAATGTTAAGGTAGGAGAATATCATTCCCTTGCTAGGAGAATGGTTAAGGGAGAAGGTACCATGCACCAGAGAGAGCGCAAAAGGTAGGTTCTACATGCCAATCTTCCTCCTCACAACCTTGACTATGATAAAGAGATTACATTAAATGTAGTTGTTAATGGGTGGCTTCTGAGCAATATCCTCATCGACACAGGAGCAGAGGTCAATTTTCTCACCTTGGATGCATGGTATCAAATGGGAAGGCCTGCATTATAGCCATATTCGAATGTGTTATATATGGTGAAAAATAAAAGGAAATGCCCGTTGGAGTCTTGAAAGATGTAGTTATCACTATTAAAGGGCCAAGTTCATTTGGGACTTTGAAGTCTTGGCGCTCACCGAGGTGGATAATTTCCCAAAGATTACTTAGGCACCCTTGGTGTTATAATAACAATGCCGACCGTGGTTTGGTTTAACAAGGGGCATATCAGTTTCAAGAACAAGGAATAAAGGGTGATCATCCCCTTAACATATGGGAATTCAGTACCCTATACCGAGCCCTTAGGAGAGGAATTCCTCAACATAATCTATGTGTGCTCCATCAGAGACCCTGAAATAATTCATCCTACATAAGAGGTTATCCAATTTGAAGATGCTCAATCGATGAGTGATACAACTAGCATAGCATGTGACAATTTGGTGGACATGACTTATGAATTAATTTAGAGACAATTGAGAGGATTTGTAATAAGGGTGATGAAGGTGCTTTCATTCAAGTGCATGGGAAGAAATAAGATACCAAGTTAGTCCAGAGGGGCAAGCTCTAATGATTTATTACTAGAAATAGAGGCTCAGTGGAAAAATGAAGATGAAAGGATAAGTATGCTCAGTTATAACTTGCTCAGGACTGCAGCGCGATGGTGGGAAAAACATCATGAGACTCTCCTAGAGTGGCATGAGGTAAGATTCATATTCTCTATAATATTCTACAGAAACAATGCACCCATTATTATCCAAGACTACCATGGTAAGGAACCCACCTTATTCCATATCCAAGATTGTGAGAAGGTCCTGGATGGAGGGCAAAAAAGTGTTACCACCTTCGTTATGGGTGCATAATTTATATTACACCTTACAGGGTTATGCGTGTGCATGGTATATCCACTTAGAGACACGCCGTCAAATGGGGAATTGGCAGGAGTTAACGACTGATCTCATTCAAGCTTTTGAGTATCGAAGTACCAAGCCATCAGTGGATAAGGCATTGTAAGTTTTCAATGGGAGGTAGTGTTATGGAAGAAGATAGGCTACTGGAGTTTTTGGGTGAACCTTTTTTGGAGATGTGCCTAAATGAAGAAGAATCAGAATAAATACAACTTGAGCGTGCGTGCATTGAAAAGGAAAAAGTAAAAATGTTCTATGTAGTAGATGGTGAAGAAATGGAAAGTTTGGATGTTAACCATTCTGAAGGTACATGTGAAGTCATAGATAATGTTGATGAGTGAGCATGTGCCTACCATGAGCCCTTGAAAACAAATAAGGTTAACATTGGGATAGAGATAGAACCTAAGGAAGCTATCATTGGGGACTATTGGTCGAAAAAAGAAGTTTCAAATATCATTGATTTGTTGCATGAGTTCCAGGATTTGTTCCCACATGGGTACCATAAACTCAAAGGTATCCACCATTCCTTGGGGGAGATGAGGATCAAGTTGAAGGAAGGTGCATGCCCGATTCAAAAGAGGCCTTATCGGATGAATCCAAACTTGTGCGTATGGTTCAAGGAGGAAATAGACAAGATGATAACATCTGGTATCATTAAGGTTATAGAGGAATCAGAATGGATAATCCCAATGGTCATTAGTATCAAGAAGGATGGAAGAATAAGGATTTTTGTTGACTATAGGGACCTAAATGCAAAGTGTGTGTCATTGATCCTTTCCCAAACCCTTTATGAAGAAATTACGGAGGGAGTAGTCAAGTGAGGTTCACTCTTTCACTGAGATGGTTTCTCAGGGTATCACCAAGTCATGATTGTAGAGGAATACGAGAGAAAGACATCTTTCGCTAGTGATTGGGAATATTTTCCTACACTTTCATGCCTTTTGGATTAAATAATGCACTGTTGTGTTCTCGCGCATCATGGTACAAGCATTCTAGGACTTTATCCATAAATTTATTCAAGTCTACCTAGATGACTGGATGGTGTATGGGCTAGTGAAGGACCATTGTGAAAATTTGAGGCTGATGTTTGAGAGATGTTGGTAGTTGAGGATATCCCTCAACATTAAGAAATGTGTCTTTTCTACTCCATTTGGAACCTGTTGGGACATATTATATGTAAGGAAGGCTTACTAGTGGATCCCACCAAAGTTGCAGTTATTGTGAGATTGGGGGAGCCTACTAGTCAAATCATAGTGCATGGATTTCTTAGGCATATGGGGTACTATAGGAAGTTTATAAAATGATATTCCAAGTGCATCACTTCCTTAGAGGAATTGTTAAAGCACAAGAGTGCCTTTTATTGGGGAGAGGCATAATAGAAGGCATTTGAGACTTTGAAGGATAGACCTATCACTGCACCCATACTACATTTTATTCTTGGGATAAGCCTTTCCATGTACATGTTGATGCCTTAGGAACAACCATGGGAGAAGTACTAGCACAACTTGGTGAGGGATTATTGATCACCCCTTGTGTTTTGTAAGTAGGAAGTTGACACTAGCAGAACATAATTATACCACTACTGAGCGCGAGGCACTGTCAATGATCTACGCATTACATAAGTTCAAGAATTATCTGATAGAAAAAACTTTTTATATTCTACACAGATCACATGGCACTAAATTACTTGGTAAATAATCCCATTTTTTAAGGGAACATATGTCATTGGGTCCTATTATTTTAAGAGTTTGAGTTCACGGTGGTTGTAAAACCAAGAAAAAGTAATTCATGGCCTGACCACTTATCAAGGATTGAATCATGGGAGTATGAGAAAAGCATTGAGAATACCATGTCAGACATGTAACTATTTAGGTTCACATGCCATTGTAATTGGAATATATTACGGTATTTCTAAAAATAAGTGTGACACCAGATGGGATGAAATATTTAGAGAGAAAATAGTTAGCAATATGTGTTGTGCCCTACATGTTTATTAGTGGAGATATGTATAAGTTAGGACATAATGAGGTTCTGCATTGATGCATATTTTAACATGAGCATGTGGCAATTATGGAGGAAGCACATGGTGGGATTGTAGGAGAACATTATGCAAGAAATGCTTCCACGTAGAAGATTCTAATGGAAAATATATGGTGGGAAACCATCTACCAGGATTGTATTGAATTTTGTAAGGCTTGCGACCATTATCAATGCCTAGGAAAACATGGAAAGAGGGATGAGATTCCATTAAGGCCAATATCTAGCATAGATCCATTTTAAAAGTGGGCAATCGACTTTGTAGGACCAATTTCGCTAGCCGCACGAAGGACTGGTTCATGGTATATCATTACTTGCATTGATTACTTGACAATATGGGAAGAGGAAGCACCTACAAAGGATTACACTACAGTGATAGCTGCTAGGTTCTTATGGGAAAACATAATCAACAGGTATGGATGTCCTTTGAGCTTGACTAGTGATAGGGGTACACATTTTCTCAATGAAACAATCGGGATTTTTCTAGCATATTTTATGGTAGCCCATCACAAGACTACCACTTATCATCAATAGGCAAATGGAACTTCTAAGGAATTTAATAAGATATGAAGTCACACATTGACCAAGATTTGTGATGTCGGAAGACAGGATTGGGATGACAAAGTATCATCTATTCTATGAGCATATAGGACAACCTACAAGAGGTTGAATAAGGCCACACTATTTCAGTTGGTGTTTGGCATGGAGGCTATCTTACCAGTTGAATTCATGTTACCATCGCTACGTATAGTGCACACAAAAGGTTTAGATGATGAAAAATCACTCAGAAATTATTAACAAATTGATGTAGTTAGATGAAAGGTGATCACTTGCTAGATGGAGTCAGAAGACTAAAAAAGCTAGAAAAAGGCATGGCATGATCATCATATAAAAAAAGTAGTTTGAGGTTGGGCAGATGGTTCTATTTTATGATTACAAGTATCTCGTGCCATCCTAGGAAGTCGAAATTCCATTGGTTGGGCCCTTACATCATCTCGTACATCCTTAATTTAGGTGCATGTTAGTTACAAGTGCTGGATGGGACGAAGTTACCTGGCCATTTCAATGGGAGTAGGCTGAAGCCCTACTATAAATAAGCCTTCTTAGTGTTTGTAAATAAGGAATTATTGACAGTTAGCTTAGGATTTCCCTTTATGCATTTTATTTTCTTGTGTTTCCTTTCTCGTTTCTTGTTCCTTTCTTTGTGTTTTGTTTTACTCCTTTTGCGCCAATAATCACATTATTTTTAAAAGGTTTTGCATGCGCGAGAGGACCAAGAATATATTTTAGTGTGGGGTAGAGTAGTGTGAAGTGAAGTATAAGTTGACAGTAAAAATTGTAAGGCCCAGATGAAAGGATTAAAGGTGTGAAAAATAGAAGAATGTGCATGGAAACGGTGGACGAGAATGGTTGGTGTCAGGATAAGGCTTTATAAATACCACATACAGAGAAGGAAAAGTGCAAGAACAACATGAGGTAAGTCAGGGAAAAATCAAGTAAAGGATAGAAGAAGTGCCTTGATTGCCACATATGTGCGCATAAGAGTCTTTGTTCAGTAATTATTTTTGCATGCCAGAAGGTTGTAAAGAGTTTTTCACACAAGATTGGGCACGTGGGTAAGGGAACTTAAGGTCAAATTTAGTGAAAAATCCACATTTAATGCTAAGTATGTTAGTAGGTGGCATAACATTTATTTCGGAAAGGAGGAAAAAGCTATAAGTATGAGGTTGGGTGAATCATTATTTTACCTTACAATTACGAAGTGGAAGAGCTCTTATGAACTAGGGCACCTAGAGAGATTTGTGTGAAGGAAGAAGAATCATAGAGATCTAAGTGCATGACTAGGGTTGATCTGCAAATTGGAGTGGAAGGAGTACATGGGTGTGGGGAGAGTTATTTTGAAGTACGCCATCTTGTGGAAGGGTTTTCCTAGTTAGGGTTTGGTAGCTAGGGCACAAAGGTAGGAGGATTCTTCATGGAGTTGAGCCTTAGAGTTAAGAAGAGTATTAGAGTAGAGCAAGGAGGCATTTAATTTTTAGCCTGACAAGTAGAATGGCACCAAATAAGGTAACCATCTTGCCAAATAAATATAAGGGAAAGGGAAAAGGAAAATAAACTACTACTGTCGCTAGTTCCAATGAAGAGTGGTATGCAAAAATGCAATACCTAGATGGAGTGTTACTAGGGAAAGAGTGGGAATTGCAGTTGAGGAAGATGGCCATAAATGACTACAATCATCGCATGAGCATTATAGAAAAAGAGATGATGTTGGAACTGGTTCATCCAACTAACAAGAGGACACCAAAAGGAATTTTGGTCTACAACAACGAAGTGAAGGTGAAGTTGGAGAAGGTTGGGTTGCTGCAAATTTATGAGTTGTCCTATTTTGGCAATCTTGGGTAGTTATACCAGTGGTTTATGTCATGCATACACAAATACCACTTCTATTTTGTAGGCTACAAAATGCACATAACTCCTCAACTCATATCAAAGTTCACTGTCTGATTTGTGAAGGAGACTCCATAGATGACGAATGGATGATAAGGAGGCCATCAAGGAAACTATGGAGGCCTATGACTACAAGAAGGGTTCACGCTACTTCAATATCTCAGATATCCCCAAACTTGTTATGAGAATGGCCATGCACTTGGTTACCAAGTTGAATGATCAAGAAAGGTGGACACAAGTGAACAAGGCATGGCTGAACATATGCCGAAAGATCTTTGAAGGCACCATTTACAACTTATCTACCTACATTATAGATGAGATCATTAGCAACATGTAAGAAGGAGAGAAGATATTGTTTGAAAACATTATCCTCACCATCGTCTTCTCAAATATTGGAGTTCCCGATGGGCCAAATAATTTCATATGGGAGTATCCAAAAGAAAATCCCTCGCCCACAAAAAGGTTTGAGAAATATACTTGTGAGACCATGATGGCCGCTCACAAGGTGTGCTTGGAAAAATGGTACAAGTAGATGCACAATGCATTTGGGGAAGAGTGGAGGATACTTGAGTAGTTTCCCACACTCGTAGATAAAGAGGTTGAGTTTTCTATATATCAGCACTTCTACATCGGAAGATTCACTTTGATAGATGGGACTAAGAGTCCATGGTGCAAGTTATCATTTTCTTTCACCATGCAATACTTCCAAGCGGGGTCAACCATTTTAAGGAGGCCAAGAGACTAAGTTTTGACCTTAGTGAGGTATACCAGAACCACCGTGAGCTACGAAAAAGCTTGTATACCCAAATAAGTGCACATATATTGAGAAATATGTCTCCCATGAAGTGCAGATGATGAAACTAATAACGTTTCCGATCACCAGAAGGGATACAACAAGGGTATATCTATGCATAAGGCCAAAGTTTGAGAAGGGTGAATACCTAGAGAATGATGTCTCCATTCCAGAAGACCCCACAAGAATAAATAAGGTTGCACTAAAGAAGAGGGAGAGAGAAGAGATGTAGGAGAAGAAGGCACCGAGTGTGTAGAGAACACAAACTATGGCCACGTTGGAAAAAAATGTTAAGCCAAGTACTTACGTGTGTAGAAAGAAGTCCCCATTATTCAAGGAGAAAAACTCGAGAAGAAGAGGTGCTAGAGAAAGAGGATCCCCTCACAAGAGAAGAGTCTCTAAGAAAGGAGTTTCCCACTAAAGAAAAAGAGAGGGAAGGGTATCCTTTACTCGGAATCACCGCGATTAGGAAGAAATAGAAGGTGGTAGAGAAGGTAGACTCGGAGGAAATGGAGGAATTCGAGGCCTACGGCTGGGGAGAAGGAAAACGATGAGGATGAAGAAGTTTATAATCATACCTTATATGATATACATGATTCAAAAGAAGAAGGAAGAAAATGGAAGAATGACGAGGAATAAGGAGATGCTCAAGGAAAAGGGATGAGTGAAGAAGTACAGATAAGAGATCGGAGGAACCTAAGCCTCACCAAGTAATAGATAAAGGAGGCCGTAGAAAGAGAAGTGGCAGACATCATCAAAAAATTAGTGGAACAAGAAGTAGAGTGCAACGCAGATGATGTGATGAAGGAGATTGAGGAATAAAGCATTGGAAAAGAGTATGGCAGCATGGGTGGAGACCCTATCCTAAAAAAGAATTTCCGAAGGCTACGCAACAGGTGGGAAGAGCATAATGGTAACACAAGGGAAAGGAATGGGTTACATAAAAAATACAAGTAAGGTGTTACACGCATGCTTCTAGAGCACCGTGCCAACAGAAAAACTCCTAGCCATGCCCTCATTTGACGTAGAAGGCGTATAACCACGAACCAAGAAGATGTTATCTTGGGTGTTTGAGTCCTATGTCAATGAACTTGAGTTTGAGGTAAGCCAAGGGGCACTAATGAAGGTGCGAGAGATGAAAGGAGTAAATCCCTTGGTGAATTCTCAATGGTTTTTAGATGAGAAATTATGTAATGCACTCAACAAAAATTTAGTTGAGGTTGAGGCCATAATTTTGGAAGAAATGATAGGGTGAGATTCCTAGAGGCGGAATTGGAGAAGAAGGAGGAGGAACTTCTCGAGAAAAGTAAGGACCGAAACAAAAATAATCGATCAACACGTAATTAAGGCATGAATTGAAAGAGAAGGAAAGGGTGCACGAATTACACAAGAAAATTGAAATGATTACAGATGTTATTATTTTAAAGCATCCGAACTAGCGCCACCCGAACAAAAATATGAATCAACCTTGTAGTTCCTAGAGGACTTAACTTGCACCCTCACTATGGAGAGGTAGTCGCTCACCTTACAGTCCACAAGAAGCACTTTGGCACACCAAAAGTGAGAAGAAAAGTTGAAGGTGCTAGAGATCATTGCTCAATATACCAAACTCCTTGCCAATGTGAAGGCCACGATGTAAGTTTTGAAGCTGCCTATGATAATTGTGTTGATAGAGATAAAGTAGCAAGCATCTTGGTCACTACACATGAGACAGAAACTCAAGGAGTTCTAGGAGAAGAATAAGGGGAATAGAGAAGAGTGGGATAGGATCCTGGCCAAGGTGGAGAAGAAATTAGAGGCTATCGAGACCTTGCGGGGCTCGATCAAAAACTGGATGAAGGAATTATACCCCAGATCACCCACAGGATGGACACCCTTGAGGATTTGGGAAAACAACTAGAAGGAATTGTTGAAACAATGAGCACCAAGGGGGAAGGGATAATCTTTGAGGAGGTAAGCGCCCTAGTAGGTGACCTCTTTCAGCAAGCACAGAGTGAGGTCAATGCCTAGGAGAAGCTAGAGGCAAATATAGGGAAGGATTTCCCCCTCCTCCTTCAACAATGAACATGTTCTCCTTCATTTCCCCATTCTTTCATTCTTTCTCCCAATTCTTCATTCCTTCATTCTTTTTCCAACTATTCAGAACCCACCATTCTTTATTCATTGAAGAGAGTTGTTTCGAGGATGGAGAATAGGTGTAGTGTGGGGTGATTTTGGGCCTCAGAATATTGGCTAAGTACAAGAAGTTGTGTTGGTGCACGGGACCTATATGAATATGTGTGTGTGGGATGAAGGCACACAAGATAGGGTTTTAGAAGGGTTTAGTAGAACCCAAGGCACGTGTGCAAGGAAAAGGAAGGGGTTTCAGGACTTATCCATATTCAACATCCTAGGAGGCACATAAGAAAAGCATGACCGACTGATCATGCAGAGTGGATAAGGTGCCAACCTAGCAGCTTAATGGTCAAGGAAGGGATATTCCATGCAATGGAAGGATCTAGAAAGACATCATTACAGAAATTGGAGAGCTCGGATGGGAAGAATCATGCTCTATTAAAGGACCACATGGAAACTTGGTAACCGATCTACTACTTCAGGAAGGCATGGCGGTGGACGCAAAAGCTATATATATAGAGATGCTTAGGTTGAAGGAAGGGATGATTATTTGGGAAGAGGGCGTCAAGAGAGATATCAAGAGAGGTAGAAAATAAGAAGAGGAGAGGCAAAGCTATGCAAAAATAGCGATGGGTTCTAGGGATTCTCATTAGGGAGGCTATAAGAGAGATGATTTATCTAGAGGGATAAGGTGTCACTTGACAACTCAATGGTCAAGGAAGGAATATTCCATGTGATGGAAGGATATAGAAAGACATCATTGTAGAAAGTGGAGAGCTCGGATGGGAAGAATCATGATTCATTGAAGGACCACATGGACACTTGGAAATTGATCTATTACTTTAGGAAGGCATGACGGTGGATGCTAAATCTATATATAGAGATGCTCAGAGTAGAAGGAAGGGACAACTCTTTGAGAAGAGGGAATCAAGAGAGATATCAAGAGAGGCAAAGAAGAAGAAGAGGAGAGGTGAAGCTTTGTAGAAATAGTAGTAGATTCTATGGGTTAAGGTTCTCATTAGGAGGACAATAGGAGAGATGACATATCTAGAGGGATGGGTCTATGAACATATTTGTAATCTGGAAAACATAGTTTATGATTTTGATGTATAAGTCTTATCTGCATTAAGACATTTGATCTGTAATGACCTTGAGGAATGTAATGTGGTTCTGAGAGTAATATGGATATATGTTTTCTTTTAAAATATATTCATTGTTCATGGTTATAAACCATAGTACCTTTTCTCTGTATTATCAGATCTATTATATGTTTGATATTTCCTTGTTATCTAAATAGATGCATTTATATAGTAACTCATCCTAAGACCCTCAAAATGAATGCATGGTTCTTTCCCTTCTTGCATATAAGATTCTATTAATAGGGGATGTATTCTCACAAAACTCACATAAGAGAGGGGCTCGGCACCCGCATGTGCCTCGGTGAGTGCCCAATGCCCGCTAGGTGATAGGCTGATGCACATGGGATTAGACTGTTGTTCTAAGGGCATAAAAATGACTACATTATATTACCCATATACTTGATTTAGACACTTTCTAGCTACATGTGCTAGATGGAATGCTACTTCCTGTATTTCAATGGAATTATGTTGAAGCCCTAATATAAATAAGGCTTCGGGTGTTTGTAAATAAGGTAGTATTGTCAGTTAGCTTAGGATTTCCCTTAATGCATTCTCCTTTCTTTATGTTTCCCTTTCTCGTTGCTTTATTCCTTTTGGTTTTTTTTTAGGCACGTGTGTATGCCAATGGCTAATTACATCATCAGGGTGTTATGCACAGAGGACCACACATATTTTTAGTGTGGGGTGGAACATAAAGGGAAGCCAGTAGGATGTGGTAAGAGTTTGAGGAAGTACATGGAGAAATTTTGAATTAGTTATGCAGGTTGTAAAGTCAAAAGTGTGTGAGTTCAAAAAAAGCGCATGTAGCAGAGGTGATCATTAGAGAAGAATGGTGTCAAAAGGATTTGAGAAACCACGTACAAGGGTAAAAAACATAGGAGCAACATGAGGTAGGCAGTGGAAAGAACTTGGTCCAAGACATACAAGGAGAATTGACTTCGACATGGGAGAAAGTGCAAATAATTATATGGTTAAGGAATTTATACACTAGAAGGTTGCAAAAGTGTTTACATAGGTTTGCACGTGGAGGAAAAGTGCTGGATAGAATGTGTGGAAGGATGGCGTTGGAAAAATATGACTTTAATGTGTTTGTACATTGGTAGGTGGCATCAAGGTTTATGCAGAAAAATTAAAAAGCTATAAATAGAAGGTTGGGGATGAGGTATTCTTTCACCTTGTGTTTTGCTATCAAAAAAGTTCTTGCGATCTAAAGTAATTCTTATGAATAAATTGCAAAGAGTAGTGTGTGGAGTTGAAGAAATTGAAGGACTTGTGAACTAGTGTGGAGGAAAAGTGCACGGGGAATACGTAGAAGATTTTTTATGTGGATTCCTATGGGTGGATACGTTGTCTTATGGAAAGTAAGTTCTCCACATTAGTGTTTACAAGATATGGTACAGTTTTCATGGAAATTTCATAGAAGTAGAGTGGAGGGTTTGAGCCGTAATAGAACTTGGACGCAAGGGAGAAACTAAAGAGGACCGAGGAAGAGAAAAATGTCACCAAGGAAAGGAGAAATCACTTCACCAAAGAAGGGAAAAGGTAAGGGAAAAGGAAACCTGATCATTTCCACAAGTTTTAATGAAGAATGGTATGCAAAGATATAATACCCAGATGGTGTACTATTAGGGAAAGAGTGGGTATTGCATACAAGGAAGATGGTCGTGAGAGATTACAATCATTGCATGAGAACCACGAGTAAAAGGATATGACCCTTGATTTGGTTTACCCAACGGAAAAGAGGACACCAGATGGGAAACCCATCTATGATGATGAAGTAAAAGTGAAGTTGGAGAAGTTTGGGCTTCTGAAACTTTATGAGTTGTTCTATTTTGAAAAACTGGAGTGATTATACCAAGTGGTTAATGTCATGTGTACATGAGGAATACTTGTATAACTACTTCTATTTTGTAGGAAGGTAGATGCACATAACCCCATAGTTAATTTCTAAGTTCACATCACGATCTCCGAGGGAGAGCCACCGGATGAGGACTTGTACAACAAGGAGGCCATCAAAAAAATGGTTGAGGCATATTATTACAAGAAGGGTTTGCGGTAGATTTTTGACATCGGTGTAATCGGCGACCCTCGTTATGAGGATGGCCACACGTTTGGTGATAAATCTGAATGGGTAGGAGAGATAGACATCGATAAACAAAATTTGGTTGAATTTTTACCGTAAGATCTCAAAAGGCACCATTTACAATATCTCGGCTTTCATTGAGGAGATTATTGATGTTGTGTGCGATGGGGAAAATATCATGTTCAAGAATGTCCTCCTTACCATTATCTTTTCAAAAACTAGAGTGCTTGATGGGCTAGATAAGTTTGTTTGGGAGCACTTGGATGAGAACCCCTCTCCCGTGTAGAGGTATGAATCTTACACTTGTGACACCATGATGACTACTCACAAGGCGTGCTTGGAGAAATGGTATAAATAGATGGACAATGAATTCAAAGCTGAATGGAGGATACCAAAACATATGTCTATACTAGTGGATGGAGAAGTTGAATCTCCATATACCAGCACTTTTTTATCGACAAGTTTACCTTGACATATGGCACCAAGGTTCCTTGGTGTAAGTTACCCTTCTCCTTCACAAAGTGCATTATTTTCAAGGCGTGGTAAACAAATTTAAAGAGGTGAAGAAACTAATATTTGATCTAAGTTTTATAGACCAAGATCACTACAAAATGCATCGGACCTTGGTGTATCCCAAAATGTGCACCTATATAGAAAATTACATATCTCATGACATACACATGATAAAATCGGTGACATTTCCTATTGCAGGTAGGATGGTGGCAAGGGTGTATGTGTGGCTAAGGCCAAAGTTTGAGGAGGGATCTTATGTTGAGGATGATGTATCAATATCTAAGGACCCTACATAGAGGAAGAAGAAGGTATTAATTAAGAAGAGACTCCTATAGAGAAGGAGAAAAGTGTGCATACGGTGAAAACCATAGGGGCATACAAGTCGAGGCACGGGTATAAGCACCTACATTTGATGGAAGAAGTCTCCTATTAGGAAGGAGTCACCAGAGAAAGAAGAGTATCCTAGGAGAGAAGATTTTTTTGAGAGGGAGGATTCCCCTATGTTGGAGTCACCAATGAATAAAAATAAAAGGGTGGCACAAGGTTCAGACTTGAAGAAGACTAAGAGCATCAAGGATGATGATTATGAGGAGGGAAATGAATTAGACATGATGAAGAGCGTGAGGAAGCTTGGAATCCTCCTGTGTACAATATACACAAGTCTAGAAAAGAAGGGGATGAAGAGGATAAGGATTATGATGAGGGAACCCATACAAAAGGAGGAAGTGAGGAGGTAAACATGCATGATCAGAAGACCCTGACCCCGACTGAGGATTGGATAAATAACACCGTAGAAAGGGAGGTGACGGGTATTATGCAACAGTTAGTGGAGCATGAGGTAGAGAGAAGCACCGAAGAAGTACCGAAGGAAACTAAAGAGAGCACAAGTGTAGGAAAGGATTATGTGAGGATATGTAGAGACCCCAACTTAGAAGTAAGCTTCCCGGTGACACCACACACAAAGCGGGAAGGGAAGAGTAGCGGTGTTGGAACATGTTATGACTTATATTAATGATCCAAGAAAGTTACTACAAACATGATTCCAAAGTATCGTGCCCACCAAACAACTCCTTGTTTTGTATTCTTTTGATGAAGATGGTGCATACACAGACACGATGAAAATCCTATCCTAGGATTTTGAGTCCCACATTGATGAACCCAAGTTTAAGGTAAATCATGATGCATTGATGAAGACACTAGACACCAAGGGAATAAATCATCATGTAAATTCCCAAAGCAGCTTTTAGATGAGAAAGTTTTCAACTTTCTTAAAAAATTATTGGTGGTGGAAGCAAGAATCTTTGGTAGAAATGATAGAATAAGGGTCTTGGAGGAAGAGCTTGAGAAAAATAATGAGGAGATCATTAAGAGGGACAAGGAGATAAAACATAAGAAATTGATCAGTGAGCAGTTAAGGCATGAACTAAGGGATGAAAAGGTGAAGGTGCGTGAATTCCAAAAAAATATAGATGTCATTATATTAAAGCACCTAAACCTAGCCCCGCCTAAGTAGAAATAAGATTTAACCATGCATTACTTGGAAGACTCAAAGTGCGCATGCTCACCATGGAGAGGTAGACACTTGCATTACAATCAGTGGAAGAAGTAATGGTGTGCCATAAGAAGGAAGAAAATTTGAATACTAGGGAGATACTAACTCGATAATCTAATTTCCTTACCTTATTAAAGACCTTGATGCAAATGGAAGAATTTATATATGACAAATGTATGACAGAACATAGTAAAAGAATATTAGTTTCTAGCCATGAAGTGGATCTGAAATAATTTCAAGAGAAAAATAAGGGAAATAGGGCAAAGCAGAAAGGATATTGGCCAAGGTAGAGAAGAAATCATAGGCAAATGAAACCTTAAGGGTTTTAATTAAAATTAAATTGAAAGACTCTTACCTCCAAGTCACTCACATGATGGATGCATTGGGAGACCTTAACAAGCATATGGAAAGCATTGAAGATACACTGAAGGCTAAGGGGATGAGATGATTTTTGATGAAGTTAGCACGATGGTGGGTGACTTAATTTAGTAGGCATAGAGTGAGGTGGATTCTTGGGGTAAGATTGAAGCCCCTGTGAAGAAATATTTCCCACTTTTCATTCAGCGAAGAATGTGATTCTTCCATTCTTCCATTCTTTATTCAATCACAAATTCTTCCATTTTCCCTATTATTTATTCTTTGGTGGAAGGGCGAGTGTTTCTGAGGATGGAAAACACACATAGTGTGGGGTAATGTTGGGCCTTTAAATTGACTAAGTCCCAAGGAAGAAGTAATAACATGCGGGAGGCAAGAAAGAAGGAAGGCGCTTAGGAAAAAATGTGTAAGGGAAAGGCGCATGGTAGAATAGGTTGGCCTTGACGCGGGAGAAAATGTTTTTAGGGACTTAGCCATATTTTAAAGGATTTTTCATAGGAGAAACACGTAAAAATCCTGAGTAGGCATGCTAAATGGATAAGGTGCCATCCTAGAGCCTTAGAGGTCAAGAAAATAATATTCCACGTAAGGGATATTCCCAGGATGATAATTATAGGTAGTGGAGGCATTTTCAAGCTGGCATAGGAATTCAAACATGAAGGACCACACTTCCACTTGGCATGTGATCTTCTCATGAAGGACACCAAGGTAGTGCATCCAAATCCTATTTAAAGGAGTGTTTGGGTCTGAAATTATTAGAGGAGAGGGTTAGAACTAAGTGTTGGGGAAATTAAGGGTTAAGGAGGGTTTTAGGTAGTGATAAGGTGCTGCAGAAATGCTTGCAAGAAGGGTTTTTAAGCATATTAGGCATGGATTTAGGTGTGAACAAGGGTTTTAATGGGTAGAATAGCTAAGAAATCTCTCTTTATAGATTATTTTTATAGGTTTTAAGATAATATCCCTTTATTTATTCAGTCTGTATGACCCTCATGATTTAGTGGAGCCATTGTAAATGTTTATAAATCAATATATGGCGTGTGATTCTAGTTATTCATTCTAAAAAGTGTAAACCCTTATTTCATTCATATTATTCTAATTCAGATCTAGTTTCATAATGGTTATTGACAATGTTCATTTCCATTTATGATGTATCTCGTGCATGGGTCTATTTTCAAGTATCTTCTGTTTTGAGTGAATGTTTATGTTTCCATTTCTACAACTCGTTCTCCATCAATGGTGGACCATTCTTGTGAATACCCCATAAAGGAGGGGATTGACACCTATGCATGCCTCAGGTGAGCACCCAACGCATGTTGGGTGATAGTTCGGCATGCTTGGGATAGAAAGAAGGTATATGAATAAATGACTACACTTGATAGGAGAAGAGTTTGGATTTATTTTGGAAGGCGGTTGTGTATTTTGACTTGGTAGTGTCATAGATGACTTAAGAGGAGGAGGTGTTAGTGTTAGTGTGAAATCACAACACCCCCAAATGAGTTATGGATTTGATTTTCTAAGGCAAACTCATTTGGTGTGATTGCATAACATTGAACTTTCCCCAAGGTGTGGGACCTTGCAAAAGTGGGAAAGCTCTCCAGAGAAAGCTGGTTCTTGTTCCTAAACTACCTACCACGAGCTACTCCAGTGCAAGAAAACTAAATCTAACCTAATCTAACCATTCCAAGGAACCAAGGAGAGAGAAAGAGGAAAAAATAGAGCCTACACTAAAGTGGTGATATACCAAATAAAGGAAACGAGATATTCTATCGGGAGAGAAACAGAAAAATGGAGATGAGGGAGGTCGAGATAGAAGTGACACGACCTAGATCTACAAATCATCCATTAAACTCCATGAAACACAACATCCTACACCTGCAAATGTGAAATACATGCACAGAAAACCAAGACTGAAAGGGAGAGGCACAGAGAAACAACAAAACGATGCAAAGGGTTGAAGAACACCAAAAAAACATTTTTATTTCTCTAGAAGGTGCACAGACCATTACATTTCTACAATGAGGCACAAATACATTTTCCAGACATGGGAGAAGGTTCAATTCTCAAAAATGGTGTTGAGAAACAAATTTGACAGAGTTTCTCTATGCCCAGAATGTCTCTCTTCTTCAAATGAGAAGTGTTACAGTATATATAGAAGGAAAAGAGAGAGAAGAGGGAAAAGTCGCATCCTACTCCAACCACCATGAGATATGCATTGAATCCTCCCTTGAAATATCAACCACTAAATATCAATGCCTTCTGCAAATTCACCCACAATATGTCACTTCATGTTCCCCAACGAATCAAATCAAATTAGATATGGTAGTTGAAGAGATTGGATTCTACGTTAATGTCTTGGAAGAATTTTCCTCTTTTTACCTACGGGGCACTGTAAAAATGAATTTTTAATCCTTCCATGGCATAGAGGACGTTTAGATGATTCTAATGGTGTCAAATTTGCTATATTTTGAGCCATGAGTCGAAAGAAATGCCCCTTTGAAGTTTTGCATCGATTCTGTAAAAATGAGTGGGAAAAAAATTTGAAAAATGGGTCCCCCTTTTGGACTAGGACACGTGGCGGCTAGATTGGGACAAAAATCAGGTCTGCGGGCTCAGAACTTAACTTTTCTCCTTTTAACAAAAATCACAAAATCCAAAAAACTCCCACGGCCCAAAAGATCCACATGGACACGTGGCTCCTTTTGGTTGGTTGGGAAATGCGCTTCCATATTTTCTTTTATGCCTTTTGGACAAAAGGAAAACTTTCACTTTTTTCCCCGACTCCCCACCTTGGCTTTGACTTGGGTCTATATGTTGACTTTTTCCTTGGTGGAGTCATGGCCATTTTGTAACTTTTACTCCTTTTGGGGAAAAGGGTAAAAACTAATTTTTCCCCGATGCCCCACCTTCCCCTGGGACATGCGTCAGTCTGGCACTTGCTTGGGAACCTTCTCTCTATTTGACCCTTGAATCAGTGCCATTGAGACACTTGGCAGCCTCCGCCAGCCTGGCTTATGCATTGACTATTCAACTAACTCTTCCCCTTTCAAGGGCGGTGGAGGCACTTTGTGCATGTTTGCAAATCCGACCCAAAGTTTTCCTTTGGAGGAGCGTCGGGTTGACACTTGTCGGCCTCCATTACTTTGTGGACTTTTCAATGGTTCTTCTTACCTTTTAAACTTTTGGCTATGTGGTGAGCTCACACTCATTTGGGTCTCCACCTCGAGAACAAATCTTGGGGATGTGCCACACTGACACTTGGCACTCTCTGCTTGCACATTCATACTTAGCAAATTTTTTGAGGCCTGCCCTATCCACCTTTGACTCTATTTGACCATTTTACCTTGTCTTCATTCCACCTTGGGACACATGGAGATGCGGCCCTTGTTTGATCCTCTCTATTTGGATCCATCTTTGGAGAAGCACCATGAGGACACATGGTCTCTTTCGCTGCCTCCTCCATACTTAGTCGATTTTGGACCCTTTCCTAAACTGTTTGAGCCTGAAAACTTCCAGACTTCATCGTTTCTTTTGTTTCTTGCATCTAGTCTCTTTAAAATTGTCTCCTCTTTCTTCTCTGCCCCTGCCACTCCATTTTTGAGTCCTCCCTTAACCCTTTAAATAGATTTAGGATGTGGAAATTCTCAAAAGAACTGTTTCTTCTATTTCTTCTTGTGCGGGGTCGAATTTGACTCTCTTGGGATTCTATTTTTACTTTGCCTAGTTCTTGGGATGTGAGCTCGTGGGTTTGTATCATTTCCCTTCATATTTTATTTATGTGTAAGGCTTGTTTTGACCAAAATTTTTAGTGGGAAATTTGGGATAACAATTTGGTGACTCATGGGGACATCTACCTGCTAGATGAAGAGACCAGTGGCCTTGAAGCATCCATTGGGCATGGAGTCTGCTTGATAAACATGGAACTGATCCTTGAGCCATTGCGAGCCTGACTGCAAGCCTTTTCTATATCTTGCCTATCCCCAAGCCTGCACTCTCAATTTTCATAAGAAAACCTTGAGACAATGATTTCTGAGAGTAGAAAATTGATTCGACCCGTGGTTTTCATTTGTCCCTCAAATGGACTATCTCGAAATGGCTTTTAGTTGCTCTACATTTGTTCCCTATTTCAATTTGCAACTGTCACAGGAAAACATGAGCCTTCTTTCCTTAAATAGTTTAAGATCCTAGCCTCATGCCCCTCTTGAGCAATACAAACAAAACTTATATACAAAGATCAAATCATACATGTCTCAAATGAGACATGCAGAGTGTGCATAAGCACTTCTTCTACTGAAAAAAAATCTACCTACACTACTCTAACCAAGAGTAAAGGGAGCTCAAACAAAACATGTAACTGGCAGGGAGAAATAGCTTCCCTTCCTCAAAAAAGGTAGCCATGCAACTGATTTGGCATTGAACATGGCTGGTTGGATGAGTGAAAAACTGACAATAAGCCAGTCCTCCACCCAAATCATCAAAGTATCAGCATTAATGGAAAATACCTCCTCTAGCTGACTTGCATCGGACTTCTGGAGGTATTGATGATGACCCTTGGTACTTTTATGCTCATCCTCATGCTTAGAAGCAAGCATGACTGGTTGTGGCTGCTCCTTTGGCCCCAATGAAGCCAAGTACCTAATTGGGCACGGTTTGATCCTTTGAATGTGCCCCTTTCTCTGAAATTCAACTCCAAAAATGGAGTCTTCTTGTGGACCTTCTTGGATGGATGGTGTGGAAGAAGTGGTGAGATCCTCCTGCCTTTTGCCTTCCTCCTCTTTTGAAGAACATGGAAGATCAAGATCTTCCAAACTTGATTCCAGAGGGCTGCTATAAAATGCAGGCTGCTGCAAATGAATGCTCTCCTCCACCACTGGAATGTACTCCTCTTCTTTTGGATATGGAGAGTCTTCTCCTTCCTCTGCTACTTGAAGACTATCTTGCTCTTGATCAAACTCTTCCTCTAGCATGAAGTTTGTCGACCAAATTAGGTTTAGCTTTCCTCCATGATGGGTTTATTGACCAAATTAGGCCCTTCAAATGAAAGCAAGAAAACATCAATGATGTCTTCTTCTTCTGCTGCTACAAACTCTTATTTGGTTTCACCCATTTTCTCCTTTCCAATGGGACTTTGAGCTGATTGTTTCTCTCCTTCCATGGCTAATGATGTAAGTTCAATTGGATCAGCATTCTTTTCAAACAAAGTGCCAACATAGACACTACATTATGAGAAAACTGATTGTTGATTTACTTCTTGTTCTTGCTCTTCTCCTGCTACAAACTCAGCCTCAGCCACCACTAGTTCTTCAATCTTGACCTCCTCTATTGGCTTGACCATCAAGGGGATCTTTGTAAACCCAAATTTGGTAGCCCAACTCTTCAGATTGTCTGTCATTTCTTTTGTTGGGCTCTTCTTCTTGTTGTTCTCCTTGACTAGTTTCTTGGGACTCTTCCCAACATGGACTTGGGAAAACAAGAGGAGTGGCAGGTTGGGGTTCAACCAACTTTGCAATTGTTTGTGGTGGAGAGGGAGGAGATGAAACTTCTTGTTTCTTTGGAGGGGAGGATATTTCTTTTGGCTCTTGTGGAGGGAATTTGGATTTGGAAGAGAAAAGGGCAGAAAAACTGAGATGGGATGGAAGACTAGGGGATGGAGGGATGAAACTAACACTTGGGGCAGCAACTGAGGGGCTTGACTCTTGATCATGCTGAAATGGTAAAGCTTGAGAGGGTGAAAAAGAAAGACAAGGAGCTGTTGAATGACTTACCCATTGACAAGGTTGATTCAAACTTTGCTCATATGCTTCTATCTCCTCAATCCATTGTGCAAGTTGGGGAAACATTTCAACCATGAAGTCAAGCTTCTCTTGAGGGCTGTAGTGTCTTGGAAAAGGGCCTTCCCATAGACAAGGTTCCCTAAAACCAATCTTGAACGCCTTCATTTGTGCTATGCCTCTAGACTGCACCATGCTAGCCTCCATTTTTTGAATCTTCTCCAATAGACCAACATCCTCCATTTGGTTGTTGTCATTATATGCATATCCCTATTCCTGATAAGCTTCATGGCCAAACTAGTTTTGGCATTGTTGTTGTGGATAGGTATAATGATTTTGAATTTGCTCATAATGTTGATTTGGAGGAGTTGTGAAAAGAATTGGAGGTGGAACGTATTGTTGTTGCGCAAGTGTGAGTTCCATGAAGGGAATGAAGTCATGATTGCAAAACTTCATGGAGTGGGAGAAAATGAAAGAAATGGAAGAATAAAATGGATGAAAATGAGTGGATATGGATGGAAAAGGTCTAAAACTCAGAGAATGGGTTTTTGACCAAATGGATTCGCAGATGTGCTTTGAATGTGCCTTTAAAGGTTGAATCTCACCAAGAACACATCAACTTGATGAAATGAAATGAAGACCTCTTAGTCCCACCGAGCATGCCAAAACTGTTAGTGCAAAATCACAGCACCCCCAAATGAGTTGTGGATGTAATTTTCTAAGGCAGACTCATTTAGTGTGATTGCATAACATTGAACTTTCCCCAAGGTGTGGGACCTTGCAAAAGTGGGAAATATCTCCAAAGAAAGTTGGTTCTTGTTCCTAAACTACTTGCCACAAGATAATCTAGTGTAGGAAAACTAAATCTAACCTAATCTAACCATTCCAAGGAACCAAGGAGAGAGAAAGAGAAAAAAATAGAGCCTACACTAAAGTGGTGATACACCAACAAAGGAAGAGAGATATTATGTTGAGGGAGAAAGAAATAGAAAAATGGAGATGAGGGAGGTCAAACAGAAGTGACATGGCCCATATCTACAAATCATCCATTAAAATCCATGAAACACAACATCCTGCACTTGCAAATGTGAAATACATGCATAGAAAACCAAGACTGAAAGGGAGAGGCATGAAGAAACAACAAAACGATGCAAAGGGTTGAAGAACACCACAAAAACATGTTTTTTATTACTCTAGAAGGTGCACAGACCATTACATTTCAGAATGAGGCACAAATAAATTTTCCGAGACATGGGAGGAGGTTCATCTTGCTCAAAAATGGCATCGAGAAACAAATTTGACAGAGTTTCTCTATGCCCAGAATGTCTCTCTTCTTCAAACGAGAAGTGTTATAGTATATATAGAAGGAAAAGAGAGAGAAGAGGGAAAAGTCACATCCTACTCCAACCACCATGAGATATGCATTAAATCCTACCTTGAAATCTCAACCACTGAATATCAATGCCTTCTGCAAATCCACCCACAATATGTCACTTCTGGTTCCCCAGTGAATCAAATCAAATCAGATCTGGTAGTTGAAGAGATTGGATTCTGTGTTAATGTCTTGGAATACTTTTCTTCGTTTTACCTACTAGGGCCTACAAAAATGAATTTTTAATCCTTCCATGGCATAGAGGACATTGAGACACTTCCAACGGTGTCAAATTTTCTATATTTTGAGCCCTGAGTCGAAAGATATGCCCCTTTGAAGTTTTGCATTGATTCTGTACAAATGGGCGGGAAAACAATTTGAAAAATGGGTCCCCCTTTTGGATTGGGACACATGGTAGCTAGATTGGGACAAAAATTGGGTCGAGGGCTCAAAACTTAACTTTTCTCCTTTTTCACGAAAATCACAAAATCCAGAAAACTCTCATGGCCCCAAAGCTCCGCATGGACACGTGGCTCCTTTTGGTTGGCTGGGAAATGCGCTTCCATATTTGCTTTTATGCCTTTTGGAAAAAGGAAAACTTTCACTTTTTTCCCCGACTCCCCACCTTGGCTTTGACTTAGGTCTATATGTTGAATTTTTCCTTGGTGGAGTCACGAGGCCATTTTGTAACTTTTACTCCTTTTGGGGCAAAGGGTAAAAACTAATTTTTCCCTGATGCCCTACCTTCCCCTAGGACACGCATCATCCTATCACTTACTTGGGAACCTTCTCTCTATTTGACCCTTTCATCAGTGCCATTGAGACACTTTCCAGCCTCTACCATCGGCTTATGCATTGACTATTCAACTAACTCTTGCCCCCTTTGAGGACACGTGGAGGCACCGTGCATGTTTGCAAATCCAACCCAATTTTTTCCTTTGGAGGAGTGTCGAGTTGACACTTTTGGCCTCCACTGCTTTGTGGAATTTTCAATAGTCCTTCTTACCTTTTATACTTTGGGCTACGTGGTGAGCTCGTGCTCATTTGGGTCTCTACCTTGGGACCAACTCTTGGGGATGCGCCACACTGACACTTGGCACTCTCCGCTTACACATTCATACTTATCCAATTTTTGAGGCCCACCCTATCCGCCTTTGACTTTGTTTGACCATTTGACCCTACCTCTGTTCCACCCTGGGACATGTGGAGATGTGGCACTTGTTTGAGCCTCTCTATTTGGATCCATATTTGGAGAAGTGCCGCAAGGACACGTGGTCTCTTCTGCTACCTCCTCCATACTTAGTCAATTTTGGACCTTTTCCTAAACTGTTTCAAGCCCGAAAACTTCCGGACTTCTTGTTTCTTATTTTTCTTGCATCGGTCCCTTTAAAATTGTCTCCTCTTTCTTCTCTACCATGCCACTCCATTATTGAGTCCTCCCTCGACCCTTTAAATAGATTTAAGATGTGGAAATGCTCAAAAGAATCGTTTCTTCTATTTCTTCTTGTGCAGGGTCGAATTTGACTCTCTCGGGCTTCTGTTTTCACTTTTCTTGGTTCTACGATGTGAGCTCGTGGAGTCCGTATCATTTCCCTTCATGTTTTCTTTTATGTGTAAGGCTTGTTCTAACCAAACTTTTCAATGGGAAATTTGGGATAATGATTAGAATAATTTTGAGAGGCAATTTCTTAGTCAAATTGGGTTGAATAAGTGGCACTTGACTAACCAAATAAGGAACATTAGAAGTGATAGCATGATGCTCATTAGAAATAGATGAATCAGATTTAGGAACCCATTGGGATGTAACATTTTTATGGGCATGTAACGATAATGTTGTGCAGCGAATGAGATAAAACCTTGATGCTCAAGATGTTTTATTCTTCATTGTAAAGCATAACAATAATTTTCATTATTTCCATTGATTCAATGATAATAAAAATGGGAGACCTTGATATTTGACCAGCCAATCGGGAGGATAGTAGTGAGTAGTTGGCAAATTGATCAATTTATGAGTAACAAGCATAGTAATAATGTTATGTTGCTTAGCATTGTGATCAAACTTTAGAGGCGTAGGAAGTGGTAAGACTTGGGGTTCACTGATATGAGCACATGTAGAATACATAAAATGAGGATGAGAAGAAGAACTAGCATGAGCACGGGAAACGTCATGAAAATGTTGGATTTTAGATTTTAGAGATGTAATCATTGATTCCATAGCCTGAAATTTGGCTTGAAATAAAGAATGTAAAGCTTGAATGGATTTGTAAATAGATTTATTTACATTAGAACAAATGGATTCAATGGATATACAATAAAAAATAGCACCGACTTATGACGGTGGCGAGGTTGATAGTAAGATATATAGTGTTTAGGGTTAATAAAGAGCATTTTTACAAGATGGGTGTATTTGAAGTAATTGAAGCAAGGAGACTTACAAGAACTTATGAGCCATGAGAGAATAAAATTGAGGATCCAAGAGTTTTTGAATGATATGGGTTCACCAAATGAGTTAAGAAATATTTAAATTTTGTGAAATCCTAATTACAAATTTATAATGAAATTATAAGCAATTAAGTATATATCTGACCTAAGCAATAAGCTAGATAAAAATGAAACCCTAGGTGCAAGAGAGGGAATATAAGCCTTAGTTGATTTCGTAATAAATCTTGAGGTGTGCTTTGAGATATTAAACTAATGAAATAGGAGGAAAAATATCACAACTCGAGCCCAAAGAACTATAGAATTATCGAGATATGTCGGAGGCCCAGGGCGTCGAGAGTCTACTATGGGGCACCTGTGACTACAAAGATGTCAGTATCATCGAATTTTCTTGTGTCCCAATATGTTCACTAACCTTTCTTGTTGATTTCAATATGTCACACTATTCCTAGAGAATTTTATTGTAACCTAAAACACAAACCTCTTGTAAAACCCCAAAACACATCAAATCCTAAAAATATGAAAATTGGGAGTCGGTGACCCTAGTGGTAACCCGATAGAGTGAACTTATGATCGAGTGTTGCACTACATCTTAGACTCCATGTAGTTATGTGTGTGTGTGAATAATCATGCCCTAGGTGGATCTTGTGATAGATTCTTGAATAACGAGCAATATCTATATGTATCAATGTAAATAGATGTGTGGATGTCAAAATAAACTTCCCCTCCTATGAAGTGTATGCAGAAGAATTCAATCCCTTGTCCCTTGAATGAATCTATATGGATGCTTTTATGCTCTTGAAATGCCTTTGGATGCAACCTTAGGTGATAGTAATATATGCTTAGAGCTTGGTCCTTTATTATGATCACATAGATTTGTATTTATATGATTCCCTTGTTTGAATTTTGTAATTAACCTCTAAAAGGCCAACCACCAAGAAAATAAGATTCCCAAAATATAAAAGAGGCCCAAAAGGAGTAAGATACAAAGAGGTCAGGTGTGCCCAAATGGGATGAGGGCACCATGGCATTTACGTCCTAGTTGGGTGTTGGTGTCGAGCCAAGAAATATGAAGCGGTGAAAGTCGGTGGGTAATGGTGTGTGAAAGATCATAGAGAAAAGCAATAAAGCAAAGAAAGAGGCCAAATATATATGTAAATTACTATTTTTATCACTTTGGAATAATTATAATATTGGTATGTGCTTAGGACCTAGAAATGTACCTAAGTGCATGATTTAGTGTCTACGAGATAAGAAGAATTTTTCTAGAGCCTAAGCACTTAAAGTAGTTTCAAGAGTTTAAGTAGAAGGTGACTGAATAACTAGTGTCAATGTTACTTGGTTTTACTAGGGTATTCTAGTTTATTCATGATGTTAGTGGTATATCCATTGGTATAGTGTTGACTTAAGAGGAAGGATAGTGGATTATTTTAGTGAAAATTCTAATGATGCTAAAAAAAAGTATAGTGTGTATGATCATAGTTTTATATAATCATGCAAATGCTCAAGAGGTGGTGGCACTATTTATTTCCAAAGGATTTTATGTTAATTATTGATCATCAAACATTTAAATTTATAAAATAGTAGAGGGAAATAAAACAAATACATATGAAGTGGGTAGAGTATCTATAAGGATACACATTTTTGTTTAATTATAAGAGTGGAAAATCTAATAAGGTTATTAGTGTGTTGAGTAGGCACAATATATCATTGACAAAGATGAGAGTGTAAGTTTTAATTTTTAAATCCATGAAGGAATTGTATGCACATGATGAAGATTTAATGAATCATGGAGATCATTTGTAATACCTATGAGTATTGATAGGACATATTGGTTTGACTATTTTGTGCAATAAGGTTTGTTGTTCAAAGGAAACCAATTTTACATTCCAAGAGGATCAATACTAGATAATTTGGTCAAAGATAAGCACATGGTGGATTAAAAAGACACTTTAGTTTGGATAAGATGTTAACACAACTAGTGGATATTTAATTTGGTTATGAATGTCTATATATGTGTGTAAGTTTGTAAAAGAATGTAGAGTATGTTAATTGGCTAAGGGAAGATTTCAAAATGTAGGGTTGTACCATCCTTCTCCAGCACTAGAGAAGCCTTAAGAAGATATAAGCATGGATTTTGTTTTGGATTTTCCCGAGGCACGAGAGATGAGTTGATTTCATCTATGTTGTGGCGGATATATTTTCAAATATGGATCATTTTGTTGTTTATAGGAGAACTAGTGATGTGAATCGTATCATAAATATTTTCTTAAAGGAGATTACAAGGCTACATGGATCACCACACAATATTGTGTTTAAAAAAGGCACAAAATTCCATTTGTAGTTTTTAGCGAGACATTGTGGAAGAATTTGAATATCGGGTTACAATTTATTTCAACATATCATCCACAAAATCATATATAGATTGAGTTATTGAATAGAGTCGTGGATATTTAGTCAAATGATTGGTAGGTGACAAGCTAGGAATATGGGAATTATAATTAATTTAGGTGTAATTTAATAATAACAACTCAATTATTTCAAGCACAAGGAGAAAACCATTTTAAATTAAATATGGGACTAACCCAAGAGGATTTTTTGAGCTATGAGACTCGCCACACAAAGAAGAAGGAGTGAAAAATTTTAAAAATGTGGAATACATGGAATAAGTGCACTAACAAGTTTGTAAATAATTAGATTAGATGAATAAATAATATAATAAATGCACAAATTAAAATATAAGGTAATTTAAATTTCAGGTTGGAGATTTAGTCTTATCTCATTATGGAAGGAAACATTTCCCAAGGGTACCTGAAATAAGCTAAAGTGGAATAAAATAGGACCATGTATAGTTTAAGAAGTTTTCAAAGAATGCTTATGAGATTGAATATCCTAATGGAATTTATATCTCAAACATATTAAATGTGGTAGATATATATCCATATTATGTAGTTTAGGAAGAGGTAGAGGATTCAAATATAGAGGATAACATAGTGGACTAAATACAATGGATGGTAAAAGGTGTACGAAGAGGCATAAAGAGTAATTAACACTAGAATAGGAAAAAGACTAATTGACACCATAATCAAGTAAACATACAATAAGGAGTGTCTGATAAAGTTGAAAGGAAATGATAATGAAGATATAATTTGGTTTAGTGCTACATAAGTATCTCAACACAAAATCCTAGAAGAGCAAATTTCTTGAGAAGGAGCTCAAGTTTCAAAATTACATGAGGTGTATGATAAAGGAGCATATGGGTTCCAAGACTATCTTGTATTAACCAAAAAACAATTAGAATATTGTTTTTACATTTTTATTGCATTTTGTATAGAGGAATCTTGCATAAGCTTATTGTGTAATCCATACAAGCCTATTGAGGACTCATAAGCATACATGAAAACCATGTAATGTTATTAAATCCACAAAGGTTTGCTGAATTTTTGAATGCTATAGGAGTTGTGCAAGCCTAAGGGAATCCATGGAAAAATACAAGTCCATTCTAAAGCCATGGAGTACTATATGAAGCTACCTAATATTACAAGTTTTCTTAGAATTTTTAAATTACTAAAGGATGTTGTTTGAAGCCACAATAGTTTTAGAGAAGCCAATTGAGTCTTTTGATGGATCCTTTGGGCCCTATCTTCATTAAGAGTTAGTAATGTAGTATTGGGTAGATTACATGCCTATATAAAAATACCAATTTCCTTAGGGATTCAATTTTGGTAGAGTATCCTATTTTAGCTTTTAATAGTAGAGTGTGATGCAAGATTAAGGCCCAAAGTAGAGAATGAGTGTAATAGTCGACATGACATGATTTGTATTTTTGGTAATCAATTTGTGTGTGGTATTCCTTAATGATTAATTGAATAAATCATATTACTATGTTTATGATATTTATTTATATTATGTATTCTTATATTATATTGTATATTTTCCACATGAAATTCTAAGGGCTACATGGTCTCATGTTATTCTCTATTAAACACCATAATTGTTCTGCATCAAATTTTCCCTACATAATGGTGTGTCAACCCAGTTTATTCAGTATAGGGGACTAGTTAATTATTATGATATTAGTTTTTTCATGTTTATATTATAATGTTTAGACATGATAATTAGAATATTCCAAAGTAAAACCCTAAAATAATATTCCATTTTTTCCCTAATGTCAAAATTTAAAATTATTAAGACGTGGAAATACTAATGTGTGATTGGTTAAAAACTTGAAATTATTGAATATAGTCGTTGGTAGGATATGCTATATTATTATATTATTAATTATTTTATTTTCATTATCACGACTTATGATGGGGTATTTTAATCCCTAATACCCGCTTAAGGGTTCACACCCCAAAAACAACCATTGATTAATCTATTATTACACACTAGCACATAAATTGGAGTTATAGTTAAGCACTCACCCGAAGTGCATGAGGGCATCGAATCCTTTTAAGGTCATGTGCAAGGATTTATGAGAGATGGTGTGGTGCATGTAATCTGGTGCATGTGGATCAACACTTGGACACATTACTTTTTAAAAATTAACATTAAGCATCGTAATATAGGTCTTCTAAACTATTGAGCATGTTACTAAAATACAAGGACATCCATAATTATATTAAATTATTATCAAAACATATATCACTATGCATAAACCAACATAAGATTAAAAAATTTAACATATTTTCTATATCATACCATGCATAATTCATTATAAGGTAAACCTAAGATTGTCAAGAAAATAAGTTGCAATGACCACCTAGATATATCAATAGCTACAAAGTAAGTCCTTATCTTTAGAAACATCCCACTATCATCAAGAACCTTCTTAAAATTCCAAATGGTCTATTTATACACAAATCAAGAATTTGAATTCAAACTAGTCCACCCAAATTTAGGGGATAAAATAGTTATCCACTAATGTTTATCTACTCTAACTACCTCTCCAAAGAACTCGATAAACCACTCCTTATTACGAATCTTACATCATAATTTATATCGATACATTAGTTTGTCATTCGATACCTCTCCTTTGTGTTGTACTAGTGTCCTCTCGAAAAAATGACATTAACGTGGCATGAAAATGGATACACATGTATGGAAAAGTTATCCAAAATCTTAGGTTTAACAAATCCCCATTAATAGGGTGTCCATTGGGGGTGAACTAAAATATCATGGTGGGATTAATCATATGTCTCTCACTTCAAAAATACCACTACACCACCACAATGTTGAGAGATAAATGTTATTTATAACTATATATGAAATGATTAACTAAAATAGAAATATTCTAGTGTAATCTAATGCTATAGGAGCAGTAAAATGACTAAATAAATGGAACAATAAAATACTGAAATACACCCAAGAAAACTAAGCTAGAAAATATGAAACCCTAATGTGCAAGAAGGGTTAAGAAAAGCCTTAGTTGATTCACAAATGTCATGGGACTGTGTCATAGTGTAGACCAAGTGAACATGAGGAGGAAACGATTGCACAAAATCCTGAGAAAGCACAGATCTAAGTTATCCGAGGCGGACCTGGGGCACCTAGAAAGGGATAGGGGCACCCATTGGCACCCTGGTCTATGGAAATGTATAGGAAACCTCCTCTGGAGTGTCTCTGGATGATCTCTAGTATTCTATCCCTATTGCACTAATGTCGATGAACTGCACTAGATGTCATTGTGAATGGGAGATATAAGAATCACCTACAAAACCCTAGACAAAGCATCAAAACCCTAAAAATAAAGATGCATATGAAGGGGTTAGATTTTCCTTAAGTGGCCACAATGGTGGACTTACTAAGTTATACACTACATCTTAGACCCAATGTAGTTCTATGTGTGTGTATAACAAATCATGCCCTAGGTTGCTCTTATGTTAGTCACACTTTGTGAAGTATCAAGAAAATAATGAAATATCCATTTTATGGATTTATTTTATATTTTGTATTTCCAACCAAATTTTCACAAATAACAATCTGATTTTTTATGCAAGAGTGTATAGAAAAATATGACAACAAAAATGCTGATTATGGTTGCAAGGTATAAAATCAAAAAACAACCAATAGCTTCACTTCTATTGCAATTAAACTAACATGCAACAACATGTAAGTAACATGCATCAACATGCAATGACATGCAATAACAAGAAGTTTCCACTGATAAAATAGATGATCTCTCTTATTGAATATGGTTGTCTTCTCTTTATGGACTTGAAACTAGATCAACAAGCCTCTGAAACTATGAATCTGACAACCCAATCTGAATAAAATCCACAATAGCAAACTAGGGTTGGATCTTTCACCACCGAAGAGTTCTCTACTAGCTAGGGATAGATCTTTCATTTCGAGTTAGGGTTCCTATGGAATTTCACCTCCACAAGCAAGGAAAGCAAGCTGAAAGCTCTAACATAAGATGGAAAAATGATCCCAGATCCTTTTTCCTCCCCAAACACCACCTTTTATAAATTTTTCCATCATAAAAGTGCCCATAAAACCCTAATTCAAACCCCTTGGAGCTATGCCATGTTTTAATCATCACTTAAAGTGAATTTACTTCTCCTAGGCAAAAAAAGGTCCACTTAAGTGACCCCAATGAATAAATAGAACATTACCCCACATTCTAAACTTAAGTCATCATAAAGTACATGTATAACCCCTAAACATAACATATAAGTGAAATGTAGGTGAAAACCATACCCAACAACCATCTATGCCACTAGCCCTTTGGGTATGACCAAGGCTAAGACAAAAAACCAGTCGCTAGACCATGGAGGTAGGAATGGGGACATTACAAATAACTAGATGTAGAATTTAGTAAATGTGTGCATGAAAATAATAGACTCCCCTCTTATGAAGTGTGATACAGATGAACTAGCCTTATGTTCCTTATGGTGGAGCTAGATGGATGCAAATTTAGCTTTAGATGCCTTTGATGGATGTAATTCTAGATGGTGATAGTAGATGCTTAGTGTTTGGTCCCTCATTATGGTCACATAACTTTATATTTATATGGTTCTCTTGTTCTAATTTTGTAATTAACCCTAAAAAGGCCGATCATTAAAAATATAGAAATCTCAAATGGCTAAAAATTTCAAAAAGGTGAGAGTAAAGTGCAAAGAGGGTCAGGGTGCCCTAGAGGGGACCATTCCTATCTAGACGCCCCATTCAAAAATAGGAATAATGTAGAATAACAATACAAACTGGGAAAGTACAGGTGTAAGATCGAAAATACAATAGCAAGCAATGTGAAAATGGCCAAATACATGGGTTAATCATTACTCTTTTAACTTAAGAACCATATAAATAGTAATATGAGACTAAGACTAAATAATGACTCAAAGTGCATGATTTTATGTCTACATTTTCCCCACATTATGTTGGTGAGTGGAAATCTTGGTAACATAAAGTAGATAGAGATGCATACCGAAAATCCATGTAGAGTGATGTAGTAAACATTCCAAAGGACTAGACAAAGGCGTGGAGTGACAAAAAGATGGAGCGTGGAGACTAAAGATGAAAAAGTGTAAAAATTGATGAGATTTAACATATGACGAAGCACATGTGTAGATGTCAATGTGTGTAGTGTACATGCATGGTTAGTATCGTGTGTGATGTACCTTCCATGTGTGTGTTGTTTTTGACGCTTTCTTCTCATATAGGTGGAATTGTAAAAGAGTAGATGATCAATTAGTCAAATACACATGTATATATGTAAAGAAACATGTAAAAATAGTAAAAAAATGACAATGAAAAACAAACATGTTCATCGGATCGTGATGAGACAAAAGGGTGTAGAAAGGATATCATGTAACTGTCGGTGAAGTGTGAGTTTTTTGGGTGATCTCACACCACTGTGGCCAAAGAAGTGTAGGGAGAAAGTTGTGTGATTCTCTAAGCTTTAACTACTTCCCTGAGGGTGGTGAAGAGATCTTTGTACTATCTAGTTATTAGGGTGATCCGATGCCATTGGCTGGAGAATTATAGGGAGGAAAGTATGATGTTCCTCTAACCTGTAACTGCTCCCCAGAATTCTAAGGACAATCTTCCCTATAAAACTTGTTATTTATGGGGTTCGTAGACTGGTCTAAATCCACTCATTGTATAACACATTGTGTGATGGACAAAAACTATAGAATGAATTGTACGGATGTTGTGTGTAGTGTGTATAAACCCAAAGTATTCTTCCCCTCTTTGGGGGTGCATGTGACATCGTGGATAGAAGAATGCATCCCTAAAAGAGGACTAACCGTGTAACTAAAACTCTTCCCTATAGGGGAAGGGAATGTTCTTGGTAAAGACCAAGGCACATGCAAACAAGTGGCTAGAAAACAAGTGTTAGTACAAACATGCATGTAGAAAATGATTGCATAAGCCAAACAAATAATGTGTAAGCTAGAACATAATAAAATAATGTAAAAACCCAAAAAACATAATGTATGCCAAAAAAGTGAGTTGTAAACATGGGACACCACTCACGGTGTCGTAATAAACTCAAGGCCATCATGGCCAAAAATAAACAAGTGTGCACACAAGACAAAGGGAAAAGCCCTAAAAAAATAACAAGCAATAGCAGATAATAAAACAAACAAGTATAGAAGCAAATATCCTTGCATAAAAAAATTTCCACATGAAACACCTGTTATTATGTTAGAAAAATAGTAAGTATGTAAAAAATTGTATAACATGATAATGGAAAGTGCTAAGTACAAAATGAAACAATATCACCTATAGTGTACGAATTTGGATGCCCTCGGAAGGTAATGTGTCAAGACTTGGTGTTACGTGTAGAATATTTGTATCTATGATCACAAATAGAAAAGGATGTGAACACGCATATGTGTATGGTAATAATAACGACATACACGAGATCTATCTAACATGTGTATTAAAGTGAACATATAAGAGCAAAGCAATAAATATTAAATGTAACCATAAAATGTAGTATGATGTGGATGAACTGAATGGAATGTAGAGTGAATGATAGGATTCACATTCCCCCCAAGTGAATGGAGTTTTATGCAATGAGGTTCAATTAGTATGCCCCATCATAAGTCAAGAATGAACCATAAACAAGAGTTTATCATCGGGAAATGGTTGAACTATATGTTGTGAGTAGCACATTTTAATGAGTATGTGGTGATGATATGTGACATAGACATGAATCATGCTTGAATTTATATCCTAATCGTATATCACAACAAGGTGAGTAGAAAGATGTGGTGATTTAGCCTAAAGTGTATACCACTAAACAATGTAAGTGAATGTGATGATGTATCCGATCATGAGATGATGCTAGAAGAAGTTACCCTATATCCTAAAGTGTTTATCACTTAATATAGGTATGTCATATGGGAAAATATTTAATGATGATTATGTGAGTGTGATGTAGTCCATATGTGTTGTATACCCTCAACAGTCCAGTATGGACCGTGAGACTAGAGTGCATCATCGGGTAGTGAGTGCAGTGCGTAGAGGAGAATATGCAAAATGTGTAGTGTGCGTAGTAAAGTGTATGGTATGTAATGCAAGATGCATAGATGACCTAAGATGTGTAGAGCCATATTAGATGTAAGACACAAGGCATAATATGTAAGGTGTAATATAGAAAATGTGAGATGAATTGTATAATGTGTGAAAAATAAAAAACAAGTGATGGTTATGGTGTTGTGTGTGAAGCATGTATATAATGTGTATGGTGTATTTGGGAAGGCATGTAATGTTTATATCCTATAATGTCTTGTGTGATGTGTTTATAATGTAGGATTGTGTGATGATATGTGGTGCCTAAGGTGTAGTGACTAATGTGCAGTGTGTGAGGTTCATGTGTAGAGAATTCCCTCAACAGTCAAGTGTGAACCGAATCATAAGAGTGTGTCATTGGTAAATGGTGATGTTAATGTGTAAATGACGGTTCCTAAGCTATGAGGTTGTTAATGCAAGTATGAAACATGTTTCGATGCTAGGATGGTGGGGGATATGTGAATGTTATGCCCCCAAGTGCGTCTGAGTAAAATAACTAACCAATGAAAGTGAAGGATGAAGGTCCCTCATTTGACGTCGGTGGTGATGAAAGCACATGGCCATGTGTCTAGTAGTGGTGGTATTAGAGATGAGAGGTGAGTGAACTATGTGCATGTGAGTGAGTGAATTCTATATGCATGCGATGGGTAAATATATTATGACCACATAGGTGCAACAAAATGTGTAGGTGATGGAGACCTACATGGAATAAAATGAGGTGGTGACCTATGTCGAGATGTAATAATTGTGTGAGGAATGGGCCTATACCTATGTGTAGGACTAGTAGAGTGGTGAGGCCGTGTAGATGGTGTACAAGTAGGTGAACTAGGAGTAGATTTCACTTTAAGGAATAGAGATTGCAATGTACTAGATGATGTAGGAGATGAAATGATCGATGCTCGAGGAGATGACAACCATGGAGTAGATAGAGGTACACCAGCAATAGAAATGAATTGATTGTTATGAATGAATTTGAGTCACAAATTATTCATAAAGATGATGGATTGAGACCTACGAATCCAATTAATAACTAAGATCATATCACAATCATGTTGTTTATCTAACAAGGAAGGTACAAGCATAGTAAGGGGTCCTATTGTAACATGAATTTGAATGAAACCATATGAATTGTTCATTAGATATGAGATTTGTGAATGCAGATAACCGATAGCATCAAGAAGTAGAATAAAACATGCGTTGATGGGCCATGATGAATCAACCTTAGTATTATTGATGGGGATTTCTCCAATAGAGGAATTAATATGCAAGTGATTAGAAGTAAAAGTGGCATGATAACCATGGTCAGAGAAATAAATAAGTGGATAAGTGTCAGTATGCACCACCAAGAAGTCAAGAGCCCTCGATGCAGGTAGAGGCACTGTGTGATAGACATAGTTAGCTAAATATTCAACCACTTTCGTGTCATGTTTAGGTAGAGGGTTGTTAAAGATCTTGATCTTATGATTTTCATTGATATGTGAGAAGCGTAGGTCCAGAAGCTCTATTTACCACTATCAATAAATCCTCGAATGAGAAATCGAAGTCAGAAGCAATGATCAATGGAGTATCCTATGACCGATGATAGGCACAATGGGAATTTTCATAGAAATTATGTCCTTTTGGTTGAAATGGATCTAAGTGTAGCGGAAAATTCATTGTAATGAGGTTACTATCGACAAGTTGCGGTAGTAAAATATGCAGAGGTACACTAAACTTAGTGAATATACACCGATGTGGTTACGATTGAAGCTCCTTAGTAGTAGATATTGCATTGATGGTAAATTTTGTGTCTATTGGTTTAGTTTTAGATGGTTTAAATGTTGAATTATTTTGAAAATGCGTAGAGGATGATGTTTTCTCTTGGTATTTAAGCTTTCCTATAGCTAAGAGCTTGGTTTCACGAAGCTTAAGAGTATGAAAAATTTGATCAAAAGAAGGAGAGGTCTCAAAGAGAAAACTCTCCTAGAGAGGGGGTAAGAGACTTTGAATGAACAAGTCCTGAAGCTCAATGTCCACAAGCACATTTGACATCTTAGCTAAGTTGTTTTTGTAATGCAAGACATAATATGCTAAATTTTCATTAGATCATTGTTTAAGTTGTGCATAAGAGATCTTAGAGCCAATATTAATAGAGAAGTGAGTGAGAAAATCATCGGATAGATGCGTGAAAGATATTACCAAATGGACAAGTAGGTCATAAAACCAACACATTGTGTAATCTTGTAAACTATGAGGAAAAATATTAACAAGTATGGTATGATCATCTGCATAGTCCAAGCATGCTACATGAAAATCTCGGAGATGCTCTTATGGGTCACCATGGCCTTTAAATATGGGAAACTTGGGAGAGATGAAATTAGGTGGCAATGGATAGGTAGATATATTAGGTGCAAAAGGAGTATGCAACAGTGAAGTAGAGTCTAAAGATGGTGAGGCACAAGAAGTAGTGAGATGGAGTTGAAAAATTTGGGTTTGCAAGTCTTGATATAAAGAGTTTAAATCAAGAGTATTTGAAGAAGAGACAAGTTGCATATTAGTTGTGTTGTGGTGAATGATGGGAGTGGTAGTAGTATGAATGGAATATTAGACATAAATAGGCGGGGTGGAGACCATGGGAGCTAAAGTAGAAACTATAAAGACGGAAGAATCATGAGAATTCTTAGCAGTAATCAAAACATGTAGGACATATGGAAGATGAGTGGGATTATCATGCAAATCTTGTCAAAAATTAGTAAGTGTATTTAATTGGTCTTGGTCAACATTGGTATCTTCGTAGGAATTTTCACTACTAGAGGCTTCTATTTCGTGAAGAGGAACTTGGTGAGATGAATCCAAGGGATTCTCAGTTGTAGCTACGAAGTAGGGATATCAACCATTGGTTTAGAAACCCTACAAGAAAATGAAGGAAGCTCACAATATTGAAAAGACCCAAAATGACCACTATGAGTGATGGGCATACAAAGAAAAGGCCCAAAGAGAAAGTGTATTCGAAGATTGGGTTCACCAAAATGATTAACTAAAATAGAAATATTCTAGTGTAATATAATGTTATAGGAGAAGTAAAATGACTAAATAAATGAAGTAAAAATATAATGGAATACACCTAAGAAAAATAAGCTAGAAAATATGAAACCCTAGTGTGCAAGAAGGGTTAAGAAAAGCCTTATCTAATTTGTAGATGTCGCGAGACTATGTCACAATTTAGATTAGGTGAATAAGAGGAGGAAAAACCACACAAAAGCTTGAGAAAGCACAAATTTGAGCTATCTGACTAAACTACGACACCTAGAAAGGGATAGGGGCACTTATGGGTACTCTTGTCTAAGATATGGGCACCTAGTCTAGAAATGACCAAGAAACATGCTCTGGAGTATCATTGGATGTTCACTTCTTGTTACACTAATGTTTTGAACTACACCGGATGTCGCTATAAATAGGAGATGGAAGAATCACCTACAAAACCCTAGAAAAAACATCAAAAACCTAAAAAGAAAGATTCATATGACGGGGTTAGACTACCCTCGGTGGTCACGGTGGTGGAATTACTAAGCGAGAGTTGCACTACATCTCAGACCCAATGTAGTTAAAGGTGTGTGTGTGCACCAAATTGTGCCCTAGGTTTCTCTTGGGCAGTCACACTTTGTGAAGTAACGAGAAAATAACTAGATGTAGAATGTAGTAAATGTGTGCATGGAAACAATAAAATCCCCTCCTATGAAGTGTGATGCAAATGAACCAACCTTGTGTGCCTTGTGATGGAGCTATATGGATGCAAATGTAGCTTTAGATGCCTTTGATGGATACAACTCTAGATGATGATAGTAGATGTTTAGTGCTTGGTCCCTCATTATGGTAACATAAATTTATATTTATATGGTTCTCTTATTCTAATTTTGTAATTAACCCCGAAAATGCCAACCACCAAAAATATAGAAATCTCAAATGGCTATAAAGTGCCCAAAAGGTGAGAGTAAAGTACAAAGAGGATTAGGGCACCCCAAAGGGGACCAAGGTGCCTGGGGCACCCCAATCCTAGTTGGGTGCCCGAGTTAAAAAAAGGAAAAACTTAAAATGGAAATACTGAGACTAGGTAAGTGTAGGTGTAAGATCAAAAATATGACAACAAGCAATGTAAAAATGGCCAAAGACATGGGTTAATTATTACTCTTTTCACTTAAGAACCATATGAATAGTAGTATGAGACTAGGACTAAATAATGACTCAAAGTGCATGATTTGGTGTCTACATGAAATAAATATTATTCAAAAACAATATTTTAAACGTTAGATTTTAAAAATAGTGAAATATAATTAGATACGAACAAAAAATTTACTTGAAAAGTAGAGGTTATATACACCCTCAAGGTATATTATTTTTATCCTAATGTCAAATGTTAACATTATTAAAACATATAGAAATAGTAAAATACGATTGATTTAAAAATTAAATTATTACATTAAATTAGAATAAGATTTTAAGAAATATTTAATAATTTTTTATCTCAAATTTATGGTTGTCAAAATAACATGTTATATCAAGTTTTTCATATTTTTATTTATACTAGAATAAATCGAGTTTTGTGTAAAGTGGTAGCCAAGGGTGAATGATCCGTCCATGAAAAAAATTAATTACACTCATAGGAATTTGTATAAGTAAGATAAATGGGGATATCAATAGTTATGGTTTGATGACATACATAGTCATTGATCAAATATAATAGATCATCGGCATTTATTTCTCGACATCAAGTCATCATTGTCCATTACGAAATGTTGATGTCATCACTATCCATTCTGAAATGCATGCATTGTTTGTGACTCAATGCTAAACTTTGATGCATAAAATACAACCAAACAAGACATATTTAGATGTCAATGAAGGTAAAGTGAATCCACCTTGATGTAATCTCGAGCTTTAGGGATAATTAAAATTATAACAAAATTAATGTTGGATGAAGAATTCATTGTGGTGTAGGTCACAAAAGACTTTGTCGATTTAATCACCCATGACCTAAACATAAATTTAATAATAATCTTCCAATGTTCTAAATCAAACTATCATTGTGTTCCACCTTCTTGTTTATATTTACTTCTTGATTCCAATTTTACCTATTCATAGTTGAGTCTTTTCAACCCAAGTTTGGTCGCATCTTACTATCATAGCCATTAAAATGGTATTTTATCATAGGTCATTCAAGTTCCAACCTTTATGTTTTCTTATAAGATTACTTCATGTTAAGCTCCATCTCTTCATGTATCTTATAAGTGTGGTCTTCTTTTATCTCGCCTTTAGGTTGGCTTGGTTCACTATTATCTCACTTTATTTTCTCACGAACTACATGATTTATCATGATGCTCAATCATAGAAAGGATTATTTTAAATGTTTATGACACTTCACAAGTATGTCTAGGTGTATCATGTACTTCCCTAACTAGTATGTAGCTTTCCACATTCTACACTTTCTTACTCACCCTTAATCCTTTGCTTTATCTCTCAAAGGTTTATTCTTTACCACTCTCACCATTTTTAAGATTATTTCCTCCAAAACATTTGATATTTGAGTGATTGTTTCATTAATAAATCTTTCATATTTCATGGACACATGTTTATCATCCAAGGATAGAGGATAATGTGATAGCACATGTTAAAGGGATAAATTATTAAAGTATATGGATATCTCCCCATGTCATGGGTTAAAGGTTGTTAATACATTTCAAACACATTTTAGGTGACAGTGATTTTCAATCCATCTCTTTAAAAATAAAAATTAATGTCATTTTATACATTACTAATAATTTAGAAAAACAAATATATTCTTTTAAACTATTATAATATGCATTTATGTAAATTAAAATAGTTTACATATAAATCTATATACACTATGGTCATATTTTAAATATGAAAATTATATGAGACAATTATTTCAAATATTATCAACTATCTCCCGCATAGAAGGATCAACCATGTTGCATATACTTTGGAAATGTCTATCAACATAATAAACCATTTTCATAAAACTCTAGATTAGTGTGAGCTGAATTACAAGAACCATTTAGTTATGTTTAGCAAAAAATTGTTTAATATTTGTGGAAAAGTAATGTTTATGTGTAATATCATTCACTACCTTCACGCATGTTTTTCAATTTGATGAAAACATATTTGAATTCCAAATCAACTATTGGGCCCATCATGTTTATGCCCTAGTTATATTTATGTGAAATCTAAGATTAGTGAAATGAGTACACTAAAGGATGTAAGGGTTAGCTACAGGATGTTATTATGATTAATTAACTTCCAACATTAATTACCAATATCAGAACAATACATTAATACTTGTAACTAATGTACTAAACAAGATATAAAATTGAAAACACAAGGGGATGAGTGCACTTAGCTGATTATAGATGGTTCTTAGAATTTTTGGGTGTACAAACTATTGGAATAGGAAGATATAGGGGTGGTGGTGCTTTGTTTCTAAAAATGCAGCTAGAAATTGACCTCTTTGTAGAATTGTACACTTCTTTTATGGTTTTACCATATAGTATTGACCCTTTTGTATGGACTTGGACCTACTTGGATTTAGGTTTTGTAACTTCTTGATATGGTCACCTTCCTAGAAATGTTTGTCCTTTTCTAACCCTAATTTTTGATCATGCATCGAATCTCTTTGATCATCTTGAATGAGGTATCAAACCCTAATCATGGGTTGGAGGCACTACAAAACAAATGTTAATTGGGTTTGGGAACCCCTATACACCACTATAATTAGCACTACTCAAAAGAATCCTCAAACCACATGTAATTTTCCACCTAACACGTGATATCTGAATTAATGTAAATAGATTTGATAACCCCCTTGTGACAATGTTTGAGTTGAGTTTGGCTCTTGCTTAGATACTTGGAGAAGGTATATTTGAGTGCTATTAGGTGAGATTGGATGAACCCTTCACCTGGTGAGTGTAGACACTAGAAAACACACCTTGTACATAATATCCCTTATTTGAAAACATAAAAACATTATAAAACACAAAAGACCAAAAAAATCATAAAACCCCATAAAATGAAGCTAAAAGAAACCTCACCACCCATTTAATAACCCTCACCCACTCACATTTTTTTTTTTTTATCACACATACCCATGTGTTGATCTAGAGGATTTTACACACTTCAGATATTCCTGAAATATCCCTAAATATATTCATCATGGAAGATCTCAAAGCCCCCTTTCCATCATATTTTGAGTGGGTCAAAATGGACACCATATACTCAAGATATCATGTACGTAAATAATAGGAGTTAGTATGGTGAAATAAATGAAAAGGTGATGCAATAACATGTAATGTTGCAAAAAAAACAAGTGGATCAATGTGTCATCAACAAGTGGAATTGAGAAAAAATAAATTTTGGTTTCCACCTTGGTCTTCGACGATTCGACAAAAAGGGTGTTTTCAACTATGGGGGATCCAACTACCATAAAATTTCAAGTAGCTCATCAATCTAGTAACCGAGTAGGCTAGGAAACCAAGTTGAGGATAAATTTTAGGGGTGAGTAACATACCGATCTCGTAGTGGGCCACCTCAACACCGACACACCAAAAATGGGATAAAAACCCACAAGCTCACCAACTAATCTAACCTTGAAGACCAAGCTAGATTTGCAAGTCAACTTTCCCAATGCTTGGGCTAGCATAATAACTCACCACATCACAAACAAATAGCTACCCACCGACATGCCAACCTTAGCATCCAAGCAAAAATCGTGCCCACGTGGGAATCACAACATGGAAAAATGGATATATGTGTGGCCACGGTCATGAGCTAAACGGTCAGCGATAGACTTTTTAAATCCTTTATATTATGAATCCCCATCAAATGTGATATCTTTGATTCCAATGTAGTCATTAAATCACACATTTACTATTACATTTATGTCACTAGGTATGTTAATTTACATATGGATATTTTGTGATAAAAGTATTCACTAGTGACCTATTTCTAGGGTTTTTTTAGTTAGTGAGTCAATAATTTTGGTTGTTTATCTAGTTCATTCATCAATTGTCTTTGTATTTTTGGCCATCTCTTAAAGTGTCTCAGATTTCATAGTCATCTCATTTGTCATCTTTTAGTCTACATCGGGGTGCCTAGAGTTGCCTTTGAGGCACCTGGGTGCCCTTGATCCATAATTTTAGGCACCCGTGTCATTGTAATTTGTGGTCTTAATTTATATATTCAAGTATGGTCCTAACGGTCACCCCATGTATTCCCCTAGGTCATAGTTGGCAGTTTCGGGTCCTTTGGTGTCAAAATTTGATCAATAGATCCCTATATAAACAAAGCATACTCACCACATTATGGGTGGACATCACACACATCAAGGGAAATTATCTACTAAGGTAAGGGATGGTATTTGGGCTTCTTCTATATATTCATCACACAAGTACAATGGGAAAGGGTTGTATTCTTTCCACTTTGTCTATTATTTTACATTTTACATCTACATATTTCCCCTTATTACCACGTCATTGGTGCTGGGAATCATAGGAAAAATATTATACATACACACACCGAGAAATACATCGGGGTCGTGTAATGTAGTGTATCACTCAACATTAAGTCCACTATTTTGGCAGCTGAGGACATTCTGACCCCACTAACCTTTTGTTTTGCAGGTCATTATTCAATTCATCTTGTGAATCTAGCGTGATGAAGCAGGAAGGGTTCGAGATCTCCTTGCAACACTACCGAACACAGATCCGAGTATTTTCACGGTTCAGCACCTAGAATCTAGACCAGGGCACACTAGTACAATCCTAGGAACCTCAATACAGACAAACATCGACTTTTTCCCTTCCTGGAGTCATTCGGTCATAGCCTTCCCGGGCCACATACCAGTCCTCTATAGTCAACACACATTAAGGTAAGTTATTTACCAGTTAGTAAAAAAGTAAAATATTTAGTTCTAGCACTTAGTTTCTATTTAGATTAGCTCATAAAAAAGCTAAATATATTATTTTTAGTTAATCATTTTGGGAACGCATCATTTCGAACATTGTTTCTTTTTTATTATATGTCATTAGCATATATTTTATTTTATTATCATGTTGTGTTTTAGTGTCAACCCTATTTATGATGAGGATAACATCATTGAGTTTATAGCTTTATATAGTACTCCTATGACCTTACCCATGCCACTCAACTCCTCTTAGAAGGTCAAAAATATGTGCCCACCAATCCTGCATTGTGTCCCTATCGGCATATACCTTGTTGATGAACATGTTGATTTTACTCGTTGTACACCTTACCATCCGATGGCCTATGATCCTTATTATTCTTCTTCGACATACCACCTAATTTTTTAGATCCTTCTATCATTGATTATCTGTTAGGCATTGATTCCCAACCTAATTTGCCTCCTACCTCTCCTCCAGCCACTCCCATCACTACTCCCATGTCTCATATTGCTTCTCATTGTGTTTCCCCAACATCCCATTCTAGTTCATTGAGCACATTCTTATTACCTTGATGATCCCATTGATAGTAGTGTTTCGGATAGCATTGACCATACCACTCCATCTCTTGTTCCTAAGGAGTCTCCTTCTTTCTACACTATTGAGAGTGCTTCACCTCTTCCATCTTCTTCTTCTCCTATGATTTCTCCTACCGTAGTGCATGAGTCTCCACCTTCTATTGTTTCTTCTCATTCTAATACTATTTTATCTACACTTCCTTCTTCCACTTCACCCACACCACATGTTACTTCTAGTAAAACTTCCCCTTCATCATCTCATGTGGCTCCTTTGACTCACGCTCCTCACGTATCTTTAGCTTGAGACCTACTATCTCACCTCTTGATATACCTATGATCACACACAATGGCAAGCTCCAACCTTTTAATACATTGTTTCCATATTCTTATATTCAATAACATGACATCTTATCCCTCATGCATGTTGTAGGAAAACTTCGGTCTCGAGTTCACTCTCTCACCCTAGAAAGTAGGGGTTAGTACGCGTCTATCGATAATAATTCCTTGCATGGTAATAATGTTCCAAAAAAATTCATAACTCATCCTTTATTAAGATTTCAACATGCCCACATTTACTTGTTTCGACAATACCGGTGACCCTCATGCATATATTACACATTATCGCACTCTTATGGCCTCTCATTCCAATGATTGATTATTACTTAAGGCCTTTTGGTTTAGTCTAGTTGATGATGCACTTAAATGGTATACCCATCTTCCTTTTGTTCTATTATCACTTTCTATGACATGGAGGATGCCATCCTTCATAGGTTTATTATCAATGTTGTTCCTAGGGTCACATACAATCACATTCCTAATCTCCATCAGGTCTCTTTGAACCTATTCGGGATTACATCTTATGCTTTAATGTATACACACATCAACTTATATTTCATCCTAATGACTTGGAAAATAATTTCCTCTTTTGTTATTTTATTATTCCTCCTCTCAAGAAGATCTTAAAGTATGATACTTATGAGTCCTTTATCCTTTTGTGTTACAATGTTATTGATCTATAACAAGACCTTCCATCTATAGAAACCTCCATTTCTACATCCTCGGAAACCTCCACCATTTTCTAAAACTTAAAAAAACCACGATACCCCTACTCCACCTCCTAGAAATAATCCAAAGCTACCCTTATCTCAACCCAAAGTGAAAAGGAAGAAATCTCGGTATCCTCCATCTCTTACACATGTCTCTCCACCTCTCTGACCACTTACCACTACTCTTTGCTTCACCTCTTTACCGTGAACCTCTGTTCTTTTCACCTAATGCTCAACCTCATGATGTCTTATGTATATTACTTACTGAGTGATTAATTTGGCTTCCTTCCAATCACCACCACCCTCCACACCATTTACAATGACAACATGATCAATATTACTGTAATTACCACTATATTAGTGGCCATCATGGCAATGATTGTCTTAATTTATGTCGGAGGTTTCAACATTTACGAGGACACTAGTGTCGTATCTTTTGCCTCTCGTGAGCGATCCTTATCTCCTTCACCACGATAGCATAGGCATACACCCCCTAGGTATCCTATGTCTAGTACTCAGTTTGTTCATCAATCACCACTGTCACATGCTCACTATCCACCACCTCCATTACTTCCACCTCCATATTCATTACATCCACCTCACTTACACTATCGATCATATGCATCCAATGGGTTTCCACCAGTCTCTGCATATCCCATGGTCACTCCATATGACACACACTTTGGTTCATACACGCATGCTCCATCTATTTCATATGCATCCACCTCCACCCATCATCTAGGTCGTGGTAGGTGATCATTATCACCTTACCCCGATGACACACTTGTCTTCTTACATTTCTTACATGATTATGTTGAGGTATTATTTTAAAGATCCTTTTACCACACGCTCTGTTGTTCATCTATTGCATCTCAATCATTTCTGACGACTCACTCTCATTTATGTGGATCATACTTGACTATGAAGGGTCTTATCATATGATCATATTCATTCATACACTAGGGGCATCATTATTCCCCACCCCCACTCCTATTTTAATCACTTTACCATATTACCATTATAGTTTATTTTCACATCTTCATTATTCTACACTTATCTATTTTCACATTTATGTTATTATCACCATTATAGTACCTACGCGCTACATACTTTATTCATCTCATCAATCACATTAAATTAGCTACCTAAATCATCATATTTTATCTACCATTACTAACATCATCATATAAATTCATATTCATCACATACACCACAATACACATGATAAAACAATAACCATACAAGAATACGATATGCATTACCTCACAATAACAAAACATCTCAAATGTTGATCACATACATACCCAAAATAGGTGTCCATACATATAATGTTCATACAATCATCATCACAAAAACATGATTCATCATTGAGGGCAAGGCCCCTACATCATATACAATCATCCCTATCAAATATCATCATCTTTGTCACTCTCGTGTATCATGAGAGCCCTAGAATCCGATGCCTCGCCACTAACTTGATGCCACACATCGGGGCCCCAAAACGTCTCAACTTGTTGGTGTAACATGGAAATATATGTGTTCTACTCGAGAACTGATGTTGTAAATCTAAATATCTTGCGAACAAGTCTTGAGCTAAGGTACCACAACCTACCACCTCTCGGACATGACAAGTCTCCTCATGTGCCTCATCTTTCTTGCTAAGTAGCACCGTACATGTCACCATTTTTATGGATAATAGCTCAAACATAGGGTCATGCTCACTTGTGATGTCATCCACATGCTCTAGTATCTCTCCATATAATACATTGCTAGGCACATTTCACGTCAATGTGTGGATAGAGGTATACTATCAATAACCTATATAAATATCTTGCACACACAACACACAACCTCATGTTAGTCAACCACATACAAAACACAACATAAACAATTCATTAGCCACATTAGCATACACAAATACTTACGATCTACCATCACCACCGCTATAGGGTCAGGGATTCCTCCATCACCCAATCCTCCTATTGGTAACTCCATAGCACCCATAAATATTGGGTATAACAACACCCTTTGATGCACTTCCCACCACACTTGATAATCCTTTGTGTTCCCCACATCATCACCATCCACCTTTGCTTTGGCTAGGTCTACCACATCTAACCTCAGTGGTATACCTACTTTATTGTGGGCCCCGACTTATCACCTACCCTCTTAGGGGATCTAACGTCTCGTATCCATATATGGCTCTAGTTGGACATCATGTGCCATACCAAACTTCCATGATACTCTCTCTCCACTTGAAATGGCTTTGTTACACCTAAAAGTGATCCTCTAACCACATGCTTCTTTGAATACATCATAGCTCTATCGCATCCTCAAGCCATCCCCCATACTCACGATATGGCCTCCATGTCATGACTCGAACCCCATCATGTCTATCAATGATCTTAAGCTATCCATATCCATCTTCCTACCATGAGTATTCACCCAACGCCAAGAAAATATCTCGGGCCACATCCACTCACCTCGTGTCCCCTCATTGGACTCACAATGGTTATGTGCTCATAAGCCCATACATGTAATAGTGTGGTATCCCCTATACCTCCACCATGTTCATCATGTGTAAATCGATATAGGTCTCTGTACATATGGGCCAATACACACCGAGCCCATGCATATCTTATCATGTCCTCCTCTTTCCACTAACATATGTCATGCATCTTATATAATATGTTGACTCCTCCTCCCTCCTTGCTATACATGATGCTATCACCCTTTGTGATGAACCTGTGACGTGGAACCCTCATTGCAATATCAAATCCAGGACTAATATGGGCCTCCATTGAAACACGGGACCTAGAAAAGTATCATTTATCTCGAGCACATTTGCTGCTCCATATCCACTACCACCATCACATGTACTCTCTCCCCAATAACTTCTAATCAAAATATATGATATACATCCTCTAGCATCACGGTCATATCTCCCATAGGTAACCAAAATGTACATGTGTCTGCACACCATCTCTCACACAATGCGAGTCAACATAGGCATATTATGGGGCACATCCCCATCTGTGCTATATTTCATAGGATGGCACAGTCCAACACATCCCACTCATCATCCAAAAACCCAATCCCAATAATGTACTCAGATTTCAACCACCGTGAAACTCCCTCAAGTGGATATCCCTCTACACAACACAAAACAACAACAAACACAACAATTAGAATACTTTTACATGATTAAAAAAAACAACTACTAAACATATTAGAAACACATTCCATAGAAGTACCCACAAAATCAACATTTTCCAGACTAGGGCACCTAGCATCAATCTTGGGGCACCCGAGACGGGACACTATCACTAGGATCTGGGTGCTTTAGTCCCGAGGGTCATTAGAAACCTCACCGCTCATGTCGAGGTCCCAAATGCCAAAAAAACTAAAAAATATCAAAAATGCAACAATTCAAATCAACAACATATTCCACCCTACATTTCAGAAAAAATAACATACTTACCAACTCTACGGTAGTATGCGACACTACCTTTATCACTACTCTCTCAAATTGGGTCAGATGTAGTGGTCTCACTTGAGGCATCCTCACTCGCTTCACATACACTCTTACACTTACACCGAAAACAAATAAAGTCATAAGTCACCTTTTCACTTTCCTATGTATAATCCCATTACAAATGCCACCTTTACTATGGTCTACATTTCATGCTTATCACCACAACTAATACACGCAACACCATTTTGGTCATATCTTGAGCGTTTTTACTCTGATTTACACCCCATTTGTGGAATTCTTTTCAGAATTCCACCTACCACCATACTACACATGTTTTTATATGTTATACATCGTACTAATTTTTTCTATTCTTTACAACCACATTTTAACCTCTTGTCGTTACTTTCATCTTAGAGCCTATTCCGCTCACCACTCCCTCTTTCACTGAAATGGGGGCATATCATTGGGGGTCCCCCTATAATCCCTCTTATGTCACCATACATCTAAAAATCATGAATCCAACACCTCACAACTTATACCATGACACTTCACCATCAATCTCCCCTAATGACCTAATCTGGGGGCAACAATTGTTTAACTCTTTACAAAACACCTTCACATATCATAACTTATCAATTACCCCCTAATGACCTAACTTGGGGCAACAAGTGAATAAAAACCATCTTACATGACATCTTACCAACCACTAGCAACCTTCCCCTAATGACCTAACCTAGGGGAAATTAGCAAAAAACCTCTCCACGAGTAACCAACCAACCAATCAACCAATCAAAATCAACGCATTCAAATCATACTATTAAAATTCACAGGTAGTCTCCTAGATGACCTAGCTTGGGATTCACATTCACCATTCCATTCCTAGATGACATAACTTGGGATTTTATTATATACTCTTTGTGCACTTCGGATGACCTAATATGGAAGCCTTCTCATTTTCTATTGCTTTCACTTCTAGATGACCTAATATGGAAGCCATCTCATTCTCTATCACATCTGCTTCATCATGACCTAACTTGGAAGCCTTTATGTTGTGGTGAAACTCATGAAGTGGGGACAAGAGTTCCTTTCCCCTTACCACTCCTATATGGGTCAAATTTTTAAACTAAATTCATCTGGATCCAAAATCATCACTTTTTGATCTAAGTCTATTTCATGAGTGGCTATATCTTGGGGATATCATTAAAGCTTGGAGAATAACAAACTTTTCTCCCTACACTCTTCCTCTAGTGTCAAGATGCCAAAATCCTCCCATCATTCCATTCATATACAATAATTTAGGTTAGGAACTGATCGGTCCCTACCCACCTATTTTATATTTAACCACGTTTAAAATCATTGCATCATCATTTTTATTTTCCACACTTCATCATGAAACTTACACTTTTACGTTGCATGGATCGACTCATTGATCCATGGTTCGACACTCTTCTACCACACATATGTGTGTTCTTCTATAGCTTGAGATTCGCTAGATTTTTCTCAGGTATGCATCTCTAACTAATTTATGTTACCAAGCTTTCCACTCACCAACATAAAGTGGGGGAAAATGTAATCACGAAATCACACATTTACTATTACATTTATACCGTCGGGTATGGTAGTTTACATATGGATCTTGCGTGATAAAATTATTAACTAGTGACCTATTTCTAGGGTTTTTATGGTCATTGAGTCGAGTCATCTTGGTTTTTGTCTAGTTCGGTCATCGGTTGTCTTTGCATTTTGGTCATCTCTTATAGTATCTCAGATGTCATAATTAGATTAGTTGTCATCTTTTAGTTCTACATCGGGTGCCTAGGGTTGCCTTTGGGGTGCCCCCAAGTGCCCAGATCTATGATTTTAGGTGCCCATGTCATTGTAATTTGTGGTCTTAATTTCTTTATTCAAGGGCAGTCCTAACGGTAACCTCGTGTATTCCCCTAGGTCATAATTGGCGGTTTCGAGCCACTAGTGTCGTAATTTGGTAAGAGATCCCTATATAAACAAAGCATACTCACCACATTATGGGTGGAAATCACACACATCAAGGGCATCTATCTACTAAGGCAAGGTACATTATTTGGTCTTCTTCTACATCCGCATCACATCTACATCACACAAGCACAATGGGAAAGGGTTGTATTCTTTCCACTTTATCCATTATTTTGCATTTTACATATACATATTTCCTCTTATTACTACATCATTAGCATTAGGGCATCCTCGCATAAAAATAGTACACATTCACACACTAGAACTACATCAGGGTCGGTAATGTAGTGCAACACTCAACATTAAGTCCACTAGTTTGGTGGCTGAGGACAGCTCGACCCCACTAACCTTTTGTTTTACAGGTCATTATTCAATTCATCCAGTGAATCCAACGTGACAGACAGGAAGGGTTTGGTTCCCAAGCACTAAAAAATCTAAACCGGGGTGCCCCTGGTACCCCACTACACTCTCAGGTGCCTCATTATAGACAGACAATCATCTTTTTCCCTTCCTGGAGTCATTCGGTCATAGCCTACCCAGTCCACATACCAATCTACTACAGTCCAGTGCATAATAAGGTAATGTATTTACATGTTAGTAACATATCCCTCTCATTTCTATTATTTTAATCAATTCAAATACAAAATCAAAATATTTAGTTCTAGCACTTTGATTATAGAGCTTAGCTTCTATTTAGGTTAGCTCATAAAATAACTAAAAACACTATTTTTAGTTAATCACCCAAAAAAATAAACCTACAGTGGTTGGTGGTTGGGCATGTCGAACCCCTAACACAAATTATACCAAAAATAATGTTTTTATTTTGACCACACAACTTAAACAAGTTTATAAATATGCCAAGTGCTTTTTTTACAAGCTAATGGTTATGTGTATTTATTCCTCATAGCGAGGCGAGTTTTGCAAAATAGATTTTTAAACTACTTACGAGCATGTTTTACACTTCATGTAAACCGAAAAGTTGTCTAGAATTCAAAAAATATCCTTTTAAATATCTTATTTTTGCAATTCATATTTTCTTAATGTTTTTTATGGTGCGGAAGTTTTTGGAAGAAAGAGAATTAAAGGGAAGAGCTTTTGTAAGTGATTCGGGAAAGTGGGGGATGAACACTAAACTTCGCCATAATCCTTTGAAGTTATAAAGACATAAAATTTAGGTTTTGGAAATGTTATCGTTAATTGTAAGTTTGATTGTACTTACAGTTTGGACAATTTTAATAAATTGGTTTGAATGAACCCCGGGACGTAGGAAATTTCTGAACCTCATAAACTATTCTAGTATCGTATTTTCTTCTAATTTTGCATTTTGATTTCTGATTTATTTTCCACATTTAATCAGTCAAGTTTAAATTCAGACAAGTATATTTATCAGATTATGACAATTATGAGAAATTGATAAATGGAGTTTTGAATGATTTGATTAAATGGATGATAAAGTTGATTTTGTTAACATTTAAATTCAGCTCGAATCAATTAAAAATCAGATTTTATTCCGCTTTAGATTCATTAAAAATCATGAAATTTGAATAAGTTAATGGTTTATTAAAACAAATAAAACAATAGGGAGTCTATTATCATTTATAGATCATGTGCATTCCCATGCACATTGTTCCCATGTGTCTATCACTCCCTTATGCGCTCTAAATCTATAAAATCACCCTCACCTCACCTCATTCAAATGGTTGGATCTTAATGCACAAAGACTATACTTGATTTTTATTTCTCTCTTGCTCATATATATTGATTTTTTAGGTATTGAAGAAGGAAATGTGATGCACTAAGGATACATCTAACTTTTTGTAACATTGTTCTAGTGACATTTGAACAAAAGAGGGAATCACAATTGTAATTGGCTTACAATCTCTAGGAAATTCTCAGAGAATCACAATTGTGATTGTCTGCGATCTGAGTCAGGTATACTTTTCATTTCATTTATTGTTTTGTCATTTTACATCAATAAAATGTCTTTTATCTCCTTAAAATGGTTAGGGATCTGACTGAGGCAAGTCCCCTAACCACAAAAAATAACTAACATTTTTCAAGTGTGCTTATGTACAAGTTTAAATTCAGATTTAAAGAGTTTTACCCACTTTATTTAATGAAAGAAACCACAATTTTTCTCTCTGTTTCATAAGCCCATTTGTTTTTAGTATCTAATTTAGGGTTTTCATATTTATTAATCCATCTTGCAGGTGATCCAAATCTAGGCATACATTTTCACTTACATTCACCTTTGTATCTACCCATCATCACTTTGTCACCCTGCACATGAATGGGGCAACCCAGTTTTCCCTTCCACTCAGCATACCTTTTTTCAAGGATCATTTTATTTTCATCTTCAACTACAATTTTTTGTCCCACATTATGCTAGAGTAACCTGCAGTTCTAAAAACTATCACTTGAGGGGGGAATCATACAACAACCCTTCTAATTTGAATCTATGAAATTTGATCATTCAATCATCAAATCAAGCTGACTCTAGAGTCTTTGCCTCATAAAATAAACCTATAGGTCCCTTCATAAAATCTGGCATAAGTGACCCATTGATTGCATTTCTAGGATCTTGTTTATCCATTCAACCATCTTAAGCCCGTGATCTGCAACAACCACCGTCATAGGGTTAAACAACCATCATCTCATCTTCCATTTTTATGCTACATGTTTTCTCTATAACTCGTAACCCAAAAATGGGAAAAACATAGATATTAGAAAATGCATCTTATGCATAAGGTTTGTTATTCAAGAATGAAAAACATCATAAAACACAAAAAGACCAAATAAATAATAAAAGCCCATAAAATGGAGCTAAAAGACACCTCGCCACCAATTTACTAACCCTCACACACTTACATTTAATTTTGTCCCAACACACCTACCCATGAGCATATCCAATGCACATTGCACCCATATGTATCTCACTCCCCTTTACACTCCAAATCTATAAATGCACCCTCACCCCTCTCATTCCAATGGTTGGCTCTTAGTGCAAAGAGACTATACTTGAGTTTTATTTCTCTCTTTCTCACATATATCAGTTTTATAGGTCTTGAAGAAGCAAATAAAAATTCAAAGGATAGATCTAACTTGTTGCAACACTATTCTAGAAAAATATCGACACGATCAAGAATCAAAACTATGATTGTCTTGCAATCTCCATGTGATTCTCGGTGAAACGAAACTATGATTTTCCTATAATATGAGTCGGTGTAGACACTAAATTGTGTAATTCGGATATCTATCTAGTTTTTATCACATACTATTATTCATATGATTCGTAAGTAATAAAATTACTAATTAACTCATGTCTTTTGCCACCTTTTCTTTCTTTTTGTTTCCTTTATTGATCTTACACTCCTTCTAGCCCAGTCTATCTTTTCATACTTCAACATTTCTCACTCTGGACACCGATTGCCTAGTCAAGATGCTAGTGTCAGTGCCCCTAACCTCTTTGTACTTTTCTCACCACTTTTGGGTCCTTTTTTATCTGTTTGGGCATCTTATCTTTTTAGTAGTTGGCCTTTTCGGGGTTAATTATGAAATTCAAGCAAGGAAATCAAATAAATATAAAGTTACGTGGCAATAATAAAGTACCAAGAACTAAGCATTAGCTATCACCACCTAAGGTTGCATCTAAAGGCGTCTACAATATAATTCAAGCATCCACACAAGCTAAAGGGACTACATTATTTCGTATACACTTCATAAGAGGGGAAGTTCATTCTTTCATGCACACATCTATTTACATATTTTACATCTATCTATTTACTTGCTATCAAGTGTGACATGCTCAATATCCATCTATGGCACAATATATTAACACACACACATATAACTACATTGGGTCTTGTTTTCACGTAAATGCGCAACAAAGAAATTAACAATTTTCGAGAATGACAACTATACCCCTGTGTTAATTTTTTCAAGTCCTATCATTCCAAGACACCCCGGGTCTATCCAGTCAATCCAAGTGACCTCTTGATTAACATTATCTCATCCCCTTAGGTGATTTAGGAAATTCCATTCATTCCCCTAGGTGATTTTAGGAGTTCATTAAAAGTTGCAAGCTACAAGCAATTATGGGAAGGGCTATCACTGGCCTTCCTAGGGCTGGAGCAACCCCATGGAGTGGAGAAGAAAATACAAAATAGATGTGGAGGTGATTAAAAGGTCTTGGGACATCATGGAAGTGATTTAGGAAGATTTTGGAAGGGCTTGGAGAAGTTGGGTCGGTTTGTGAATTAGGGTTCACAGGCCTAATCAGTGCATAGGCCAAAATAGTCGTTAAGCTTCTGAAGGTGATTCCAGAAGCTCCAGATGGAGTTAGGAGAAAAACAAAACATCAATGGAAAGATAATTCTATTACCTACAAGATGGTGAAATATTTTTTTTCACAACACTTTGGTGCATTTGTTTTTCATGTAGTTTTTCTCAAGAAAAGGTGGAGTAAAAAATCATTCAGGATCGGATGGAAGAATAAAGACATGATACACCCACCATTGGATTCAAAATTTCATTTCCATTCATAATCATATAAAATTTCACAAAAATAGTCCATCGGGAGCTTAAGTTATCATCGTCTCAAGTTGTCCTCTTGGAGCAAGTTCGGAGTTAGCCAAATTTTGGGAGGACACGTGTCAACTCCAAGATCTGGTGGGATTTTATGTCCCCAATGTCCCTCAAGGTTAGGGATATAAACCTTGGAAAAATGTTCCCATCCCCCATGTGACCTTTAGAACCCCATGCGACCTTCAGGATTGTCAGTTCATCCCCGGGTGTAATTTGGAGCTCAAATTCCCTATCGTCAGATCTCCGCCATGTGTCAGCTCCAGGATCACCATGGAATTTTATTTCCCTCATGTACCTCACATTTCAAGGAAATAAAACCTTGAAAAATGTGCCCATCCCCCTAAGAGAGACTCCTGGTCACTTTTGTGACCCACTTCTAGCCCTTCAATGCTTTAAAGTTGATTTTCTATCTCTCACTCCCTCCCATCGGATCGTTACCACGTGTCGCCTTCTTGCTCACCTTGGAAATTGATTTCCCTCACATCCCTTTGAGGTGAGGGATGTCAGGGACCAAAATATGCACCCAAATCCAATTCCAAAATTTGAAAATTTTCTAACTCCTGGCTACTTCTTACCGCTTTTAATCCTGCTTCTCCATTACCTGAAGAAAGTTACAGAGAACACCATAGTCCACCACTCCATCATTTCCAAATATCAAACCAGCTTCACCATAGAAATTAAATCCCATACCCCATGGTGATACATGGGTCTCAAAATAATATTTCAATGAGATAAGAATAAGAAACAAAGAATGGATAACAAGAACAGTTGAAATCCCCATTACCATGAAATCAAAATTTGAAGAAATCTTCCAAACCGGTTCACAAATTGAAACCCCATCTATTGTTGAGTTCTTATCTATTAAAGGCCATTAAAAATCATATCAAAACCTCCTATTTGTAGTAAGGAATGCTCACAGTGAAGAAATTTTCACTTTTGGCTCCATTAAGAACAAAGTTTAATTTCTCGTCAAATAGACAACCTGGATTGAAGAGAAATTTCACCAGAGAGATAAGAAGCAAAAACCTATCACAATGGAGTTCATTTCATCGTGAATGGAGAAAAAAACCAGACATAAAAATTTAAATCTCCATTAATGGACGCCATGACATCAGTAGTGGAAAATATCAGCGAGCTACCTCTCCACTTCTTAGGGTTCTAGTGGATGAAATCGCACGAAAATTGGGAATGATCTTTGAAAAATCTACTTTACGTGAACTAGTTTTTACACCATGAAGTCCCTATTTTTAGGGATATTTAGGGCTATGTTTTTTTATCATAATTCTTCCCTCTTTGAAGAAATTCTCAAATTCCCAAGGATTTGGTAGGTGAAATCATCCAAAATTCGGAGGAAGGGTCTCCAAAAATCTAGTTTCTCTCAAACTAGTTTTTGCTCGATGAAGTTTCTAGCTTCTTGAGATATGAAGGACTGATTTTTATCAAGCATTCTTCTACAGTCGGTCCATACCGAATATCTTACGAGACATAAATTTTCATTTTCCATTTTTGAGATTTCTGGAAAGTGAATCATGATGAAAATTGGAGCATGAGTTCGTGACAAAGAGTCAAATCCAAAAACGTTGTTCCCATTGCAAACAAAGGTCATTTTCACCACTTACTAAAAATAGCATATGTTATATTTCCTCACATGCTATAAATTATGATTCCCACTAAATTTCAAGTTCTATCACTTAGGACAATCAGAAAAGGGGTAAAATGAAAAGTAAGACAAAAATGACTTCTTCCCAAAATAGTAGGTCCCCAAATAGAAACCTGCTAAAAATAGCAATATCTCAGAACAGAGGAGTTTCGAATATGGTAGAAGGTTGAGAATGTGAAAGTAGAGAAATATAGGTGATATTTCCTAGAATAGCAAAGCACGGTCTCATATTCTAAAAATAACAGGTTATTCTCAAAGGGAAAGCTTGGAAAAATAGGACATGGATGGATGATCATTCAGGTCAATACCATCATTCTGGATCATTCATGGGAATTGATCATAGGGAATTTGAGGTCCATCTTAGGGACCTAGACAATGTTTTTCAACACTAACTACATAGTTTAGGTCACATGTATATCATACGGGCTAGGAGTTGTGGTCATCTGTAGAACCATTCAAGAGTTCTTTTAAACAATTATTCCAAAGCATTTGTGAGCCAATTGGTAGGATTTTCACACGAGTTTGAAGATTCATAGTTTCATTGCATTGAGATTTCCATCAATGAGGATCAATGGACTTCATCGAGAATGACATCTCCTCTTCTTCTCTCACTCTTTCTCTCTCCTCTTCCCCCAACTTTCTCTCTCTTCTCAATGTTCTAATTTTGCGTTGGGGTTGTAGTTTTCATATGTATTAATGTTCCTAATGTAATAAGTCACCTTTATGTTATAAAAAGGGACTTAATATTTTCCTAGGAAGTTGAAAAGTTTTAAGTTACGTTAGGACATATGAAAATTTGTTGTATGGTAGATGAGGAGTCATCTCTCATTCTATAAATTGTAAAGCCATTCTCTTTTCAAAGGGTTGGCAATTGATCTTATAAACTCAAGAGTGCATTGTACTTAGAGAAAGAAAAGGAGATATCCATTTTCTTCTACTTTCCTCCACTCTCAAATTTCTTCCATTCCCACACTATGTACAACTTTTGTTTAAGCAATCAATACAAGAAGGAGTTTATAGCTTTCTTTGACTAAGGGGTTTCTTGATACTTTGTGATCAATAAATTCTATTTGGTCTTGTTTTTATTTGCAGATTTGTTTCTTCTCATAAATGCATGTGTTGAAATTTCTAACTAGTGTGTGTAGGAATATAATTTTCTAACTGCAACGTTAGTTCTCCCATATCATTTCTCACTCCTCTTTCCTACTCTTCAGACAAAGTCTTCCCTAGAAAGATATTGTTAGCTTCTTTACATGGTCGATGGGATTGCCCCCTGTTAGATCCTCGGTCGTAAGGCCACCCATAGAAAAATCGCTTCCACTCACACATGAATATACAGTAGTTACATCGGTTAAGTAGAGGGACTTAGATTCCCGAGAGGTTTGGAAAGAAATCCATAAGTTTTTCCACGATAAATTTTCTCACTAATAGGTTTGAAATGTAGTGCAACACTCATTTGTAAGATCACTCATTTGAAAGTTGTGGATAGTTTGACGTCTCATTTTCATTGTTATCTTTTTGGGATCGATGCACTTTTGAGGATTTTACTGATCAATTCTTCATTACGGAGTTACAGTGACATCGATGAACTTGATGCGACATACAAGCAATAGGAAGCAAAGGAAAATGAATACCTTGTGACCCTCCAAAGTCTATTTTATGAGGTTCTGAGTAGTCATATGTGCTCAAAGAAGGTATGTAGTACCCACAGGTGCCCCTGACCCATTCCAAGTGCCCCAGTCCAAGAAGATCTTGCGGTCACATAATTTTATGGGTTTCAGTGTGAAAATTTCCCCTCTCTATTCATCAATTTGTCACTTCATCACATTTTAGATTTATTTTCGAAATAGCTAAGTCATTTTATCTCCTCATTTTCACTTAGGGTTTTAAATTCATAATATCTTATTTGATTAGGTTATTTTTGTGCTTAATTATTTATTCATTTACTACTACATTGCAATTAGATTTAAGAATCTATTTATTTCAATATTTTCTTAATCATTTAGTGAACTTGTCACTCGAACATTCCTAGGGTCCTCATACTTCTCCTTTTCTCATTCTTCTAGGATCCTCTCATCATGGCTATCTCTATCCATGATTTCTTGTTAGCCAATCCCGATTTCCATGCTAAAATCATTAATCTTTTAGCTACTACTCATATTCCTACCACTACTCATCTAGATGTTATTTATCAAAAACATTCAAAGAATTTTCTCAAACAGATTACTTTTTTCATTTATAGCTAAAAATATTATTTTCTATGATAATGATCCTCTTCTCTACATACAAGTTTGTATCAATAACTTATGTGTCAAGTGCGTTTTAATTGACACTAGATCTAAGCACAATATTTTCCTCTATCGTTTATTCATGATATAGGCCTTTTGGTATCTAACCTTAACCCAACATATCTCTCTATCTCGAGCTCATGATTCTACAAAGTGCATCCATGCTTATGCACTATCACCTTGCCACTCATAGTTAGGCTAAAGACTATTCCAGCTCCATTTTTTTCATTGATCTCCCACGTTCGTATAATTTCTTACTTGGCATGCCATGACTCTATCGAATGTAAGAAGTTTCTTCTACTATCTATTCTTTGTGTCATATTCTTACATGAGGGATTTAAATATGATATTCTCATTGATAGTATAACATTAAAATATTTCAACATAGATCGTAACACTAAATTTCCTATTCCTACTTCTAATATTGTTCATCCTGCTTTACTAATCCGTGACACTGAACATTATCCATAAAACCTACCTCCATTCAAAGGAACTGTTTGCACATTATATGTTATGTCACCTCGCTTAAAGTTTCCCCACCCCTTTCAAATATAAATTTTGAAAATTGGAGCTCTGCCATGGAATAAATTCATGTTTTAAACTCCTCATGACATTTTTTTCATTTCCCACGGCATTTTTAATCATTTTCCTCGTTTATTGCATTAAAACATTTTACCTATTTTCAATAGATGGGAAATGATTTTGGTTCTCCTTTTATGAGTTTGGAATGTGTGGACCTTGCATCTTTTGTTTCTAACCTTTTGTAGAGAAAGAAATCCTTCATCGGGAGCAAAAATGGCATTTTCCCATTTCCTGCAACTTTTACGTTCTTTTCCCCATCAAATTCTTGCTTGAGAAGGCAAGGCTATGCATTTTTTCCCATTGGATGTGGTCGGGTGGGTTTATTTTGAACTTATTACTTTTTGTGATTTTGGAAAAATGCCGATTTTCCCGCATCCCCATTGGTCCCTGATTGGCTGGAGCAGTTTCGGCAGAGGTTCGGGTCGGTGGATCCATTTTATTTTCTAAGGCATTATGGTGAAAGGATAAATTTTCAAGCTGAGGCCCACACCAATCAGAAGGGACATGTGTTCATGTTGAAAAGTCAATGGTGGGGCATGGACTTTGGGGGAAAGTTGGAATTTTTCCCTTTCCAAAATAGATAAAAAGCGAGGCACATCCCCGCAACCAATCAGAGTGGCTCCATGTGTTGAAAAATGAAATAGGGACACGTGGTTGTTTTTTAGTTCATAGGCACTTTGGCGGACTAGCAGGAGACTTTGGGAATTTTAGCCTTGTTTCCACAAAGGGTGAAAATTTCTAAAATGGCCCATGGCCCCGCCCGAGTGAAAGGAAAATTTCTAAGTTGAGGCCCGCAACAAATTAGAAAGAGACATGTGGCCTACGTTGAAAAGTCAATGGTGGAGGCATGGACTTTGGGGGAAAGTTGGAATTCTTCCCTTTCTCAAAATAGATAAAGTCTAAAGTAGAAGCGCATCCCGCAACCAATCACATGGTGCCACGTGTTCACGTTGAAAAGTCAAAGTGGGCGGCGGAGATTTTTGAGAATTTGAGCCTTTTTGTTAAAAAGAGTTCAAATGGCAGATTTGAACCACATTTCCTCAGCCACTTAGATGATGCCACGTGTCCGGCCTTTGGCGGAGCTGCGGGGGGGCGGAGAAAATTGAGAAAATGTGACTTTTTCTCCCAAATGTCAGAAATGTAGATTTCTTCCCCAAGGCCATCATTGCTTGGATCTTGCCACGTGTAGGGTCCAAATTTGAAGGTAAAAGGGGAAAAGATAGCCGAATGCCCTCTTCTGGTTTTTATCGCCATTAATGAACCAGAGCTCTATAAAACACAAAAATGGATCATTCTTCTTTCTTTTCTCTCTGATTCCTTTTCGTCCTTCATGAGATGTGTTTTGGATTGGTTTTGGAGCCTGAATTGATAAGTTTAAAGAGATGTAAAGTTTAATCATCAGAAAATAGATTTTATCAGGCATACGTGATAAAATGGGATAAAACTTATCAAGTAAGCACTTGAGTGCTATGAAAGTGGTTAAAAGGTGGAAATGGTAGGACCACATGAAGGAGAAAATCATGAGATGTCCTCGCTAAAATAATCATGCTCAACTGAAAAAGATATTCACCTTTTTGAACCTCTGTTTTCATGAGTGCGTTTGTTTCATGTCACTTTCCAAAAGTGGATCTGCAACAAACATTATCCCTTTTCGGATATTATTTTCTTGGGGAAAAAGTATGGATGTATACAAATTGTTATAAATATATGGCTTTGGCCATGGGAAAAAGGGATTCTAGTTTTCTAGGAAGGTTGTAAATTTTGAAGTAATTCAATACAGAAGTTCTTTCTTTCTTATTTTTCTCTCTATTATATTTTCTCTCTCTCCTCGCTCGATTCAATGGATCATTTGTTTTGCATTCAATAGAAACTTTGTGTTCTGGTTTGTGTAATCTTTAGAACTTTGTGTCTGCAGATTTGCATTGGTGGTGAAGTAATTGATCCTTTTCTATATTTTCTTGGTTCAATGTGAGTAGGGAGATACTCTGCTATCTATATTTCCCAAAAGCATTGTTGTTTTCTTCCTTCTCCCATCTCTTTATTCTTCCATTCCTTCTGATTGATAATCTTTTAAGTATGAAAACATTCCAGAATATCAGGGTCCAAACATTGAGAGTTGTATATATGTACATTTGTTTTCCTTCTTTCAATAAGGGAACCTCTCCCATTAAAGAGGAGGGACTTGTTGTCCCTTGACTGTGGTTTCAACCCATGTTCCATTCTGAAACCCAACAGTTTTTGGTGACTCTACTGGGGAATTCATTGCAAATGGATTCCAGTTTTAATAACAACTTTTTGATCATCTTTGATCTGGTGACTCCAAGATACACTCGGGGTAGAAGAACCCTTGGGGAAGAAGACCCTCATTTCCAAATTTTGGATCATCAAGGTTTCTCTCTCCCTTCTTCATCAAGAAAAAGAAGAGGAACAAGATCTGCAAGCACTCCTTCTGCTAGAGACAAACTTTTGGGAGTGACATCCCTCAAGATCAAATCAGTCCTAATTTGCATGCTTTGATTCTCGTTGGTGTTTCAGTTCCTCTCCAAACAATCTTTCCAAGGATGGCAGCTCCTCTACCTTGGGGCCAAAGGGTTGGGCCTCTTGCTCTTCCCCAACCATTGCATGAATTTCCTAGAGGAAATAGAAATAATTTCCCTAAATTCAAAGGTGATGGGAAGGTTCATCCAGATGAACATATTGCGGCCTTCATTATTTCTTGTGGTGTTCTCAGAGTTGAACATGAGGATATCTCTGTTAGAATTTTTGTGGAGACATTACAAGATAATGTTGTTGATTGGTTTTATCATCTCCCTGCTGGATCCATCACCAATTGGAACACCATGAAAACCAGTTTGAGTAGCATTTCAAACATGTTGAGGATGTACATGCCCTCTTGGCCTAGATTTCTCAAATCAAGAAAGAGTCACATGAGCCCATGAGGGAATTTGTGGCCAAATTCAACAGGTTGGTTAACAAGATCCCACAAAACACACACCCTATGGATCAGATTCAGAGATGTTTCTTCCTTAATGCCCAATTTCTTGAAGTGAGCTATGCACTTAGGAGAGCCAATCTTGCCACCTTGGATGTTGATAAGAGATTTTTGTTAGTGTTGAAGATGATCTGATCATGTTTGGAAAGCTAAGGAGAGATTCATCCAAATCCAAAGCATCCCCTTCTTCCACATCTTCTCCTAGGGCTAGTGTGTAGATTAGTTGGTATAGAAACTTGCTAATGATCTTATTTCCCTCAAGAAGTAGTTCACCCAACATGCTCCTTATCAGGATGTTCCTAGGAAGAATTTTCAACCCAGAAATCGGTTGCCCTCTACTCAGACCAGACTGGCAATTGAAGGTCCACCTGTTAAAGTTCCATTCAATGCAACATGTGAAGTGTTAGAGCCTGATGATGAGGAAGAGGATGGAATCTGTGAAGAACATGAAGAGGAAGCTGATGAAGAATTAGAAGAGTTGAATGGATCTCATGTCCATTTTCTCACCACTGAAGGTATAGATGAAGAGGATGATTATGAAGAAAGAGTTACAGAGATGAACAATGAATCATATGCTGTCATGACTCGTGAGCAAGCCAACAAGAAGGAGAAAGTGGTGCAACCTACTAAAAGATCTAAGGAACCTCCTATGGTCATTCTAGTGATTGCAAGGAGAGGAGATCCTATTCCAACTTCTTCCACATCCAAGGTAGGTTTTGTTGTTCCTTCCTCCTCTGTTTCTGCTCCTAAAGCTTCTTTCCCTTCAAATGATAGAGTTGATAAGTCAAAAGTTTCATCTACTCCTATCAATGATGCTCCATCTACCTCTGGTTCTTTTGACATTATTGACCATCTTAAGAAAACTAAGATCCAGATCTCAGAGGCTGAATTCTACCAAACCCATCCCAAGGCCTTTGCTAAGATGGTAGACTTTGTGAACTCCAAATCCAAGCCTTCATCCCTAGTTCCAAAGGTCTCTTTCCCACTCCATCTCCTTCATCTCAACCAAGCCTTGTGGCAGCAGTCACTTCATCTGATGGGAAGATCGAACCATTTTATGTCACCCTCCTCATAGCTAGCCACAAACTCAACAATTGTGTTATTGATTCTGGTGCTTCAGACAATGTGATGCTGCTAAGGTAGCTCATGCCCTAGGCTTAACCCTAACCCATGATTTTGGTTCATGTTACTCAATGGAAAGTAGAGAAGTACCATTGGTTGGGAGGATCAAGGATGCACAAGTAGCCTTTGCTTGCTTTTCCAGAGAAGAGAGTTTTAGCCACCATTTGGTAGCTGATATTCCCCTTCCTATGGCATGTCTTGAGTAGAAATTTTTGCAAAAATGTTGGAGGAGAAATCATGATGGATTGGTCACATGCTCTTATTCTAGTGAATGGGAAAATGAAGAAGCTATTGCCTGAGAAACAAACTGAATATATTGTGCAAAAATAGATGACCCAAAGGCACAAATACTTTATGCAGACATTGGTCATGGTAACTACATGATCATGTCACAAGATGAGGCTAACCATCCTAAGGAAGTGTTTCTTGATCCTAATGGCATTTGGACTTTGGAATTTGATGGAAGCTTGCTCCTCAGCTGGTTCTGGAGCTGGTGTGGTGCTTATTTCTCCTAAAGGGAAAATTCACCCTTTCTCTTTCAAGCTCCAATTGAAAACACAAATAATACAACTGAGTATGAGGCTCTCATCCTTGGTTTAAGCATGGAAAAAGAGATGGGGATCAAGAATCTCCTTGCTCATGGAGATGTAGAGCTGATTGTAAAATAGGTCAGAGATCTCTATCAAGTGAAGAATAGAAGGTTGAAGCATTACAGGAACCTGGTTTGGGATTCCATTGAGTTCCTTGATGCCTTTTCAATTGAATCCATGCCAAGGGAAAGGAACACAAGGCTGATTCCTTGGCTGTCTGGGGTCTCTACTGATCCCTCATCTAGATTTCTCCCAAGATAAATTCACCATTGAGATGATTCATAGGCCTAGTGTGCCTGACAATGCAAACAAATGACAAGGTCTTTAATGATGATCAACACTTGCTTTCCTTCCTTGAACTCAGAGATAATTTTGACTAGATATACTTTGAAGGAGGTGGGAATCTTCCTAGAGAGTGTGTGCCTCCAAATGAAGAAGATATCAAAGAAGAAATGGATCATGATGGCTGCATAAAACTAAAAGGTAATAAGATACCTAAAGGGATGGTAAGTTTGGAAGAGTTATTTGATAAACATGATGGGTACATCAAGTCCAAAGCTTCCAAAGGAGCTCAATAGTCTACTGACTATGAAAAGATAAACATAGGGAGTCTTAACAAACCTATGTTGGTAAACATTGGAAAGTGCTTGCACACAAGAGGAGAGGAAAAAGCAGCAAATCTATTGAAAAGGTATGTTGATGTTCTTGCATATTCTTATGATGATCTCAAAGCTTTTCAACCAAAAGAGATGCAACATTTCATTCCTCTAAAGCCTGGGATCAAGCCCTTTCCGGAAAAAGCAGAGGCAAGTATAACCCTAAAATTTTTGATACAATTTTTCAAGAGATCCAAAAGTTATTGAAGGCTAAGATCATTTTCCCCATTCACCATTCAATGTGGATTGCTAATATTGTGCCTGTTAGGAAGAAGAATGGTGAGATCTGGATTTGTGTTGATTTTAGGAACTTGAATCAAGCCTCTTTGAAGGATAATTATCCTCTCCCGTAATGGATCAAGTGTTGCAGGTGTTACAAGTTCAGAAATGTTGTCCATGCTTGATGGATTCTCAGGATATAATCAAGTAGAAGTAAGTTGCTAGATCAGCATAAGACTACCTTTACCACTCCTTGGGGCACCTTTTCTTACAAGAGAATGCCTTTTGGCCTCATCAATGTTGGTGCCACCTTTCAGAGGGCAATGGACCTAGCCTTTGGCAGTCTCAAGGGAAAATGCATAGTTGTATATCTTGATGATCTGAATTGTGTTTTCAAAAACTAGAGCTGATCATTTCCAACACCTTGAAACTATCCTCCAAAAGTGTAGAGAGCATGGCATCTCCTTGAATCCCAAGAAATATGTCTTTTGTGTCACCGAGGGAAAATTATTGGGACACATTTGTCTCCAAGGAGGGAATCAAGATTGATCTAGAAAGAGTCCAAGATGATTCAGCAGATCCCTCTCCCCACAAGCAAGAAGGGTGTGCACTCTTTCTTTGGCAAGATCAACTTCTTAAGAAGATTCATACCTGATTTTTCTAAACTTACTTTGAACATAGCCCACATGATGAAAGGGAAGTAGACTTTTGGTTGGTCCTCTGAAGGAAAGGTTACATTTGAAGACATCAAGAGAGCTATAGCAAAGACTCCAATCTTGGCATGCCCTGATTATAACAAAGACTTCATTATCTATTGCTATGCCACTGAAAGTACTCTAGTTGTTGTGTTAACCAAGAGAATGCTGAAAGTCATGAACTCCCCATAGCATTCATGAGTTATATTTTGAAATCCCATGAGATGAAGTACACCATGATGGAGAAACATGCTTTTGTAGTGGTCAAAGCTGTGAAACAGTTTGTTTTTACATCCTCAACTCTCATTCTATTGTGCTTGTGCCTGATACAACTATTAAATCCATTCTTACACAACAAGAATTTGGAACCAAGAGAGGAAATTGGGTAGCCAAAGTTTAGGAGTATGATCTTGACATCAAACCCACCAAGCTAGTTTGAGGAAAGGGCTTATGTGAACTCATTGCTGAAGGAGCTGATGCCAAATTGTCTAAGGAGGAAGTTGATATCCCTGTTGTTCTTTTCCTCAGCTCAACTGATGAATGGTATGTTGGACATTGCACACTTTCTTACTTATGGAGAATGTCCATCCCATTTGAGTGCCAAGGAGAAGAGAGCCATCAAATTAAGGTCTACCCAATATGTGTTGTGGGAAAATGCATTGTTCAAACGAGGCATAGATGGAAGGTTTTTGAAATGTGTTGACAAAGAGCAGCAAAAGAAGTTGTTCTCAGCTTTTCATGACCAGGCTGTGGAGGTCATTTCTCTTCTATTATCACAGCCCACAAAATCCTCGTGCTAGATATTATTGGCCTACCTTGTTCAAAGATGCATCAAAGTGGGTAGGCAAGTGTGAAGCATGTCAAACCTTTGTTGGAAGACCCAAATTGGTTGCTTTACCTCTCAAACCAGTAGTGATTGAGGAACCTTTTCAACAATGGGGTTTGGACTTCATTGGGACACTCAATCCACCTTCAAGTGCAGGGCATACCCATGTTTTGACTGCCACTGATTATTTCACCAAGTGGGTGGAAGCCATTCCAATTAAAAGTACTACTTTGAAGTAGTATGCAACTTCATCAAGGAGCACATCTTAATAAGGTTTGGGATACCAAACAAGATCATCATTGACAATGCTTCCAATTTTCTTCTTTCTGAGATGATGGATTTCTGCTATGGCTATGGCATTTCCCTTGCCCACTCTTCAGATTACTATCCCCAAGGGAATGGGCAAGCAGAATCAACTAACAAGAACTTGGTCACCATTGTTCGGAAGCTTGTTAATGACTCTCAGAGGAATTGGCATAAGAAACTATATGATGCTTTATGGGTAGATAGGATTACACCTAAGAGAGCCATTGGAATGTCTCCTTTTCAAGTGGTATATGGAGTTGAAGCTCAGCTCCAGTGACATTGGAACTTCTAGCCTTACATTTGATGAAGGCCATTGAGGATGCCAACTTTACCAATTCATTAGACAAAAGAATTATGTACCTCCAAAAGTTGAATGAAGACAGATTGCAAGTGGTTGATAAAATATCAGCTCATCAACTCAAGGTAAAAGCTCTGTTTGACAAAAAGGCTAAACCTAGAACTTTTCAAGTGGGAGACAATGTTCTTCTTTGGGACAAAAGACATGAACCTCGAGGCAGCCATGGTAAATTTGATTCCCTTTGGCTTGGTCCTTTTAAAATTAGACATTTTTCTGGTGAGAATTATTTTTACCTGGATTACATGGATGGTTCTCCTCTCCCACTTCCTTATAGTGGGCAATTTTTGAAGTTGTTCAAAACCTAGCTAGTTTTGGCGGTCCCTCTATACATTTTGTATAGTTTTTTCTTTCCTTGTTTTTTTTTGGTTGGTTTCCTTTCTACGTTCTCTTCTGTGTTGGTTTTGCTTCTTTTTGACTCCATTGCCCAATGGATAAGACATTGATCCAATCTGATTACCTAGAATTCTCTAAGGTTCTTGATTTTGCCTCTTTCCTCTGCCAAATCATCCCTCAGAAGGAGCTAACTATTGTCCTCTCAATTTTCCCCACCCTTTCAAATCTAAATTCATGAAAATTAGAGCCCTACCATGGAAGAAATTCATGTTTTAAACTCCTCATGATGCTTGTTTTCATTTCCCACGATGTTTTTAATCATTTTCCTCAATCTATCTGCCGTTAAAACGTTTTACCTATTTTCAATAGATGGGAAATGATTTTGGTTCTCCTTTTATGAGTTGGAATGCGTGGGACCTTGCATCTTTTGTTTCTAACCTTTTATAGAGAAAGAAATCCTTCATCGAGAGCAAAAATGGCATTTTCCCATTTCTTGCAACTTTCTACATTCTTTTCCCCATCAAATTCTTTCTCGGGAAGGTAAGGCTATGTGTTTGTTTCCCATTAGATGCGGCCAAGTGGGTTTCTTTTTGAACTTATTACTTTTGGTGATTTTGGAAAAATGCTAGATTTTCCCCGCATCCCGCTGGTCCCTGATTGGTTGGAGCAGTTTCGGCAGAGGTTTGGGTCGGCGGATCCATTTTATTTTCTAAGGCATTATGGTGAAAGGATAAATTTTCAAGCTGAGGCCCGCACCAATCAGAGAGAAGGACATGTTCATGTTGAAAAGTCAATGGGGGGCATGGACTTTGGGGGAAAGTTGGAATTTTTCCTTTTCCAAAACAGATAAAAAGCGAGGCACATCCCCACAACCAATTAGGTGGCTCCATGTGTTGAAAAATGAAATAGGGACACATGGTTGTTTTTTCAGTTCATAGGCACTTTGGTGGACCGGTGGGAGACTTTGGGAATTTTAGCCTTGTTTCCACAAAGGGTGAAAAGTTCTAAAATGGCCCACGGCCCCACCCAAGTGAAAGGAAAATTTCTAAGTTGAGGCCCGCAACAAATTAGAAAGAGACACATGGCCTACATTGAAAATTCAATGGTGGGGTGGAATTTGGGGAAAAGTTGGAATTCTTCCCTTTCTCAAAATAGATAAATTCTAAAGCAGAAGTGCATCCCCACAACCAATCACATGGTGCCACGTGTTCATGTTGAAAAGTCAAAGCGGGCATGGAGATTTTTGAGAATTTGAGCCTTTTTGTTAAAAGAGTTTAAATGGAAAATTTGACCGCATTTCCTCAACCACTCAGATGATGCCACGTGTCGGCCTTCGCGGAGCTTGGGGGAGAGAGCAAATGAGAAAACTGTGCTTTTTCTCCCAAATGTTAGGAAATGCAGATTTCTTCCCAGGGCCATCGTTGCTTGGATCTTGCCATGTGTAGGGTCCAAATTTGAAGGTAAAAGGGGAAAAGATAATCAAATGCCCTCTTTTGGTTTTTATCGCCATTAACGAACCAGAGCTCTGCAAAACACAAAAATGGATCATTCTTCTTTCTTTCTCTCTGATTCCTTGTTGTTCCTTCATGAGATGTGTTTTGGATTGGTTTTGGAGCCAAATTGATAAGTTTAAAGAGATGTAAAGTTTAATCATCAGAAAATAGATTTTATCGGGCATACGTGATAAAATGGGATAAAACTTATCAATAAGCACTTGAGTGCTATGAAAGTGGTTAAAAGGTGGAAATGGTAGGACCACATGAAGGAGAAAATCATGAGATGTCCCTCTTAAAATAATCATGCTCAAACTGATGAAATATTCACCTTTTTGAACCTCCTATTTTCATGAGTGTTTGTTTCATGTCACTTTCCAAAAGTAGATTTGCAACAAACATTATCCCTTTCGGATATTCTTTTCTTGGGGACAAAGTATGGATGTATATGAATTGTTATAAATATATGGCTTTGGCCATGGGAAAAGGGATTCTAGTTTTCTAGGAAGGTTGTAAATTTTGAAGTAATTCAATACAAAAGTTCTTTCTTTCTTATTTTCCTCTGTTATATCTTTCTCTCTCCTCACTCGATTCAATGGATCATTTTTTTTGCATTCAATAGAAACTTTGTGTTTTGGTCTATGTAATATTTAGAACTTTGTGTCTGCAGATTTGCATCGGTGGTGAAGTAATTGATCCTTTTCTATATTTTCTTGGTTCAATGTGAGTAGGGAGATACTCTGCTATCTATATTTCCCAAAAGCATTGTTTTTTTCTTCCTTCTCCCGCATTTCTATTTACAATGATTCATCTCTCAACTATTCACCAAATCTCACTTGTTGGTATGCTCATGGATTTCCACCAACGCCTTTCACCGATGAAGACTACATAATGCACATGTACAAATTACGCCATATTGGATCATTATATGGTTCACCAATCAATATGACTTATTAGGTCTCGATGCTTCTCCATTTGGTTTTTACCATGACAACGATGACCTCCTAAATGATATCACATGATCTTTTCATACGTGTGCACTTAGGGAAGCATCATGCTTACTCTTTCCCCTAATTCTTGCATTCACTTTGGTGTCTTAAACTTTGCATCTAGTTCCTCACACACATTGTGCACATATTAATACACTTTCATATCGTCATTACCCGATGATGCACTCTCATGCTTTCATTCACACTTGACTATTAAGCGTATACTATATGCATGAACCTCACATAATACACAATTCAAATTTTGCACATTCATCACATCTATTTCTCACATCCTCTATTACACATCATACACACTATGTATTTCACACTCAAGGCATTCATGACATATCTTTCTTATATATACTTTTACATGACGTGCTCATTACCCTATGATGCACTCTAGTTTCATGGTCCATACTCAACTGATGATTTTATACATATCAAATGGACCACACCATACTCATGCATTCACCCACTCACTCACTCACTACGCTATATGATTTATTGATCATATATTTATAAGCGCACACAATTCAAACCATTTCCGATGATGCACTCTTGTTTTATGGTTTATTCTTGATTCGCCGAGGAGGAATGTATAAATTAACCTCATCACATGCATACTCATCCAAATTTTCTTGGTGGGCATGATGCTCCTATTATTCACTATGAATTTCATTTTGTCTCATCCACAACATATTGCATATCTTGGTCGCATCTAGTCTTTCTTGCATTTACTCGTTACATGTACACTTTATTACACATGTTAGTCAGATATCGTGTATGTCATTATCTTTATCTACACACATGCATGTTCACTTTCCTTCTAGTTGTGATCATAGATGTTACACATAACATGGATGTTTGGCATAGTACCTCATACTAGTCCTACATTGGCTCCTTAGGGAATTTTCTTTCGTACACACTACAGGTGTTATTATTTCATTTTTATAGCGCACTACTATATCGGATTATACATGCTTTGACATAATTTTTATCTTTCTAACATGATAATGGGTGCTTCATGTGTAACATTTTCTTTAAAATTCTATTTACTACCATGCTTATATGTTACTCTTTGTTTGCTTTTGTTTATCGTTGTATGTCATTGTTTGCAAGATTTGCCTTATGTCTTTCTTATTCTCTAGTTTCTTATGGCCACTATGGCCTTGCATTTCTTGTGACATTGAGAGGTATGTCCCATGTTTGAAACCCACTTTCATTGTCTAATTTTTATTCTTGTGTGTTTACATTGTCTTTTTGCATGCTTAGCTTACACATTGTCTTTTACATGCGTATTTTTCTTGTTTTCACTAACACTTGTCTCCTAGCCACTCTTTTACGTGTGCCTAGTGTCGACAAAGAACACTCCCTTCCCCCTATATGGCATCAGTTTCAGAACAATGGTTGGTCCTCCATTGGGCCACAGACTCCTCGGCGATGTTATATGCACCCCAAATAAGGGGGAATCAATGAGGTGAATCAATCAACCAACACAATAGCTCAAATTCATCACACAACACATTTCAATATCGATACAACACAGTCATTAGTCACAGTAATGGCCCAGATCCTAACTTGGGTCCTTACCACAACACGAACTTCAAGCACTCAGACCAAGACACGGTCACACTGGGTGTGCCCGACCCTTCCTAGATGTTAACGACTAGGGGAGAGTTACACAACATTTTTTAGTTCAACACAATATATAGCACTTCACACAATGGATTTATAGGACAACAGTCCTTCAATACTCAACATGCATGCACTACACAACATTTTCTACTTTTGCATTGGATCAGAACTATTCGAAACATACCATATTTTTACACACCATCTATAATAATGTTCACATTGAGGGAAGACGTTAAATGTTGGAGGATGACACTATACTTTTCTCCCTACACTTCTTCCATGTTCTTAATGTGAGATCACCCTAAAAACTTGTATCTAGCACAACTGGTGTGAGATCGCCTAAAAACTCGTTCTTCTACATCATCTTTAGGATCCTTTCTACACTCTTTACTCATCATAGATCAGGTGCACATGTTACTTTTTCATTTTCTTACATACTTTTACACACTTTTTACATGTTTTTATCATATATATATGTATATTTGACTACTTGTTCATTCTCCTTTTTGTAGGTCCATCCTTATGGGAAGTTGTATTCACATCAATCACACATCATCAAAACATCAAGTGACATCAAAAACTTGTAAAATCATGACATCTACACATATGCTCCTACCCTAGAGTCATCATTATTATCATCACTTTTTTGCACTTCCTCTTCTTTAGTTTTCACGCTTCACATTTTTATCACTCCAAGCTTATTCTTATCTCTTGGAATAGTTTTTTCCATTGATCTACATGGTTATCATGTCAAATCTCTTATCTACTTATTTTATCAATCATTCGATCAAAAATATAAAGTGGGGAAAATGTAGACACTAAATCATGCATTTTGGGTATCTATCTAGTCTTGATCACATACTACTAGTCATATGATTCCTAAGTAAGACAATTACTAATTAATTTTCTTGCTTTTTGTTTCCTCTATTGATCTTACACTCCTTCTATCCCATTCGAATTTTCATACTTTGGCATTTCTCACTTTGGACATTAGCACCAAGCCAAGACACCTGTGGTCAGTGCCCCTATCCCTCTCGGGAACCCCGACCTCTTTATACTTTTCTCACCTCTTTTGGGACATATCTAGTTGTTTGGGCATATCATGTTTTTGGTAGTCAAACTTTTTAGGGTTAATTATGAAATTCAAGTAAGGAATCGAGATAAATATAAAGTTATGTGGAAATAATAAAGGACTGTGCACTAATCATTAGCTATCACCACCTAAGGTTCCATCCAAGGGCATCTACAAGAGCATTCAAACATCCATCTAGCATCCACACAAGGGAAAGGTACTGCATTATTTTGCATACACTTCATAGGAGGGGAAGTTCATTCTTTCATGCACACATCTATTTACATTTAGCTACTTTCTCGTTATCAAGTGTGACATGCACAAGAGCCACCTACGACACAATATCTTCACACACATATAGAACTACATTGGGTATGAAATGTAGTACAATGCTTAGTTGTAAGATCACTCATTTAATAGATGAGGACAGTCTAACCCCTCATTTGCATTATTTTATTTTTTGGATTTGATGTAATTTTGAGGATTTTGCAGATCAATTCTTCATTATAGGTTCTTGGTGACATCGGTGAACTTGATTTGACATACTAGCAACATGAATCAAAGGACAATGAAAATCTCATGACCCTCCAAAGTTGGTTTTCTGAGGATATGAGTAGTCATAGGCACCCATAGAAGGTATGTAGTGCCCAAAAGTTCCCTAAGTCATTCCAGAGGCCCCAGTCTAGGAAGATTTTATGGTCGCATAATTTTCTACGTTTCAATGTGACATTTTCCCTATCTATTCATTTGTTCAACACTTTGGCATAGTCTAAATTTATTTACAAAATATCTAAGACATATTATCTCCTCATTTTCACTTAGGGTTTTAAATTCTTAATTACTTATTTACTTGGGTCATTTCTATACTTAATTATTTATTCATTTACTACTACATTGCAATCATATTTAGGCATCTATTTATTTCAATATTTTATTAATCATCTGGTGTAATTATCATTTCATTTATTATTTTATCATTTTACATCAATAAAATGTCTTTTATCTCCTTGAAAGGTTTAGGGATATGACTCAAGCAAGTCCCTAACCACAAAAAATAACTAACATTATTCAAGTGTGCTTATGTACAGGTTTAGATTCACATCTGAATAGTTTTACCCACTTTAGTCAATGAAAGAAACCAAAATTTTCCCTCTCTCATCAATGCCAACATAAGCCCATTCTATTTTATTATCATTGATTTAGTTGTTATTATTTGACTAATCCATTTTGTAGGTGATCCAGATCTAGGCATGTAGTGAGATGCTTCATACCTATACCGATTATTTCCCTAGTGTCTATAGATGTGCTATTGTGAAATTTAGGGATCCATGGGTGATTTTGCAAGTGTTGGAAGTGAGTACCATTGTAGTGTCATATGATTTCTGGATTAGTAAATGAGGTAGTGTTTACTTGCTTATATAGGGTTCCATAGGTGATTTATCTAAGAAAGGCCAGCACGGAGGGCTTAAAAGACCCAAAAATAATATTAAATTAAAATAAAATTTGGAGAACATGTCAGTGCAAGAATTTATAAGTTAGCCATGACCGGATATAACATCTTGACCAAATTGCATGACCTTTCCTAGGGATGGAAAACATGCAATTTGAAGTTTATAACTTGTCAATTGATGTTTTTCTATGGATTTTATGCATTATACTCTCATAAAGCGATGACGTGTCAGTGTGTAAGGATAAAAAAATCTAGAAAAGAGACCCTTGAATATGCTAAGTAGGAATGGAAAGGTTGTGTTTATCTTAGCAATAGTATATTATCAAAATTGGAAGTTTCAAAGAATAAATAGCCAAAATTGAGTGTCTATATTTGTCCCCAGGTGTATGAAATGAAATTACATGCTTAAAGGAAAAGATACTTGAGTTTGTAGACACACTTTATCTTCACTTGGAGTTTGTTTTGTATATTCATGGTGTGTTGGTGTTGGCATGCTCCATAATGAAACCTACAACATAGAGTTTAGTCAATGTCCATGATAAAGAATTGAATTTTAACTCAAGTGTAAAATTTAATGCGAGAGATTTACATTTTCACAAAAATAAAATCTAAATATGTAAACAATGAAGGAATACACATGTCTATTTTTGGAGGGTAGTTTCCCTTTCTTTTCTTGTACTTTAAGATTTGTAATTGTTGAACTTGCTCAAGGATTGGGGTGAACAATCCCCAATAAACTAGAGTGTTTGGTGCATACAACCCAACATATAATATAGAGAGAGAAGAATAAAAATGAAGTGTTGAAACACCGATAGGGAATAATGTCATGTATCAACGTCATTCAAAGCATCTTTGATATCTTCCCCTTTGAGTGTAAGAGGAAATGAAGGAGTGCCTACAAATAACTTAGTTATTTTGATACCTTTTATAACCCCACAAACCATAACATTGTAGATAAATCTAGGACCAATTTTGTAAATAAGGACACACTATAGAAAAAGATAACAATTTCCCCCATGCCGTGTCGTGTGTCGTATAAGTGAATAGAAATTGTAATATACTAAAATATAGATGAAAAAAGTATATTTATGCCCTCGATATTCCTAAAATTGTAGTATAAATTGAATTTCATGGTGAATGAGGAGTAATACTTCATGCCCTCAGAATCGATATAGACCGAGTAGAGTGGATCAAAAACTATGTCAAAAACCTATACCTATAGCTGAAATTATGAGATTACTAAGGAAATTGGTGTAATTTCCCTTGGTAAAACCATGTGAAAGGGGAAAAAATGTACCATATGGTCCTTACCAAACTATATTTTTAACTTATTCTGTTAGTTTATATTTTTATGCCTAGATGTATTTCTAAGTACATGTACTATGTTTATACTTGTATGTTATGCCTGTACTCTTCCTTTACCTATTATAGGTGTATAGTATGCTTGGATGAACGCATACTCTTTTGAGGCATGTGTAAAAACTATGTTGATTGTTTGGATCAAAATAAAATATGCGTATATATGCGTAATATGTTTGAGAAGGTGTAAAGGAGCATAATATGTTCAAGAGAGGTCCACCTTGAAGAATTTTTACCTATAAAAAGGAAGGTTTTTATGCACAATGGAAACCATGACATGTAATAAAAATAATGATATAAATAGTAGATATTACAAAAAAAAATAGTAATAATTCATATAAAGGAATACACATACAACAATAGTAAAGTTAAATGCAATAATTATGTAAATAAGTTTACACAAAAGGTGTTTATCCACAAACATGGGATACCCATGGCATCTAATTTAACTTAAATTATATATTAATAAGAGGAATGAGATTAAACATATATAAAAATAACAAGAAATATCTATCATGCAAGAGATAATTGTAAAAAATAGTGAGATAAGAGTGACTTAGCTTGTATTCAGAGATTTAGGCTAATTTTGGGACAAAAACTCAAAGTGGAAGAATGAATCTAAACCGAGTGAGATTCATCCGCAAAACTAGAATGGGACTCCTTCGGACATAAATTCCTATAGAAGGACATGACCTCTTGGGATCCGGTGTCCGAACTGGGTGCTAGTGTCCTAGTAAATTCTTTGCTTTTGATCTTCTAGGGCCCGATAATGTCTTCTTCCTTTCGTTCTTTGTCACTTTTATTTCTAATTTAATAAAAACTCAATTAAATATAATTTTAGAGTAACTGATATGGTAAAATAAATTAAATATAAAAATGTTAAGCACTCAAGTAATGTAAAACTATAAGTAAACGGGAGATATAAATGAATTAGTTTATTTCTATCCGATTTGGAACTTATATGGGTAGTGTAAAGTGTTCAAAAGGATGCAAACAATGTCGTAACAACTCCCTATGAATTTTAGAACCGAGAATGATGTTAGATAGGGGTGCTTGGTACTTGACTAAGACGGTTGGGCATTGATGATTTATCTCGAGTGTCGGTGACAATGCAAAGACTTGGGATCTCGCTTTCGTGTCACTAGGGTTTCACTGCTAATTCATGTTAGTCACCTGATATTCCCTCTTTGATCACCAAGGATTCTTATAACCTAAAAAATAAACCCTAGTTACCTATAGAAGCTCACAAACACATCAAATCAGAATAAAATATGCAATATGTGAAGTTAGACTAGCCTAGTGGTCACTCAATGAGTGAACTTATGACCGAGCACTACACTACATTCCAAACTCCATGTAGTTCTTTGTGTTTTTGTGTGAAATAGTGTCCTTAGGTTTCCCTTGTGCCAATGACACCAAGATAGTGGGCTATATCTAGATAAGATGAAAATGTGTGGTATGGAATTCAGAACTTACCCTTCTTATGTAGTGTATGCAACCTAAAAAATGTAATCACTTTAATGGTAGTGATAGTATGTATATATAATTGCCCCTTAGAATTTCTAGCCACAATAATAGAGTGTATGTTATGTATATATATGGATATCTTATTTGAATTTCAACACTAGTGACACAAAAGGCCAACTTTGAACATGGGATAAGGATTATAAAACTATAAAGGCCGATTATAAATGTTAAAATCAGTAAAAATTTAAAAAAGGATAAAAGCACCCATAATAGACAGGAGCACATGGGTGCTAGTCTCTAGATTGGGCATTGGTGTCTTGGGATAAATAACAACATATGTGAAAAGACAAACATACATGGATCCATATGACCTGACCATAATTGCGTATAGAAATGATAGATGTTAGAGAAAATCACAATAGAAATAATCAAAGCAAGTAGATGGACAAAGGATTGTGTCACTAGTGAATACTTTTCTTACTTAAGATCCATGTATATAAACAACATAGTAACGGAATAGTAATATGTGCATGATTTTGTGTCTACATTTTCCCCCTTTATGTTATTTGAATGAAATTCAAGTAGTGTAAAGGAAGTAAGGAACATACATGTATAGAGTCCGGAGAAGCCATGTTGCAAAGTACATGTAAAATGTAGAAACTTATAGCATGGTGAACCATGGATCAATGCTTTAACCCATGTGGCATAAGTGGAGATAGAAAACCATCACAAGGATCACTTAGAAAAATAGTTGAAATGATTTGGAGAATTTGGATATTTGAATTATTGCCACGAGAAGATTGAGGAGGTAGGGAGTGATCAATTCGCTACCTAGTTTTTATAAAAATGGGAGGATTTGGGCATCCTTCCTCCAAAAGAAGAGTTTTGGGGAGAAAGGTCTAGTTTTACTCTCCATCCATGACTACATCCCCAAAAGTTCCAACTACTTTAAACAAATAGAGACCAAATTTACTTCCAATTTAGTTCGATTAGTTCTATTTGAATTTTTTTATTTCAATTGAATAACCCATATAGAAGAAATGTAGGAAAGGAAATGGCATCTCATTTGCCCTACCTCTATAGTAATGGGTGTTCCAATTTGAATAGTATTTTATAGCTTCCAAGTTAGGTCATCTGGAAGTGATAGTAATGTAATGTAGCTCCCAAGTTAGGTCATCTAGGAGAGATAGTAAAGTATGCTTATTGAATTGATTGATTGATTTGCTTTGAATGATATAAGATTGATTTGAGATTTTGTACTTAGTAGATTACTCATGGAGAGGTTTTTTCTTTTCCCCTAGGTTAGTTCATTTGGGGAATAGATTTGAAATAGTAGAAAGTATTGATTGTACCTTTATTTGAATGAGATTACACTAAGTTATAATAGTAATATACTAGGAGTGTTGATTGATTGCATTGTAACCTAAGAGGGATTATGGGATGATCCCAATAGTATGCACCCCTTCAATGAAAGGGTGAAGGGCGGAGAAATGAGCACTGAGCTGAAAGCAAGACGTATAAGATGTTGTAATAGTAAATGAGAAATAGTATGGGATAATATTGTCAAAGTATGAGTAGATGTGGATTAGTACATATGCCAAATGTGAATATGAGATGTTAAAACTTATATGGTACGGTGTTATAGGAAATTATGATATATGTGGCACAAACTTCAAGACAAATGGAGTTACGAGGCTCAAGATATGAGTGAAACTATGTATCATGTATTAGTTATAAAGTTGATCATAAATAGTAACTATAGTATATGAAAAATTGGAATTACTATATATAGTAATAGTGAAAAGTGAATAGTATTTTCATTCGTACCAAGATTGAGTGAAATTTGGAGCTTTGAGCTATGAGGATGCCACATGTTAAAGCAATAAGTGTGACTAGATTTGAGAGAGTAATGGTGGATGTGGCTTCTTAGACAAGCGATCGGTTGGTATGTGTGATTATTTTTGGATAAAAATTCAAATATGTCTATTTTCAAAAAAAATAGTAAAATATTCATTTTTATATTTTTTCAATGTTTCGATCTAGGAAAAAGTGGTCATGGAGTTTCTTCACTTAGGTACACTAGTACCCAGTTGCATGCACTAGTGACTTACTTTTGGGTGCTCGTGACCTATTTTAAGGTGTTGGCATCCTAGAGAAAGGTTTGGGCATTATGTTGTAAAATGTGTAAATTTTGATTAATTTAGGGCTATGAGGAGCCACATGGTTTGCTGATATAAGGTTATATTTGTTGTTTTGTGTTTTGCATAGGGATATACACCTAGAGAGTTGTGTGTGGGTTGTCACTTAAGTGCACTACTTAGGGATTGTCAAACATAGAGTGGGATATATTGGACCATGTCATACTATAGCACATTGTTAGATTGAGGGAGGCACCCCATAATGTGCATATTTTGACTAATTTGTGTGATAGATGGTGTTCAAATATGTGTACATTTTGGTTTCCTACATGAGAGATAATATTGATAGTAGAGGATGTATACTTGGATATTGTAGTTTCCTATTATAGGAGAGAGAGTACAGGTGATGAATATAGTGGATTCTCGTGGTCAGATGAGGGTAGAAAGGTGGTATTTCAGAGGCACATGAGTATAGGTAGAGAATCGTATCATTTTATATGGGATATTAAGATCCATTGTTCCATGGTTGTGGAATTTTATTGTAGTGATTTTAGTGTCATCGATGGTAGTGTAGGGTATCGGAGTTGGGATATTGTAAAAGATACATGATATTTTTCATACGATAAAGGAGCATGGGACTAGGTATACATGGGCATTGTATGTATTGGCCCACACACACACACACACACACACACACACACACATATAATCATAAGGATCATGGGGTGGCCTAAGAGTCATGAATTTGTTGCACATATGGGCATATGAGCATATAACAATATTGAGGCCACTCAAAGAGGCCACGCACCAATTGGGATTGACCCGAGATATTTACGGCAATATAGGTAGGCACCTATAGGAGGAGGATGGATATGACCACCTATAGGTCAATGATAGATCATATGGGTCCTGGGGCCATTATATGGAGACCGTATAGAGACTATAGAGGTTGGTTGGAGGATGTTGTGGAGTTATGGTGTATTCGGTGCACCATGTAGTTAGAGAATTTCTTCCCAAGCATAGAAGAGTTGTTCAAGGATGAACGAATATCTAGAAATTTTATCATGGCACAATATTTTCCTCCGGAGCCATATATATGGTTGAGATCTATTAAATCGGTGAGACGACCGAGCGTGAGGTCGGGCAGAAAGAACACATCTAGTGCATCCTAGTCTAGATGAGGCGAGATGCAACTAGAGATCCTATAAATTTTGATGATCTTTGGGTACACACAAACATACAATGACCGGTGGGCGACACATTGATGGATGATGTTATTTCAAGATTACTAGTGGATGCATCTAGTGTGTCGGAAGTTAGATGAGTAGAGGGACATGCACCTTCCCCAAGGTAGATGATGTAGAGGTGGCAAGAGCGGAGCATAAATATTGGTTTTATGTGATTTTTTTATTGTTTCTTGATTGATATAATGTATGCATGTAAATATGTGTAATAACTAATGTTGGTTGTGGGATTACAAATGGTGTTTATCAGTCATTGATTGTGGACACCTCGATACACACGTTGACATGAAACGTACCCCCAAATGTGCTCATGGGAGGTGATATTCTAGATTAGGTTGATGTTTTTATGGGTGAGAATGCCCAATTATTTGATTTGGTGGCAATAGCAGCCACATGTACTATGTTATTAAGCAAGCGTGATTAGGCTCGTGTAGAGGTGGAGCGAGTGAGAGAGACCATATGAGGAGGAGGCCTAGCTCAAGATGTTTTTACATGTTTTTGGAGATACATGTTTGATATGTAGAGAAGGCGGCTGAGGCTGATGTGGCAAAAAGCCACCTTGAGAGATATAGAGGCCGAGATCAGTGGTGTAGAGTGAGTGGTGAACCCTCTAATTCTATTATATATAGTGGTAGCAAGAATGATGTCGACGTATTGTATATGTTGTATTGATAAATGAGGGATTTCCCCTAGTGATTTTATTTTGTTAACATATGATTTTGGAGGTGATATATATATTGACTTGTGTTGATGTCACATTTATTGTTGATGTGCATTGTACATTATGTGATGATGATGATGATATGTTCTTGATAGTGTTTATTGAGTTTGATGAATTCTATAGGCATTTTTTGGGATGGTTGATTTGATATATAGATTTTGATGGTTGAAATTTGTTATGATGGGGAAATAATAGTGAAGTAATGGACTAAAAATGAATTATGAATAATAATGAATAATATAACATGTGGTAAATAGAAATGTATGTATATGATGTAATGTGGTAGATAAATAAAAGTAGTAATAATGATGTGTTGATAAATGAATAATGATGAGGTGTGAAATAATGTTCGTAATAGTGTGTGATGAGAATGAAGGGTGGAAGAAGAGTGATTTCCCCTAGTGTGAGAATGAGGTTCATTTATAAATTCCCCTCAACATTCAAGAATGAACCATAGAATAAGAGTGTGTCATTGGGAAATGGGTTTTCGTGCACAAGGAGATGCTAGAAAAATAATTTCATAAAGCATGAGCTTGAGGTGTGAAAGTAGAGGTTCATGGATGTAGCATTCCCTCAACATTCATGTGTGACACGTAGCACAAGAGTGTGTCATAGGGTAATAAAATAAAAAATGGATGTAATCTACTAGAGATTAAGAGTCCTGTAAGGCATGGATGGAACATGTGAAGCAGAAATGATATGAGGGTAAGTGCCAAATTTGATTCCTAAGGGAATGAAGAAAACAATAGAAGGTGTGGTTAGAGGAAGTGCGGAATCAAGGGGCTTAGGAAACTAATGAATTACTGGAACAATGTGTGAGGAATGAGAGGATGTAACCATAGGTGGATTAGATGGAGGACGTGGATGGATAATGACCTTTGGAGGTGGGAGGATGACTAATTTAGATGGAGGAAGGAGACAAGTGAAAAATGGTGGAAGCTTAGTTATTAGGAATAAGAGAGAGAGAGATAACTCACAAGAGAAAGATTGGAAACCAATGAAACCTTTGTCTTCTAATTGTTGCAAGAAATTATGGAGAGAATATCAATCATTATCATGGTGGCCATTGATGCAGTGTAAATTATAGAAAGGGAAGTCATGCTAGCACTACAAATGGTGAGGTGGATGATGTTGGGTAGAAGGTATGAAATATAAGTTTTATATTGTGATATCAAAACATCATTAATTGATCTACAAAATCAAATAATATACACAAAAAATAGAGATTAAACTACAACAACTCCACACAAATATATTAATATCTCTACTCAATCTACTTTGTTATAAAAGACTCCATTATATAGGAGTGGAGGAATAAAAATTTGCTCAACAAATTCTATTCCTTATGAAACCAACTCTCCTAAATGGTTTCAACAATAAATAAATATAATAACAAACTCCATAATAAAACAATACTAATTGTTTTATTATTCTAACTTACTAACCACTATTTACCCACTAACATATTACATTTCACATTTGATATTTACAATAGGTAAATATCAATACTTATGTTATGCACTAAACCAAAGAATTCCTAACATTCCCCCTTAGTGCAAACATGGGGAAAACTTATTTTTGCACCGCAACTACCACTTCCATTTTGCTCATGATCTAGATGGTTTATAGGAAAATACCAACAACCTCTGGATGGTTTTCCAAGTGGTTAACCAACAACCACACCAAAGATAGTTTTCCCAGTGGATTACTAACAACCACAACTATAGATAGTTTTCCTGTGGATTACTAACAACCACAACTATAGATAGTTTTTCCAATGGATTACTAACAACCACAACTATAGATGGTTTTCCAGTGGATCCAACAACCAAAATATCATGATGTTACAGTACATTTCTCAGCTCTCATCATTTCTGCTCTTCAGGAGATTACATATCAGAATCCATGATAGTGCATTTATTCATCACTCATAAAAACTGAAACAATGTGTCATCCCCCCCCCACAATGTGAAGTTTCCATAACACAACACAAAGAAATCTGAAATCAACACACCATGTTGAAAACAAAAAAACACACACACATGTCACCAAACCAATGATGCGGCCCCATCATAGGTGACTAACGAGAGGACATTATTTGTCTTCCAACACCCTTTTCCTCTAGCCTCCAATTACAAATTGTTTATAAGAGGAGATCATCAGACACATATTTACACTCCTCTTGTGTGGGTTCATCTTCTCCTAATGAGTCTTCATCAATGGCTACATTGGCTTCATCGTAAGCTTCCCATTGAGTAGATCTCTGGCCTTTACCTTGCATAATCTAGTAGTATGTCCTTTTTTCTTACAATAGAAACATTCCACTTCACTTTCCTTTTTAGTAAAGTTTATATGTTTCCTTTTTGTATACATGGATTTTTCTTCTTCTACATCTTCTTTAGTTCTCTTCTCTTCAGCTAGGAGAGCTGAAATCATGTCTTCAAGAGTTTTAGAAGGAATTTTTCCAAGAGTAAAAACTACATTGTTGTATTTGGGAGGAAAACTATTTAGTAATATTGCTTTTGCATCTTCATCATCAATAGGAGCATTAACTTCTGCTAATTGTCTAGTTAGTGATCTAAAATCATTAATGTGACTAGACATGGTGACTCCATCATCCATTTTGAATCTAAAAAACTAAAGTGTTGATCAAGGAATACTTGTCAAAAATCACACAAGGAGTCTGCGTGGGATATAAGGCTAGGATCAAAGGTGTGGAAGGACAGGAAGGACCCGCACGCGGAAGGCAAGTTCAGATTTTAGGACTTATCCAATTTTGAGCATGAGGATCTATTTTTGGAAGATGGCATGCAGAACACATCAACGATGTAGATATGTGTGTGTCATGCATTGTCTATATTTGGAGAAGTGGTTCAAAGCGTCTATGCATGGAGGCAAGCTACGAATATAATTGACACTTCAGTTGAACTGCAAGAGGACTATAGATAGCACACTTACATGTGTGGCTATAATTGTAAATGGTGTGTGGCTAATAATAGCATGTGACCTATTTTTGGAGTAGTTAAGCGGTGAAGGGAAAGTCTGCACCTTATATATATGAGGTTAGGTGTGTAATAGATAGAGGATTTTTGTATGTATCACAGAGATCAAAGTATGTATGATTTTGGATGTATGAATGTTTGTATCAGATCCATACGCACCTTGATATAGATTGACAATATTGTAAGGATCTTCTATATTTATTAATAGATGGAAGATATTGGTTGAATCTAAGTGTCATTTTGTGTAATTGAGTAGTGCATGTTATTAATTCAATGATGATTACTATTTAAGCTTGTTCTTTCATAGATATGTGGGTAGCATGCACTGTAGAATGATGGATTAGTTATGAATCTATATGTTTCTTCCTTCATCATGTTAACATCATGTTACAAAGTAACCCTAAAGAGGGACCTGGTACCTTTGCGCGCTTTGGGTGAGCACTCGCTGAGTGATGTGCCAAAGCATGACTAGGGTGTTATCTTGTAAATTCTAGGCTGCATCATTGGTTGTTTCCGGGACCTCTTTTTCAATTGTTTTCAGGATGGTTCGCGATGAAGACGTACCGGTTAACTCTAGCAAGTATTGAGGAATGGATACACGATCTGGAGGAAGAATATGCACGATGGTTCAGCAGTGGATTTGAGTTTAACGCACGCACTTGGGTAGAACAGAACCTATATGACAGCTTATATGAGATATTTTTCACTATCTTTCTAGTAGAACTATACGAGGGGCTTACTGCTTACGCATCTCAGTGGAATTGGATATATCATGTACTTTCTGGAAACATGAAGAATTTTAGGCCCTTTATGATGTTGATCGATCCGAACTCGTGTAGTGGATATGTGGTTTTGTGGCGTTCTAAACGGTTATATTCGGAATATTCAATTTTAACATACTCTTGCCCGAGAGATAGCTGAATTTAGTTTTTGCGGTATCAAGAGGAACATATTTGTAAGGTATTCCACTGATCTTAATGAAAACTTTGAACCTGGAAAGTAAACTGATGGCTAACTAAACTTCACCACGCGTGAAGGAAGGAATAGGTTTGGTATTAAGATGGTGGACCTAGCGGTAGAAAAGTAGAGAGAGGAAAGGCGGCTTAAGTATAATGAGGCATGCGAGAGGGAAATAGAGAAGTAGTGTTCCATTGCAGAAAGTATGGCATTGAGGAGAGAGATGGCTTGTGAAGGATTTACAGCTCATGTAGAAGATGTGGAGCCAAAGCATCAGGAAATCCCCCATCTTAGAAAGCATGATAGAGATCCCTTCTCGGCCTCACATAGAAGTGTGCTAGTAGAGACTACTTGGGCCATAAGCGTGCATCTTAATCCACCTAGTGACCTAGCATTTGTGCTTGGTTTTCAAAGTATCTAGTACAAAAATTAATCAAGTAAGCTAACTTGGGAAGTAAGAGAGCAGGATTAAGTTAGGGATCAAGTACATCAATGGCAGGATAGACAACTTCAATGTTATATGGAGGAGCATTCTTAGGTGCATCATCCACATAGAATGTGAGCGCGCATAATGTTGGATTGACCTTTAGAAGTGGAGATACCTCATAGACTATAGGGGTTCAGTATAGTACTACTATCGAAGCACAGGGAAGTACATCTATAGGTACTTGCTCCAGCTATAGGGGAGGATCAAGAGGTATAGGTGGTTCTAGTTCTAGTGGATTTGGTGGTTCTGGAGGTAGAGGGAACCTGGGGGTTCGATCGATCGTCAAGGTCCACATAAACCATAAATATTTATATAGAGATGTCGCTTTGTCTCCTGGAGTATAGAGGTATAGAGGATGTTTTTGAACATGTGCATATGTGTGAAATCTTATGGCGTGCTAAGGGGTTTACAAATTCTAAGTAAAAGGTAAGTCAATTATCTACTACATTACAGGGGCACACGCACAGTTGGTATAGGAAGTTTGACCTTGATCAAACTTGTGTGGATTATGTAGCATTGAGGGATGCTTTCTTGAAAGAGTTCCATATCCTGAGTTTGAGTAGAAGAGTATAAGTGCACTCAAAGATATCAAGCAAGGCACTACTGAGAGTGTACGTGAGTATGATGCTCATTTTAAGACACTTCTATCTAAGTTGTCTTATGATATCCATGCTATCCAGCATGCATAATGGTTTGTTGGAGGATTGATTACACTTTTTAGGAGGGTGCTTTCACATAATACATACATAGATCCATGTGAAGAACTGGAAGCAGCTTTGTGTGCTGAGGCAGTTGGGAGGATTGACACTAGCATTAGTCCATTTCTAAAGGCCCAGATTGCAGCTATGGCAAAGAGTTAGAGAAGCTATAAACGAATTCAGCCCATGAAACATGCATAAGAATTTGGTGTACAGATTGTGATGTGAAAGGTCATACCAAGGATAGCTACCCTCCCAGATCTCGTACGCTCATTACTACTGGAATATGAGATTTTTCATTTGAATCATGATGCGAGTCATTATCCTTTATTACAACGCACAATAAGGAAGAATGTGTAACGCCCCATGTTTTCCTTATCTTGTTGTCAAAGTAATGATAGGACAAATGGTTTTATCCTATGTTTTTAGCACCCTTGCGTATAAAAAATTAAATGAAAACTTGATATGAACATGTAATCACAGTATCGTGAATAAGCTAAGAATAATCTCCTTAGATAAGAACCCTGGTAATCTGGGATCTATCTTAGTGATGAACTATTTTCACTAAGGCAACATTACGTCATTTGTAATGTTATATGTCATAGAATCTTTGGTGTAAATTTAAGCCTTGAAAGTGATTTGCGATGTTGTTTCTTATCTCTATTAAATTGTTAACATTATATTTTTTATAAATAATTTATGTTAAGGCTTTGAAAATTTTGATAGTTCACTTAGCAACTTAATTTGGAATGTGATCAAGACTTCCTGTTGGTTTATAATAAATCTTAAACCGACCATCTGATAATCTTCCCATTTGATGACTAATGCCATCATGATCGTATTTCTAGGGATAAAAGGGCTATAGTCATCAGTCAAGGACTTAATTATTATGAATTAAGGGCATCTACTCCTTCGAGTATACATGAACAACTTCTTGATCAACGTTAGCATTGTATATTTATACATACATACATATATATATATATATATATATATATATATATACATGTGAATATGTATATATACATATAAATATATATAGATTTCAAAAAGGGGGACAATCTAATCCTAGTGGATAGTTCTAAACCTAACATAAAAATTGTTACTTATGAAGCTATAAGTGAACATAACCTTTTCTATTTGAAAAGGATGTGTGAAAATATTTAGTTTTGTGAAGCCTTAAGGCATATACTTGGAATGGCATTCATGGCATAAAATATTTTTAGTCATTAAAAATGATATAACATTGTTCAAATTCAAATGGTTGATGAGGTGGCAACCACCTCTTAATATATGTACTTCAGTCCCTTAATTGTTTATTGATTAACTCCACCAACTGATTTTGGAGTGAATTATTTTAGTTGTTTAAATCACCTTGCATCACATGAAGTATGAGTTGCTAAATTTAAAGGAGAGCTAAGAATAGTTGGCGAAAATCTCCCTTAACTCTTCATTTAATGTCTTTTAATGCTCATCTTCCTCGGTAAGTGCATGAATGGTGTGGGGAAATAACAAGTTTAGTATCAATTCATTTCATTACATGAAATTCGTAGAAGCTCTCGCATACAAAATGGAACTATGTGTTGATGTGAGTTTGCATGGAGAAAACAATAGTTGATTAGTAGGGAAGTAGCAAGTTCCCGGACTCATTAAAATATCACAGGAAATTTGTGATTCATTGAATGAAGGAACTCGTTTCAAAGGTTAGGGATCTTCGAAGAATCATGAAAGTTTTGTAAGAAAATAAATCACTAGCATGACAAGCATGATACGCTCTGACCTTTTCATAATTTATTGCTTTATTTATTGATTTCACAAAAATAACCTTGTCTTGAATGATTTTTATTTGAAATCTCTAAGATGAATAATCATTTAATATTTCTCTATGGAGTTCAAATTGCTATGGATTCGTGATATATGTTGTTAAAATTAATTTAAGTACAAAATCCAGTAAGGATGATTATCGTTAAGAAAAGAATATGATCTTAAAATATTAAAGACTGCTGCTATAATGATTAATGGGGTTGTCTTGATATGCTAACATTGCTGAAATCTTATTGTAGCTGAGAAATGACATCTTCCCATATAGTAGAAAACCTTTTTTCATTGTTACCCATCTCTCCATGGATTTGAATAAGTATGGAAAGGTATTGTGGTATGCTAGAAATCGTTCCGTGTGAGTTTTGTTGCAGATGTCTTTTCTTGACCTAGTGTTTGTTGGATATACATAACTAGGTTCAATTATTTAAATAAATCTATGCCTGTGGAGTTGTGTTGGTCTTGTATGAGGCTTTTATGCACTTATAATCGACCTAGTTTTATTTAAATAAGTATTAGTATTGAAGAAAGAAAAACAACTGAATTTATTATTATCATTGGCTTGTAGATAATAAGGACAGTTGTAATACTTACAAGGTCTGCATCTTCAGCCTTGAATAGAAAGTTTAGAATGGTATTTTTGGTCTACTCCAAAGCCACTATGATGGCTTGGCTGAATCGCTAAGTTTTCTAATAGATAACTGTTGTATCTTGTTTACAATTTAAGTTTGTATAAGTTCCATATAATGCATTCTATTATATCATGTTGATCTCCTTATTTTTCGTTAATAATTCGGAACTATTCTGACTTCTTAGGAGTTTAAATCCGGTTGTGGAAAGGTTGTATTGATATTTAATTACTAATATGGTTAAGTCCAATTTGTTAAAATATCGTCACTTATGTTCCATTTTAGCCTCTATAGCGGAAGATGGACATTCTCCTGTAAAACCTTGTATGTTACTTAGTGGGCTAATTTATTCACTACTATTACTAAGCTTGGTTCTTCTTGCAATTCTTCTTGAGATCGAAAGTGATGTCAACTTCGACTAAGAATCTCCATCCTCTTGTAAGAGATGCAGTCCATTGTTTTCCATTAGGAAACCATCTTAGAAAGTGAGTGATCTTCTAGAGGTTTATGCATTGGATTTTATGGTTGAAAATTTGTTTTTCAGTTCCTTTTATTGAGCACACCTCATCTCAACATATGAGCTGGTAATAATAGTAGAGTTTGTTTCTTGACCCATTATGCTCTTATCTATGCTTGCTGGGTTATGTTTTATTTGTTGGAAACTGAATCCTTAAGTTAGGCTGGAGATTAAGGTTGTCCTAAAATAGGAAGACTCTTGGATTCAGGGTTGTAAAGTTGGTAGTATTACCCTCTTTAGTAATTTACATGGTCCAAGTTGTAGATCACATTGTCTTACTATGTGTTCTATTAAGAAACTGGAGGCATCGATTTTGAATGGTAACCCATTATGGAACAAAATTAAGTTATATACTTTTACTCTTATATTAGATGATAACTGGATTCGTCCTTTAACTGAGTCCATGAGATGTGACAGATCCTCTCTGGGTGTAATAATTCTGATTTGGATTTGTGGTATCTCCACAAACCCAGAAGTGACTCTTTCTCTTATAAGAAAACTGTACTCGGTTTCATTTATTAATTTTGGGGTTTCCTTGACGTTTTGAAAGTTCCTTATTGACTTTTTTTGGTTGTGTCATGAATTTAGTTCAGTACGATCTAACCTTGTTTAGTAGAATGGGTTAGGAGATCATTCTTAAATTCAGAAGTCATGTGAAGTCTTGACTTACTAGAAAAAGGTGGTTTGCTAGAAGTTGAAATTTGTATTGAGAAAACTCTTGGGATATTAAAAGTTCAGATGAACTGTTTGGGTAAGTAACAAGTATCTTATCTCGTTAACTCATGGTGCCTACTCTCTTCTAGACTTGTAAAGACCTTAGTATTTATTAGGTCTTGATGTGATGAAACATATCTGAAGAAGGAATTGTGAACTCTTTTCTATTCTTAGAATGCTCATTTAAGTGCTTAAGTTGATGTAAGTATTTATACCTGATTGCTATATGGCAGGATGTCATGAATGTTCTTTTCCACTTATCCTCAAGGTTAAATGCTCTAATATTGTATTTCGTTAGCCATATACTTTTGATGTCTTGGTATTATTGCCTGAGCCTTAGTAGTCCTTATGGATTTATGAAATCCTCTTTAGATCTATTATGAAGAATTGGGTGATTGCTTGAATGTATTCTTGATATTTATATGGTTACTTAATGGTTGAGTAAAATATTTCAGGCATGCAAGTATGGGATTGCATGAATGAAATCTTGTTACTCTTATTTGGTAATCTTTATTACTTATAATTCTTATGTATCTTACAAATTGTATGGTTGTTTAAGTGTGATGTATGAAGTAGTTGTATGTAAAAGTAAGTCTGAAATTGATTCCTTCCATGGTTCATTAAATTGCTTGTTGTTGTCACGTTGTAGAAAGAATTGTTATATACTTAAGCTTTGAAATAGTGATGCATAAAAATAATTTGGGTTTTTTTATGAAATAATTAAGTATACTATGTCATTATGGTAAGTTGGTGCTTATCATGCTCAGTTCTTGTGGACTGACTTGTGCTAACAATTTTGCAGATAACAACAGAGAAGGAAGGGTGAAGTATTTAGTATTGTATATTATTTTTATCGAGGAAAGTTTGAATATATGACTAACTTTAATTTTCTTAAATGAATTACATCTTCTTGGAAACGGGAAAGGCTTTGCTACTAAATATAACTATTTTATTCATTTAAAAGAAATATTTTGGTCATGCTTAAAGGCTTGAGTTTAATTTATTTCAAAAATGTAATTAAGTCAGATTTCATGTTGTTATATATATATATATATATATATATATATATATATATATATATATATATATATATACATTGTAAATGGATGATTTTCCTTTGATGAGTTATGAGTCATAAATCTATCAAGTTAAGAAATCAGCATCTACAATACAATTGTATTAATCATGTAGTAAGTGTTATGCATATCTTATGTGTGAGGTTCTAAGGAACATATAAGGGACTATTGGATGAACGTTGCCTAAAATATCTTGTTATAAGTAATTATCTATTAAGCATACTTGGAAATAGTTGAGGTTGCTAATGGATAATTGCGTTGTTATAAAGTGCAATATATCAACCTACTTGGAAAGTGGTGATAAGTTCTCCATAGGTTTTTATATAGAATGTACACAACAGAAAAAGATATCTAGAAGTAACATTGTCTAATCTTAATGACCATTGATAAGAAGGCATTTGGAGTAACATGAAACCATGAAAAGGTTATGTAAATCAGATACTTTTGAGCTTTGGTTGTTTGATAAACACATGTTAAAATAATTTTATCAAAGATATAATAATTTATTATTGATCTCTAAGGGAATCAACTCTAAGTCCTATACAAGGATGCTAAACATAAGCTATAAAAATACGGGCATATGGTAATCTTACATGACTATACTTTGATTATGGTTTCACTTCTCAGGAATTGCAGATTTGTGATAAATTGTGTTATGGAATATTTTTCTCAAAGAGATAGATTGTTTTTAATTAGGGGTTGTTCCATGATGCATCATTCTGAGCACCTATGTATGTCAGATACAATGGAAGTAATATGGAACATGCTTACTAAGTTAAAAGAACATAACATTAAAATCTCATCCCTAGTCAATACTGATATTATCTCTAAAGAGAATTAGCGAGTGGTATTTTAAAAGGATATGACAAGGAAAGATAAATGGGTAAGTGGATCATAAAAATATATCATAGAGGCTACCTTAGATTTTTCTTACTTGTTAGAGATAGTAGAATAAATGAACGCTCATTACTGAGATGCAATTAGGTAAAGGGATGTGCTTAAACTGAAAGGACAGTTGGCATTGATAATCTACGGCATTTAATTCAAGGAATGAATCATACCTAAGTACTTAGCTTCATATAAGTACATACCCCTAAAATATGAAATAAGAAGCATTAGCCTAAATATTAAAGCTAGGGACAGTTTTGAGATTGTACTAATAGTCATTGACATTGATAGTATTATTTCCATCAATGGTTAACATGGGTATGAGATATTGAAATGTAATTAAATTATTATAGAGATTGGGGATCCTAGGATCAACTCAACCCTAACCTTAGGTGTGACCCATTCGTGGAGAATGTGTTATAAGCCCTAGGATGTTTTATAATGATTACCTTGAAAACATTAAACACCATGCACTAATATAGAATTCTAGGTGGGTGAACTCACCTTTGCATATACTACACATTTCAGATCCCTATGGTGACGATTGTCACCATTCGTATACTACTATTTAGCATATTTAATGATTTGTCTCATCAAGAGACTGGATTCTAGTATGGTGTTGTCTAAGTACAAACCTTGATAAAGTTACAAGACATGTTGGACTCATTAGGTACGCACCACTATATCAACCTATGATGGCTACGGGTAGATATGTGGGCGAGTAACAAGGTGAATTGTTACAAGAACACTTTCTTCCCATAGGCATCACAGGATGATATAGAGGTACGTCTTCGTGTAGGTTAAACTGGTTTATACCTCATTCAAGGCTTGTAGTTGTTTACAACACTAACATTTTTAATCCATATAACTGAACAAGTGAATAAGGTGAGATGACAAGATTCCAATGGCGAGTGTGCCATCATAGAATCAAGCATGGCATACATCACTCAGAAAATTTACGTAAAGTGGTGTAAGCTGCTGATTACACTGTCAATATTTCACCATTATCTAAGTTGTGAGATGCCTTTGGATTTCATAGGTGGAACCCAGGTACACACTTAGGGGTTTTTCACTTATATATCATATCCTGTTAAAAGGGAACCAAAGCGATACATTTTATGTATGGTTCGTATAGATCATGGAGGGATAACGATTAGGCTCAACATTCTCTCATACAACTGCACATGGTTCATGATAGTTATCGGAAATGGATTGCATTAAGGTTTATGTAGATTTAAATATATGGGTATTTAAATCAATTGTATAAAGTTAATTATAAAAAATTCTAGTGACAAAGTGACAAAAAGTGGATGTTACATTTTGGTATCAGAGCTGAAGGTTACAACTCTTGGACTCATTGGGTCCTTACGTTAATTAAAATTTTATTTTTTTAGAATAAAAATGGAAATGGGAAGGATGCACCGAGAAGAAAGAACCGGTCTGATTTTGCTACGGTTTTAACGGTGCTAAAGTTAGACAAGATTCTGGCAATCCTTCAATATACCTGGAATCGGATAGATGCCTTGGAGCAGCTGGTGATGGGTGAAAGTGATAAGTTGGACAAAGGACAACTTAGGAATGTTGCTAATAAATAGCAAAAGAGTTATTTAAATGATGAATTGATCATTGATGGAAAGTTTTGGACTTACCAATCCAAAGGTGGACTAAACCTAAAATTTGGAGAAGCATTGGATAAACATGGATCTTCTTCGATCGAGATGATATTTGGAAAATCCGGTGGGTTAAAACCAAATCTACTAAACACTCCCACTCATAAAAATGAAAAGGGTTATAAAAGTGATTATTATTATTCATCTCGAATGATAAGAAAATTTGGTGGAAAAAGTATAGCAAGAAAATGTGCTCGCCAAAATTAAATTTACACAAAAACTTGCAAAGTGATAGCTTTGAAGGAAAATCATAATATCTTGTTGCAAATGGAAAAGTTAAAGGCGGTAAATTAGGACCTCATTGGTGGATGTTTCACGTGTGGCAATGGGCATTATGCCAACCAATGTCCTTTAAATAATATGGACGAGTCTTGAATGATGAAGCATGCTTGCAAGGGCGATTAACAAAGAAAAGGAACATGTATCCCTAGAAGGAGACATAGAAAATTTTGAAGAGATCCATGAGATTAGTATTCTTCAATACTAAAAGAAATAATATATGGATTTGTTGTACTCAATGAAAAAATGGTCAAAGCAAATGTGAAGCATAACTCTTTCTCGGTAATATGGAATAAAAATGCTCAAATTTTCAGCTTATGGTGGTTAGGTAGCATTGATCTAAGTGATTGTTCGTATTTTGTCAAATACTTGATTTACATTATTAATATTTCTATTCTAAATGAAAATATTATAATATGTCTCGTTGACTTTTAACAATGGTTGTAATATATATGTTTATTTTGGTTACTTCTGGGTTATATTACTCAAGTACCCAAAGTTTTGGGGTATCATCATGTTGAAAGGAGGATCTTAGGTTTGGTGATGGCTCATTCTGGGTCAACTCATCTAAAAGCATAGATCATATGAGGTTATATTTAGCTTCTGGTAATATCTTGTATCTCACAAGACAAGATTTATTTTATATTACCTATCACGACATGATTCCCTTCTGCTCACCTGTCGTGACGTGTTGTGGCTATGTGGAAATTCTAGTTTGTGAATTACTATGAACTTTCATGGGTTTTTGTGATCAATTTCAGTATTTTTAGTAAAACCCAGATAAGGGAATTCATACTTCACTAATATGAACCCTGCTATAGAAGTGTGCAGTTCAAGATCAAGGGATGTATTGTGAAATCCCTCTCTTGTGACAATTCCTATGTAACTTTGCTTGGTGTCTTCGAGCCCTTAGAGTTTCAGGCTTAACTCGTATGCTTTACAATATGTTGGGAGAAATATATGATGACTTGTAAGTCTGAGGACTATTTGGAGCCTCCAAGAGAATTTTGTAAGTTGTTAAATAACATAAGTAAGTCATTTACATACCTCTATATATTAAAGTAAAAGGTTTTACAAACAATACACTACTTATTTTGAAACCCTCGAGGAAATTTTACATGACCTTGGTAATAATAGGATCAATAACGATTCGTGAATCCACCAAGGAGATATAATAGAGGGAAAATAATTTTGTGGATGTCAAAGACTACATTTAATAGGGTAACTCTGTTACTTAACACTTTGAGAGGTTTTGGCAAACTAGTTTTCTAAAAAAACATTTATAAACTTGAAAACCTCTTGTGTGAGGACGATAAAATATGTTGTCAGTACTCAGTCATGATTTAATATTTGTTAAAAAGGAAAATTAAATAAACAAATTTGGCAGATCCATAAGCTTGGATAACCACGTTGACAATATTCTTTGTTTGGACCAGATTATAAGGGATAAAAAGTGTAAAACAGGTTGAGTTAGTAAGAAATATTCAAGTCCAGTTAAATGAATGAATGTTGGTACCTTATCTTTTGACCTAATGCTGTAGAGTTTTGGAACCTCAAATCAAAATTCCTTAATAGAGCTGAGGAAAGTGATCTATCTAAATGAACTACCACAGATCCATATGTTGTAATTCTAGAGAAAGGAATAGTTTTCCTTAAAGGGTACCAAGTAAGCTTGTTTTAACTATATCCTTTGTATATCAAATAATATATATATATATAGTACAAAAATGATTTACTTTAGTGAATTAATTGTTAGTGCAAATCAGCAGCACCCCTGGATGTTTTCTCATATTTCTAGTTTGGTAATGGGCATCCAGTGTGATTTGACAACATGGAATCTTTTCCCCAAGTGTAGGACTGCGAAATGGGAAAAAATCTCCGAATAAATTTTGGTTCCTCTACTCTTCCGATCAGATGTATGCATGAAATTTTTAGAGGTTTAACTCAAAATCCTACTCTAATTTCGTTGAGGAGACAAGGATAAAAGAGAGAAAAGAAGATAAAACTAAACTAACAAGATGATAAACCAAAGGAGTGGTGAACATATATCTCGAAAATTGACACAGATTATAAAAATGTAACACAAACCATGCACAAATAGCTAAAGTTGTAATGAAATATTAGGATAGAGCAAACAACACAAGAAAGTATTGAAAACTCGTTCATAGAGTTTGCATTGTCATTTCCATTTTTAAATACGAGTGCATTACAATAGAAAGCAGGTAGAAAACATGTTTTAATCCTAAAAAAGGTTTGATATTCAACAAATCCACTTGCCAAGGTGAAAGAGGGAGCCTGCAAATCATAAAAATGTCCAACCCTTTACAAATGAGCCATATCTGGCTTTTAACAATGAAAACCCGAGTTCAGGAAGGAGAAACATGGGTAAAAATAAATGAATGATTCAACCACTAAGCAAATCCATCAAAACAACATGGGTACCCTTAAAATTTCATTCCCCAAGATTTTCGACCATGTTGGAGAACAATGGAAGCCATGCTACATTAAAAATGGTGGTTGAATGTCGGTTATGCTCTTTTCCCCATGCCAAAGGCGTTTTCTCATTTTTATCTCACCAAACTCCACCAAAAAACAAAATTTAATATTCCATCGTGTAAAGGACTTCAATATATTTCCAATGACATAAAAATAGAGAAAAAATGAGCTCTGGATTGAAATATATGCCCCTCTAAAGATTTAGAGGAAAACTAGGGAAAAATCGAGTCAGGTGGGCCGAAACCTAAAAATTTTCCCCTTTTTTGAATTTGGGAAAAATTCCCCAAAAATCTCCACACCCCACCACTCGCTAACATGTGGCACTTTCCCATTGGTTTGTGGGTTCAAATGGCCATTCTACACCTTTTTGAATTTTGGAAAAATTCCAAAATTCCTCCACGCCCCCGTCGGTCCGCCGCAACGTGGCACGCTCTGATTTGGCATCAGACTGCACTCCAAATTTTCCCTTTGTGCTACCAACCACTTTGGAAAAATTACAAACTTCTCCTCATGCCCCTGACCTCTACTAAGACCAAGACACGTGTCATCCTTCTATTCATGCACGGGGCTTGTCAAAATTTTCATTTCCTCCTTAGCGGGCCCTACAGCCAAATTTTTTCCCTTTCACCCTTGCTATTTTGGTAAAAAGCCAAAATATTCTCCACCACTTCGACTCCCACCAAACTCATGGACATGTGGCATATTTTGATTTGGCATGAGGTTCTAGGGAAAAAAATTTCCTTTGCGCCATTTGAACACTTTGGCAAATTTACCCCCATCGGTCCGATCTCAACCATTACGTGGCACCTCCCCATTCACGCGGACCTCAAATCATTTTTTTATTTGTGGGCCCACAGAATTTTTTATTTATTTATGCCATTTTCCCACTCCTTAGCAAAAAATTCCAACTTACCTCTATTGACCCACCATTCCACCACCATGTGGCACTTCCTCATTGGTTGCGGACCTTCCCAGGAGAAAATTTCCCTCAAAACTCCGTCGAGCCATAACTTGCAAAATACAAGGAGTTAGAAGGAAAACTTTACCTTTCTGGAAAGGTGAGAAGATTCTCTATCTAATGAAGCCATTTCTAGATAATTTTGAGTGCCTAAAAAGTGAAAAAAATTTGACTGAGGCACAAGGAAGGAAGGAATGAAAGAAAGTCAAAAATAAGAAAGGGGCTTATTTTGGATAACAATAATCATGAAATAATTCAGATTTGCGCAACTATTTACAATCTGATAAGCTAATGCAGCTACTACATTTAAACTTTTGAATCTAAAAACCATAAAATTCTGGGGAAATAGTAACTATTTTGCAGGGGTTAATCTTTTATCCTGTGTGGAATTGTTTGGTTTCATTTAGCAAGGACCACATCACTTTGGGACGATGATGTTTTTAAGAGGGGAGGTATGTAACGCCCCATGCTTTCCTTACTATTTTCAAAGTAATGATAGGAAAAATGGTTTTATCCTATGTTTTTGGCACCCTTGCGTATCAAAAATTAAATGAAAACTTGATATGAACATGTAATCATAGTATCGTGAATAAGCTAAGGATAATCTCCTTAGATAAGAACCCTGCTAATCCAAGATCTATCTTAGTGATGAACTATTTTCACTAAGGTGACATTACGTCATTTGTAATGTTGTATGTCATAGAATATTTGGTGTAAATTTAATCCTTGAAAGTGATTTGCGATGTTGTTTCTTATCTCTATTAAATTGTTAACATTATAGTTTTTATAACTAAGTTATATTGAGGCTTTGACAATTTTGATAGTTCACTTAGCAAAATAATTTGGAATGTGATCAATACTTCTTGTTGGTTTATAATAAGTCTTAAACCAACCATCTGATAATCTACCCATTTGATGACTAATGCCATCATGATCATATTTCCAGGGATAAAAGGGCTATAGTCATCAGTCAAGGACTTAACTATTATGAATTAAGGGCATCTACTCCTTCGAGTATAAATGAACAAATTCTTTATCAACATTAGCATTGTATATTTATACACACACGTGTGTGTGTGTGTGTGTGTGTGTGTGTGTGTGTGTATAGACATATACATATATATAGATTTCAAAATGGGGGACAATCTAATCCTAGTGGATAGTTCTAAACCTAACATACAAACCTGTTACTTACGAAGCTAGAAGTGAACATAACCTTTGCTATTTGAAAAGGGTGTGTGAAAATATTTAGTGTTGTGAAGCCTTAAGGCATATAATGGAATGGCATTCAGATTTTTCTATGGCATAAAATATTGTTTAGTCATTAAAAATGATATAACATTTCTCAAATTCGATGAACATAACCTTTGCTATTTGAAAAGGGTGTGTGAAAATATTTAGTTTCGTGAAGCCTTAAGGCATATAATGGAATGGCATCCAGATTTTTCTATGGCATAAAATATTGTTTAGTCATTAAAAATTATATAACATTGCCCAAATTCAAATGGTTGATGAGGTGGCAACCACCACTTAATATTTGTACTTCAGTCCCTTAATTGTTTATTGATTAACTCCACCAACTGATTTTGGAGTGAAGTATTTTAGTTGTTTAAATCACCTTGCATGGCATGAAGTATGAGTTGCTAAATTTAAAGGAGAGCTAAGAATAGTTGGTGGCAAGATCCATTAACTCTGCATTTAATTTCTTTTAATGCTCATTTTCCTCGGTAAGTGTGTGAACGGTTTGGGGAAATAACAAGTTTAGTATCGATTCATTTCATTACATGAAATTCACAGAAGCTCTGCATGCAAAGTGGAACTATGTGTTGATGTGAGTTTGTATGGAGAAAACAACAGTTGAGTAGTTGGAACAGCAAGTTCCCAGACTCATTAAAATATCACAGAAATTTGTGATTTGTTGAATGAAGGAACTCATTTCAAAGGTTAGGGATCTTTTGAAGAATCGTGAAAGTTTTTGTAAGAAAATAAATCACCCGACATGAAAATCATGATACGCCCGAGATTTTCATAATTTATTGCTTTATTTATTGATTTCACAAAAATAACCTTATCTTGAATGATTTTTGTTTGAAATCTCTAAGATGAAGAATCGTTTAATATTGTTCTATGGAGTTCAAATTTCTATGGATTCATGATATATGTTGTTAAAATTAATTAACTAAGTACAGACTCCAGTAAGGATGATTATCGTTAAGAAAAGAATATGATCTTGAAATATTAAAGACCTGCATCAGAATGATTAATGGGTTTGTCTTGATATGCCAGCATTGCTGAAATCTTATTGCAGCTGAGAAATGACATCTTCCCATATAGTAGAAAACCTTTTTAATTGTTACCCATCTCTCCATGGATTTGAATAAGTATGGCAAGGTATTGTGGTATGATGGAAATTGTTCTGTGTGAGTTTTTTTGCAGTTGTATTTTCTTGACCTAGTGTTTGTTGGATATACATAACTGGGTTCGATTCTTTAAATAAATCTATGTCTGTGGATTCATGCTGGTCTTGTATGAGGCTTGTCTACACTTATAATCGACCTAGTTTTATTTAAATAAGTATTAGTACTGAAGAAAGAAAAACAACTGAATTTATTATTATCATTGGGTTGTAGATAATAAGGACAGTTGTAATAATTACAAGGTCTGCATCTTCGGCCTTGAATAGGTAGTTTAGAATGGTATTTTTGGTCTACTCCAGAGCCACTATGATGGCTTGGCTGAATCGCTAAGTTTTCTAATAGATAACTGTTGTATCTTGTTTACAATTTAAGATTGTATAAGTTCCAGATACTTCATTCTATTATATCATGTTGATCTCCTTGTTGTTTCGTTAATAATTCTGGAACTATTCCGACTTCTTCGGAGTTTAAATCCGTTATGCGGAAAGCTTATATTGAGATTTAATTATCGATATGGTGAATTCCGGTTTGTAAAAATCTCATCACTTATGTTCCATTTTAGCCTCTATAGTGGAGGATGGACATTCTCTTGTAAAACCTTGTATGTTACTTAGTGGGCTAATTTATTCACTACTATTACTAAGCTTGGTTCTTCTTACAATTCTTGTTGAGATTGAAAGTGATGTTGACTTTGACTAAGAATATCCATCCTCTTGTAAGAGACGCAATCCACTGTTTTCCATTAGGAAACCATCTTAGAAAGTGAGATGATCTTCTAGAGGTTTATGCATTGGATTTTATGGTTGAAAATTTGTTTTTCAGTTCCTTTTATTGAGCACACCTCATCTCAACATATGAGTTGGTAATAATAGTAGAGTTTGATTTCTTGACCCATTATGCTCTTATCTATGCTTGTTGGGTTATGTTTTATTTGTTGGAAATTGAATCCTTAAGTTAGGTTGGAGATTAAGGTTGTCGTAAAATAGGAAGACTCTTGGATTGGGGTTGTAAATTTGGTAGTACTACCCTCCGTAGTAATTTACACGGTCCAAGTTGTAGATCACATTGTCTTACTATGTGTTATATTAAGAAACCGGAGGCATCGATTTTGAATGGTAACCCATTCTGGAACAAAACAGTAAGTTATATACTTTTACTCTTATATTAGATGATAATTGGATTTTCCTTTAACTAAGTCCATGAGATATGTCGATCCTCTATGGGTGTAATAATTCTTATTTGGATTTGTGGTATCTCCACAAACCTAGAAGTGACTCTTTCTCTTATAAGAAAACCGTACTTGGTTTCATTTATTAATTTTGGGGTTTCTTGACGTTTTAAAAGTTCCTTATTGAATTTTTTTGGTTGTGTCATGAATTTAGTTCAAGACGATCTAACCTTGTTTAGTAGAATACGTTAGGAGATCATTCTTAAATTCAGAAGTCATGTGAAGTTTTGACTTACTAGAAAAAGGTAGTTTTTGCTAGAAGTTGAAATTTGTATTGAGAAAACTCTTGGGATATTAAAAGTTCAAATGAACTGTTTGGGTAAGTAACAAGTATCTTATCTCGTTAACTCATGGTGCCTACTCTCTTCCAGACTTGTAAAGACCTTAGTATTTATTAGGTCTTGATGTGATGAAATATATCGAAGAAGGAATAGTGAACTCTTTTCTATTCTTAGAATGCTCACTTAAGTGCGTGAGTTGATGTAAGTATTTATACCCGATTGCTATATGGCAGGATGTCATGAATGTTCTCTTCCACTTATCCTCATGGCTAAATGCTCTAATATTTTATTTCATTAGCCATCTACTTTTGGTGTCTTGGTATCATTTCGAGCCTTATGCAATCCTTATGGATTTATGAAATCCTCTTTAGATCTGTTGTGAAGAATTGGGTGATTGCTTGAATGTATTCTTGATATTTATATGGTTACTTAATGGTTGATTAAAAGATTTCAGGAATGCAAGTATGGGATTGCATGAGTGAAATCTTGTTACTCTTATTCGGTAATATTTATTACTTATAATTCTTATGTATCTTATGAATTGTATGGTTGTTTCGAGCGATCAAGTAGTTGTATGTAAAAATAAGTCTGAAATTGATTCCTTCCATGGTTCATTAAATTGCTTGTTGTTGTTACGTTGTAGAAAAAATTGTTATATACTTAATCTTTGAAATAGTGATGCATAAAATAATATGGGTTATTTTTATGAAATAATTAAGTAGAGATGTCATTATGGTAATTTGGTGCTTATAATGATCAATTCTTGTATCTTGAATCATGCTAAAAATTTTGTAGATAACAACAGAGAAGGAAGGGTGAAGTATTTAGTATTGTATATTATTTCGATCAAGGAAAGTTTGAAGATATGACTGACTTGAATGTTCTTAAATGAATTACATCTTCTTGGAAACATGAAAGGATTTGGTACTAAATATAACTATTTTCTTCATTTAAAAATAAATATTTTTCATGCTTAAAGGCATGAGTTGAATTTATCTCAAAAATATAATTAAGTCGATTTCTGTTGTTATATATATACATTGTTTCGTAAATGGATGATTTTCGATTGATGAGTTGTGAGTCGTAAATCTATCAAGTTAAGAAATCAGCATCTACAATACAATTGTATTAATCATGTAGTAAGTGTTATACATATCTTATGTGTGAGGTTCTAGGGAACATATAAGGGACTATTGGATGAACGTTGCCTAAAAGATCTTGTTCTTAGTAATTATATGTTAAGGATACTTGGAAATAGTTGATGTTGCTAATGGATAACTACCTTGTTATAAAGTGCAATATATCAACCTACTTGGAAAGTGGTGATAAGTTCTCTAGAGGTGTTGTATAGAATGTACAAACCAACAAAATATATCTAGAAGTAATATTGTCTAATCTTAATGACCATTGATAAGAAGGCATTTGGAGTAACATGAAACCATGAAAAGGTTATGTTAATCGATACTTTTGAGCTATGGCTGTTTGATAAACACATGTTAAACTAATTGTTATCAAAGATATAATAATTTATTATTGATCTCTAAGGGAAATCAAATCTAAGTCCTATACAAGGATGCTAAACATAAGCTACAAAAATACGGGCATATGGTAATCTTACATGACTATACTTGATTATGGTTTCACTTATGGGGAATTGTAGATTTGTGATAAATTGTGTTATGGAATATTTTTCTCAAAGAGATGGATTGGTTTTAATTAGGGGTTATTTCGTGATGCATCATTATGAGCACCTATGTATGTCGATACAATGGAAGTAATATGGAACATGATTACTAAGTTAAAAGAACATAACATAAAAATATCATCCCTACACAATAATGATATTATCTCTAAAGAGAATTAGAAAGTGGTATTTTAAAAGGATATGACAAGGAAATATAAATGGGTAAGTGGATCATAAAAATCTATCATAGAGGCTACCTCAGATTTTTCTTACTTGTTGGAGATAGTAAAATAAATGAACGCTCATTACTGAGCTATAATTAGGTAAAGGGATGTGCTTAAACTGAAAGTAAAGTTGGCATTGATAGTCTCTAAACTTAATTCAAGGAATGAATCTTACCTAAGTACTTAGCTTCATATAAGTACATACCCCTAGAATATGAAATAAGAAGCATTAGCCTAAATGTTAAAGCTGGGACAGTTTTGAGACTATAATAATAGTCATTGACATTGATAGTATTGTTTCCATCAATGGTTAACATGGGTATGAGATATTTAAAGGTAATTAAATTGTTATAGAGATTGGGGATCCTAGGATCAACTTAGCCCCGACATTAGGTACGACCCATTCGTGGAGTAGGTGTTGTAAGCCCTAGACTATACTATAATTATTGCCTCGAAAACATTAAACACCATGCACCAATATAGAATTATAGGTGGGTGAACTTAGTGCATATACTACACAATCGTATCCCTATGGTGACGATTGTCACCATTAGGATATTATCATTTAGCATATGTAATGAGTTGTCTCATCAAGAGACTGGATTGTAGTATGGTGTTGTCCGAGTACAAACCTTGATAGAGTTACAAGACATGTTGGACCTATTGGGTATACACCCCTATATCAACCTCTTATGGCTATGGGTAGATATGTGGACGAGTAACAAGGTGAAATATTACAGAACACTTTCTTCCCATAGGCATCATAGGATGACATAGAGGTATGTCTTCATGTAGGTTAAACAATTTTTTACCTCACTCAAGGCTTGTAGCTGTTTACACCACTAAAATTTGTGAATCCATATAACTGAACAAGTGAATAAGGTGAGATGACAAGATTCCAATGGCGAGTGTGCCATCATAGAATCAAGCATGGATTACATGACTCAGAAAATTTGCACAAAGTGGTGTAAGTTGCTAATTACACTATCGAGATTTCACCATTATCTAAGTTGTGAGATTCTTGTGGATTTCATAAGTGGAACCTAGGTACACACTTAGGGGTTTTTCACTTATATATCATATCCTATTAAAAGGGAACCAAAGGGATACATTTTATGTATGGTTTATATAGAGCATGGAGGGAGAATGAGTAGGTTTAACATTCTCTCATGCAGCTACACATGGTTCACAACAGTTATCAAAAATGGATTGCATTAAGGTTTATGTAGATTTAAATATATGGGTATTTAAATCAGCTGCATAAATTTAGTTATAAAAACATTTCTAGTGATGAACTCGACAAAAGTGGATGTTACGAGAATGCATCTTGATTTTGTAATATTTACAAGTCCACGACCCATGATACTAAGGATTGTCGGTTGATTGGTCAGATCCAGGATGCCATAGACATTGGAGTACGACAGACAAGTATAACAGATAATTCTAAGGGTAGGAATGAGCACCAAGATCGGGATCATAATCAAACATGCTATGACAAGAATGAGGGGCATTTTGAAGGAGGTCATGGAAGGGGATGTGGATATCGTGGTGGATATGGAGGATGAGGCTGAGGTGGAGGAAGAGGAGAGTTCCCTCATGGAACATGTTATATGTGTGGATCCCCTAACCACTATAGGTGCGAATGTCCTTAGAATAATGCATGTTCTTTCTGCGGGAAGAACCATAGCTATGAAGAGTGCCCGGACTTATATGAGCATCTGAGTAAGCAACATAAGCAATAAAAAAAAGGCACCAGGATGGTTATAATCTAGTGCACAGTAGGAGATCGGTGATTCCCAAGATAACAAAAGGACCTGAGGCATTGACGGTGAATATCACTACACGCACTAATGTTACGCACGTATAAGAGGCATTGCACTAGAAGCCTGCAATTACTAAGTAGGAGGTTTTGCATGTGAGGTACCCATATCCTGCTCATCAGAAGGAAGTTTACTAGGATACCATGGAAGTGCTAAGGAATCTTTAGGGTGAGATATAGTACCTAAAGGAGAAGAAGAAGGCATCGGAGACAGTTCAAACTGATATTGATGATCTGTGGGAGGTATGCAAGATGTTGAATCGAAGAAAATTATTCCACTATTAGGGAGTTGGTAAAATGGAACACCCCACATGCAAGTCTTGAGACCGAATGACATATCCTGCATGTAAATATTCACCTGATAGCATTGACTATGACAAAGAAATTACTTTGAATGTTTGTTGTGGATGGATGGCTTGTGAACAACATATTGATAGATACAGGTGTGGAAGTCAATGTGTTGACATTAGATGCATGGGTACAAATGGGGAGGCCTCCATTACATCCATCATCTAATGTGTTATTTATGGTAAACCGGACTAAGGCCACGCCCATAAGAGTTTTGAAAGATGCATCTATCACTATACAAGGGGCCAAGTTCACTAGGGATTTTGATTTATTAGAACTTGTAGAAGCGAGATACTTTCCCAGCCTTGCTTGGACGCCTTTGGTGTTATGCAAATAACGCTAACTTGAGATTCAATAAGGGGTATTTCAGCTTTGAAAACAAGGAGGATAGGGTTGTGATACCTTTGACAGATGGAAATTCTACGCCATATGTTGAGCCTCTAAGTGAGGAGGATTTAAATAGAGTTTATGTACATGTCATCCAGACCCGAGAGGTTAATGACCCATCAAAGGAAGGAATCCTACAAAGTGGGAGGATTATCATTCTATTAGTGATACTATGAGTATTGCTTGTGATAATTGGGCCCATGGTACATATGAATTAGTAGGGCGCGAGGTGAAAAGTGTGATTGTGCACAAGAATGGACTTCATTTGGTTCGACGAATAGGTAAACACAAGCCTTGGTATATAGGGACCGAAGATCTCTCCGCCTTTCGCAAGCCATGGAAATGTAGTGGGCGAGATCCAATTCTAAGGAGAAATATGTTAGTATATACACTACATGGGATAGCAAAGTGCACTAGTGGGTAGTCCACAAAGATAACCTTATTATACAGTGGGAAGAGATTAGAATATATTTGTCTACTAGGTTTATAAGGAATAATGCACCTACACAAATTTTCACTTATCATGGTGATCAACCTATTCAACATCACATTCAGTAGTGTGAGAGACTCTAGATAGTAGGACAGGAAGCATTACCACCTTCACTGGGTGCATAGATTATATTCCACACTCCAAGGATGTGCACGTGCTTGGTATGTATATGTAGAATTACATAGAGAAACTAGGAACTAGCAAGATTTGACTACAGGTATGATCTAGACATTTGACTACTTCTCAACTCAACCTCCTATAGAAGATGCATTAAAATTTGTCAAGCTCTTAACTATGGGAGATAGTGTAAAAAAAGAAGAGAATATTCAAGAATTATTTGGTGAGATAGAGTTCGAAGCATGTTTTGAAAAGGAAGAAGAAATAGACTCCAAACTACTTAAACGTGCTTGCCTTGAGAAAGAGAAAGGAAAGATGGTCTACATCGTGGATGACGAGGAAGTTGAGAACCTAGATATTTAACATTCACATGGGGTGCACGAGGTATTGAACAGTTTCCACAAAGATACGCGTGCCTACCATGAATCCATGAATACAAAGAAGGTAAATATAGGTTCGGAGGTAGAGCCTAAGGAGGCCATAATTGGTGATTACTGGTCAGACTCGGAGGTAGAAAAAATCATCAAATTACTCAGGGATTATCAAGACTTATTCCCTAAAGGATATCATGAACTTAATGGCATGCATGAATCACTTAAGGAAATGAAGATCAAACTTAAGGATGGTGCATGACTAGTTAGAAAGAGGCCTTATAGGATGAATCCTAATTTACGTGAAAAGGTAAAGGAAGAAATTGATAAAATCTTGAAATATGGAATTATCAAGCCCCTTGATGAGTCAGAATGGGTGAGCCCAATGGTGATCAGTATCAAGAAGGATGGATAGATTAGGATGTGTGGACTACAGGGAGTTGAATGCCACATGCGTCATAGATCCATTCCCTATGCCATTCACTGAGGAAATACTAGGAGTTGCAGGAGTGAAATATTTTCTTTCACAGATGGATTTTCTAGGTATCATTAGGTTAGGATCTCTCAGGAGGATCAAGAAAAGAAAAAATTTACTACTGAATGGGGAAATTTTTCCTATACTGTGATGCCTTTTGGATTGAAAAACATGCCTATTGTATTCTTGCGAATAGTTGTTCGGGCATTCAAATATTTTATTCACAACATGTTACAGTCTACCTGGATGAATGGACAAAGATATGGGCTTTGGAAAGATCATTGTGACCATCTCGCACTTAATGTTTGAATGATGTAGACAATTGATTATCTCTTTGAAAATCAAGAAGTGCATATTTGCTATGCCATTTGGGATATTTTAGGGCATATAATCTGCAAGGAAGGTTTACTAGTTGATCTAGACAAGGTTGCAATCATTTTAGACCTGGAAGCACCTACCAGTCAAAGTGAGGTGTGCGTATTTTTAGCTCATATAGGATATTACAAAAAAATTATAAAAGCGTATGCGTAATTGTTGCACCCTTGGAAGAATTCTCGAAGGGGAAAGGTACATTTTATTGGGGAGATCCATGATGGCGCACGTTTGAGGTATTAAAAGAGAAACTTACTATTGTGCCCATTCTGTGCTTTCCCTCATGGGATAGACCATTTCATGTGCATGTGGACACTTCTAGTATGGCCATTAGTGTTGTGTTAGCTTAACTGGTGAAGGTATTATTGATCATCCAATCTATTTTGCTAGTAAGAAGTTGACTCTGCTGAAATGAATTATACAACTACAAAGCACGAAGCTTTGTCAATGATCTATGCATTGTACAAGTTTTGACAAAGATGCTTGTTAGCAACACCATTTTTTTTTCATACGAGATCATGTGGCATTAAAGTACTTGTAAACAATCCCATCTTATAGGGGTGCATATGTATATGGGTTCTCATATTTCAAGATTTTTACTTCATAGTTGTGGTGAAGCCAGGGAAAAGCAATTCTAGACCAGACCATTTATCTAGAATCAATTCAGGAGAGGATGCACAGATAATTGAAGAAATAATGTCGGATGCACAGTTATATAGGTTACAATGCATGCCCATGGAATTAGAAGACATTGTTGTCTTTCTACGAACAGGTATGGCACCAGAAGGAATGAAATCATTAGAAAAGAAGCAGCTTGTTATACGTGTGACACCATTTATGTTAATCAATGGTGACCTTTACAAGCTAGGAAGAGATGAAGTATTACGTTGTTGTGTGTTAGAGCATGAGCGCAAGAATATCATGGAAGAATCTCAAGGTGGTATTGCGCAGAGGCCATTATACAAGTGATGCGACTTCCCGAGAAGATCTTAATTGTTGGATTATGGTGGGAGACACTGTATAAAGACTATAAAGACTATTGTAAGGTGTGTGATCATTGTCAGTGCCTAGGAAAACTAGGACAAAGAGATGAGATGCATTTGAGACCAATTACTAGTGTTAAACCATTTGAGAAATGGGCCATTGACTTTGTAGGACCTATTTCACCAAAGTGGCACGCAGGAATGGATTACGCAATATCATTACTTGCATGCATTATCTTACACGGTGGGTAGAAACAATAGCTAAAAATATTGTACGGTAGCTACAACTGCTAGATTTCTATGGGAGAATTTTCATACACTATATGGATGTACTTTAAGCTTGACAAGTGATAGAGGTACACACTTTTGAATGATATAATCGGGATCCTATTAGATGAGTTTATGGCCGCACACCATAAAACTACACCTTACCATCCTCAGGAAAATGGAACTTTTGAGGCCTTTAAAAAAAATTTGGGCCATACTTTGACAAAAATATGTGATGTTGGAAGAAAGGATTGGAATGAAAAAGTGCAAGCTATTCTTTGGGCATATAGAAAAAATTACAAGAGATTGAACAAAGTCACACCATTTCAGTTGGTGTTTGGTGCAGAAGTTGTTCTTCCTATAGAATTTATGTTACCTTCTTTGCGCATTGTGTGTGCTGGAGGTCTAGCTGATGAAAAGGATTTAGAAGAATGTATTAAAAAGATGATTCAACTGGATGAGCACTGAGCCATAGCACGATGGAGTCAGAAGCAGGAAAAGGAAAGGTAAAAGGCATGGCATGATAGAAACATAAGAGATAAGATGTTTGAGATTGGACAAATGGTAATTCTTTATGACTCAAAGTTCTTGCACCATCCAGAAATCTCAAAGAACATTGGTTGGGGCCATATGTTATCACTTCTATACTTTAATCAGGTGCATGCCAATTAGAAGCAATTGATGGAACACAACTACCTGCCAGTTACTTTAATGGGATTAGGCTAAATCCCTAATATAAATAAGTCTTCTTGGTGTTTGTAATAAGGTAGTGTTTCCATTTAGTTTCTGTTTTCAATTATGTCTTTCCTTAATGTATTTCCTTCATTTTCACTATGCTTTGTCAATTTAGTTGTTGTTTTTTTGTAATAAGCACGCTTGTGCGCATGAAGCTAATTATTGTATGAAGAATGTTTATGTGTAGAGGACTGCACATACTTTTAGTGTGGGGTGGTTGTAGTGATCCAAGAGAAAGACATAGAAAAAGACTGTGGGAATTGAAAGATGAAAGGAATAAGATGCTACGGGTGTGCTTTAAGTCAAAATAAGTTTGCTTCTCAAAAGGTGACCAAGGATGGAGATGGATGAAGGAATAGTATAACGCGAGGTAAGCGGAGGCCATGATAACTACCAGGAGAAGGTACAGTGATGAGGTACACGGGCGCAGGTGTGACCGAAGAGAATTTTGTGACCAAAGGGTAGGAAGGCACACTAGAAGGTTATAGCTAGGCACGAAGATGTACCACATAGAATGAATGGATTTGGTCAATGAATGAGGGGATATTTGGTAGGTGGAGGAGTAATAAATGCATAAAAATTTGAAAAATTTATATAAGGATGGGATGCAGATTCATTTTTACCGTTGCAACTAAGAGTATTTGAGAGAAGAGCCAAGTGTGAAGAGTCGAGTGATCGATTTAAGGTGTGAAGGGTGTGAAACCAATAGTGATAACCAGATCGTGCTATAATAATCTTGCATCCCAAAGTGGCAAAGGGTTTGAGCGAGCAGGGAAGACATGAAAGGGGTAGGTTACAAAGTTTCCACCTTGGGAATAATTGAATCAAGCTAGGTTTGATTCATGGAGTGTAGAGAGTTGAAGAGGGAAATTTGCAAGGTGAAAATGGCACCAAGAAGGCATTGACGCAGCAGGTAAAAGGAAAGAATAAGGTAGTCATTGAGGAAGAAAAGATGGCACCGAAATCCATTTTTAGAGATGCAATACTCAAAAGGATTCATTTTTGGCCAAGAGTGGGTATCACTCATTAGAAAGAGAAAAGTGAGTGAATATAATCAAAGGACTTTGGAGAACAAGAAGGAGCTTGATTCATTTCCCATTGCTAGAACAAACAAACACATGACAGATGACATGTCAGTATATGACAATGTGGGTGAAAATATTTTGAAGAGAATTGGGGTATATCAGTTATATGAGCTGCCATATTTTGAGAAGTATGAGCCCTTGTACCAGTGGCTCATGAGCAAGGTACATGAAAACTTCTTCTACTTTACAGGATGTAGAGTTAGAATTTCATCGGCATTGGTTTCATCAGTTACAGGTCTTAAGGCCATAGGAGAAGACATAAGAGGTGATCTTGCAGATAAAGTCATGATTTTACAAACCAAATAGGAGTTGGGATACCTGAAGGGTCCGTGTGGAATGGACATAGATAAATTAAAGAATTATCCAATTATACAAGCTACAGCACACCTTGTTACTAAGTTAAATGATCAGGAGTGGTGGTCGCAAGTAAACACTATGTGGTTGCATGTGGCACGTAAGATGTCGAAAGGGACAATCTATAACATTACAGGCTATATTGTAGAGAAAATAGTTGAAGAAGCGCGCACAGGAGGGAAGATCAAAGGAGAAAATATGGGAATACCCCATGGAGAACAAGTCCCAAGTGAAAGATTCACCAAGTACCTATGTAAGGGGACTGTATACGTACAAAAATTATAGGGTACTGCATCACCGAGAAAAAATGTTACATGTACCCCAATGATGATACAGTCTCCTCGCAAGGTGTTAGGGATCCAAACAGCTCTCCAAAATATGCATTAACATCCCACGTGCCCCATTTATCCCCTACGTAATTTTATTTTTCCTTCCCTCTCTTTTCCTTTGCCTTTCGGTCTTGATGATGAAACCGCCGCCCTACCTAGGTGAAGCGGTCTCATGACCACCGCCTGCAGGCAGCGGTCCTACACGTGTTTTTCCGTAACGTTTCTTTTATCACAACTCATGTAAAAATCAATGTTTACCAGATTTTTCACTTCCTTTGCTTGTATATATGAATCTAGTTCCCCTGGAATAGTTTTTTGGCATTTTTATGGTTTAAGAGATCAAATTGGTTTTCACCTTTGGGTAAATGGGATTCTATAAATAGGTGGCTTGTGCTCAAGAAAATGGCCCCTCAAATTTCCCTATGAAATTCTCATTTCAATAGTTTAGCCTTTCAATTTTGCTTAGGATTCATAGTTTCATTTGTTGTATGCATGGTTAATATTGTTTAGATGTTAGGAAGCCACGTATTCTCCTTGTGCAAGTGTTGTTATTATTTCATCCAATCAATTGGAGTAGGATATTTTGATTTTTAGTAGGAAGCCATTAAAGTTGTAGGTTTTTTGTCAAATAAGATAGTTTCAGGTTTTGGACATTTTATGTTGCATGACTCATAATAAATCCCACTAGGAATTGCATAAGCCAAGCTCTGTTCTCTTGCGCTATCCCTCTCCTACTTGCATTGTATTCGGTTTGCATCCTAAGCTGCCATTATTTTGATACCAACTTCTGTTGATGCTAGCATTACACACTTTTCTGGATCCACGTGAGCATGAAGAAACGAGAAGATCACACTGAGGGGACAAAGCCATACACAACCAGATTCGCCACTATTTTGTAAAGTCTAGGTTCAAGCTTTCAAAGTTCTAAGTTAAAATATATCAAATAGAATAGTCAATCATTTCATTTCAATTAATTTTACTTTCGATATTGCCAGGGAAGCTGTGGGGATTGATAGTTTCTGAGAAACTATGATTCACTCCTCACTTCTGAGGTAGGATCAAGAGTCTTTCAAATAGATTAGATCAGTTATCTAGTTATTTAGAATAGATTTACAACTGCACAGGCAAGTAGCTATACTCGGCTGCTTTGTTTGTTTTAATTTCGTTATTAGTTTAGTTGTCAATTTCTAGATATTTTAAATAATTGCTCTTTCAATTATGTTCAATAGTTCATCAAAAACACAAAAATAGAAGAATATACGTAGATGTATCCTGCATAGTTAGTTTATTACGTCATTAGTTAGCCTTATATCATTTCCTTTTGCATGAAAATCACGGGACCTAGGAGCCCAGAGAATATGTATTCGAGCCTCTTGTGCCTCAACCCAATCTTGTTACAAAGAATAACCGATATAGACCAGAATCTTAGAATCTAAGTATTTAAAATAACAATAGACTTATAACAGATCGGTTCATAATTAAGAGGGTTAAACATTGAAGATGACCAAGCACGTACATTTTGGTCAAACCAACCAAACTACTGAGTTACCCTAGATAAACATCCGCATGACTCGTAGAAGTTCTTGAAAAGAGAAAACATTCGGTTGTGATCCTTTGGTCCCATGGAGAGATGATGCAGAGACATTCTCAAGTATATAGACACCATCTTAAGAATTTAGGTTACCATAATTCCTATAAGGTACTCGAGAAGATTACACACTTGTAGTTCTAAACATAGAGGCCGAAAAGGCATATGATTATTGGATACTAGGGATTAGGGACTGATTCGCACATGACCATGGCAGGTCGACAACAACCACGAAACAATCCCAAGTCATTTTCCACGCATACCACAACCCATAGATTGAATCACGCGAGCTCAATATTAATTGGATCCTTCAAGCATTCATCCTTGCCAACCAATCTATCATGCCAATTCAGGTTAGGAGGGCCTTCTTTGCCTTAGATTCGTAAATTCCACTAGTGCACGTTGAAGACATAAGATTTCCTAACTAGCTTATCTCGCACCCCATGCATATTACATCCCCACCTTTGGATGTCTTGGCATGACCTCGGGAGGTCGGGTGTGAGGAAGAGTTACTTGTATATTCCCACGGTCGCTTGTCACTTTTCCATCATACAAAATTGGTGAACCCAACGTGAAATACACAGTTCTTTTATTTTATTTTTCACTTCTTCCATCCACCTTTGCTCTTTCCCATTATTCTGCAGGTATTCATATACCCCTCGAATATGTCGGGATTCGACGCATATGGAAGACCTCTCCTAGGTCTTGAATCATATTACAATCAACTGAATAGACAGCCATCACCCTCGCTCTCATCATGGGGTGATAACTATGCAACTAACCATTTGTCAACACAAACTCTGCCCCCGAGGACTAGATATCGTTCTTCTTTCCAAATAGAGGAGTTGGATCAGCTCACTCAAACGCAACACCCAGAACCTTTAGGATCAGATGCCATGATGTTTACAGGAGAATCTGGTTCGTCTCCTCAGGTATTGCTTAGACCACAAATTAGTAGACAATCGGATCCATATCCATTTTTAGATAATGAACATTTAGTGCATTATGCTAGGAATGAACAATGCTCTCAGAGTATGTACCTACCTATAGGAAGTTTACAAACACAACCCGAGGTCTCGTTTCAAGAAAACACCTCCATGCCACTACCTATAGGAAATGCCCTCGGTGAAACTTGGCAGGGAAACGATCAATTCATAGAATGGTATCACATGCCTATACAACCTCAGGATATATGAAAAATGCCACTAAGGAAAAATACTGTGACTTCACCAAATGAAGTCATTTCAACTTTAGTGGAAAAGGTTAGAGGGTTAGAACTTGCTCAAGCAAGTCAAAATTCTCAATTCATGCAGGCAAGAAATTCCAATCCTCCACATCATCCTAGCCAAGTAGACCTCCTCACAGGAATAGGCACGTTGGGCATGCCTCCTCAGTATTCGCAACAAAACCCAACTAGAACCACGTTTCTAACACCATTCCGGTGGTGAATATGATACCTCCCAGTCTAGTACAAAATAATCCATTCCTAGGCAATACTCCTTCATACTTAAACATGTATTCCAAATCACCACAAGGGGATATGTTCTCCTCTCTCGGCATGTTTTCTCAACCACAGGATTTCTTCTTCTACCCTTGTAAACACATACGCTATGCCATATCAACAACCCATTCCACCTCCTCCCCCTCAAGTAGGCACCATCAATGGTGAAACCTACGTGATAGGGACTTATTCATAATATTTGAAAGATCCCTTAGATTTCACCATATGAAGCATCATGCTTCCAAGACCACTTCCCGATTTTCCCAAATAAAAGGGGAGGGAGACTCAAATGCACATATCAAGGCCTATGCCACAACCATTCGAGAGATGCTCCCTTGGGATGGGGTTGTTGCCAAAATATTCCCCAAAACCTTAGATGGCATCACCCTCGATTGGTATTACAGAATGCCCGAAGCATCAATACATTCGTTTAAACAACTTGTTTCAGATTTCATTAAAGCGTTTGACATGAACAAACTGTTGAGAATAGGAATCATGGAATTCTTGCACATTAAGTAAGAACACAATGAATCTGTCACTCACTTCATCCAAAGATGGCGTACAGTCCTTTATTCTTCAGCCAGTGCTCCAAATATGGACCAAATGGAATTATGTGATTTATTCCTTCATTCTCTCAGCAGAGAGGTGAAGGAAGAATTCCAAAAGTTCCCACTAAGGACTTACGATGAAGTTCTTAAGAGCACCCTCCGAATAGACCAAGTGGCAATAGATAGTGGTCGTAAGACATATGGAACCAATGGGAGGTTAACCACCCCCAGCCAGGGTACTACGACTTATCCTACTACCACAAACGTCAATCAAGGACCTAAAATCCTTAACAAAAATCATGACGCAACAACAGATGGGGTAATAGACCAAGCTAAAAAGGAAAATGTTATAAATACTCCACCAATGACTAATAATCAACGAAACAAAAATTTTACCCCAACAATCAATACAGTGGATTTTAATCATCCACAACAACAACAACAACAATGGTGGATCCAGACACAGGGTCCAAGCCAAAACTCAACTGGATATCAAAACCAAAACCAAAACCAAAAACAACAAATGTAAAACTTTAATCCTAATAGGCAATGGTTTGATCATAGCTTTAGACCACAATATGTGCCAAACTAGCAACCTAGGAATTACAATCCTAACTCGTATTGTGGTTTCCACAAAATTCGAGGCCACGACACTAGGAATTTCCATGATTATAATAAATTCATGTAACGTCTGCCAGAGGAACAAAGACAACTTTTCATAGATATGTTCTTGGCAGATCCTACATCACCAGTGCCAAATACTATTACAAGGGTAGTTTCCCCTCAAAATGCACCCCTCAAGATCTTCAACAATCTACTCCCAAATCACAATAATGACAAATTAAGTCCAAATGGGATGAATAAGAGTGTAATGGTAGGAAACAATGATCATGAAGCCTCGACTTCACTAAACCCACCAATTGCACCACAATTAGGAAGTCATCCACGACCCAAGATAGTCAGATTAGTAGAGTTAGACACCGAACTACCCGTCGAAGCCGTAACAAGGACATGAGAGTATTCCTCTCAGCCAAATCCAAGTTACCCACTAGAGGAAGATAACATCCAACAAATATTGATAAAACCTATAGGCACCTATGATTTAATTAATGACCTGACAAAGACCTTCTCTCATATCTCCTTTTTGGATTTATTTAAGAGCTCTCCTGCCCACAGGGCTGCTCTCTTAGAAGCATTAGGTTTGGGTCATTTAATTAACATCACTCCACCTCCGAAACATAGGTAAACCATATAGACTTTGATATCCACCCTCCGGGGTAGCCGGATAGGGATACCGAGTTTATATTTGAAATAAACAAAATGCCAACAGATCGTTGAGATTGCACGCAGAGGTGATCCAACCTTACATTTGCAAGTGTGGGTTTATAACAATTACGTTAAATGTGCAATGGTTGACGATGGGGCAGCAGTTAACATAGTCCCCTTCTCTTTCCTTCAAAAGCTAGGGTATGGAGAAACAAATTGTTCCACAACTTGGAATACACTAAGAGGCTATGATAGCCTCAAGGCCACTTCAATTGGAACTATAATACTACTAGTCACCTTAGGACCCAAAACAATCCTGACTGAGTTTTACATTATAGATCAGGAAACCAACTATAATATGATCCTCGGCCGACCATGGATACACCATATGAAGGCAATCCCTTCTACATTATTCCAAGAAGTAAGATTCTTGCACTTAGGAAAGGTATTTATAGCCAAAGGTAATCCAAAACCATTCGATATACACCTAGCTGACTTAAAGAAAAGACCGGGTGTTCACTCTGAGTTTGAACTAGCAACAAACCAACTTAATAAACCAACCAACTCAAAACCGGAAGGAAAGTTGGTGCCTACAACAGAAATAGAAACTATGAGCCCAATCAAGACTATCCCAACCCTCAAGGATGAGGCTAACATTGTCAAAACAATATCATTAGGAACTACTACAAAAAATTGTCAAATTGTTAGAACAGGATCTACCAATTTTCCTACCATTTGATTCTATAGGTATAGGATATACCCTAGGAGTTGGTTCTTTGCCAGCAGAGGATCTCTGCATGGTAGAAGTAACCGAAACCAAAGAAGTTGACATAGAAATGTCCCAACGTCCATCTTCCCAATTAAATATTGGACTCTCCATTTCGATGGAGAAAGATGTCATTATGGGGCTGGGGCAGGTGTGATCTTTACTTCTCCCGAGGGAAAGATCCTACCATTCACCTTTAAACTAAATTTCAAATGTACAAACAATGGCGCGGAGTATGAATCTCTCCTCCTTGGCCTCATTATAGCCAAAAGGATCAGTTTTAATAACATCAGAGTGTTAGGAGACTCACAACTAGTAGCGAACCAAGTCTCTGAGGTGTATGAGACCAAAGTTGAACATTTACAACTTTACAAAACAAAAGTATTAGACTTAAGTAAAGGATTTGACTTCATATCCATTGAGGCAATCCCACGAGAACAAAATCTTCTCACAGATTCTATAGCAACCTTAGCTTCACACTTCACTCCAAACTATGAGTTAGAGGACACCCGTTTCATAGTATCACTTCGCATTGAACCATTAGTGAAGAAAGTGTCAAACCCACTTTTAACAAACATAGCTGAGAACAAATCTACTAGCATGGATCATGTTGATAGTGATAGAGCTACTCTTGATTACTTAAACACCTATGCAGCATTACATCTCACCCATCACATGGTAGATTCATCCTTAATCCCACATTCATCTTCCTACTTCGGGAATCCCATGATAGAGCTTCCCCCACAAAAGGAACTCGGCATATACATGGTAGAGAATGGAGAAGATCTGGAACTACCTCCAGCTCCGCCTGAGTTTGAAGAAGGTAACACTTCTTTAATCAAAGAAACAATCGATATTAACATTGGAACGGAGGAAGAACCGAAGATCTTGAAACTAGGATCTTCGTTAACTCCAGAAGAAATAGAAATACACACTCGAATCCTCAAAGAACATCAAAAGGCTTTTGCATTTAATTATAAAGAAATGACAGGGGTTACACCACACATCACGGTACATAACCTTGTCACCAAATCAGATGCAAAGCCAATTAAACAAAAATCGAGACCAATGAAACCCAAGGTGGCTCTCATGGTGAAGGAAGAAGTAATGAAACTCCTCCAAGTAGGATTCATCAAGCCAGTTGATTATTCTCAGTGGATATCTAATATCGTTCCCGTTCTCAAAAAGAATGGGAAGATACGTATTTGCATAGATTTCTAAGACATTAACAAAGCGTGCCCCAAGGACGACTTCCCATTACCATCCATTGACATCATCATTGATGCAACGGTGGGTTTGAGATTTTGTCTCTCATGGATGGATTCTCAGGATACAATCAAATCAGAATATCCGAACAAGACCAAGCCAAAACCAGATTTATAACTCCTTAGGGAACCTATTGCTACATTGTTATGCCATTCGGTCTCAAGAACGATGGTGCTACATACCAGTGGGTAATGACATACATATTTCATGATCTTATTCACAAAATCATGGAATCCTACGTAGACGACTTGTTGGCCAAATATAGGAAGCATTGTGATCATCGAAAGTGCTCTGTATCATTCTTTCACATTTGATAGAATACAGAGTCACACTAAACCCAGAAAAATGTGTATTTGGTGTGACAGGAGGGAATCTCCTAGGTTACATTATATTGTCATGAGGGATCGATGTAGACCCAACTAAAATCTGGTTTGTTCTTGAGATGATCCCACCATCGGATGAATCTGGAATTAGGTCATTTCTTGGGAAACTCGGTGAAATCCAAAGATTCATCCCAAATTTAAGCTTTGCCATTCATCCAATCAACAATCTACTCAAGAAAGAGTACAACATCGATTGGACCAAAGATTACAATGAGGCTTTCGAAGCGGTTAAGCATTTCTTATTTTCACCACCTACACTAATGCCTCCTAAACTAGACCGCCCTTTAATCTTATATTTGCGAGCTACCAATGTCTTGCTAGCCTACATGCTTTCTCAAGAAGACGATGACAAGAGAGAGCGCGTGATCTATTCTATTAGCCAAACATTTCTCAACTATGAGACACGTTATACACAAGTAGAACAAGAGTGCCTTGTCATAGTATTTGCAACTAAACACTTAATACATTACATGCTAAACCAATAAACAAGGGTTGTTATAAAAATAGACCATTTATGAACTCTCCACACAAGGGTTCTTGTCTAAAAACTCTATACGCTTTATAACCTTAATGGGTGAATTCGAATTAACATTTGTAAATCAGAAGTCCGTTAAGGGAAAAATCATTATGGATTGGTTAGTTGATAACCCATTAGACGGAGGTGATCTAGTAGATCTCAAATTTCCCGATGAATGCATATATTACATCGAAACTAGACCTCCTATTTCCGAATGTCCTTGGTATACTGATATTGTTAATTATATCATGGACCATACATATCTAGAAAGTGTTAACCACAAAAAAGAAGGCAGTTACACATTATCGTGGCTAAATACGTTATTATAGAACAAGTGCTCTATCGTAAGGCTTTCGATGGAATGCTTCTAAGGATGTTGACATAGAATAATCCAAGAAGATTCTCCATGAATCTCATAGTGGAATATGTGGAAGCCACTTCGGTGGTCACGCCACCACTCATAAAATACATCGGATGGGCTATTTCTGGCCCACCCTAGAGCACGATGTAGTAGAGTTTATACGTAAGTGTCATAAATGCCAAGAATTTTCCCACAAAATTCACATGTCGGCACAAGCTCTACAACCAATCACAACTCCATGGCCCTTTTTTATGTGGGGCCTAGACTTGATAGGGAAATTTTCTCCCTCATCTATAGATGGCCATAACTTCATAATCACGGCCACCGAGTATTTTACCGAATGGGTAGAGGCTATGCCTCTCACCACTGTACCAGGTTCCGTGATCACCAAGTTCATTTTGAACTAGATCATTTACAGGTATGGTGTCCCACAAATCATTATCTCAGGTAATGAGACTTCTTTCAAGAATGATGAGGTTTTGTGAATTATGTAATAAATTTAAAATAAGCCATCATAAAGCCTCCTTGTATTACCCCCAAGCCAACGAACAGGTTGAAGCAAAAAACAAAACATTAAAAGCTATTCTCCTTAAAATGGTGAAAGAAAACAAACGAGATTGGCATTTAAAGTTATACCCACCCTTGTGGGCCCACCAAACCTCAATAAGAACACCAACAGGAGCAACTCCTTTCTCGCTGGTATTTGGAGCAGAAGCAGTTCTCCCACTTGAGGTTGAAATACCCAGTCTCCGCATCTCATTACAAGGGATTCTAGATGAAGACACTTATAGAGAAGCATGTCTCTCCCAACTAGAAAGCCTAGATGAGGCTAGGTTAGATGTTGAACAATGGAATAGATTCTATGCTAACCGGATGTGCCAGTATAACAAAAAGGTCTATGAATGAGATATATATGAAGGAGATCTAGTTCTAAGACTAGACAGCCAGATTGATAAAAAGACCGGCGAAGGAAGGAAATTCGGCCCAAATGGTTGGGCCCATACCGAGTCACAAAAGACTATGGAAATGGTGCATATCTCTTATGTACACTAGAAGGTGAGGAATTTGGTGAAACCGTCAATTCCCTACACCTTAAACAATTCTATGCATAAGCGACCAACACTATTTGTATAATTATATCTACATTGCATCTTCATGTAGTTAGGTTCATTTTGTCCACTTGTTTCGTATAATTTTGTGATCAAGGAACTTATTCTCAAAGAAATTCATTAAAAAATTTGATGGTATTGGCATTAGCATTCCAATCATGCTTCTTCATTTTCATAACATCATCACCATTTCAGAATTATTTCATCCATATAAAGCTAGATATGACAAAGTCTTAACGGTAACCATACCAAGATCTGCAAGCTTGTTCTCACTTTTGGTTTCTTCCTAGGATAGGTGTCTTGCCTATGGTCTATTCTAGAAGCTTCATCGTGTCACATCTATCCCATATGTATATCTCTTTGGAAATAAGAACACACTGACATTTTACTCAAATAAACAAGTCAAATATAGATCAAACAGAAAATTTTATTTTTACACATTTCCTTGCCCTACCAACCTTTGGTGATGAGCTTGTGTCTCTTACTAGTGACGTAGGGTTGGGAAAGGATGGGAATGCCCTTACTCACCTGTACCTTGTCCATGGTGATAAGCCCATGCTTCTGACTAGTAGCATGGGGCAAGGTGTGGGGGGTCCTCTTGACAATAAACATTGAAGGTCATTAGCAAACAATTCAAATGAACCTTTGAAATCTTGAGTCAAAAACAAATGAATCAGATGTCCAAAATTCCAAGAGAACTCAAAACCCCAAAACCATATTTTGTCTACCATGTGGCCATCTATGGATCTAAGTCTAGATAAACCACAAAGCAAGTAGCATTCTAAACTATGGAGTCAACTGAGTAGAATAGGTTTGTAGCGTCCTAATTTTGTTCCACCAAATATTTGTCTATCTCTCATCACTACCATTCAAAAAATTTCATAACTTGTGCCCCTTCTAGCTCTCGGTGATGAGCCCTCGCATCTTACTAGTTGCGTGGAGATAGGAGTGGGGAAAGTTCATCTGCTCATCATACCGGTTTATCATCACATTTTGTCAAAACCAATATGAAATACCAAAAATTGCTTATAGAAACTAAAGTTCAAGATCACATTGTGTCTACATTATCATACATCAGCATCACGAAATACAAAAAGAAAGAAAACATTTGTATCATTTTTCCTCCATTGCATACATTCTGAAAAGCATATAAAAACAACATTATACTTTACATGCGGAAATGAATCACAAAAACATAGATACCAAGAGTCTGATCCAAAAAGAATATCTATATATATATATATATATAATCAAGTTTCTTATACTATTCCATCATGCACTAAGCATGGTCAAAATGCTCAAAGAGCCCGAGAAGTACAAAATACATCATACTAATGATCTACGAGAGCCAGTGGCCTCTCAACCCCTATGAGATCCCTCCGAAGGTGCACGCCCTCGTCTAGGACTCCGGCTGCGCCGGCACTCTGAGTGCACGGAGGGCTCACGATCCCGAGGAGTAGCTGTGGTCTCACCATGAGAGTGACTCCTCATTAGGTGCTCTATTGTCTTGTATCCTACCAACTCAGTATAGAGGGTAAACACCATCTTGGCCACATACCAGACAGGGGTAAAAACATCGGTATGCCTACCAGCTGCTGAAGGCTCCCCTGCATCCATGGAAAGATCCGCATGGGTCTTCTCCATGGGGATCATCAGGGTATTGGTGCATACCCGGTGAATCAGGTCTCGCCACTCGTCAGCAGTCTCTGTAAGCAAAGGAGAAAAAAAATTAGAAATACTCAAAAGATAAAAACAAGAGTAAAAAAAAGGAGAGATAGCAACTAAGACAATCATAGCTAAAAATAAACATTAAAAAGAAGGATGATAACTCACTCAAATCTCCATGCCTCCAAGAGGGATCCCTAGGGTCAGCACCTACCACAGATGCCACCGCTAACTGATGTACTCCTCCCATGGTTGGAGCAACATAGTGTCCCGCTATGGACTCATCCTCTCCGCCCAAGCCCTGAGAGAGTGGCTCCTCTGAAACTAGAGTCACCCTCTCTACACTCTGCTCTACCCTCTTCACCTGTAAGATATCCTCGAGTGTCATGCCACTCGGGATTGTTGTCCTCCTCTCCGCTTGACTCACTAACCTCAGCCTCGGTCTCCTCCTTTGTCTCTCCCCCCGTGAACTCCTTGGACTCAAAGTCTATATCAATGGGGTCATCGCTGTTGTGGGCGGGACCGGTAGAAATCTAAAGTAAGGGTGCCTGAGGAGCACCGGCTCTCCCTCGAGCACGTACTACCCTCCTACTACAATGGGGATACACGGAGTAAAAACTATCCAACACCGACCTCTAGGACCTCCTCTAGCTCTCTCGGACCGATCTCGTATACCGGCACCACCGGGGAAGCATACCCACGTAAGGAAGGCCAAACTACTGAGGCACTTGACCAAAAAGATGTATCTCCACCCTCCCCATCCTGTCCACAAGCTGCCTGTGGTGGAGCAAGAGATCAAAGTAAGAGCCTCCTCGCCCCATAAACCTACCATGGCCTAATAAGGTGTGGCCTCCATGTCATCAGTGGTTAAGGAGGTGACTGGCTGGTGAGGTGCTCTGAGCACCAACATGTCTATCCATTTGGCTACCCTCACAGCTCTAGGATCTGCCACCTCTACACCTCTCCCATAGGGGATGAAACGCTCATAAACCCAGCTCATAACCAGGGTCAGATGGCTCAATGACTACCCCTGTAAACAAACCACCCGGTACAAATCATGATAGGTGGTCCTAAGAATGTCAGCTCCCCATGCATAAATCCAGCCATGTCCCTCAATTTGTGTATGATGGGGGACCAACAATAAAGTAAAGTGTCTCCTCCCTTGTCCCCGATCAATCTCGAGGCAAGGATCCCCATAATGGCCTAGAAAATCAAGGGGATAGGTAGGATAGGAATAGATCGGACCCTCACCCCCTTCTTCGAACCAGTGGAGATAACTACATCTCCCATATACGAAGCCCACTATGCTATCTGAGCCCGTGACCCTGCTATCTCAAGAGTGAGCCGTCTCCCGATGATCGGGACCCCCAAGATATGGTAAACATCCTCCAAAGTAATGGTCCACTCACCCTAGACTCCTAGGAATCGGAAAGTGTTCCGATCAACATCCTAATATGAAAATAGGTCACAAAGTATGTGACTAGAAGGGGCAACATGCGGGACCCGTGATATGCGCAATATACCAGCCCTCTGAAGTGTGTCCTGCTCATCCTGAGAAAGTGCATCCAATAATTGGAAGCCAATCACACACTCTCTCTCTCGGCTCCATCAGATATACTCCTCCTTCACCTACATACACCCAAAAACACACAAAAAGGAGTAAGTTAGTATTCAAATGACATTAGAAAAATCATGAAAACATATAAGAATGCTAAAAATGCAAAAATAACTTCAAATAAGTATTGTTTTTGCATTCTATGTAGAACCGCTGCCCTAAGCAGGGTGGCGGTTCTGTAATCATCATCTTAAGGGCGGTGGTCTTGTAATCGCTGCCCTGATCGTGGTGGTGGTTGTGTAACCGCTGCCCTGCTCAGGGCGGCGGTCGTGTCCTAAAATCCCACGCGGTCATGTGCCCTAAAAATAGCTAAAAACATAAAATAAAGACCATTTTGACTCAAACAAAGCCTACCCAGTAGGCGCCCCCTAAGTGACCCTATTAAAACTAACATTTTCAAAGATAATCCCCCCATGACAAATATTTCACCATTTTAACATTTTGGGGAATAAAATGGTAAATCAAGAAAAACTAACCTGTGACCTTGTGGGTCGGTGTTCCACTCGTGGAGGTATGATCACGATCTTGTCCCAAACGTTTTGACTATACTCTGTCAAAAACCGTCACCGTGGGTCCCAGAGCTCAAAATCAACCAAATCAACATGCGCAAATGAATAGGAAAATGGGCCCACTTTTACATATATAACAACTTGACTTGTTTTTAATGCCCCTTTTCGCAGGTTTGGAGCACCGACGGAGGTAAGTTCTTATCCCTGCACAAATGGTACGTCCTCATTTCATAATATTTTAGTGTTTATTCTTTGATCTATTTTGTCTATCTGCACTTGAGTCCTCTTTTAATTTTACAGGTGGCGGGAATCTCGAATGGCATCATTTAGACACATGGACGTATCAGGTATAATTTCTAACTTCCCATTTCGGGACAACCATACTCAGACCCACTGTTTTATGCCTCTTCATGGCTAAAATGCTTCTCGAGGGGGAAATATGTACATACCAAAAATTGTATGGTACTGCACCGCTGGAACAACGTTACACGTACCCCAATGATGATACAAGTCTCCTCGCAACGTGTTCGGGATCTGGAAAGCTCTCCAAAATATGTGTTAACATCCTGCGTGCCCCGTTTAGCCCCTGCGTGCTTTTCTTTTTCCTTCCCTCTCTTTTCCTTTGCCTTTCGGTCTTTAGTGACAAAACCGCCGCCCTATTTGGGCGGCGGTCTTGTGACCGCCACCTAGGCAGGGTGGTGGTCCTACATGCATTTTCCATAACGTTTCTTTTATCATGAATCACGTAAAAATCAACGTTTACCAGCTTTTTTCACTACCTTTGCTTGTATTTATGATTATGGTTCCCTGGAATAGTGTTTTGGCATTGTTTATGGTTTAAGAGATCAAATTGGTTTTCACCTTTGGGTAAATGGGATTCTATAAATAGTTGGCTTGTGCTCAAGCAAATGGCCCCTCAAATTTGCCTCTCGAATTTCTCATTTCAATAGTTTAGCCTTTCAATTTTGCTTAGGATTCATAGTTTCATTTATTGTATGCATGGTTAGTATTGTTTAAGCTGTTAGGAAGTCACATATTCTCCTTGTGCAAGTGCTGTTATTATTTCATCCCATCAATTGGAGTAGGATAGTTTGATTTTCAGTAGGAAGCCATTAAAGTTGCAGATTTTTTTTTTCAAATAAGATATTTTCAGGTTCTAGACATTTTATGTTACATGACTCGTAATAAATCCTGCTAGGAATTGCATAAGCCAAGCTCTGTTCTCTTGCGCTATCAATCTCCTACTCACATTGTATTGATCTCGCATCCTAAGCTGCCATTAGTTCGATACCAACTTCTCGCTGATGCTAGCATTACATGATTTTTGGATCCACGTGAGCATGAAGAAATGAAAAGATCACACTAAGGGGACAAGGCCATACACAACCAGATTCGCCCATGCTCAGTAAAGTCCAGTTCAAGCTTTCAAAGTTCTAAGTTAAAATATATTAAATAGAATAGTCAATCATTTCATTTCAGATTAATTTTACTTTTGATATTGCCAAGGAACTCTGTGGGGATTAATAGTTTCGAGAAACTATGATTCACTCCTCACTTCGAGGTAGGATCAAGAGTCTTTCAAATAGATTAGATCAGTTATTTGGTTATTTATAATAGATTTACAACTGCCATGTGCAAGTAGTTATACTCGGTACTTTATTTGTTTTAATTTCATTATTAGTTTAGTTATCAATTTCTAGATATCTTAAATAATTGCTCTTTTAATTACGTTCAATAGTTCATCGAGAAAAACAAAAAAATAGAAGAATATACGTAGATGTATCTGCATAGTTAGTTTATTGTCATTAGTTAGCCTTATATCATTTCCTTTTGCATGACAATCACGGGACCTAGGGATCCCAGAGAATACGTATTCGAGCCTATCGTGCCTCAACCCAATCTTGTTACAGCAATAACTGATATAGACCAAAATCTTAGAATCTAAGTCTTTAAAAAAACAATCAGACTTACAACAGATCAGTTCACAATTAAGAGGGTTAAACATTGAAGACAACCAAGCACATATGTTTTGGTCAAACCAACCAAACTATAGGTTACCCTAGATAAACATCTACATGACTGTAGAAGGGCTTGAAAAAGAGAAAACATTCGGTTGTGATCCTTTGGTCCCACAGCCAGATGCAGGAGACATTCTCACTAATATAGACACTAGCTTAAGAATTAAGGTTGCCAAAACACCTGTAAGGTACTCTGAGAAGATTGCACAGCTTGTAGTTCTAAACATAGAGGCCAAAAAGCCATATGACTATTGGATACTAGGGATTAGGGACTGATTCCACACATGACCATAATACGTCAACAACAACCATGAAATAATCCCAAGTCATTTTCCACGCATCCCACAACCCATAGATCAAATCCTGCCGAGCTTGATATTGATTGGATCCTTGAGCGTCATCCTCGCCGACCGATCTATCACACCGATTCGGAGTTAGGAGGGCCTTCTTTTCCTCGATTCATAGATTCCACTAGTGCGCATTGAAGACATAAGATTTCCTAACTAGCTTATCTGCACCCCACGCATATTCCATCCCCACCGGCTATCTCAGCATGACCTCTGGAGGTCGGGTGTGAGGAAGAGTTACTTGTAGATTCCCACACTTACTTGTCACTTTTCCATCATACAAGGACCATGACAGATGAAGTAAAACAAAGGGCGAATAAGTGGTATGATAGGATCCACGCGGCATTTGGGGAAGAGTGGTGCATTCTAAAGGAACTACTAGTAGTGGTAGGAAAAGTTCAGTTTGTCATATACCAGTATTTTTACATCATGCGCTTTCCAATGAAGGATGGAGTCTGGATCCCTTGGTGCAAGTTACCATATGCATTCACTGCAAGGTATTTTCAATAATCTTTTCACAGATTTATAGACATGTGTTGACTAGTATTCAATGCATATAAGGTATATTGTGACTACCATACATTGAGGAAGAAGTATGTACATCCTGGCAGAAGCATCTATACAGAGAATTATTTCAGAGGTGTTGAATATCAAACCAATAAGTTTGGTTGTAGCAGATGTGGGGGAAACATTGGTATATCTCTAATTGAAGCCAAAAATGGAGAATAACAAATATGTGGAAGGTGAGTTCACACTTCTAGCACCACCAAAAGGGAAACATACAATGGATAATATCCCAGTGCCTAAGCCCACAGAGAAAATCAAAGTGCAGGATGAGGAGGAAGAGCACAAAGATAGTGGTGGTTTAGAGCATAGGGGTAGGAGACATCCTACAAGTCAAGGTGAAGATGAGCATGTTGTTACTCCACCTCAGCCACAAGAGGGGGAGTATGAGGACCTGAATGCGACAAGGGGAGCATAGGTTTAAAAGAGTATTCAAGAGAACAAGGACCCAAGGTGCTACCCCAACCACTGTGCACAAATCACCCCGACTCTCCCCACAAAAGGAAGCGACCACGCAGAGAAGGAGGAAGCTGAAGTTGAACGAGGAGGTAAAGAGTTAGAGGAGAGTGCACCTACATCTCCTACACTTCTAGAGCACACAAAAGAAAAGGGTGAGGTGTCAAAGGAGAAGGAAGAAGAAGAAAAAACTAGAGGAAACGAACGAGAGGATATTAGGACATGGAGACGCAAGTCCCAAATTTGGAGGCTAAAGTTCCTAAGTAGCAAATGTCTAGAAGGATAAGTGGGGAGCACATTCCACCAGCCATGGGGTATGCAAAGGATGCAAGAAAACTTATTCATGCTCGCTTCCATAGCACGATCACACAAAAAGATTTATTCGGTTGGGAGTTCATGGACGAGGATATGGCAACTGTGTGCACACAAAAGCAACTATCATGGTCAATGCACACCCACATGGATGAGCCTGACTTTGATGTGTGTGAGGATTCATGCATTTTGAGGTGACTAAAGAAGGCACCTCAGGCTAGACACATGACAGTAAAGCCTACTGTCATGTTGGATGAGCAGTCAAGAATGCATTGGTGAAAGTTTCTACTAAGGTGGCTAGGAGAAATGTGGAAAAATATGCCACGATCAAAGCCTTTGCGTGAAGAGATAAAGACAAATAATGTAGAGATAACACACATAACACAGGAAAGGGACTTCACGCAGAAGAAGAACGAAGTGTTCATAAGCATCACAAAGGAGATTGGAGATAATGTAATCAAATCAAGGCCACACTTGAAACCCAAGGTGCCATAGAAATTTCCTTCAATAATACACTATGTGGGAAAGTTGGCGGACTTGGTGCTTGAAGATGAAACTCTACATATGCAAGCGCCAACAATATCAGAACAAGATGCCAAGTGGGAGAAAGCATCTGTGATGTGAAAAATTACATCTTATAAAGGGTTGTTGCGGGCACTACAAGAAGTATTGAAGAAAGTGGACCAAGATTTAAATATATGCATAGCTTCGAGAGGTGCTCATCAAAATTAAGACCTTGGAAGATAAAAATGAGGTCCAGAATCCATGAAGGATGAGACATTAGGCGGCTCAAAAAGGTTATAAATGGTTAAACAGAAGTGCGAGGCCTGGCGAGCATAAGAACCGCACAAGACGCGACTAGAAGAGCTTGGAAAGCTAATTGCACAGAAGATGGATCTTTTAGAAGGAATAATGACCTCCATGTCTAGTGTTTTGTTGGTTTTGCAAAATGAGAAAGGAGTAATTACGTAGGATGGGTTGTAATCCATTGATGTGGACATCCCAGAGAAAGTAGAATAGGCACTTACTTGAATGGTAGGTTTTGGAGGCCGCAATAAAAGAGGAGTATCTAGAGTTGATACTACAAACTAATACGAGAGGAGGATTCCTTATAACTACATAAGCAATTATTTATTTATCCCCATTCTTTCATTTAATTTTTGGAGATACCCAATTTCGGGACGACAATCAAATTAGTGTGGGGTAATGTTGATTAAGGAATACTTGTCAAAACTCACACAAGGAGTCTCTGGCAGGATAGGAGGACATGATCAAAGGTGTGGAAGGCAAGTTCAAATTTCAGGAATTATCTGATTTTGAGCATGAGGATCTATTTTTGGAAGATGGCATGCGTAAAACATCAACAATGCGAGATATTTGTGCGCCATGCATTGTTTATGCATGGAGGAAAGCTAAGAATAGAATTGAAACTTGATTGAGTTGAACTGTAAGAGGACTATAGATAGTGCACTTACATGTGTGGCTAATAATAGCATGTGGCCTATTTCTGGAGTAGTTAAGTGGTGAAGGGAAAGTCCCCACCCTATATATGAGGTTAGGTGCATAATAGATAGAGGATTTTTGTATCATAGAGAGTAGAGTATGTATGATTCTGGATGTATGAATGTGTGTATCAAATCCATACGTGCCTAGATATAGATTGAAAATACTGTAAGGATCTTCTATATTTATTAATAGATGGAAGATATTGGTTGAATCTAAGTGTCATTTTGTGTAATTGATTAATGCGTGATATTAATTCAATGATGATTATTGTTTAATCAAAACTATTGGATGTAATCTGAACACCAAATCTGAAGAAGGATGATGCTAAATTTGAATGAAGAAATAATCACTCATGTCTCCTTTATTTAATCTGTGCACACTTCTTACAGTCCACTCTCACAAAAATAATCTATAAAAATTAGTTCATGCACTTCTCTGAAGATTGCTTAAAAAAATTCTAAATACTAAGCTCTCATTCTCACAACTAATAAATACTCACATAGGTGGGGAAACCATAACTTGCAACAAATCTTCATTAAACTCTTTACATATCCATACTTTCTCTAATTCCAAATGAAATCTAAGTTCTATATTGTGCTATCAAAACACCATTAATTGATCTACAAACTCAGATAATATACATAGAAAAAATAGAGATTAAACTACAACAACTCCACACAAATATATTAATATCTCTACTCAATTTTCTTTATTACAAAAGACTCCATTATATAGGAGTGGAGGAATAACAATCTTCTCAACAAATTATGTTCCTTATGAAACCAACTCTCCCGAATGGTTTCAACAATAAACAAATATAATAACATAATAAAACAATACTAATTGTTTTATTATTCTAACTTACTAACCACTATTTACCCACTAACATATTACATTTCACATTTGATATTTACAATAGGTAAATATCAATACTTATGTTATGCACTAAACTAAATAATTCCTAACAAGGTAGATGGATGAGTCACTTATCAAGTAAGGTTCGAAGAACATCATGGGGTTTAGAATTATGTGAGAAGTGTAATGGTTCACAAATGGGAGATGAAGAAGACTTAGATGAATGTCGAAGTGGTAGATGGGAAGGAAGATGCTTACATGGAGGCATAGATGGGGACCATGGAGGGATCTTAATGGATGGAAGAGGAGAAGAGGTAGTATATGATGAAGTAGTAGAAGAAGTAGAAGGGGGTGGTATAATATGTTCAATAATTAAATCTTGTTCTAAATCAATGAATTTTTAGCATAAGAGAGTAAAATATTCACATGTATCATATAATAACTTTTCCTTTAAGGGAGAAATCAAGCCATGAAAAAAAAATTGCTTTTAAGAATCAATAAGCTGAAATAATAATTGTTGCATACAAGAATTGAAGCATAAAATGTAATATGAAATTGTTCCATTCTTTCCTTAATGTAAAGAAGGAAATCATTCATATGTAAATTTAGGGCCATTATTATAAATAAATTGTTGAAGAAAAACATCTTCCATATCAAAATAAGTACTAATAGATCCATAATGAAAATGAGTATACCATTGGAGAGCATGATCAAAAAGGCTATGAAAAAATGCTTTGAGTAACAATCCATCATTGGAATAGGCAGACATGGTTAAATGGTCATGTTTGAGATCTAAATAAGGATTGACAGTGCCATCAAAGCAAGAGAACTTAGGCATGATGAAGTCCTTTAGAAAAGTGGAATTGTGAATGTTTTAAAGATTATGTTTTCCATCCAAATAATTATTTTCAATGGAAGCATAATAGGATTTACTTTCGAGGGTGAGTGTATAAAATTGAGATTGAAAAGTTCCAAAAACATGCATGAGGGATATAATATCATGTGAAGGTATGTTTGGTGAATTGGGATGCATATATAGGGGTTAAATATTTCCATTATGAGTTATCATGGGAACATGAGAAGGAGGGGAGTATGTGGAAGGAGGAAAAGGAGGTGGAGTAAGAGGATAGGAACATGGAGGCTCTATGGGAATGCTAGATGTAGGCTCAGGAGATACAATAAGAGGTTTACTAGTGGAAGTATTAGAATCATCATGAGATACAATTTCAGAAATAGAAAAAGGAGTAGTAAATTCACATTCAACAGTCTTAAGAGAAGTAACATCATCACTAACATGTTCATGATTAGAAGCATAATCAACATCAATATCTATCATATTTTCACAACAAAGTATTTCATCAACATAAAAAGAAGTAGTAGGAGTACTAATATTATATTTAGCATTCCGATCATTGGAAACATTTTCAGAAGTACAAAACGTAGGAGATATAACTTTACATTCATCTTGACTACTAATAGAAGCGGCATCATGCACATTTACATTTTCAACATTATAAGTAGAATTATTGGTATCCATATTGTCACAAGCAAGAACATGATCAATCAAATAATCTACAGTAATATTATCATGTGTTATAAGAGGAGGAGAAGAAGGTGCAACAACATGGGTGACTATGGAAGATGAGGGAGAACATGAAGTAAATATTTGTTCAAGGGATATCCAAATGTTAGGGGTGTCAAATCCAATAGGAAGGGTATTTTGGAAAGAAATAAGTTTTTGGAGGACTGAAGAATCACATTGAGGATTGTAGTAGAGGTCACAAAATTTAGATTCTATAGAAGTATCATAAAAAATAGGTTACAGACATGTATCGACCATATTACGCTTGGGAGATGATGACCTATTTTTAGCCATGAGGGATTTTGGGATCCTAAGACATGAATTTTGAAGAAGATTAGGTTCACCAAATGATTTAATAAAAACTCAATTAAATCTAATTGCAAAGTAAATGATATGGTAAAATACAATAAATATACAAATTTTAAGCACTCAAGCAATGTAAAAATATAAGTAAATGGGAGAGATAAATGACTTAGCTGATTCTTATGTAATTGGGAACTGATCTAGGTAGTGTAAAGTGTTGAACATGATGCAAACAACATCATAACGGCTCCTCTGTGAATTCTAAAATCTAATAATGATGTTGGAAAGGGGTGCCAAGTATTGGAAAGAGATACCAGGCACCGATGGACTGGTCTTGGGTGTTGGTAACTATGCGCAGAGACTCGAGATATACTTTCTTTTATATCATTAGCTTTTTGTAGCTAATTCATGTTATTCACCTCATATTCGGTCTTTGATAGCCAAGGGTACCTTTAACCTGCAAAAAAAAACCTAACTACCGCACAAGCTCACAAAAACATCTAATTGGAATGAAATACGTAATACATGAAATCAAATTGACCCGAAGTCACCCAATGAGTGAACTTGTGATCTGAATACTCGCAATACATTCGAGACTCCATGTAGTTCTTAGTTATTTTATGTGAAATAGTGTCCTTAGGTTACCCTTATTTCAATGATGTCAAGATAGCAAATTGTATCTAGATAAGATGCAAATGAGTGGTATGGAATTTAACACTTCCCCTTCCTATGTAGTATATGCAACCCAAAAATGAAATCCCTTTGATCATGGTGATAGTATGTAAATATGATTACCCCTTAGAATTGTTAGCCAGAATAATAGATTATATGTTGTGTATATATATGGAGCTTTTATTTGAATTTCAACACTAGTGACATAAAAGGCTGACTATGAACATGGGATAAGGATTAGAAAACTAGAAAGGTCGACCACAAATGTCAAAATTTTTAAAAAGAACAAAGAGGATATAAGCACCTAGAATAAAAAAGAAAACATGGGCTCTAATGTCAAAAATGGCCATTGTTGTCTTGGGATATATGATGATGGATGTGAAAATACAGGAAGACAGGTGATCCATGTGACTGTCTAGAATTGGGTACGAAATGATAGATGTGAGAGAAAATCACAATAGAAATAATCAAAGCAAGTAGATAGACAAATGATTATGTCACAAAGTGAATAATTCTCTCACTTAAGATCCATGCATATAAACAACATACTAACGACATAGTAAAATACTATTATGTGTGTGATTTTATGTCTACAATTTCATTATAGGGTTTCAAAGTGTCACACACGAACTTGCAAAACAAACCCTTGTTACTTATACAAGGATTAAATAAACATTACATGAAATAAATAATCAATATACTTGAGTCATACTAACCTCATTGGTCACCCCAAGGTGATTTTCAGTAAGTGGTGTACTACATTTTATACTCTATGTAGTTCTAGTATATGTGTGATGAATCATATCCCTTGAAGTTAGATTTCACTTGTTCTAGTCACACCAAGATAGTGGGATACAACTAATTTTCCCCAAGATAAATGTGTGAGATGGAATTTAGAAATATCCCCTCCTATGTAGTGAAAAGTTCACCCAAATGTAGTCCTTGAATTTTTTTCTTTTCCTAAGTAGTAGATAATAATTAATAGCCTAAGTTGTCCATCCCCCTAATAATAGTGAATAGGTTGTGTATATATATGACTTATTTATTTTAATTTCAACACTTAATGACACCAAAGGCCAACCCATAGAATTATAAAATACCCAAAAGTTAAGTTCCAAATGTTAATTTATAAAATGAAGGAGAATCAACAAAAGCACCTAGAAGGGACACTAGCACTTAGGTGGTAGTATCCTTACTGGGTGGTACTATCCCAAAAGCCAAGAAAAAATGACCAAGAACAGGGAAAACGATCTCTATGACTTGACCAAAATATTTTAATCAAAGAATTATATATTATAGTGTCACAATCAAAATTAATCACAAGAAATAGGACTAGGAAAAAGTGTCACCAATGTCTAATCTTCATACTCATAAATCGTATATGAAACAACATACTAGAGGTATAATGTAGTAGCAATAAGAGCATAATTTTGATACCATGACATATAGGTCTAATTTGGAGAGGATGGGTCATGGTGTAGCAATTTGGAGACTATACAAGGACTATAGTGTCTAGGTTGAGGATCATTTTGATTTGCAATGCATCCAACGTAGTATGTGGTTAAAGGACATGTTTCTAGGAGTGGCCGAGCTCTTTCAGTATGAGCACATGTCACGGAAGTTTGGGATATCCTAATATGTGCATACAAATTCGTATGTATGGTATAGATTGATTCATGATGCAAGGAGAGTATGGGTGAGGTCAAGTCCCATAAGAGATTAGTTATTCCCATTAGGTGAAAATGAGGTTGATGTAGATATAATATCAATTAAAGTGGATGACATGGGGTGTACCCCAATCTATAATCAATGGTGGGTGAAGCATCCATGGGTGTTATTATTTCTTGTAGTGGTGGATGTAGTAGGAGATCCACCATGTGTGTAGGTAAGATGAGGAGGTCAACAGAGGTCGGGAACCCGCCCTAAGGATGATGCGTTGGTGATAATAGTTGTGTGACATAAGTATGAGTTAGTGTGATGTTTTAGTTATTACTTTTTATAGTAATGTGATAATGATGTGCTAATATAATTCACATTTGGCAAGTGATGAGTATTAGAGCGTGATTTTGGACACATTGGTACGTAAGTTGACTCACAACGTGCCCCCGTATATTTTTTTATGAGGAGGGATTTTAGAGGGAGTGGATCATATTCCTTGGGAGAATTCCCACTTCTTTTATCCTATAGAAATGGTAGCAATCACATGTATATTTTTACAGTCAAAGTGAGATAATATGAGGACAGATTTGAATCGAAAGCGGGAGGTTGTAGGAAGATATGAAATAGCACAAATAATTTTTAGAGATATATGAAGCTTCAAGGCTGATATGTAAATGTGATGACTCGAGGCAACATCGTTACGAACTCTACTATATTATTATCGGACCTAAGCAAAAATGTGGAGATATAGTGGTGAGGATTTGAGTTCAAGAGCTCTAATAGTATCCTCCAGTAGTAGTGAGGAGGATGTATGACATATGTTGGAGTGGGCACTGCCCCTTGATTTTGTATTATGAAACTTTTGAGATATGTGTATATATGATGAGATAATTTTTGGTATGATGATGTGTACTTGTGTTGTTATATGAGTTATTGATTAGTTTATTTTATTTTTTGTATATTTTGTTGAAATTATGATGATATAATTGTATATATGGGAATGATATTTTAGAGTAGATTATATGTGTTGATAGCGTAGATAACATCATGATGATAGTAGAATAGATAGAAAAATGATGATAGGCATGCATGAAATATGATCGTTGAATAGGGATTATAGTAAAGGTGATAACAATGGTGAAGATAACTAGGGAAGAATAGGTCATGTGAAGTGATAGAAATAGTGGCATACATTTATAGAATAGGTGTGAAATCATGTAGCACTAAAGAACATATAGCATCTAGCTAGAAAGAAGGTGATGACTATGCACAAGTGGCTCAAATGAGAAAGTTTCATGAGAACGAGTGTCAAATGATAATCCCAAAGTGAATGTAACTATACGAGGAAGATGTGAATCATATAATGGTGAGTGGTTCTCCTTCAGGGCCCACTTAGGTCTAGGGCATGTGACAAGTGGGGAAGTGTTTCATGCGTATTCAAAGTTGAGGATGGAATGGGAAAAATAACCTTAGGTGGATACGAGGTAGTCAAAGTAATAGATTCTAGTGTGTGGCATCACGTCGTAAGAGAATGTGATCTATTAGCATAGCATGTGTGAAAATTAATGACACCTTTGTCTTCAAGAAAATAAATCCTATCATGGAGTGCATAACAATCATTATCTCTATGACCATTAATCCTATGTAAATTACAAAATGGTTGGTTATGATTTTGTCATAACCGATGAGGAGGAGGATGCTCATTAGAATGTATCAATCAAAGTGTGCAAGATATCATGAGGTATAGTAGAATGTGAAAATTACAATGGACCTCGCTTAGAGGGGGAGTGGAACATGGTGGAGGTCTACGAAAATGGCTTGATTGATAGTGAGTATGTCTAATATGATATGGAGAACGTGATGGTGGCGTAATAAGAGGAATATAATATTTACTATGTGGAGAAGTGGTAGAATAACTAGGAGCATGTGTAACAAATGTTCATTAATCATATCTTGTTTTAAATGTATAATTGTAGTCACAAAATCATGAACTTTAGAAATTTTATTTATCCAGTCTCATACTACTATTTAAAAGGTTCTTGAGTAAATAAAGTACTAATTAAACCCCATCCTTTTTCCATCTTGTTTATTTTATTTCATAATTTGCGACCTATTTCACCCATATGCCCAGCCATTTCCAAACATCTTGCATAATTTTATCCTCACCTGGGGTGCCCATGGGTGCTTTGATCCTTCTAACACTTTCACTCCACTTTTTGGGTCTCTTCTAGCCATTTTTCATATTTATATTTCTTGGGGTCGTCATTTTCGGGGTTAATTACAAAACTATAGCAGGAGAACCCTATAAACATAAAGTTATGAGACCATAATGAGGGACCTAACATCATACACTACTATCACTCCATCTAGAGTTATATCCATCTATTGCATTGGCAACCACATAGCTCCATCAACAAAGCACAAGCTAGGAAGTTTGCATCACACTTCATAGGGGGAAGGGATTATATTCTATTCCATGCACACATTCTACTAAATTTTATACATTAAGATATTGTTTGTTATTTCAAAAGTCCGACTAGCACGAGAGCACCTAAGGCATTATGTGCACACACACACGAAATACATCTAGGTCTGAAATGTAGTACAATGCTCAGTTTGTAAGCCCACTTTTGTGGCATTGAGGTTAGTTCGACCCATTCATTCTAGATCTTTCTTTTTTTAGGGTTTTGATACTTATTTTTTGTGTTTTGTATGTTATTACTTACTCTTGGAATATTTGGAGCATTTGGTGCTATTCAGGAAATTCAGTGCGACATCTAGCGAAGGTTACATATTATCTTCCAACCCCGTGAAGAACAACTTTCAAGATTTTTTAGAGACCAGTGGTGCATGTTATGCATACTTTGGAGCACTTGTCGATGCCCCAATCCCTTCCTGGCACTCCAGACCCTTCAAGTCTCCCAGATCCAACCTTTTTGGGACCTTTGCACATTCATTCTTGTTCCCAGAATTTCGATTAGACCTATGACACTCTGTGATGAGTCATTTGTTATTAGTTGAGTTCTTTCCATACCTTCTTCTTGTATGTTATGGTTTTATTTCCATTATTTCAATTATATAATTACTTCACATTGCTTTAACACATTTATTTACATACTATTTTAGAGAATTTACTTATTGCGTTATATGTCCTCCTAGATTAGATTAACTATATTTTATTAGTCAATTTTATTTAATCATTTTGGTGAACCCGACCATTTCAACACCACCCTTTTGAAAAATTTCCTCTCCATCTCGCATTATGGCTCAATATTCTTATCCTACCTTTGCACCAACTAAGGTCATGAGCATACTTACTACTTCTGATGATATCATGTGTGTGCATACTCAACATCCTCCTTGATTTTTCACACATAGGGTTGATCCCTCCAACAATGTCGTTACTACTCAGCGTACTTGTCCCAATCCTCCTATGGCTTCACCCGTGACTTTTCCTCAACCCATTACTTCAGTACCTCCTCCTATTACATCTAAGAGCTATGAAATCATTGAACAACTCAAAAATACACCCGCTAAGATCTCCTTTTATGACATGTTGCATAATGTACCAAATTGTCACAATACGCTAGAAACTACCCTTCGTGCCATCCATATTGAAACTGATAATTTATGGAAGCTTTTTCACATCTCATACAATCCCTTCATAATCTACCACGTGCAATATCTTTCACCAATGAGGATATTTCACCTTTTTCCAAAAATAACCCATGTGCTCCTTTGCTCATTATTGTCGTTATTAGCAAAACTTGCATTAAGTGAGTCCTCATTGATAATGGATCAGTTGTTAATTTATGTGTGCATTCCCTTTTAAATAAATTAGGCATTAGTGACAATTTCATTGCTAAAAATTCTACCCTCATTTGTGGTTATGACTCTACCACTCGCACCTGCTTAGGAACTATCTCTTTACATATCCGGGTTGGACCTAAGACCGTTCTCACCAAGTTCTATGTTATTGATGGCTCTTTCCAGTTTAATATTGTTAGGTAGGCCTTGGATTCATGCAATGCATGCAATACCATCTACTATCCACCAATGTGTCAAGTTCTTACATGATGGCTATGAACACACTATCACTGTTGACCCATAACCCTTCAAATATTGTCACATAGACCCCACTACCTCTATGCCCATACCACCTCCATAGTGCATTCCATACAATAGCCTTGATACATATGACATTGGTCAATCTAGTGCTTTATCATCTTCCTCTACCACTCTTAATACCCCAACTATTTCAACTCACACAATAGATATTATTTCACCTATAGTATCAACTCCTATTTTTTTCCCTTCTTCACCCATCATGAAACCTTCTACTATCCCACCTACAGTTTCAATTCCTCCTAGTATCCCTCCTTCCCCAATTACGGAACCCCTACTACTCCACCTACGGTGCCCCCTACCAACATCCTTGATAATGTCATACCACATGATGATGTTCACACTGATGACTCTGAGGATTCATGATGAAGTTGATGTTATTGAACTTACAGATGAAGCATTAAGACAACTTGACTTTACCCCTTTCGGTGTAGATGATTCTTATTTTGAAGAAATTTTTGTGGCTGACGACCTTGATGAATATAGGTTTAAAAACCCTCCGTCTACTAATGTTATGGTATTATATAAGGGAGTGGTTCATAGTTTTGACATTATCTCTTCTTCTCCCCAAGGAATTACTGCTCCAATTCCTCTTTTACCTACACATTGTTCATCAATAGGAATTTTTGCAAACATATCCCCGTTGACTCTACGTGCTTTGAAACTATTTGTGCACATGATAGTTTGGCTAAGTTCACATCACGCTTAATGACATTTTACCACCTCTTCATTCACCACATCTCTATCACAGCTATTTTCACACTACGACATCTTATGGATTACGTGTTTTTCATTTGACATTTTTTTGTTAAACACTCCCCTCGTGAATCTTCCCTCACACTTGGGTAGTCTTGGCTTTATTATATTGGTGGTACAATAAACACTCATCTCTCCTTTCTCACATTTCCTATGCCTTTCAGAAATATCTCTATTCTTAGTGATTCTTCTCCTACTTACGTTCCAAATATCTCTCATTAGAATGCTCATGGTTTCCCACCGATCACCTTTACTGATGAGAAATATGCAATGAATGTATACACACCCCGCCGCAATGGGTCCCTCTATGACCCTCCCCACTCTATAGCTTATCAATTTTCTGATGCTACCCGATAGGTTTCGATCATGATAATGATGATCTTCTTGATAGCAATTCATAAGCATCCATTCTATCACATTCTTGGTGGGCAGGACACTCCGCCTTCCCCCACCTTGTCTTAGCATAATCACACCCATCATCTTTTACATTCTCATACATTCTTATTCATCACATATTCTAGCGTCATCACTCAATGAAACACTCTTGTGCTTCAGTTCATACTTGACTATTGAGGTATTATTACTACATTGAACCCCACACACTACACCATAGGCTTTACACATTGTACTTTGTCACACATTACACTTCATTTACCCTACATTACGCTAAAAGATTTTGACATTCACATATTTACACACATATTGCATTCTCCTTTTACACATAGTGTATTTACACATTCTACACATTACATCCTTACATATTCTACTCATCAAATGGTTGAATTTTCTCATTACATATTGTTAGGAAATAAGGGCTAAAATATGCAAATGATTCCCTCACAAAATCACAACAATAGAAACTAATATGAAGAAAATATTATAGATCTGAAATAAAAGTGCAGAATAAAAAAACACAACACAAAGAGACAAAGTATTTAACATGGTTCACCCAATTTGGGCTACATCCACCAAGAATCACTTGCTCAGATTTTATTACAAGCCACCTCTCTCTTAATAAAATACCCAGATCTTTTTGGAGCTATCTTTGAACAAACTCTACAAAATTCACACTGAATTTAAAATACATCTACAATGTTACATCATACCTACCATATGCACAAAACCACATAAGTAGACAATAGCTTAAGCATTTTTACAAAACCGTGGGTATTAAAACCATGGGCAAAAACCGTCCCATAAACCTATGGGTCAAAAAACCTATCCAAATGATAAAAGCACGTTTTCCGGTATATCAAGCATGTTATAAGGCTAAAAAATTGGGGGCTACGCCCCGAACCCTAGAGAGACAAATGTGGAAAGTGTACAGTACTCTTAGTGTATAGTATTCAACACTTTCACACATGAAAACAGGATCCACAACCTAACACATATACCACATTATCATTTACGCGATGGATTCACTACCCGATGTCGCACTTTATTTCCTCGGTCTATACTCGACTACCAAGGGTTTATAAATAAAATGGACCCTACCACTCACCACACATTTACTATTCTACCTTTCATCATGCAACATTACTACCTTAGTGACATATGTTTTAGGCTAAATCGTCACCTATTCTATCATCTTGTAGTGGTATACACCTTAGGTTACATCACCACTCCAAACTATTCATCTTGTAGTGACATACGCTTTAGGATAAATTGTCACCTATTCTATCATCTTTTAGTGGTATACACCTTAGGTTACATCACCATTCCATACTATTCATCTTGTAGTGACATACGCTTTAGGATAAATCATCACTTATTCTATCATCTTGTAGTGGTATATACCTTACGTTACATCATCACTTTATACCATTCATCTTATAGTGACATGCGCTTAGGCTAAATCATCACCTATTCTATCATCTTGTAGTGGTATACACCTTAGGTTACATCACCACACCCTCCTTACACCTTATAGTGATATACACTTAGTGTTAAATCATCACTCATCCATTCATCATGTAGTGATATATGCTTAGGGCTAAATCATCACTCCACATTTCATCTCATTATGGTATACGCTTAGGCTATAAGGTCCACGCACATCTATTCTACATGTTATATATCATCACCACTATGCATATACACATTTCCTCACAAAGACGCTAGACATAATACACACTTACTCAACAATTTTCTGATGACACACTCTCATTTACATTTCATTCTTAATTGTTGACTTTGGGGAAACAAAATGAACCTCACTATATACATTTCCATCCACTCAAGGGGCACTTGGCTCCTACCACTCCATATTACATTCCATTCCATCCATCCACAACATATTGTATATTATGGTTGTTTATATTCTTTCTTACTTTTTCTTGTTCATGGTCACTTTATTACACATGTTAGTTTTCTTACTTGTATGCCATTTATCTATATCATATACACATGTGCATTCACACCTTCTTCTAGTTATTATAGTAGATACATGTCTCTTATAAGCGGCATGGATTCTTTCCTTCTACCCTTCCTACACTGGTCACTCGGGGCATCCATAAATTCATATCTTCCAGTGCTATTGTTTAATTTTGTACTTAGCACTTTACATTACTTGCTTTTACATGAATTTGACATACTAGTTAGCATTCTAACATTCTAATGGGTTCTTTATGTGTAGTATTTGTTATGCAAGTATATTGGATTCCATTTTTTTACATTATTTTCCATTTTCTATTATTATTTACTATTATTTTCTTTGGCCTTTCCCTATGTTTGGTGTGCACACTTGTTTGTTGTTTGCGGCCATGATTTCATTATGTGTATTGCAAGATCGTGAGTGATGTCCCATATTTGCAACCCACTTTATGTGGCATACTTGACTTTTTGCATGTTTGCATTAGATTGCTTGGTAACTTTTACACTTTTTGCATAGCTTATACATTGTTTTCTTCATGCATGCATTTTTTCACTTGTTTTCTGCTAGCCTTCTTTTTTGTTCATGCCTTGGTTTCTACCAAGCACTTTTCAGCTTACATGTGGTTATCTCTCTTTCGGGGTTGCATTTATCCTATCAAGTGACGCCGCATGCACCCCCAAAGAGGGGGCATCATTTGGGGGTTTCTACATAACACAAAGATTCTACATCGTTTCGGTTCGATTATATTAGGCGAGTTGGTTCAGATCAGTCTATAAACCCCATACACGAGAGGATTCTATAGGACATGGTATCCTTAGCATTCAGGGGAGCAGTTAAAGGTTGGAGGATACAACAGAATTCCTCCCAATACATCTTCTACCACTGGCATCAAATCGCCCAAAAAACCAAGATAGTACAAATATTTCTCCACACACATTTCAGCAAAATAGGTTAGATCCTAGAGGACACAAAGCATTTCCTCCCTACACTTCTTCATCCAGGGTGGCGTGAGATCACCCAAAAAACTTACAGTACAGGATATCCTTCTACACTCTTTCTCGACATGGATCAGGTGCACATGTTCCATTTACATTTACATTTATGTTTTCCATTTACATTTGTGTACTTTACATTTACATACACATGCATCTTTTACATAATGTTTTTACACTTACATACATACATATTTGACTACTTGATCATTTTCTCCTTGCAGGTCCGGTCGTATGAGAAACAAGCAGTCAAATGGGGAAAAAACAATGAAAACAATAACAACACTATGTGGTAGCACACTATAGCACACACATCACACTTTTATGTAGGTACACTACACTATATGACAACTACACACATGCGTTTCACCCTAGGTTCACTCTCATCACTTTTTCTTTACACATTTTTCATCTATAGTTTCCACGCTCCTCCATATTTTTATCATTCCACACTTTTGTCTAGTCCTTTGGCATGCTTCTACTACACTCTTCATGGACATCAGGTACACGCATCTCTATCTACTTTATGTTACCAAGATTTCCACTCACCAACATAAAGTGGGGGAAAAATGTAGTCACAAAATCATGCACTTTAGACATTTTATTTATCTCGGTCTCATACTACTATTTAGAAGGTTCTTGAGTAAATAAATTACTAATTAACCCCTATCCTTTAGCCATCTTGTTTATTTTATTTTTAATTTTTTACCAATGTCACCCATATTCCCATCCATTTCGAACATCCCGCATGATTTTAGCCTCACGGGGTGCCTAGATTTAATATTGGGGTGCCCATGGGCTCCCTGGTCCCACCTGGGGTGCCCCGATCCTTCTAACACTTTCCCACCACTTTTGGGCCTCTTCTAGCAATTTTTCATATTTATATTTCTTAGGGTCGGCCTTTTCGGGGTTAATTAATAAATTAGAGAAAGAGAACCCTATAAATATAAATTTATGAGACCATAATGAGGGACCTAACATCATACACTATTATCACTCCATCTAGAGTTGCATCCATCTATTGCATTGGCATCCACATAGATCCATCATCAAGGCACAATCTAGGAAGTCCGCATCACACTTCAAAGGGGGAGGGATTCTATTTTATTCCATTCATGCATTATAATAGATTTTCTAAATTTAGTTATTGCTTTGTATTTCACAAAGTGTGACTGGCATGAGAGCACTTAGGGAACAACATGTAAAAATTTACTAGAACTACATCCAAGTCGAAATTTAGTGTAGCACTCAATTAGTAAGCCCACTATTGTGACAACTAAGGTTAGTCCGACCCATTCATTCTACATATTTTTTTAGGTTTTGATACTTCCTTTTTGTCTTTTACATGTTATTACTTCCTCTTGGAATATTTGGAGCATTCGGTGTAGTTTAGGAAATTCAGATGCGACATCCAAAGTGAAGGTTATAGATTATCTTCCAACCCGTGAAGAGTAACTTCGAGCTATTTTAGAGACCAAGGCACCTGTTCTACATAATAGAGAACACGTGGGTGCCCCTGGTCCCTTCCTAAGTGCTCCAGCCCCTCCAAATCTCCTAAATCCATCCTTTTCAAGACCTATGTACATTTGTTCCTGTTTCTAAAATTCCCAAATCAAACCTGCGACACTCTGTGATAGTCATTTATTATCAATTGCGTTCTTTCCTTACCTTCTTCTTGAATATTAGGTTTTATTTCCATTAGTTCAATTATATAAGTAATTCATATTGTTTTAATACATTTATTTACATATTATTTTAGAGAATTTACTTATTGCATTATATGTTCTCCTAGATTAGATTAATCATCTTTTATTAGTCAATTTTAGTTAATCAATAACCTTACGAAAAGAAGTGTAAAATATTCACATGTATCATATAATAATTTTTCTTTTAAAGGAAAAATCAAGCCACGACAAAAATATATATTGCATTTCTAGATCTATAGGATGATAAAGTAAATGATACATGCAATATTTGAAATGTAATATATAATCAGTAATAGGTTCATTATTTCCTTGATGCAAAGAAGAAAAATTCTCAAATGTAACTTTAGGACCATTTTTATAAATAAAACTTCTAAGAAATGCTTCTTCCATATCAAGATAAGTACTAATAGATCCACTAGGAAAATGATGAAACCAATGAGAAGTGATATCAAGTAAAATTGTTAGGAAATTCCTTGAGAAGTAATCTATCAGTAGAGTGTGAAGCCATAGCTAATCTAAAATCCTTAAGATGTATATAAGGATTACCCTTTCCATCAAAAATTGTAAAATTAGGAAAATTAAAACCCTTAGGAAAAGGTGAATTGTAAATATTCTTAGGAATAGGATTGCCATGAAGAGAATTATTATCAATACTATCATAATAGGCCCTACTCTCAAGGGTAAGGGTATGGATCTTATTTTTTAAATCACCTATAACATGCATAAGAGAAATAACTTCTTAGGGAGGAATGACATAAACATTAAGGGGTTGAATCTTTCCATTATGAGTATTCATAGGTACATTATTGGGTTGAAAGTCAAATTTTAGATCAAAAAGTGGAAAACTAGAAATAGAAACATGGGAAGTGAAATCGAGAGAAAAATTAGTTTGCAAACCTTTATCAAAAAGCTCAATAAAATAAGGAATACAAGCAACATGCACACTATCCTTATTATCATCATTATGTATACTATATTTGGAAATATCAAGATTATAAACACATGCATCACTGACTTTTACATAATTTAATACATTTTCAAAAGGAAGTTGAGTACCATCGTCATTAGGAATCACACAAGAGGTGGAGGAAGAAATATATTATTTTGAGGCATAATATTCAATGAAGAAGCACTTGGTTGAGAAGAAGAAGGAGAAGGTTATGTGTTTGATTCACATCAGTTCATGAAATTATTTAACTAAAATTAAATCTTAATTAGAGGACTGAGATCAAACATATATAATAGTAACAGAAATATATATCATGCAAGAGACAAGAAAGTGTAAAAAATAGTGAGATAAGAGTGACTTAGCTTATATTCAAAGATCTAGATTAATTATGGGCTAGAAACTAAGTAGAACAGGATAGATCTAGAATGAGTAAGCTTCATCTAGAAAATTAGAATCCGGAACTCTTTTAGACATAATAACTTAGAGAAGGACAAGAACGCTCAAGTGCTAGTATCTAACTGGGCACTAGTGTCTTGGTAAATACTCTATTTTTGATCTTCTTACGACACTGATAATGTCTTCTTCCTTTCATTCTTTAACACTCTAGCTTTGCTTTATAGGGTTTGATTATCACACTTAAACCTACAACACAATCCATATTTACCTATACAAGGCTTAAGAAAACATTAATTGAAATAAATAATGCATATTCTTAAGTCCAAAAAACCTTGGTGGTCACCTGAATGTGATTTCCAATAAGCATTTCACTACATTTTAGACTCTATGTAGTACTTGTGTGTGTGTGTGAGTTATGGAATCATGTCTCTTGAAGCAAGGTTTCCCTTGTACCATTCGCACCAAGATAGTGGGCTATAAATAATTTTTCCCGAGATAAATGTGTGAGATAGAATTTAGAAATATCACCTCTTATGTAGTGAATAATGCAACCCAAATGCATTCCTTGAATGTTTCTCTTTTCCTAAGTAGTATATAGTAAGTAATAACCCAAGTTGTCTAGTCCCCTAATAATAATGAGTAGGTTTTATATATATATGAATTATTTGTTTGAATTTTGACACTTGGTGACACCAAATATCAACCTATAGAATTAGAAATAACTCAAAATTTAAGTTCCAAACAATAATTTAGAAAATTAAGGAGAATGGAAAAAAATTCCCATAAGGGACACTAACACCTAGTTGGTAGTGTCCTTACTAAGCAATATTATCCCAAAATCCAATAAATATAAATAGGACCAAGAACGGGATAGGGATCCCTTTGACTTGACCAAAATATGTAAATCCAAGCAAGTATAAGACAATGTCACAATAAAAAAAAATCATCATAAACAATAATACACTACTAACAAGGAAGTAAAATACCAATAATCATACCTCCTCCTTCGCGTTCTGTAAAGCAAAACCTCAGAATGGGCTAGGAAACTTGGATTGAGCCCTGATTTTGTGATATGTAGGTGCTTTTCTTCAAGACGGAGCAAGACCTTCCTGCAACAACGATCCTCTTACTTTGCACTGGATGGGAAAAAGGATTATGAGGCTATTTTGGCATTAGAACAAGGCAGAATGATGTTCTTTGCTCAAAGGATGCAAGAACTTAGATATGGCATGAAAGCTTATTCTCCGTGTGTTTAGAGGGGAGGGGTAAGGTTGTATTTATAGCCTGAGGGAGTGATTAGCTTAAATTAATTTAAGTAATCATGGTTTGAAAATGTGGGCAAGATTAAGTGGGTGGTTTGAAAATGTGGGCAAGATTAGGTGGATGGTTTGAAAATGTGGGCAAGATTAGGTGGATGGTTTGAAAATGTGGGCAAGATTAGGTGGATGGTTTGAAAATGTGGGCAATATTAGGTGAGTGGGGGCCACGAAGAATGGGTGAGGATTTGAATTATATTTTTAATTCATAAGTGGAGGATTTTAGGTGAGTGGGGACCACGAATGGTGGGTGAGGATTTGAATTTGAATTTTTAATTCAATAGTGGAAAAACATGGAGAATAATGACATGTTGTGAGGATTAGATTATTTTTAGATTTGGAAATGGATAATTAATCAAATTATATTTGATTAATTCGAAGTGTATTTTTGTGGGAAATGAGGAAGGGAAATTAATTGATTTAGGATAGATGTGAAATTGGGGTGTCTACATTTGCCCCTCTTTGGAAGGGTACTATGAAAGTAGTGTCCTTTCAAAGAAAGTAGACGGTATGGGGGAAGAATTCAATCTACTTTTTAAAAGGTAGAGTGAATGTTTGTTGGGGAGAATAGAAAGTGGTGAGTGACGGATGTCATGGTATCCTCCAAGACAAAAATGTCATGAGAAGATGTGATTATGGATAGATGTGGTGATGCCCCCTCGAGAGGATTGACGAGAATGAAATATACGACAAAACTCTCGAAAAGAAGGGAAATGGATTTGGTGGAGAAGAGGACGATAATGGAGTGGAAGAGACTGGAATGACCGCATGATGCAAATGGAGGAAGGATTCAATCGACCTTGAATGCTAGGTGTGAGGGTGTGTGGGAAAGAGAAAAGGGAATGGATAGGGTTGGGGGTTGATTATGAGAAGAGTAAGGGAGATAGGGGAGGGGAAAAAAAGGAATGAAAGAGGTAGAAATAAGAGAGAGGGATGATAGGGGAAGAAGGGAATGATGAAGGACAAACAAGGAAAAAAGAGGAAAATGACAGAGTAGAGGGTGAAGGGATGAAATAGAGAGATGTGCAAAATGAAGGAAGCAACAGAGATAGTAAAGAGGGATACGTGGAAGTGAAATAAATGAGAGAGTGAAGAAAAGGAGGAAATGGGAAAGGATAAATAAGAAGGAGAAAACGAGGTGGGAGTAGGGGGTGAAATGGAGGGAAATGGAAAGAGGACAAAAGAAGAAGTAGAACGGAGAAAAAAAGAAACTATGAGGGGCGAGGAAAGTGTGAAAAAGAGGAGAGAAAGGAAGAGAAACATATACAGAATGAACAAAAAGGTAGGGGTGGTAGAGAAAAGGGGAAGTGGTCAGAAGAAACGTGAAAATTAGGGGAGAGGAAAGGAAGATAGAATGAATACAAGGAGAAGATCAAGGAATCACGTCATTGCGAGGAAGACCAAGGCAAAGAATATGGAATGACCGTATGGAGATGCATGTGGAGAGTGGGATGATAAAAAGACAGACAACGCCGAACAACCAAAGTTATCGATGGGGATGTAAGGAGGAAACGTGATGGAAAAAGGGGAAGAAGATGATATAGGGAAGTAAAATAAGACGAGGGGTGGGAGAGAGAAGAGGATAACAAAGAAAATGATGGAGAAGGAAGGGAATACAGAAAGGGGGTAATAAGTGGAAAGGAAATGGTAGAAGGAATGTTGAAAGAAGAAAGAGGGGAAGAATGACATCGATTGGAAAAGATATGGAGATGCATGAAATGAGGATACTAGGATGATGGGAAAATAGAAAAAGGATGTATGATGAAGACAATAAAGATAGTGAAGAGGGCAAAGAGGAGATGGAGAGATGGGTAAGAAGCGACAAGAAAGGGTGGGAGTGAGGGAAAAGAATAGGAGAGAAAAGAGAATGGGGGATAGAAGAGGCAATGCCAATGAAAGGATGTTAGGGAAATCCTCTTGACAATGAGTGGTGGGGAAGGGTGAAAGAAAAAATGAAAAAAGAGAAAGCGAACGAGGACTGGAAAGGGTAACGCCAACAAAGGGACGTTAGGGAAAACCCGTTGCCAATGAGTGGTGGGCTTAGAGGAGGGAAGAAATGAAGGGAAACTCTAGAAGGTCCAAGGGAGTGAATGAGGTCGTGCGGAATGAGGATTGATAATTTTTAGGGAAAACCCGTTGACAATTATGAGTGCGGGAAGAGAAGATGATGATGAAAGAATGATATAGGAGTGTTAAAGAATGGCGAATATGTGTGTGGGTAGAAATGTAGGGGGAATGTGAGAAGATGAAGGGGAAAGAGTGAAAAAGATGGGAGGGAGGAGTTAGGACAAAGTGAAAGCGAAGAGAGGATGGGGGTGATGAGGATGAACGAGGTGAGGATGAAGAACCAAGACATGAAAAGAATGGGAAGAAACGGTATGAAGGATGATGGATCAAGGAGGGGAAAATGGGGGAAAAGAATGTGATCAGAGGTGGAAGAGATGAGGTGTATGTCAGTAAGAAGATGTGTGGAGAAAGGATAATAGTAGGAGGAAAAAGTGGGTAATAGGAGATACCAGTGGAAGAAACGATCGATAAAGTGAACTAAGAATGAGGCGGGGAGAAGTTCACGATGACAAGTTAAGTGTAAGTTAAGAGTGTAGGGAGGACCCCGACATAAGATTGTCATCGAAAATGATGGAAGTGGTTAAGTAAGATTGCCATGTGAGCAAAGTGGTGGAGATGAAAAGTGGTCGAGAGCGAGAAGTGGTGTTAAGAGAATCTCTTAAGAAGCAAAAAGGAGGTGAAAGGATGTGATAATGGGGAATGAAGAGGAAATATGGATGGTGAAGGGTGTGTAGTGATGGGGAAAGGCAAGGAGACAGATCATCCTTAAGAGGGACTCTTAAGTGAGATCGCCATGCCGGGTGAGTGGTTAAGTAAGATCGCCAAGCTGAGAAAGAAGGATGATGTTAGAGTTGGTGGGAATAGGGTATGACAAAATGGACTGAAGGGGAACCCTCAAGTGAATTTGCCATACTACGAGAGCGTGTAAGTAGGATGACCTAGGCATAAGGTGGATTTGGGGAAGGATGAGAAAAGAGTGAGTGAGGTATGCCTAAGTGGTATATGATATGAGATGAGGTGATAATAAGAAATAAAGGACACAAAGGAGTATAACATGAATGGATGAAGGAATATATGTAGTGGAGGGTGGAGAGTGTGAGGGGAATCCTTAATTGGGATGCCCACGTGGTGAGAGTAATGATGCAGGAATGGGAAGTAGAAGAGGTGGAGTGGAAGATGTGTTTGGTGGTGATGGTTATTTGATGAGAGGGCATGTGGTGAAGAAGCTTCTACAGTGGGAAGATCTTAGGAGAGGGTAAACCTCCACTGAGGATTCCATATAGAAGGGGTTATTAAGTAAGATTGTCAAGCGGGAAGAAAACGGGTGAAAGGAAAGAATACCAATGGGTGAGAGGGGACAGGAATGGTGAGAAGGGTAATATGGGTATAAGCGGCGGAGGAGTAAAAATGAGAAGTGAGAATGAATGGATCAAATACATGGTGATCATGGTGGGGGAGAAGGAGTTGCTGGATAGTGAATGCTACTTGAGAAAGATCGTCAAGTAGGATTCGCAAACTGCAACGGTGATCAAGTAGGATTCGCAAACTGGAGAATGCATTAGTATGGGTGAATGGATGGGGTGCAAAGTAAGATGTTGATCATGCAGGAAGATACTCACGTGACGAAAAGCATCTTAATTTTAATATAGCACATAACAGGATGCATCGTGATATAAAAGATCATGATGACTAGACTGTAATATGCGTGATAACATAGACAGGGGCCATCAAAAAGGTTTGATGCCCCAGTACGATATGCAAATGGAAGAGAGCATAGACAGAGGCCATCAAGAAAGTATGATGCCCCAAAGTACGACATGCAATCAGATAACATAAGAATATTACAGAGAACACCAGGATATATAAAATCAAGATGCCCCCTGTAATATATCAAGATACAAGAAAGCAATTAATAATTTGCCACTAATAATGCAACACAAGAACTAGTAAACATGTCCCTAACGTGTTCCATAAAGCTGATGATTGATTAGATGTGCCCCCAAGCAGAGGTACAAAGGATTGGGCCAGCCTCCTCAAACAAGGAAACAATGAGAGCCGGATTTTCCCCAAGCGAGGATTCACGCGAGGAGAAGTGGTTTGAAATTGGTAGTCATAAGGTGGTTGGACCATTCGTTTGGGATAATAGTTCAAAGGATGAACTGTGTTACTTATTGAGTTTTTACAATTTTGTGGATGTTTTTGGTCTTTTGAAAATTTTACAAATGTTTTTGTATTTTGGATATTTTCTAATGTTTTTGTTTTTGGATTTTTTTGATTTTCTAATGTTTGTTTTTGAATTTTATATTTTTTTTGGATTTTCTAATGTTTTTGAATTTTTATGATGTTTACACTGTGTTTGGATTTTTGACGATTTTCAAATGTTTTTGTTTTTGGATTTTACATTGTTTTTGGATTTTTGGATTTTACACTGTTTTTTGGATTTTTGACGATTTTCAAATGTTTTTGGATTTTTGACGATTTTCAAATGTTTTTGGATTTTTGGATGTTTTTTTTTTGGATTTTACGCTTTTGGATTTTTGTTTTTGGATTTTGGATTTTGATGATTTTCAAATGTTTTTGGATTTTTGGATTTTTACATTGTTTTTGGATTTTTTTACGATTTTCAAATGTTTTTTGATTTTTACATTGTGATTGACAATTTATGGACCAGAGTGCAGACTTATTTTTGAGAGACGATGTACCGTGTTCCGCATTGTAACTTATGCTCAAAATAACATAAATTCACTTTCCATTGGCATGATATGGTGGTGATGATATGATGAAAAGAATTCCAACTCCATTCTTGACTCCACACAACTAGTAAGATGTGTGGGCTCATCACCAAGAATCAAGAAGGACGTAGGAGGTAGATAATGAATATAGAGACAAATGCTAACAACAATCCCTTTGGGAAATTGTGACTCCATTCTTCATAATGGTACTGAACCGGTTTCAAAAATGGCTTTCACTTTATGAGTCACATGCTAGACTTAGACAAGCTTATGTGGCCTCACTGATTGATAAGATATGAGGTTAAGGGATAGTTCTCTCTTCACTTAGGCATCTAAATTACGTGTTTGGGGATTCTATAATTTGTAAGCACTATAAGATTTTGTATTTTTGAAATGACTCCTATGCCTTGCCCCATGCTACTAGTGAGAAGCAAGGGCTCATCACCAAAGGCAAAATATAGGCGAGTGAATTTCTTTTTTTTTTTTTTTTTTTTTTGGCTTTGTTTTATTTTATTATTATTTTTGAATATTTTGCAATGTTTTTATGCTTGTATGAGAATGACCCTCTACGCTTTGCCCCATGCCACTTGTAAGAGGCAAGGGTTTATCACCGAAGACAAGACGTAGAGATTTAGTAAGGGCACCTTCCTCGATTCCTAGTCTCACACTACTAGTAAGAAGTGTGGGCTCAACACCAAAGACTATGAAGGACGAAAGATGTGACAATGAATTATTCATAAGTTATTGAATTGATGGATTTTTTTACAATAGTGCTTTGTATTTGGGAAGAAACATCTGCCCCCAATCTCAGCCCCACACGACTAGTAGGACGCGAGGGTTCAACACCGAAGACTGAGATGGACGACCAAACGAACTGGGTAACGAAGTTTAGAGCTTTGTTATGAAAGAGAGAATGTATTAGAAGGGGATATATTACCATCAGTAAGCTTCTAGGTATGACCATAGAGGAAAGCGACTGAAAGTGGAAGAAGTATGATGCTCACAAACTTAATAGGATTTATATTAGCACTTGTCTCATGATGATAAATATGAAGATGTGATTTTGATAATGAAAATATCTGCCAATGGAAATGAATAAATTTGAATTATTTGGAGATAAGCAAGACAAAAGGAACAATGTACACATTGTTGTTTCCCGGAATATAGAGTGCTTTCAAGAATAGAATTTCTTTAAATGGAATGCATTCATGGGTTTTTCAAGGACTTGGCCTGTGTCAATGGCCAATTTATAAGCTCCAAACCTAAAATTACCTATGATTTTGTTGGGCTCAAATTTGTCTTGTTTGTCTCGTTCCTTGGGTGTGTTCTTTCGAGTTTCTTTGAAAATGAAATGATTGACCTTAAATTTTCTAGGTTTGAATTTTTTATGGTGGTTATGTCGTAGCCAATTTTGATATACTTGAAGATGATCTAGGGAATTAAGTCGTTTTTCATCAAGAAGCTCGAGTTCATTAAGGCGTGACTGTTGATAATAATCTTTATTGATTACATCTTCGAAGGATATTATGAAGGATGAAAATTCAACCTTGACATGTAAAATAGCTTCCCAACTATAAATAAAGTAGAAGGGAGTGGCTCCAATAGGTGTGTGATAAGATGTGCGGTAAACCCAAAGAGTGGGATAGATTTGGTTAAGCCAATAGCTTCCATGTGTGTTGACAATGATGGTTTGTGTTATTTGGTTTGTTGCTTCTATTTGTCCATTAATTGATTGTTTTGAGGATAGATTCATGATTAAAGATGGAAAAAGTGGCGTAAAGATATTCCTGGGTATACTTACCTCATAGAATGTATGCACATAGAAGTCTCTATAGGTGAGAATAATTAGTGATGAGATTCCTGCAAGATCGATTGTTGAAAGCATGATGGACACAATAGGTTGCATTGTCGCAAGTGGCCAAACTCGATGTGGTTGTGTTTCGACAACAAGGCTAGAGATGTTAGGCATAAGAGCCAATATTGGAATGATAGAATCAAACTTAATGGTACTTGTTAATGAAACCTCATCTGTAGTGTCTACAGTAATATCAAGGTTTGAAAGGGAGTCTTGAAACGAGATCAAGGTCTCGTTAGATGTTGGAAGAATGTTGTCACCCAAAACAGGTTCAATATATGTTTGGGCTGAAAGAGAGTCTTGAAATAAGTTCAAGTGCTTAGTAGATGTGGGAAGAATGTTGTTGTCTAAAACAGGTTCAATGTATGTTTGGCTTGAAAGAGTGTCTTGAAATAAGTTCAAGTGCTCAGTAGATGTTGGAAGAATGTTGTTGTCCAAAACAGGTTCAATGTATGTTTGAACTAATGGAAGGAAATTTGAAGAAGATATGGATTGGTTTGGAATTAGAGAGTCTTGACTATTGTCGTCATGATCTCGTGGAATTTCAGTATATATAGGAGTTTCGACAAAGAGTCAACTCTTCATGGAAAGTTGTGGTATCGATGTGTCGTTGGTCGCAAGAGCATTGTCATCAAGTTCTACAGAGATGACTTCGTCACAATTAAGTCTTGACGTAATTCTTAAATCGCACACATTTATCTATGTGATGACCATCAATGCGATGAAATTCACAAAGATGTGTTAGGTTTGTAAAGATGGCTTAGCTTCCCTTTGACAAAGGGTTTTGTAATTGGATATCTTATCGCCTTAGCCTCTTTTAGTTGATGAAAACACTAGAGAGACTTTCTCCAAGGGGGGTAAACTGACGTTGGATTTTACGTGAAGTGATGTCTTCATGAGGTTGTATGATTGGCTTTTTGGGTGATCGTTCACTGATTTGGGTAGCCATATGAGAGAGTTGTGTTGTCATCTTATTAATTTGTTCTAATAGCTCATTACGTGATGTTTTTCGTGAATTCATCATGTTTGAAAGAGAGGGAAAATGAAGAAAGGTGCGATGAAGAACTCAACCTATTGATTGTGATCTTTGTTTTGGCTTAATTGAGTTTTAACAAGTAAGGCTATAAGGAGTAAGCTCAAACAAGCTACTCGGGATACAAGTGGGATATAACTTAAACAAGCTATGACGAATATGTTGATTGGTTTGGATTAAACAAGCTTAGCAGACGAAAATGTAAGGAGTACACTCAAACAAGGTACTCAATACAAGTGGGATGTAGCTCAAACAAGCTATGATGAATATGTTGATTGGTTTGGCTTTAACAAGCTCTGGATTTTTGATAGGAAGAGTAACTCAAACAAGTGACTCAACACAGTTGTGAACTCAAAATGAGTTTTGAAGGGATTTGTGTCGGATGGGATTTTGTTAAACTTGACAGCTGATGAAATAATGAGTGAACTCAAACAAGTCACCCAATGTCATTTTGATATAGCTTGAAACAAGCTATAAAGGATGTTCTGACAATTGATGAGATAAGGAGTGAACGCAAGTCACTCAATATCTATTGGATATAGCTGAAAATAAGTTATGGCAGATGTATTATTAGCTAAAGCAAGCTAATGAAATTGGTGCGATGTTTTGGTCTGTGTGGTTGGATTGTTTGGATGTTTTCGCTTGGTATTGAATTGGTCGAGAACGATTTTTTTGTGGAACACAACTAGGGTCTAAACTTTTACAATGAACACATTGATATCAGCCAAGTTTTATGATAAAAAAATGCTAAACTATTGTGTTTTCAAACAGCAAGCAATCATGTGGATTCAATTGTTTTGGCTTATGAGGTAACTTCTTCAGGAATGATCATTGTTTCATGCAATCATACAAGTATGTTGTGAAATGGTGGATGCAGGCTCTTATTACTCCAAGAAGATGCATCCTCCGATATACCCTAGTCCTGATATACCTAATTCTGTACGGGGACAGAATTGGTACGGGGAACCCTTAGAGCACTGGAGGAGACTCACCAATTCTTACTTGCCTGTTTCGGAGTGAATCACCACGTCCAAAATATGTTTTGTGAAAAGGTGGAAGGTGATGGAGGGATGAATGTGTATGGTGTCCTTATAACTCCCCGAAGATTTACAGGGACGATGCCCAAGCTTCGTTGTTACAGCTATTTAGGCGTGACTCGCATGCGCTGCACGACAAGATTACCTGTAAGTGAAGAGCAAGGGCGAGGTAAATACCGAACGCTGTGATGAGACTAGGTCTCAAAGTGCAATGCAGATGCAAATGTTGTTGGTGCGTGGTAGTCAAGTCCACGTCACCGATGTAGCTTTGGTGGTGATGAAATCCACCTCACTCACGTGCAAAAACAATATGATAAAGTGATTAAACGCAGGGTTCTTTCCAACTTGAAATAAATCACTAGCAGTAAAATAATCGCGCACTGAGTGTCTTTTTTTTTTTTAGTTTCAGCAATTGTCTTTAAATGGTGGTATTTTTTGGGATTTTGTTGTTTTTTTTTTTTTTTTGTTTTTGACAATATTCCAAAGAACGCGGTTCTACGTAAAACAAATTAGTAGTTATCCTGCAAATGAAATGTTAGAAAAGTGATCGTGGTTGTTTTTGATTTGCCAGATCGCTCAAAGGCGCAGAAAAGAGCATACACAACCAACGACCAAACAAATATTAAGAATATGACAAAGGAAAATAATTATTAAAATGACAATGAAAAACAAAGCTAGGGATCCCGCAATGTTAGAACAAGAAACTAAAAAAATTGTGACCGCTTTCGATTTTCTAGATCGTCAAGGCGCAAGAAAAGAGCATACGCGATACAATTGAAATAGTTTTTGTTAAAAAAATAAATATTAATAATTATTGCAATTAATCATGATTGCGAAATAGCGATAATGATTATGTTCACAAAAAAGAAAAATGATGAAAGAAGAGGGTGAAAACGTTACCGAGAAGTGTTTTCGTGGAAAATTTAAATGTAAGGCAAAAAATTAAAAATAAAAATTATTTTCTAAAGCTTGAGTGGCCTCACGTTTCTGATTTCCAAGATCACTTTTGAAGTGCGAGGAAAGAGCATACGTGTGAGGATGTTTCGTGAAATAAAAATTAAAAAATAAAAATAAATAAAATTATAATTTTGTTGTTTTTTTGCAAAAAAGACAGGTGTTAGAAGAAATGAAACCAAAATTTTTCTGTAAGTCTAAATCTAAAAATTATTTTTTGCATTGCATAGATCTTTTCAATACCTTTCGTTAAAAAAAAAATGAAGTCATTCCGAGTTCGGGAGCAAAAGTTATGGCTTCCGGAAGATGGGCTACGAGAACGCTCTGAATGAAAATTTTAAACGTGAGAAAAACGTCCCGGGAGCTGGTTTTTTTTATTTTCTGACTTCTATACTTCACCTGAGAAGCTAAAATTTTGACAGCAAGGTTAAAAAATAAAAATAAACAGAAAGAAAGAGTTAGATCATAAAATGATTGACTAAAATAAAAGAAAGAAAAAATAGTAAATGATTAACTTTCTACAAAACAGTTATTTTAGCAAAAGGAAATAAATAAATATATTTTCCGGATTGGTTGTCCCATGACACTAATATGATAAACTAATGATTAGTGCTTGTGTTTCTATAGATTACGAGTGAATAGAAAAATCAGAACTACTAAACACCAAGCACCGAGGAGATCAAAGACAGGATGAGCTGCATAGTTTCATTGTTGCTATAACCTGCAGATACACCACAAGACACCACACAACAAAGACACTAACCAAAGCGTGAAGGTTAACCAAAGAAGACCATAAGGAATAGAAAAGGAAATAATAATAAACAATAATAAACAAAGAACGGATAAAACCACTAATTGGGAAATTAATGGTAACAGATCGAAAGTCCCACCCTAAGCGTGTTTAATGTAAGCTATGAAAAATACACTACTAACAAGGAAGTAAAATACCAATAATCATACCTCCTCCTTCGCTCCAGAAAGAAACCTCGGAATGGGCTAGGAAACTTGGATTGAGCCCTGATTTTGTGATATGTAGGTGCTTTTCTTCAAGACGGAGCAAGACCTTCCTGCAACAACGATCTTCTTACTTTGCACTAGATGGGAAAAAGGATTATGAGGCTATTTTGGCATTAGGACGAGGCAAAATGATGTTCTTTGCTCAAAGGATGCAAGAACTTAGATATGGCATGAAAGCTTATTCTCCGTGTGTTTAGAGGGGAGGGGTAAGGTTGTATTTATAGCCTGAGGGAGTGATTAGCTTAGATTAATTTAAGTAATCATGGTTTGAAAATGTGGGCAAGATTAAGTGGGTGGTTTGAAAATGTGGGCAAGATTAGGTGGATGGTTTGAAAATGTGGGCAAGATTAGGTGGATGGTTTGTGGGCAAGATTAGGTGGATGGTTTGAAAATGTGGGCAATATTAGGTGAGTGGGGGCCACGAAGAATGGGTGAGGATTTGAATTATATTTTTAATTCATAAGTGGAGGATTTTAGGTGAGTGGGGACCACGAATGGTGGGTGAGGATTTGAATTTGAATTTTTAATTCAATAGTGGAAAAACATGGAGAATAATGACATGTGGTGAGGATTAGATTATTTTTAGATTTGAATGGATAATTAATCAAATTATATTTGATTAATTCAAGTGTATTTTTGTGGGAAATGAGGAAGGAAATTAATTGATTTAGGATAATGTGAAATTGGGGTGTCTACAACGGTTGTGAACAGCTACAAGCCTTGAATGAGGTACAAACTAGTTTAACCTACACGAAGACGTACCTCATGGCATCCTATGATGCCTATGAGAAAAAAAAAAGTGTTCTCATAACAATTCACCTTGTTACTCGAGTTTGATATAGGGTGTGTATAGAGGTCCAATCTATCTTGTAACTCTATCAAGGTTTGTAGTTAGACAACACCATACTACAATCCATCTCTTGATGAGACAACTCATAGATGATAAACAACGGTATCCTAATGGTGAAAATCGTCACCATAGGGATACGACTATGTAGTATATGTAGTGAGTTCACCCACCGAGAATCCTATATTGGTTCATGGTGTTTAATGTTTTCAAGGTAATCATTATAGAACAAACCTAGGACTTACAACACCTTCTCTCGTGAATGAGTCATATCTAAGGTCCGGATTGAGTTGATCCCAGACCCTCAATCTCTATAACACTTAATTACCTTTCAATATCTCATACCCATGTTAACCATTGATAGAAATGATACTATCAAGGTCTATGATCATTATTGCAGTTTCAATAAAAATTGTCCCAGCCTTAACATTTAGGCTCAAGTTCCCTATTTCATATTCTAGGGATAAATACTTATATAAAGCTAAGTATTTATGAATGATTCATTCCTTTTTATTAAGTGCCATGGGCTATCAATGCCAACCATATTTTCAGTTTAAGCACATCACTTTTCTTAATTGCAGCTCATTAAAGAGCGTTCATTTATTTTACTATCTCCAACAAGTAAGATATATTTGGGGTATCGATATGGTAGATTTGATGAACCACTTGCCCATTTATCTTTCCCTATCATATCCTTTTAAAATATCACTCTCTAATTCTCTTTAGAGATAATTACAGTATTGACTAGGGATGAGATTCAAATGCTATGTTCTTTTAACTTAGTAAGCATGCTTCCATCTTACTTCCATTGTATTCAACTTGCTTGTGTGTTCATAATGATGCATCATGGAATATCCTCCTAATTGAAAACATTTCGTTAGGAAATAAGGGATAAAATATGTGGAATAATCCCTCACAAAATCACAACAATAGAAACTAATATGCAGAAATTATTACAGATCTCAAATAAAATTACATAATAAATAACACAACACAAAGAGACAATATTTAACGTGGTTCACCCAATTTGGGCTACATCCACCAAGAATCACTTTCTTAGATTTTATTACAAGCCACCGCTCTCTCAATACAATACCCAAATCCGTTTGGAGCTATGCTCAACAAACTCTACAGAATTCACACCCGAATTCAAAACACATCTGCAATACATTTGCTTGTACATCTATCATATGCATAAGACCATATAAATAGACAACTGCTTAAGTAGTTTTACAAAACCGTGGGTATCAAAACCATGGGAAAAACCCATCCCATAAACCTATGGGTCAAAAACTCACCCATATGAGAAAAGCACGTTTCCCAATATTTCGGGTGTAATTTTTCGAGGCCAAAAAATTTACGCCTAAAAAAAAATTTGGGGCTGCACCCCGAACCCCTACTACTAGGGGCTACCGCCCCCAGACCCTGGCCCGGCCCCGATCCCCGGCAAGGATACATGAAAAGTGTACAGTACTCTTAGTGTACAGTCTTCAACACTTTCACACATCAAAACATGCTCCACAACCTAACAATTTCATCTCCTTGAGAAAAATATTTCATAACACAATTTATCACAATTATGAAATTCCCGAATAGTAATACCATACTCAATATATTTTCATGTTAGATTACCTTAATCCCTTTCTCTTGTTTCTTATGTCTATCATCCTTTTATTGGACTTAGAGTTGATTTCACTTACAAATCAATATCAAATTATTATATCTCCGATAATATTTAGTATAACTTGTGTTTATAAAATAGCCATAGCACAAAAGTACCTGATTATCATAACCTTTCCATGGTTTCATGATAATCTAGTTGCTTTCTTAGCAACGGCCATTAAGATTAGACAATATTACTTTTAGATATCTTTTACTGGTTGTGTACATTCTATACAAAACCTTTGGAGAAATTAACACAACTTTACAAGTAGGTTGATATATTGCACTTTATAATGAGGTAGTTACCAATTAGCAACCTCAACTATTTCCAAGTATGCTTAACATATAATTACTTAGAACAATATATTTTTAGGCAACGTTCCTCCAATAGTCCCTTATATTATCCTTAGAATCTCACACGTAAGATGTGTATAGTACTTACTACATGCTTGATACTAATGATTAATACAATAGTATTGTAGATGTTGATTTCTTAACTTGATAGATTTATGACTCATAACTCATCAATCGACAATCAACCACTTACAAAACAATATATATATATATATATATATATATATATATATATATATATATATATATCAGCAGGAAATTTGTCTTAATTACATTTATGAGATAAATACAACTCATGCCTTTAAGCATGACCAAAATATTTCTTTTAAATGAATAAAATAGTTATATTCAAGTAGCAAAGCCTTTCCCATTTCCAAGAAGATGTATTTCATTTAAGAACATTCAAGTCAGTCATATCTTCAAACTTTCCTCGATCAAAATAATATACAAAACTAAATACTTCACCCTTCCTTCTCTGTGTTTATCTCGCAAAAAAATTTAGCATGAGTCATTTCCCAAGAATTGAGCATGATAAGCACCAAATTACCATAATGAAATACTTTACTTAATTATTTCATAGAAATAACCCATATCATTTTTATGAATCAATATGCAAAGCTTAAGTAGATAAACAATTATTTCTATAACATGACAGAAGCAAGAAATTTAATGAACCATGGAAGAAATCAATTTCAGACGTACTTTTCCATACAACCGCTTGATCAAACGCTCGAAACAATCATACAATACATAAGATACATGAGAATTATAAGTATTCAAAGGATACCGTATAAGAGTATCAAATTTCACTCATGCAATCCCATACTTGCATGCCTAAAATCATTTTACTCAACAATTAAGTAACCATATAAATATCAAGAACACATTCAAGCATTCTCTCAAATCTTCACAATAGATCTAACGAGGATTTCATACATCCATAAGGACTGCTAAGGTTTAGGCAATAATACCAAGACATCAAGAGTATTTGGTTAACGAAATATGATATTAGAGCATTTAACCTCGAGGATAATAGAGAGAGAACATTCATGGCATCCTGCCATATAGCAATCAGGTATAACTTGAGTAACAGGATACATATTTAATACTTACCTCAACTTAAGCACTTAATGAACATTCTAAGACTAGAAAAGAGTACACAATTCCCAGTAAGTCAAGACTTCACATGAATATAAAAACAATCTCCTAACCCATTCTACTAAACAAGGTTAGATCATACTGAACTAAATTCATGACACAACTAGGAAAGGTCAATAAGGAGCTTCCAAAATGTCAAGGAAACCCCGTATTTAATAAATGAAACCGAGTACAGTTTTCTATAAGAGAAAGAGTCACTTCCAGGTTTGATGAGGTACAACAAAATTCAAATCAGAATCATTACACCCAAAGATGATTTTTCACATATCACGGACTCAGTTTAAAGGATGAATCCAGTTATCATCTATTATGAGAGTAGGAGTATATAGCTTACCATTTTGTCCCAGAATGGGTTACCGTACAAAATCAATGCCTCCAGTTTCTTAATAGAACACATAGTATGACAATGTGATCAACAAACTTGAACCGTGTTAATTACTACAGAGGGGTAATACCACCAAAAATATAACCCTGAAGCCAAGAGACTTCATATTTTGGTACAACTTTAATCCCCAGCCCTACTTAATGACTCAATTTCTAACATTTAGAACATAAACTCAACTTTCGATAAAATGATCAGCCCATAAAAAGGGATCATCAAAACTCAAGGGATAGCTCAAGGTATTTCCCTTAAACCTTCTAACAACTGATTAAATGGTGAGTCATACTAATGATAATTAATCATCAAACCTTTATTACATGTTTTGATCTTTGAACAGGTAATCAATAAACCTAGCAAGCATAGATAAGAGTGTAAGGGTCAAAGAAATCAAACTCAACTATCATTACCACTCATACATTGAGATGAGACGTACCCAATAAAAGGAACTGTTTAACACCTTTTCAACCATAAAATCTAATGTATAAAATTCTAGAAGATCAGCTCACTTTTTAGGATGGTTTCCTAATGGTCAATAGTGAACTACATCTCTTACAAGAGGAAGGAGATTCTTAGTCAAAGTCGACATCACTTTCGAACTCAGCAAGAATTGCAAGAAAAACCAAGCTTTAGTAATAATAGTGAATAAATTATCCCACTAAGTAACATACAAGGTTTTACAAGAGAATGTCCATCCTCCGTTATAGAGTCTAAAATGAAACATAAGTGACCAGATTTTAAAAGTTGGTATTAACCATCACAATAATCAAATCTCAATATAAGCTTTCCACAACCAACTTTAAACCCCGAAGGAGTTAGAATAGTTCTAGAGTTATTAAGAAGAAACAAGGAGATCAACATAATATAATAGAATGAAGTATCTAGAACTTATACAA